>CM039675.1:483722607-484922607 GCA_022496015.1 Hordeum marinum
GGAGGAAATTAGCCCAAGAAATAACAAAGATGAATTCGGACGCATCGAGGTGAAGTTTGCTACCATCCTCAACAAGGATGTCATTGACCATTGCGGGGTTTTTAACGCGCACCTTCTGGCCCGGAGGAGATAAAAGCTCACCTTTGGAAGCAGAGGCTTGATGCTGATGGTCATGTGTCTATCTCGGATCCAGTGAACAAATACGTTAATGGTCCTTATGCCGATATGTAATAGGATAGTGTTATCTACCTATGTTGTTGGTTCCACAATACTTCTAGTCGATCAACTGCATGTTTTTGTGGTTTTGTGTTATGGTACTTCAAAACTTGATCACTAGCTATCTTAACTAATTATTTAAGCACTATCTATGAATTTAAAATGTCTTTCAATTGCCTTTATTTGTTGCCTTATTCTGCCATGCAAATGGTGCCCTTTCCCGTAGTCGTGGCAACGATTTTCAGATGCTTACAAATTATGTAATGGCGTGCTAAGAAGGTACAATGCCTGCAATGTTTTGTAGTTATTTGTGACATCAGAATAATGTGTACGCCATAGATACATGTCATAACACCGGCATACAACATAAACTGATGCCATAGGTATTCTAAATACTGCTGGCATGGGTTCCAACGCCACCACTAATTTTTAACTGTGGCGCCATATTGCTGGCATCGGGTGCCTACACCAACAAGGCCTTTTTTGTTACGTCATAGCTAGGCTTTTCTACACTAGTGTCATATTGATTGAGTTTACTTTCTCTACATCATGTCATTGTTCTCCAAGCATTACTCTGTTTTACTTAATACTCTAAATAGTAATAGGTGCAGGCAGGAGTTGTCCTATTTGCTTATGGACATGATACCTATATGCACATGATCATTTCCGTGAAAATTGCATAATTATTTGCTTTTTTATCAATTGCCCAATAGTAATTTGTTTACCCACCGTATGCTATTTCTATGAGATGCCACTAGAGAACTCTATGCCCCCAGGTCTATTCACTTATATATTTACAAACGCTTTCATTACATTGTTGTTATTTATTTTCTTTTAAAATTATCTACACAACTCACTTGCTTGCCAATAACGAGATCAAGGGGATTGACAACGCTCTTGCCGGTGTTGGGTGCAAGTTGTTTGTTATTTTGTCTGCAGTCGCTGAACACGGTTGATGATTGGTATTCCTATTGGTTCGATAAACCTTGGTTTCATAACTAAGGGAAATACTTACCCACTCTGTGCTGCGATAACGCGTTCCTCTTCACGGAAAACCCAACGAAGATCACGAGTATGAGTGGCACATGCAGATTTACTTGGAATGGCAGTGAAATACCGTATATATATGTAGGTATGGTGTAATCTCATGGAAGAAACTTGTCTCAAGGATTTGGATGCACAAGTCGTATTCCTACTTAGTACGAAGTTTTAGCTAGCAAAAGGTTCTAAACAAGCACCACATGTTGAAGGATCCATAACAATATAACTTCTATGCAAATATACCAAAACTTAACCATTAAGTTGTTTTCCTTGTCCAACTTCAACAATTTGATAAAGGTTGGAAATAATTGATGGGTATTCAAAATCATACAAGATGTCCAAGATAATATATCTGTATGTGAAAGTTCTCTTTCTTATATTGATCATTCATGAATTGCTTATATGACCAATACAGTGATTGTTAAACTTCAATAGTGTTTTTACTTTCTAAACCAAATGTGAACTTGCTACCAAGAATATAGCACATTGATAATTTCATATTTATGATATTTCAGTCATTAACAATTTACTCTTAGGATATAAGTGAACCACTAGAGTAAACATCAAACTACTCTCAAAATATATAAGTGAAGATCAATGAGTAGTCAAAGAATAAAGTAGTTATGTGAGGACTCTCTCTCTCTCTCAACAGACATTTTCAGATATGAGAATTTTATTCAACTAGAAAAAAAAACAAAAATGCACTTCCAAGAATAGCAGAAATCATGTGGACAAATAAAAACTTAGGCTCAACATAGGCTAACTGATAGTTGTTGACGAAGAGAGGTGTGATGCGTGCCCAAGCATAGATGCTTGAGACGTCTTGAGATATTTACTTGGGATACCTTGGGCATCGCCAATCTTGAGATTTTGTATGTCGTTCAATCATCTCATATCTTGGTTTCACCTAAGCCTCAAAACTTCATCCACACAAAACTTAAAAGAACTCGTGAGATAGGTTAGTACACATAAGAACAAATCAACACTTCAATACTGCCAAGACAAGTTGCAAGATAATTTGCAAATATCATATACTGTTTACTTTCATCTCCACAATTTACATCTACCAATATAGGCTACTGGAACTATATGATAAATAGATAACAAAACTATGACAACAATTTGTCCAAACAGAACTGTCTATAGCAATCTATTAAACCAGTGTACTTATATAACTCCAAAAATTGTGAAAATTTAGGAAAATCTAAATAATTTATATGAAAATACTATGTAAAAACTTGACAAACTTTCCACGTCCTTGTAAAATATAAAACAAACACTACAACAAAAGTTTCTGGTTTTCCACAGCACACATCAACACATGAAATTCAAGCATTCTGAAGGCAATTCTTGAATTTTTTTATTGAAAATAAGATTGTAAATAGCATATAACATATAAAAACAAAATAAAATTATGCTCCAAGAAAAACGCATATCATGCGACGAATAAAAATATAGCTCCAAGTAAGATATACCGATAATGTTGGAGACGAAAGAGGGGATGCCTTCCGGGGCATCCCCAAGCTTACACTAGTGCAGAAAAGCCTAGCTATGGTGTGGCAAAAAAGGTTGTGCTGGCGTGGTAGGCCGACACCACTAATATGGTGCCACTGTTAAAAAATAGTGGAGGCGTCGGGTCCCACGTCAGCGGTATTCTACGCGGTGATGGTGTGCCACGTAGGCGGCGCGAGCACTATAATCGCTCGCCTAGAGGCGTGCAATGTACATTGCATGCCAGGAATGTTTTGTGCAGCCAAAAAAATAAAAATCACATCACGTAACATT
This sequence comes from Hordeum marinum, assembly GCA_022496015.1. Taxonomy (NCBI): domain Eukaryota; kingdom Viridiplantae; phylum Streptophyta; class Magnoliopsida; order Poales; family Poaceae; genus Hordeum; species Hordeum marinum. Next base: position 483,725,650 of record CM039675.1, read on the forward strand.
TAGCATTTTATATTGCACATAATATTTAGAATTTTGTGTTGCACACGAGAAATTAGCCCAATAGAACAATGCATCCAGTTAATAATAAGTGTCAATTTCACAAGTAGTACTAGATAGTTAGAGTTAATAATAAGTACCAATTATACAATCCTCAAAAACACGAGCAAACTAGATAGCATAGTTCAAGGATGTCGAAAACGATCATCATCCTCAAGTCATGGCGTCGGGTGTTCCTAATAGTGACCAAGACCGCCTGTCCAACCCAGAGATTCTTGCTAGCGAGGACGTTGCTCCACCTAGACACACTGAAGATAGTGTGCACGTCCGTGTCCACTGTGTAAGCACAGGTGGTAACCGTGCCGCTTGTGGTAAGGCGTAGTCCAGCAATGCCTTCTTCATCCAGCTCGATGCCACAACTCTCGCATAGCCTCTTAGGTACTTTCTGGAAAAAACATGATGATCATATCATCACACATTAATTAATAAATTATAATCAATATATCACATTACTAAGCATATCGCATTACTATACACTAAGCATATCATCACATTGGTATACTAAGCATATCATCGCGCATTACTGTATATATACTAAGCATATCACATTACTATATATACCCTAAGCATATCATCACATTAATTAATATACTAAGCATATCATCGCATTACTATATATACTACATGTACTAAGCATATTACATTACTAGCTACACAGCAAAAAGAATCCTACAATGATATGATGGTTAACCATCGTCCGTGTCAGGCGGTTCACAAATGGCACCCTGACGTAGGCATCACATGGTGATAGCACTCGCCAGAGCGTGTCCATTTCATCCTCGCTCAGCCTGGCGATTGTTTGGGAAAAGAGTGCTTCATCAAGTGGGTCATCATCTTGTTCGTCATAGTTGAGATAGATAACAGCTAGCCTTGGAGTTTCTCTTCTAAACGAGAAGTTGATCAATTCACCCCTAGTGAGATGCATGTGGGCGATGAAACAACCCCATTCAGCTCCTCCAATATGGGTTATGTTCCTTCCCTTATTGACCTCCATAGTGTAGGGGCCCCAGGAGAGTCGAACATGATAGTGTCTCCAGTAATGAGCTCATTGAAATCCAATCTCACACTGCAAGGGACGATCTGTGTAAGAAAAAACAAACACACACACACAATGCATTACTGGAAAGATCAACAAAATGAAAAGAACAAACTATTAGAAGGGTCATATAATTTGTTACCGTTATAGGAACAAAACACGGCTAGAAGTAAATGCCGAACAAGGTGGCAGTTGCAAGGCTGGTTGTGCACCTTGACCTGCACACTCGGCATGGTGTCGGTTGCACCATACTACACAAAAACAAATTGAAAACCAAGTATATAATCAGATTCTAAATATATTGGAAAGTAACATGTGTATAATATTCTACACTAGTAACATGTATATGTACACAAGTTATAAACAAAATCGATGGAGGGAGACACAGATAAACAAAATCTACTCAAAATCTACACAAATAAACAAATAAACATTTCTGAAGCTTCCTCTTCACAAACCAATCCATGTACTAAAATTTCTACACATATCAATCCTAAAATTTCTACACGTAGCAATCCTAAATCACATAGAGAAAGGATGAAGGAGATGTAGAGGAATGAACCTTGCTGGTACGGAGAGGAGATGATCAGCGGCAATGGGGCAGCGACGGTAGGCGACGGTGAAGCGACAGGGCGGCAACGGGTGGCGGCTGGTCGAGGGTTAGTTGAAATGAGAGGGCGGCGGTCACTAGGTCTTTTACTATGGGCCAGTAGTTGACTCAGGTGGGCCACTGCTGGCGTGGGCTTAAGCGTCAGCGCCATAGCTAATAACAAGCCAAATAAAAAAAGACTAATTAAGTTTAAAAAAGGATAAAGTACAATTATGTCGAGCGTCAACAATATGACACACCAACACTATTTATTTATCTACGACGTGCATACAAACGCTATGCCACCACTATTTCCGAATTGTAAAACTCAGGTGGGCCAACAAATTTATAGCGTGACAAAAAAGAGACATACCATCACTAACCATTTACTCGTGGCATACCAATTTAGCAGACGCCAACACTGTTTGAAAATATTAGTGCTGGCGTTCGAGAGTAATGACACACCACGAACAAGAGTTGTGGTTAGCTATTTCTGCACTAGTGTTAGACGCTCGAGTCTTCCTTGGATATTACCTTGGGGTGCCTTGGGCATCCCCTAGCTTTTGTCCTTGCCGATCCTAGTTCACCTCATATCGGTATCTCACCCAAAACTTGAAAACTTCAATCACACAAATATTTAATGGAACTTCGTCAGATGCGTTAGTATAATAACGATAGATTATTCCCTTAGGTACTGTCAGGAAAAGATTCATAATTGTTCTCGCATAATACCTACTGTATTAAAACATTGCCATAGTTTATATCACTCAATATAAGCTATAGAAATACTTAAAAGAAGCAAACTATACATGCAAAACATAATGTGTCAAAAATAGAACAGTTTGTGAAGATCTGAATGAACATCATACTTCCCTGACTCTAAACATTATGAAAAATTAGTACAACACAGATAATTTGCATTGAAAGAATGTGCAAAAATTACCGAATTTTTTGATGCTCTAGTAAAATCAGAGAAAATTTGCACTGGACGTAAAGTTTCTGTTTTTTGCACAGAATGAAACTAACAAGTATCCGCACCATCCCAAGGGCTTTACTTGGCACTTTATTAAAATAAAAGACATTAAACATGATTAATACATTAGTTTAATAATGTTAAAATTGAAAATGAGAAAGTAAAAGTTTTGGGTTGTCTTCACAACAAGCGATTTTCCTCAATGCTTTTCAGCTAGGCATGATGATTTCAATGATGCTCGTATAGGAATAATAGTTGAAACATGCAAGAGAGTATCATGAATCACATGACAAGCACATTTAAGTCTAACCCACTTCCTATGCATAGGGATTTTGTGAGCAAACAATTTATGGGAGCAATAATCAACTAGCGTAGGAAGTAAAAACAAGCATATCTTCAAAACTTTGAACACATAAAGAGGAAACTTGATATTATTGTAAATCTTACAAGCATATGTTCCTCCCTAATAATTGTTTTCACTAGCATCATGAAGGAATCTCACAATATAACTATTACATAAAACATTCTTCTCATGATCTACAACCATAGAAAATTTATTACTCTCCACATAAGAAAAGTCGTTTTCATTCATGGTAGTGGGAGCAAACTCAAGAAAATAGCTACCATGAGACACTTGATTGGCATAATCCAAATGAAAATTAAAATCATGATGACATGTCTCATGGTTATCATTACTCGTTATAGCATACGTGTCATCACAATAGTCATCATACATAGGACGCATGCTATAATCACAACAAATATCGTCATCACAAGTAGGAGGACTAAAAAGATCATCTTCATCAAACATAGCATCCCCGAGCTTGTGGATTTGCATATCATTAGCATCATGGATATTAATAGAATTCATACTAACAATATTAATATCATGCTCATCATTCAAGCAATTCATATTAAGCATTTTCATAAATTCTTCCTCTAACAATTGAGCACAATCTTCTGAACCATCATTTTCACGAAATACATCATAAAGATGAAGCAAATGAGGCAACCTAAACTCCATTTTTTGTAGTTTTATTTTATAAAACCAAACTAGTGAAAAACAAGAAACTAAAAAATTCAATTGCAAGATCTAAAGATATACCTCCAAGCACTCACCTCCGTGGCAACCACACGAGAAAAGAGCTTAATGTCTACTACACAACTTTATTTGTAGACTGTGTTGGGCCTCCAAGCGTATAGTTGTGTAGGACAGTAGCAATTTTTCCTTAAGTGGATGTCCTAAGGTTTATTAATCCATGGGAGGTGTAGGATGAATATGGTCTCTCTCAAGCAACCCTGCAATCAAATATAAGAAATCTCCTGTGTCCACAACATACCCAATACAATGGAAAATTGTATAGGTGCACTAGTTAGGCAAAGAGATGGTGATACTAGTGTAGTATGGATGATAGAAATAGGGTTTTGTAATCTAAAAATATAAAAACATCATGGTGGTAAGTGGAAAACAGCGAGCAAAACATTGTATAAATGCTTGGAAATAAGGCATAGGGTTCATACTTTCACTAGTGCAATCTCCAAACAATGCTAACATAGTTGAATCATATGATCATCCCTCAACATGCAACAAAGAATCCCTCCAAAGTACCTATCTAGCGGAGAACAAATAGATGAAATTGGTGTAGGTAGTAAAATCACCTCAAAGTTATTCTTTCAGATCAATCTTTTGAGCTATTCCTATAAGTGTCACAAACAACCCTAGAGTTCATAGTAAAATGACACCAATGATACACATCAATCAACCCTAATATATCCTAGATACTCCAATGTCACCTCAAGTATCCATGGATAAATTATGCGACATGCATAAACAAATTATGATAACGTGGTATGAAAACGTGCAATCAACCCGTATGCATAGATCCCCAAGGTCACCGAAATCCGCAAGTTGATACCTTAACATATATCAAGTGAATCAATAGAATACCCCAATGTCACTACGAGTATCCCACGCAAGACGTACATCAAGTGTTCTCTAACAAAAAATATTCAATCCAACACAATGAGATCTCAAAGGGAAAGATTCAATTCATCACAATAGGATAGAAAGGAAAGAACACCAGATGATCCAACTATAATAATAAAGCCCGTGATACAGCAAGATCGTTCATCTCAAGAACACGAGACAAAGAGGGTGATTGAACACATAGCTCCTGGTACAAATCGTAAGCCTCGGGGGTGAACTACTCCCGCATCATCATGGCTCCAGCGGGAGGATAAAGATGGCCATCGGAGATGATTTACCTTCCTCGACATGGTACTGGAATGCCTCCTGATTTGTTTTTCGTTGATACACAGAGTTGCGGTAGTGGAGCAGAGTCTCTGTTTATTTCTAGGGTTTCTAGGATTTATAGAATTTTCAACGTTGGAATCACCCGGAACGGCACCACGTGGGCCCACAAGTCATTAGGATGCCACCCCGAGGGGCGCCCCCTGATGTCTTGTGGCCCAAGGGTGGCCCCCCTCTAGTGGTTCTTCGCTCCAATGTTGCATATTTCCTCCAGAAAAAATCACAAAAAAGTTTCGGGCGATTCGAAGAACTTTCATTTTCTGCACAAAAACAACACCACAGTAATTTTGTTGAAAACAACATCAGTCCAGGTTAGTTTAAAATAAATCATATAAAGTGCATCAAAACCATATGAAAGTATTGTAAACATAGGTGAACATGTCATGAATACTTCATAAATTATAGACACGTTGGAGATGTATCAAAGAGGTGCAACCACCATCGACGGTCGAAATATTAGTGTGAAGGGTGTCCACCAACATATACACCACCATATCTGTGTGAGAGAGTGTGCTCCATATACACCATGAGATATGAGATTTTTTCAAGGAAGCCTCGACAGACTGAAACTCAACCCATGATGAATAGTTCCCTATATAATTACTTTCTATTTTTAATATTTGAATCATGAACACAGGAAATGTGTGACGATGATCGGATCCCTGAGTGTGATTTATGCTGCGAAGATAAGGGTTTGTGCAATATGCCTTACCTACTAAACAATAGGTTCTTCACCATCAAGCTTGACGAGACCTTTGATGTTTTTATGGTAGGCAACGATGACAACTGTTTTTTCGTAATTAAGTATGACTTTGCTTTTCTTTGCTTCATGTAATTTTCGTTTTTTACAATTCGAGTAGTGCATCCCCTGCCATGCAATACGGTATGTCTTGGCAAAGCTCGACTTCCAAGAAATGGATAATATGGAGAGAAGGAGAGCTCACCTAAAGACTCAACATGGTTTCACATTTCTGGTTAAACTATACAATGCAGTTAATCACCCGCATTTTGGTTGCTCAACTTGGAAATATCTAGACAAGCCATACGGATTTCAAGCGGATATGGAAATACCCTTCGATATTCATCCTAAACATGATATTGAAGGTAATATCAATATTTGTGTGGATGCCGACATGCTTCCAGTTTTACCTTTATGTGAGTTTGTCAACCATATTTGTTAAGTAATTTGCATTGTTGATTTGAAAATAGTTGGTGTTAATCCCTAATTAGCTTGTTTCATTTTAATTGACAGCTTATTTCTCTTCTTCAAAAAAACCTTAAGAGATAGTAGACCGGACCTACTACAGTCATGGCTCCGATCTAACCTTGTTGGAGAAAAATCATCTGATCTCATTTATTGATGATGTTGATAATTATATGATCAATTATGAAGATATTGGCGAAAGTAATTCTGAATACATGCCACTGGTGCACGAGTTTAACCCTAATAACTTCCATGTATATACGGCAAACCAACCTCTGGTTGGATGGTGAGAGGGACGGTGGTATCCCCAACCCACCAGGGTTCAAATCCTAGTGCTTGCACATTCCAGGATTTATTTCAGGATTTCCGGCGATGCACATTCGGTGGGGACGTTCCCGTCAACGACGAGGCTCCTATGGTGACTTCATAAATCTCAAGATGATATGCCGGCTTAGTCTCTCGGAGGTGCTCATAAGGGTAGGGTGTGCGTGTGTGCGTTCATAGGGGTGAGTGTATGCGCATATATATGAGCGCTTGCGTCTGTACTATGCTAAAAAAACTTCCATGTAGATACCATGGTAAGATTATTTTTTACTATTGTGTCATTAATTAGTCCATCTTTTACATACATAAATTTTTCTTAAGCAAAACTAGATTGCTAATTATGTTATTATTATGTTCTTTAATAGAAATTCATGCCAGAGGTTCTGCCTAAGCTGATGTTTAGAGAAGGTCATTCTTTGAATGTTATCAACTTACGACCACAGTGGCCTACATGTTTCCACAATGCACACTCGGCTTCTAGAAGGATCGAAGCCTAAAACTCAAAGGAATTAGCAAAGTAATGAAAAACCGCAGACAACTACCTGGTGGAGACAAGAAGGATTTGCGCATGCCACATGTCGGAGATAGGTGGATCTCTATTCTTCACAATGGAGAGACCGGAGGTTACCTGTTTGATGCTATTGTACCTAGTAGAGAGTATTGGGTTCTACCTAGGAAAGAATAATATGTGCTAGCTAAGAGAGAAGCCCTTTTTAGTTTACGACATTATGTAGTAATCTTAGATCGATGATCAAGAGGATGATAAGTTGTTAGATGATCAAGATGATGATAAGTTGCTATGTGAGTAAGGATGATGAGTTATTAGATTATATAGATTAGATTAAAGTAGATGGGTGCAAGTGATTAACTTGTTTTAGTAGGAAAATATAATGTTATGAAAGCACACAAGTGTCGAATATAGAGAATCCTTTCATTCGACACTTGTGTGCCATTGTAACATCATATTTTTCCTCCAATAAACTTGATCACTTGCACCCATCCACCTTAATCTAAATGTTTGTTTTTCACAATTGTTATTGATATTGTATATTAATATGTATAACCGTGTATAAATACAATATAAATCTAAAAAATAAATAAGTGCGATTAGTGGTGGCACGGTTTTTAAGAGCTCGCTACGGCTAGTGCACAATTAGTAGTAGCACGTTGTACAGAATCTCTAATGATAAACCAGTTGTTAGTAGCGTGAGGCAACATGTGCTACTGCTAAAAGTTAGTTATAGTGTCGTAGGAGTAGCACGTGGAGAATCCGCGCTACTGCTAGCCTTTTCCCTAATAGTGTTCCCATTTACCTAATTTAGTTAGATACAAAATCCAGTTTTGGGAACATTTTAGAAGGCTGCGTCTAATTATTTATATTTACCAGGTTTATGTTTTCCTTTTCTTATTTTTATTTCTAAAAAAATTCAAATCAAGATTTGTAAAAATGTTTGCATTTAAAGATGTTTTGTATTCATGAAAGTTTCCAACATATTTAAATGTCAACATCTAAAAATGGTCTCTTTTTCAAAAATATTTAAAAATCTTTAGAATTTCAAAAATGTTAGCATTAATAAATGTTCACACATTTTGAAAAATAAATATTTTTTTACAAAAACCTTCACAAAAGTTTTAAACGATGTTCGCGTGTTTCTTTAACAAAAATCATTTTCTAAAACAAAAAAATTTCATCTAGAAAACCACAATTGAAAACCCAAAAAACTCTAACAAGACCAAAAAGCTAGGGTGGAGCGTTGGGAAACCATGTTTTTTGAACTAGGTAACCATGCTGGCTACATGGGTCGGTCCAGTCTAGTGGTACATTATGTGGAACGTCGAAAATTTGACGTTGATGCGTCACATAGGAGGTTTCTACAACGCATTCACCTATGGTGCATCTGAAGTGGGCCATCCAACACCGGTGGCAATCCAAACTATATATAGACAATGTGTGTGTCTCACAGAGGAGGTTATGAATATTTTCATGAAAGTAACATTTAACATTGGCATATAACTCGTTAATATTGGTGCAAAATCATTCCTTAAGCATTTTATTACATTTCTTTAATGTCAATATACCATAATATATTTATTTTTATAAGATGTAAATCTTTCTCTCGTACGTGTTAGGCTAAACTATACACAATTAAATGAATGGCGCTAATCTTTATTTAATGCACACAAAATATTGCATATTTATCAAAATATATGAAATTAATTGCAATGTTTGTGTGCATTAAATAAAGATTTGCATAATATTCAGTTAATTTTGTATGATTTAGCTTCGCACATACTAGAGAAGGACACAAACATATGGGAAATCCAATTCGGCTCCCAGCAGCACGTGCTCCTCCGCGCGAAAAATAATTTTTCAAATGTCAAATAAATCCCATTAAATTTTGTATGAATTTGTAGTCACATTGAAATGTCACCTGCAAAGTTTTAGGCAAAAGGTTAAGCATTGTGGCGTATGCAAAAATAACAAATTTGAACACCAAATGTTATTCCAAAATGTCACCCAAATTTGTTGTTTTCACCGACGAAATACTACTACTCGGTTTCGTATGAAAATTGTCAAGCATGTTTGTGACACTGACATGAACATCTACAACAAAATTCAGATTTTTTGAAAATATTTTGTCACATCTTTTACGGTACTGTTGGTCGAGGAGCAAATGCTCCCGAGAGTCAAAATGCCCCTCCCACAAACATATGGTCTATACTAGTTCTAGTTGCCCATAGTGATCTTCATCTATTACATATTAGTATCTATAAGATTAATATACTTCAGCGAGAAATTGCCTCATGTATACCATGCTCATTAATATTGGCGCAACATCATTCATTAAGCATTAAATAAAGATTTCATTGAGAAATAAATAAAGATTCATTAATATTAGTGCAAAATCATTCATTAATCATTTTATTTGATTTCTTTAATTTCATTAAACCATATGATATTTATTTCTAAAATATGTAAATATTTCTCTAGTACGTGTCAGGTGAAACCATACAACATCAAGTGAATATTGCACAAATCTTTATTTAATGCGCATAGAATATTGCAGATTTATTTAATACGTACAAAATATATGAAATTAAATACATTATTTGTGTGCTTTAAATAAAGATTTTCATAATATTCAATTAATTTTGTAAGGTTTAGCTTGACACTTACTAAAGAAAGACATATACATATGATCTATATATAGTTCTAGTTGTCCATAGTGATCTTCATCTGTTACATATCAGTATGTATAGGCTTAGTCTACTTAGAAAAGCAATTGCCTTAAGTTTCGTTTATCATGCTCTTCAAACTAGCGGTGTTCGGTTCTCCCATACGATTGAAGAGGTAATCATATTATATATTGTGATAGTACAATATTCTACATAAATATTACACGTGAATGAGACAGATTAGTGGGTTATTTTCTTAACCATTCTTTTTTGAATAATTCCCCACCATTCCTGGTGTTTTAATGTATCTAGTTATTTTTCATTTCAAAAGACATCATGTTTCGGAATATCCATGGATAACAAGAGGGACCCATAAGTTAAGAATACTAAACAATTAATTACATCATAGGACAACCAAAACCACATATCTATGGTGAAAGGACTAAATACATTACCAGACGATATACACTCCTCCTGTAATAGTTGGATTCCAACAAAATCTTGGGAGTGAAATAAGAAACACACTATGTTAGAGTATAATTTTGAAGTGGTCAGCATATGTTCTGTCTCTATGACTACAATGTTTAGCTATGAAACAAACATTAGCTTAAAGTTATTGACTCTACAAAATATACTTCATATAAGTTTCCCCCCTCTTAACATAAATTTACATTTTTTACTTGAAGGAAAATGATTCACTGGCCAAAGATTTTGTCCATGGTCCAGCCAAACAAGTTCTCAAAAGTTTGAAGTCAAACTCCACTGAAGCAATAACTTCTGGACAAGGTTCTAGTTCATGGGATGATCCCTATGTGAGTTACACTTTTTTATCTTCACTCGGTTTACACAAGAAATTTGTCCAGGATTATCAAATAGTACATATTTTTACGTGCAGTGACACAATATATACTAATTTTACTCTAGAATAAGCAACATGTCATGCCATTTTCAGTAATATGTGATTTATTATGGAAGTTAATTGTTGGATAGCATACTAACATGTGTATAGTGGCATATGACTTAGTTTGGTGTTGAACTGCACCTATTTTGACATGTTCACCAATATCAATGCTAGATGATTTAAATAATAACAACACTAATTTATACCATGTCATGTTTGGGCAAATGTCAAGATATTATGTTGGTAGGCACGATAATGAATATTCACATATACTAGGTAATCGTTTATTTGAGGATTCACCAGAGAAAAGGAAACAATCACACTCACCAAGCCAAATAGATATTGTGAAATAATATGTTCAAAATATGATACTAACCTACTTGTTATCAAACTGATACAAATCATATTTTAGTCAGATGTATCCTTCATAGCCATCTTATTTACCTTTACCGATTTAATAAATTAAGGAAATATTTCTGCTATTTGAACACCATTGTGTACTTATTTTTATAAAAAGATGAAGATCACGTGTTTGGGTTTCCCCATTGCATCCGTGCTTTATTGTTTTACACAAAAGTCATATTATTTTGGATAACCAGCAGGATGGTTTGAACATCGGCATGGATGGATTTGTTAGTTCCTTTCTTTCAATTTGTATAGAATATTTATTATGCTAACTTTGAGATATATAGTGAAAGTTATACACTTTTTAAACTATAACATATTGGAAGCAAAAATACACCTTGTTAAAAGTTCGATAACATTGCTTTTTTGCTATTTAGTACCCCAACAATTGTCAATTAATCATTTCCCCATTTAAATGGATAGTTCTTTATCTTCTTTGCACAATTATTGTGTTAATGTAGAGGTATTTTTGACATTCATATACATTTTTAACTATAACTTTTCTAAAGAAAATTCCCCCTATGAAAGCTTGATGCCACTTCTTTTGGCTAGTTATTCCCCATCGAAATTGTTAGTTACATCACCTATTAATTGTAGTTATGGTAAATTATGAATCAAAATAAAGGAAAAATTTGTATACAATATGTATACATAGTGGATACATCTTGAGGATATATTATTGTTCTTTGGCATAAATCTTTCCGTAAGTGCACCAACCTATCGGTAACGATAAACCTCTTCGTATCGATTTCAAGAATTTACTCTACCACTTCTCATATCAATTTGTGGCAATATTTCCACTAATAATAAATATAAATTTTGTTAACAAGTAACCAAACCTTATATTTTTTCACTCCCATCTCATCCTTGGATTACACTTGTGTTCGTTATTTGATTGTGTGATATAATGCATGGAGATGTTTCCACACATGCTATCCTTTATCCTTTTTGCATGTATTACTTTATAAGAGATATAATGGAAATATGCATAAGATGTTTCATAACTTTTAAATATTTCTTTCGTGACATGAAATCTCATATTCAACCTCAGAAAAAGTTGAGGTCGGGAACTATTATCCTATGATACTAGAGTCTAGGCACACTCAATTACTCCTTGGCAGTCACGTGTTTCTTTGCTATCAAAACTATGGTTGTGCTAGCCTTGCATGAGTTTTCTTGTCGCTTCACATAAAACATGACTGTCACAATGCTAATTGAACAAAAACTCTCATTCTTAAGAAAGAAGGCATGAATAGGGATGTCCTTCAAATTGTATTGGTGTATTATTCATGCATACCTCATTTGTTACAGATAGGCTCTAGATTTTGTACCCACACCATTATTATACTTCCTTTCTGTGATATGCTCCCTTGCACAAATATCATACCGAAGTTGATCTACTACGTCCTCCACTAGTGTCATCCACAACATGCATATGGTCCACTAAGCTTTGATTCTTCTCAATCAACCACCTCTTGCATCTACTCATTCGTGGCCTATAATCCATGCAGGCCATCACCTATGTTTATTGTACTATGTCCTTTTTAACTAACGGGAACACAATGACTATTTATTCATCTAAGTAATCCACTCATGTTCATACTTTCATAGCATATCATGTTAACACTGATCATCAATCTCGACATATTGCATATCATAGACTAGAAATAACTGATAATTTTATGTTTCTTTTGTTCTACATTTTCCTCCTAGGTTTAATTTCACATATAAAATTAAATATTCATTTTAATATAAGTTTTATTTTGGCATTTAGGTATTTTTTTCACTTCACATAGTACATATGAACGAATTTGATAAAATGAATTAGTTGTATTCTTAATTTCACGGCAACTTTTCGAAATTACAAACTTCACAAAGCTCTGCTATGGAAACTAAATTGCTAATTTTATATTATTTACAATTCTAGTCTTTCATTTTAATATTATAAGATGTTTTCGATATTTCAATATGGACTACATATAGACTGAATTGGGTGTACAAACGCACCAAAACATGTCTACATTCATCAACTTTAGAAAAAAAGTTAAAACAAAATATAATTCAGAATGGAGGGAGTAGTATTAAATTATGAAAGAGACTTTTTGTATTCAATTTGATAACATGTGTACTCTTCATACACCTAGAATGTATAGACACCTATAAATAATCAGATTCATCTACAATGCGATAATGTTAACCAATATGACACAACTATTATGATGTGGACATAATTTAGCCTATGTGGACCAAAGGACTAGCTTATATTACTCTTTCTTTATTAATATAAATATATGGAATTCCAAATTTAGCCTATATGCCCAGACCCCATGTAATAGATCGATCAAGCTATTTCATTACTTTTATTAATTTTCTTTTATGCATGTTCATTCCGGAATTTTAGTACAAAACCAAACAGTATGTATCGTGTGAGGTATTATGTAAGCAAGTTATTGTTTCCAGCTAGACAACGATGAGCTGCCGTGAATTCTAGAATAGTTTTTGGTTTAATCATTATGCATATCTACAATACTTATTTTTTCTAGGTTTTGTGTTGTTTATTTGGTTGCTTCGATCTTGCAGTTTGTGTCACACCTAACACATTCTGGAGGTCCTAATGACAACTACTATGGCTTACATGCCACCATGGATGTTTATGGCCACGAACTAAAACATGGTCAGTGGAGTTCGACTACTATTTGGATTAATCATGGCGGAAATGGTAATAAATCAAGCAATAATGCGATTCAAGTTGGCTGGCATGTAAGCATTATTTTTCCCATGCCCATACCCTCTCCATTTAAATAATAAATTGGGCATTAATCAATTGCTTCAATTATGATATTACAATATTCATGTAACATAAATACATCATGTCGACTTGCCAAATGTCCTAAACATCCTTGAGATCAATTAAATGTGCATCACAAAAAATAGTTAATCAGATTTTTTACGGGCTAAAACTATGCCCCTTGAAAAGTAGGAACATGTGCCATATTTCTCTAAAGTGTTATACAACAGTTAAAATCAAAGTTGGACATGTGCAAAGTTACCAGAAACTCAAAATTATTTTGGCTCAAGTGAGCCCATTTTCTTCTTCTCCAAAACCATATTTTACGAATAAATTCTTCAATTTTTGACCAAATTTATGTGTAGATGTTAACCTTCTGCCAAATTTCATCAACAGCGTGTTTCATCCATATGTTTATCCTTTATATGTACCTCGTAGACAAAAAGTTTTTGGACAAAAGTTTAGTGATACTCTAGGCACATCTACATGTGGAACTATTTCTAAATTTTATGATAATTTTAAATTTTGTAAATTGTGGTATCACTAGAGTCCATGAGATAAATGTGAGCACTAGTAAATTGTGGTTTTTCATGGTATAAATGATAAACAAATTCATGTGTTTTCCATTTATTGGATACTTTCTCGCATCTTCCCCTTCTTGACCTTTAAATGTCGAGCAATGTTTATCTTATGTGTATCCCTTTGTTAAACAGATTAATCCAGATCGCTATGGCGACTCACATACTAACTTCTACACCCGTTGGACGGTAATTTGATAATTACGGTATGAATCATGCTTTGAAATTACTCTTTCCCATAGTAGAAATGATCTTACTCTAATAAGAAACATACATAGACAGTTTCTAACCTACGCACAAAACAATGTATGCAACAGAGAGATAATTATGATGCAACCGGCAGCTACAACATGGACTGCCCTGGTTACATACGGGTAGATGGCGCTGTTATAGCTCCGAGTGATGCTATACATCCAGTTTCTAAAGTCCCTAATGGAACTAGACAAAGTATCACTCTAAGGGTGCTAAAGGTATGAATTTCATCCTTTTTGTATGCATTTCATAACCATGTATTCCCCTTGTAAATATCTGATTACATGGTCAATAAAGGTGTATCGTTTTTTACGACCTAATATTTGGTTGATCATAACATATGTCAAAGGTATAAATTAAATGTGAAGGGCTTTAGTCTAAATCCTAATAAATTTCAGGACAAAAAAAGTGGAGATTGGTGGGTGTATTATGGCTCCAATAAAAGCCTAACGGGCGTGGGATACTTCCCAAGGTCGTTGTTCAGCTACTTAGCAGAAAAGGTGGACGGAATGCAATTTGGTGCATTTGTTAAATCTAAAAAAGCACTTCCAACTCCTCCAATGGGCAATGGTGCCCTCCCAAATGGTGGTAAGGGTCGCGCTGCATCATTCAGAGATATTAGATTCATTGACCAGGATGGAAATAGCAGCCCAATCAAGGAAGACCTACCCATGTTTGTTACTGATAACAAATGCCACTCTATCACCCATATTGATCATGTTGAATGCTTTTATGGCGGTCCTGGAGATTGTCTTAGATAAGATGTGATACTTTGATATTGGTATCACCTAGTGTTAGTTGTCAATTAAAATGGCATGGATGACAAACAATTATGAAGAGAGTATTCACTTGTTTACCTAAAACTACACTATGAAAACCTTTGCTTGCAACAAACATGCTTCCCTCATACTTGAATCGACCTAACCATCCAGGGTGTTATATGAAATACTTTTATTTTTAGATGTGTGACAATATAATCAGTTTGTTGGTTTGATGTCCTCTTACTTGTGGAATGGTAACGTGAAGGTGTATGCACCCCAGGAACGCAAGTAGTCATTGTTCTTCCCATTTCTGATCTAGGTTCTTCATGCCTCTTGTTTGTAAAATAAACTCGTTTCTACTCAAATGAATTGGATGTACATTCTTTATGTTCCATAAAAAAAATACTCTTACGTGCCCTGAAGCAACACCTGGTTGGTGCGAGGTGGTAAAATAAAGAAAACTGGCAATGATGCTAGTAAAAAGAGGACATATCGTCCAACAAGTTTGCTATCACTGCGGTTTGCAACATGTGAGGGCACCGTTGCTGAAGTTCTCACAAATGCTCGTTGGATCCATGGCATGAGAAGCCCCTCAAATTTTAAAAAAATGTTCAGCTCCTTGAACTTTAGGAGGTAACTCAAAAGATTCATCTTGACCTAATTCTAGTGATACATGGTTGTAGCCTAGGATTCCTCCTGAAGTTTCTCGACGATATTAATCGGTGTATAGGTCATTTTTTCCAAATTCAACACTAGTTCTCTTTGTCATTGATGCACACATCATCCATGCACTAAAAATTTCAGACCGCATCTTTGTCAGGTTATGTCATGCCATGAAACTGTTGGCACACATGTCTGTTTTCTATAGGCCAGTCCAGTTATTACTCCAGTGTCATCCTCGTCAAATGAGTCCAAATAGCTACGTGCTTCTGCATCACTGCCATTGTCATCACCATCTATAACAGAAAGTGACTGACTTGTCTGACCGAAATTTCCCGGCATTTCTCTTTAGGTTGTTATTGAAGCTGCTAAAAAGACATCCTCCTTTGTCCACGTGCAAACTTGCTAAATGGAATTTCATCAATCATTATTCCTAACACTCCTTGCTCACTTGAAAGCATCCTCACCACGCAATATCATGACACCTTGCCAATTTTCTAGTTTGATTGTCTCGAACACCAAATTTAGGAAGCAAGTATTTACAACAATAATTATCAATGCAAGCATTAGTGAATAAAGTTTAAAAAGACGAAAAAGGGCATGGTATTGAAGTATATAGGAAACTGGAGGCTCTTTTTATCTTTCCCCATCCCCCTTATATGTTCTTCCTTTCCCCTCTGCAGGTTGTATCTGAACATAGCTACTTCCTGAGGAAATACTCTTCTGATCCTTGCTCTTAACAAAGAAACATCATATTTTCATCCATTCGATCGCATGAGGGTGTAAGTCGCACTTCTTGTCTGCCATAGACAATGGCATTTTGGCCACCTAAATAATTCATCTTTTAACATGGAGGCCATTATTGCTTGTTTTGCAGGGATCGACATGTAACTTTCTTCATAAACCAGTCAATAAAAATAACCACTTGACCAACATATATGTTCTCATTGATTTTTTGTCAATGATCCTAAGTCATGTCAACCCATGGAATCCCTCGCAATGTTAATGTGTATAGTGGTGCTAAATAATTGGGTTTGATGGTACCTCTCTGGCGGCATCCATGCTCAACCTGGGTAATAGTGGCACCTTTGGCTGCAGCCGACTTCTTATGAGATGAATCGCTTTTTTAGTTATTCACACATAGCTAAATCCTAGTCTACAACCATATGACTCGCCATTTACCAACACCGGTAATTTCTAGCTTTTCTATATTTTCTCTGCCCTGCATACAACCAAGAAGATTATACTATTAGAATTGTTAACTAGAATCAGGCACCTAAAAATAAAGTAGGCTAGAGTTTGTCATGGTGTTGCTATGGTGTATACTGCTCGAGATTGCAGGGGAGAGGCATGATATTTCCATAGATGAAGGTTAACCATGGACTCTCTAGAAAACTTTCAGGAACTAACTAAGCAGCTACTAAATTTAGGAAAGAACCTCATGCTTTCAGGGAGCAAAAGAGCTTGATCTAGGGTTTCTATTGCTTATCAAAAGGGGAAAGGTAGCATAGCTCACCACAGGAGGCATAGGGTTTGACCAAAATACAATTAACATGTCTGAAATGGAGCGAGAGATTGGGCTTTATAGCCTATTACACGAGTAAAGACAGAGAAAGGAGAAAGCAAGTGAGCCTGCTTTTTTGAAAAGTAACAGTGACAGGGCGACTCATCTGGACCGTTGGATGCTGCATCAAAGGCTCCCAGTCACCATCTGCGGCGAACCGAGATGTGAGCCGTCAGATGGCAGATCGATGCTTCCTTTAGCTTCTGGCACGCAGGAACAGGGGACTCCAGAGCTTCAGGTTATTGTAGCCTGACAATACCCCCCCAATTAGAGGCATCTTGCCCTCAAGCTGCAACAGAATGAAAAACTTTTTGAATAAAAGCTGAATCTCCCTAGGTTGCTTCTTCCATTGGCAGGTTGACCCATTTGATCAACCATATGATGACAAGAATGATTATGTTGCCTTGAACTCCGGGAACTAGTTTTCTTTCAGGGAATGCTTCTCGTTCCATCTTGATCAACCGATCAGGATCTACTAAGGGAAGGTGCTTGGAAGATGCAACCAATGGGCCAATGTGTTTCTTAAGCTGGCTCACATGGAATGTACTGTGTAGTTGGCAACCTTGAGGTAACAATAATTTGTAAGCATGAAGACCAATTCTCCGAAGAACTTTGAAAGGCCCATACAACTTGGAGTGTAGTTTTAGATGCCTGTGCAGACTGAGGGAAGTGTGTCTGTAAGGCTACAGCTTCAAGTAAACCATATCTCCAACCACAAATTCTTGTTCGTTCCTCTTTTTATCACCAGAACACTTCATCGAGCTTTAATGATATTTTTCTTATTCACTTCCAGTGCTAGCTCTCTGTTATGGAGTAGATTTTCACTGTCATCACAGATAGTATCAGGTAGAGCTGACTCAACTACCATGGAAGGAGGAAAATCATATAAAGCTTGAAAAGGGGTCATTTGCAAGGATGTGTGGAAGCTATTGTTATACCACCACTCAGCTAATGCCAGCCATCCATGCCACTTCTTTGGCTGCTGAAAGCACATGCATCTTAGGTAATTTTCTAAAACACTGGTTCACCCTTTGAGTTTGACCATCACATTGTCGGTGATAGCTAGTGCTCATGTGCATCTTGATCTTCAGGGATTTGAACAATTGTTGTCATAAATTGCTAGTAAAAATTATGTCTCTATTAGTGACAATTACCACTGGCATCCCATGCAATCTGACGTCTATATCAGAAAATACCCTTGCCACAGACTCAACCGATATAGGATGTTTCATAGCAATGAAGTGGGCATACTTAGTAAATCGGTCCAACAACACCAATATCAGGTCCTTGTTTTCAGATACAGGTAAACCCTCCACAAATTCCAAATTCACATGATCCCGAGCAAAATCAGGAACATGCAATGATTCCAATAGGCCAGGATAAGGGTTATGTTCAGCTTTATTTATTTGGCACACAAGGAAGGACTTGACAAATGAAATGACATCTTGTTTTAATCCCTGCCAATGAAACACTAATTTAACTCTTTGATAAGGTGCTCTTTCTTGAGAGTTCCCCCAAGTTTCGAATTGGGAAATGTCTTTAAATCCTGCCACGAAGAAGTTATATTTCTAACCACAATCTTATTCTTAAATTAAAGGATACCATTTCTAATAGAATAAGCATTTGTTCTCTCCTTTTTCGGAGCACACCAGTAATAAGTTCCTTTATATTTTCATCCTTCTTATAGCTCTTCACCGCTTCTACTACCCAAGTAGGAGTAGTACTGCTTGCGGTAAGCATAGAAACTAAGTGCTTGACTCTGGATAGTGCATCAGTTGCTTTGTTTTCTTTGCCCTTCTTGTACTCAATAGTGAAATCATAGCCAAACAACTTGAGTAATAGCTTGTGCTGAATTCCTTCTGTTATTTTCTGCTCTTGGATATATTTCAAACTCTCTTGATATATTCTGATTACTAATGCAGTTGCTGGGAAATAGTGTCTCCATTTTTTATAGCTTCAATGATAGCTAAGGCTTCCTTATCATAGGTTGACATAGAAGCAGCCCTGGGCCCAATCGTTTTTTAGAAATAAGAGATAGGTCGTCCCTCTTGAATTAACACAACTCCCAATCTATAACCACAAGCACCAGCTTCTAAGATGAAGGGTTCGGAGAAATTTGGTAGTGCTAGGATAGGTGAATTAGTATGTTTTTCCTTCAACAAGTCAAAAGCTTGTTCTTGTTCATCGTCCCAATGAAATGCATACTTCTCCAAGCAGTCAAATAGAGGTCTACATAGTATGCCATAACACTGTGTGAATCTTCTATAATAGTTGATATGTCTCCAATGTATCTATAATTTTTGATTGGTCCATGTTGTTATATTATCGATCTTGGATGTTTTACAATCATTTTATAGCAACTTTATATCTTTTTTGGGACTAACCCATTGACATAGTGCCTAGTGTCGGTTGCTGTTTTTTGCTTGTTTTTTACTTTGCAAAATATCAGTACCAAACAAAGCCCAAATGCCATGAAACTTTTTGGAGATTTTTTTGGGCCAGAGGACAACTTGGGAGCCAAGGAAGTACCTGAGAGGAGGCCCGTGGAGCCCCAAAGACACCAGGGCGCGCTAGAGGCCCCTGGCATGGCCTGGTGGGTTGTGCCCTCCATGGGACCCCTCTCCACTGCATATCAGCTCTATAAATACCCAATTATTCCAAAAACCCTAGGGGAGTCGACGAAACACAGTTCCAGTCGCCTCAAGTTCCAGAACAACTAGATCCAATCTAACACCATCATGGAGGGGTGCATCCTTTTCTTGGGTTCCTCTCCGATGATGCGTGAGTAGTCCACCATAGACCTATGGGTCCGTAAGCAGTAGATAGGTAGCTTCGTCTCTCTCTTTTGATTCTCAATACAATGGTCTCTTGGAGATCTATTTGATGTAATGAATTTTTGCGGTGTGTTTATTGGGATCCGATGAAGTATGAGTTCTTGATCAGTTTCTATCCATGAATATTATTTGAGTCTTATTTGATCTCTTATATGCATGATTACTTATAGCCTCGTATTTCTTATTTGAACATTTGGTTTAGTTAGGCCAACTAGATAAATTTTTCTTGCCATGGGAAGAAGTGCTTTGTGATAGGTTCGATTTTGAGGTGTCCTCTCCAAGTGACAGAAGGGGCAGCAAGGCACACATGTATCATTGCTATAAAGGATAACAAGGTGGGGTTTATTCCTACATGAATAGATCGTGTCTACATCATGTCATCGTTCTTATTGCATTACTCCATTTCTCCATGAACTTAATACATTAGATACATGTTGGATAGCAGTCGATGTGTGGAGTAATAGTAGTAGATGCAGAAGCATGTCGGTCTACTATTCTTCGACGTGATGCCTATATAATGATCATTTCCTTGGATATCATCATGATTATTTGATCTTCTATCAATTGCCCAACAGTAAGTTGTTTTCCCACCGTGTGCTATACTCATGAGAGAAGCCACTAGTGAGACCTACGACCCCCGGGTCTATCTTTTAACATATTGCTTTCCGATCTATCTTTTTCCATATTGGCTTTTAGATCTACTATTACAAAAACCCAAAAATGCCTTGCTTCACTTTTTATTTGCATATTTTATTGTGTGTTCTTACATGATCTACTTATCCAATTTCATACAAACTGATTTATCTTTTACCGTGGAGAGATTGACAACCTCTCTTACGCGTCGGGTTGGAAGTATTTGTTCTTTGTGTGCAGGTACCATTTGCATAGTGTTTCTTGGTTCTCCTGCTGGTTCGATAATCTTGTTTCATGACTGAGGCAAATACTTACCATAGTTGTGGTGCATCATCCCTTCCTCTTTGGGTAAATACCGACGCAGTCTCAAGCCACGTCAATAGCCACTCAAACCTAAGAAGCTTCTTAACTCAATGACATTAGTAGGAGCTGGCCATTCCTGAATTGCCCTGATTTTAGAAGGGTCGGTACAAACTCCCTTCACATTGATTATATGGCCCAAATACTCCACTTCAATCTGGCCAAAAGAACATTTCTCCAGTTTGGCATATAACCTGTTTTCTTGCAGGACATCAAACACTTGAGTTAAGTGTTGTTTATACTCTGCTATAGAGGGATTGAATAGTAGGATATAATCAAAGAACACCACTACACATTTTAACAGAGCAGATTCATGAGAGCTTGAAGTGTAGGTGGACCATTAGTGAGGCCAAAAGACATTACCAAGTACTCAAATAATCCCATGTGAGTGGAAAAAAAAGTTTTATGGATATCCGCCTCTGCTATTCGTATCTGATGATATTGATTTCTGAGATCAATCTTTGAAAATAATTTACCTCCCCTCAGTTGGTCTAGTAAGTCCTCTATGACTGGGATGGGATATTTATTTTTGATTGTAATAGAGTTTAGTTTCCTATAGTCGGTACACAATTTCCAAGACCCATCCTTCTGTTTCAGTAATAGCATAGGAGAAGAAAAGGGGCTGGTACTGGGCCTAATCACACCAGATTTCAATAGTTCCTTAATGATCTTCTCAAGTATTTCGTTGTGGTGGTGAGGAACTCTCTATGGTCTCTGATTGACGACTTTTGCCCCTTCCATTAATGAAATTCTATGCTCACAAGGTCTGTTGGGAGGTAGTTTCAGTAGGCTCTTGAAATAGCTTCTCACATCTTTGCAAGAGTGGTTGTAGTTCTGCAGGTAACTCTTGAGCTATGGCCACTACTTCCACACCACATGTAGTAAACAAAAAATCCACAAACAACTTGTTCCATTAATTTATCAGTGTTATCTTTTGCTTCAATGGGCTGTGTTAGTGCCACTATTTCATCCACTGATGTGACTAACTGGCCATTCATAGCTGATACTTTCATTTCCATTTTAAAGAAATACATATATATTGGTCTATATTTCTTCAGCCAATCAACCCTAGTATCATATCATAACCCTTTAGTTGTAGCACTCTGAAACTGTCAGTAAAATGCTGACCTTGTATTTCATAAGAGCAATCATGTGCTATGAATTCACTCCAAAATACTATTCCGGTTGCTACTGCCACTCTAACCTTAGGAGAAGAAGTTGGTATCACTCCTAACTAAGCAACCATCTCCGGTGATACAAAAGTAGAAGTACTGCCACTGTCCGCCAATGTTGTTGAAGTGGTGTTCCCCACTTTAACTGCCAAAGTAATAGTGTTTTTAGCTGCTCCTACACCCATAGATGCATGCATTGACACCTATAGAATTGCATCAGCTGGAGGTTGATCCATATTGTCCAAGTCTGGATCAGCAAGATCGATAACATAAATGGTTCAGGCACTTCCTCTTCTTGTGCTTGCATTGCTTAAATTTGTGCTTTTTGGCTCATTTTGCAAACCTGTCTATGACCTGGCACCCAAGGTTCCCTGCATTTGTAACAAACTTGATTTTTCTTTGATTTTTATCCTTATGTTTCTGTTCTGAACTAAAGTCACCACTGTTATTTTTGGCTGTTCAAAAGTCATCTGTCTTTTTAGTTGTGGAACATAAGCTCTAGTGTGTAAAGTAGGTACTGTGAGTTGAGCTTTTTCCATTCTTCTAGCATACTAGCCAGTTGTTTGTTATACCCTTTGGCTTGAAATACTCCACATGGCTTTTGATATATGTGTTAAGGTCAGACACAAAACTAGTGACACAGTAATCATCAGGAATTCCATGGTTTTTCCTCCTCGTGATATTCATTAATTGTTCAAATTGCTCCACATATAATGGCAATGTAGAAGTTTTTTTGAAGCAAGGAAAGAGCTCACAATATCAGAGGCTGACTCTATAGCAAATCTTTCAGATAAGTAGGAACAGAATTTATGCCATGGTACATTGCTAGGTGCATAGCCAATACGCCTCCACCATTGAACATCAGGTCCTTCCAAGTAGGATATTGCCATCTCAACCCTATATTCAGTTGTTGTTCTAGCAGCAGCAACATACTGATGCAAGTTTTGAATCCAAGATGTAGGGTCCTTTCCTTCAAATTTAGAAATATTCAGTTTGGCTGGTTTCACTATTAGTAAAGGTCTTCTATTGTCTGAAGAAGAATATTTCCTCTGCCTCTGCCCATCAGGACACTCTCCTAATGTGCCCTCATCCAGTAGCAGGTGCTGGATTTGTTCTTGCTGCGCTGTTATTGGACCAATCCCTTGCCTTTGGTTGCTGAAGTTTGGATGCGTGTAAGGAACCTTAGTAGTACCATCCAAGTTCACTTCTTTTCATGTGTGATCTCTCAAAACTGCAGATCCAATCAGCATTGGTGCTTGCTTTTCTTGCCCATTAACTAAAGGGGGGTGAAGTTCTGTAATTGTTTGGGCCTGCCCGCAAGCATGGCAGGGGTTTGGACCTCCTTAGCTTTGATTTGGGAGCTACCTTGTTCGGATCTTTCTAATAGTCTCTCCTCAGATTCCGGATCCAACAACAACCTCTTGAAGTTCTCTTGAATCTTGTCGAAATTGTCCTGCATTGTTTCAAAATTCCTATTGACCATCACATGGAAGTCCTGAAACTCATTGTGATCTTCATCTCTGTTGCGTTGCAACGTCTTGATGTCTAATTCCAATGAACCAGCTGTAGGTTAGTCATAGCAGCCAATGCTGCTTGCCCTGTCATGGCGACAACACGAAAATAGGGTTGGGTGGTGAGAATTTTCCTCACGCAGCTTCAAGCTTCGATCTACTGCCGCCAACACCATCGCCAACGCCCACTCCTCGATGCACGATGCGAGCTTAACTATTGGGATGTTATCGTTCGGGAAATGTTCCCTGACAACTAGTTCTGTACACAGACTGCACCCGAACAGTGTCACTCCGTCCTCCGCTGCTCGTACATCACCGTATGATCTGAATATCGTAGAGGGATTTTACGGTTCTTCCCAACCTCTACACGCCACCTCGCGCCGAGGATCGACAGGCTCTGATACCAATTGTCAGGAACTAACTAAGCATCTACTGAATTTAGGCAACAATCTCATGATTTCAGCGAGCAAAAGAGCTTGATCTAGGGTTTCTATTGCTTAGAAAAAGGGGAAAGGTTGCATAGCTCGCTACAAGCGGCTTAGTGTTTCACCCAAATACAATTAACATGTCCAAGATGGAGCGAGAGATCTTGCTTTATATCTTATTACACGAGTAAAGGCAGAGAAAGGAGAAAGCAACTGAGTCTGCTTTTTGGAAAAGCAACGGCGACACGACGACTCATCTGGACTGTTGGATGCTGCATCAAAGGCTCTCAGTCACCATCTACAGCAAACAGTTATCAAGCAATGTGAGCCGTCAGAAGGTAGGTCAACGCTTCCTTTAACTTCTGGAACGCAGGAACATGGGACTCCACAGCTTCACGTTATGGTAGCTAACACGTCTCCAATGTATCTACATTTCCAAACTCTTTTGCCCTTGTTTTGGACTCTAATTTGCATGATTTGAATGGAACTAACCCCGACTGACGCTGTTTTCAGCAGAATTGCCTTGGTGTTATTCTTGTGCAGAAATAAAATTTCTCGGATCGTTCTAAAAATTTACGGAGAATATTTTTGGAATTAATAAAAAATACTGGCAAAAGAATCAACTGCAAGGGGGCACCACTTGGCCACAAGCCTGGTGGGCGCGGCCACCCCCCTAGGCCGCGCCGAGCAGGCTTGTGGGCCCCCTGCTGCTCCTCCGACCTCGTTTCCACCCCTATATATTCCTATTTGGGGAGAAAAAAATCAGAGAGAAGAGTTCATCGCGTTTCATGATACGGAGCCCCTGCCACCTCTTGTTCTTCCTCGGGACACCAGATCTGGAGTCCGTTTTGGGCTCCGAAGAGGGGAAATCAACGCCTTTGTCATCACGAACCATCCTTCATCGCCCATTCCATGATGCTCTCCACCGTTCATGAGTAATCTCATCGTAGGCTTGCTGGACAGTGATGGGTTGGATGACATTTATCATGTTATCGAGTTAGTTTTGTTAGGGTTTGATCCGAGTACCCACTATGTTTTGAGATTGATGTTGCTATGACTTTGCTATGCTTAATGTTTGTCACTAGGGCCCGAGTGCCATGATTTGAGATCTGAACCTATTATGTTTTCATGAATATATGTGTGTTCTTGATCCTATCTTGTAAGTTGTAGACACCTATTATGAGTTATGATCCGCATCCCCCAGGGTGACAATAACTGGGATTCTTTCTGGTGATTACCGTAGTTTGAGGAGTTCATGTATTCACTAAGTGCTAATGCTTTGGTCCGGTTCTCTATTAAAAGGAGGCCTGAATATCCCTTAGTTTCCAATAGGACCCCGCTGCCACAGGAGGGTAGGACAAAAGATGTCATGCAAGTTCTTTTCCATAAGCACGTATGACTATATATGGAATACATGCCTACATTACATTGATGAATTGGAGCTAGTTCTGTGTCACCCTATGTTATAACTATTGCATGATGAATGCCATCCGACATAATTATCCATCACTGATCCATTGCCTACGAGCTTTCCATATATTGATCTTTTCTCAGTTACGTTTCCGTTGCTACTGTTACAAACATTACATACTGCTACTATCACTTGGCACCGTTACCGTTATTACCATATTACTTTGCTACTGAACACTTTGCTATAGATATTAAGTCTTTCAGGTGTGGTTGAATTGACAAGTCAGTTGCTAATACTAGAGAATATTCTTTGGCTCCCCTTGTGTCGAATCAATAAATTTGGGTTGAATACTCTACCCTTGAAAACTGTTGTGATCCCCTATACTTGTGGGTTATCAAGTCCTTTTTCTGGCGCCATTGCCGGGGAGCATAGCTCTATTATCTAAGTCACTTGGGATATATATCTGTTGATCACTATGAAGAATCTGAAAGATCCAAAAACCAAGATCTATCCCTCTACTACGAGGGGAGGTAAGGAACTACCATCTAGGTCTGCACTTGATTCACCTTTTATTATGAGTAAGTTTGTGACACCACCACCTGCTAATAATTCTGATATGTCGCAAGTAATTGATGATGCTACTTATGCTATGCATGATTCTTATGATAATACTTTGCTTGATGACACTCTGCCACTATATGGATTTCTTGATGAACAAATTGCTAGAGCCAATGCTGAAACTGATAATATTTCTGAATCTGATGAAATTATTGAAAATGAACACTATGATTCACCTGCTAGACCTATCTCTCCTAGATAGAATTGCCTGATATACCTGAGGGTTATGTTATGGAAGGATAGGTAGCTAGGGACTTTCTTGCTTGTCAGGATAGAGATGATCTTAAGAAATTGCTTCGTAAGTGGAAGAAAAAATCTCTGAATGCTAGAATGCAATATGATCCTAAGTTTGCTACTTCACCTATCTTTGTTACTGATAAGGATTATGAATTCTCTGTTGATCCTAAGTTAATTACTTTGGTTGAATCTGATCCTTTCCATGGTTATGGATCTGAAACTGTTGTGGCACATCTTACCAAATTGAATGATATAGCCACCCTATTTACTCATGAGGAAAAAATTCTCTATTACTATATTCTTAAGTTGTTTCCTTTCTCATTTAAGGTTGATGCTAAGATATGGTTTAATTCTCTTACTCCTGGTTGTGTGCGTAGTCCCCAGGGTATGATTTATTACTTCTTCGAAAAATATTTCCCTGCCCATAAGAAACAAGCTGCTTTACAGGAAATAATAAACTTTGAGCAAATTTAAGAAGAGAGTCTCCAACAAGCTTGGGGAGGCTTCTCCAATTACTTAATCCTTTGCCTAATTATCCTCTCAAGAAAATGAAATACTTGATATCTTTTATAATGGACTAACTGATGCTTCTAGGGACCACCTAGATAGTTGTGCTAGTTGTGTTTTCAGGGAACAAACTGTTGAACAAGTTGAATTACTATTGAATAATATATTGAGCAATGATAATCATTGGACTATTACCGAACCACCTCCAAAGCCAACTCCGAAGAAAAGAGGTATTCTATTCCTCAGTCCTGAAGATATGCAAGAGGCAAAGAAATCTATGAAAGAAAAAGGTATTAAAGCTGAAGATGTTAAGAATCTACCACCTATTGAAGAAATACACGGTCTTGATAACCCGACATAGGTAGTAGAGGTAAATTCTCTCAGTAGTATCAATGAAGGAGATATCCCTTATAATTAGCCTGCTCACCAATGCTTGGATGAATTTGATAATTTTATTATGAAGCAAGAAAATTTCAATACCTATGTTAGTAGACAATTAAAACATAATGCTTATATGCTTGATCGCTTGGATGATTATTTGAGTATAACTGTCAATGATCTTAAGCTTATTAGTAAACATGCTTCCATGGTAACCGCTCAAGTAGAACAAGTACATAAGGCTCAAAATGATTTGCTTATTGAGATGAATAGTAAAGGCAAGGATCATTCTGTTAAAGTTGTGACTAGAGGAGGTAGAATGACTCGGGAACCTTTGTATCCCGAGGACCATCCTAAGAGAATTGAGCAAGATTCTCAGAGAGTTAATACTGATGCACCTATTTGTTCCAATAAGAGTAGGAAAAATAATGATGATAGTACTCTGCATGCTGCTAGTGAACCTGTTATAGATACGTCTGCTACTTCTCGAGCATGCGTTGGTTTCCAGTGAAGAGGAACAGTTTGATGCAGCAAAGTAGATAGGTATTTCCCTCATTTTTTGAGAACCAAGATGTCAATCCAATAGGAGATAAAAGCGAGTCACCAATAGATGTACCTGCACATAGAATCAAACTCTTGCACCCAACGCTATAAAGGGGTTGTAAATCCCTTCACGGTTACTTGCAAGAATGAGATCTAATAGAGATAAATATAATATGATTCTTGAACAGAAAGTAAAAATAAAAGTAAAAATAAGGCAATGAGTATTTTTCGTATTGTTGGTTGTAGATCTGAAAGTATAATGTGGAAAATAGACCCGGGGGCCATAGGTTTCACTAGGTGGCTTCTCTCATGATGGCAAGTATTACGGTGGGTGAACAAATTATTGTCGAGCAATTGATAGAAAAACGAATACCTATGGATATATCCAAGGCAATTATTATGCATATAGGCATCACGTCCGTGACAAGTAGACTGACATGCTTCTACATCTACTAATATTACTCCACACATCGACCGACTCCTGCCTGCATCTAGAGTATTAAGTTCATGAAGAACATAGTAATGCATTAAGTAAGATGACATGATGTAGAAGTGTAAGCTCAAGCAATATGATGACAACCCCATCTTTTTACCCTTGATGGAAACAATACAATATGTGCCTCGCTACCCCTACTTTGTCACTGGGTGAGTACACTGCAAGATTGAACCCAAAACTAAGCACTTCTCCCATTGCAAAAATTACCAATCTAGTTGGCCAAACCAAACCAATAACTCGAAGAGACTTGAAAAGATATGAAATCATGCATATAAGAATTCAGGAAAGACTCAAATAATATTCATGGATAATCTGAACATAAACCCACAATTCATCGGATCTCGACAAATACACCGCAAAAGAGTATTATATCGGATAGATCTCCATGAAGATCATGAAGAACATGGTATTGAGAAGAAAAGAGAGAGAATAAGTCATCTAGCTACTAGCTATGGACCCGCAGGTCTGTGGTGAACTACTCATGCATTATCGGAGGGGGAATGGAGTTGATGTAGATGCCCTCCGTGATCGAATCCCCCTCCGGCAGATTACCGGAAAAGGCTCCAAGATTAGATCTCCTGGGAACGGAGGCTTCTGGCGGCGGCAAAGTGTTTTCATGAAAGTGACAAAATAGGAGACTCGGTATCATGAACATCATGGTGTTACTTTGAAGCACAAGTGTGGAAAAAGGTAGTAGCAAGCGTCCCTTCTCTCTTTCTCTCTTTTTTGATGGGATTCTTTGGCCTCTTTTATTATTATTTTTGTTTGGCTTCACTGGCCTTTTTTATTTTTTGTAAAGTCCGGATACTCATCCCAACTTGTGAGAGAGTCATAGACTCCATCATCCATTTCTATAACAGGACAATGCTCTATTAATAAAAAATCATCACACTTTTATTTACTTATAAATCAAAGAAAAATAAATTACAACTCGATTCCTATGAAAAAAGACTCTATATGCAATATGAAGTGATGATGCAAGTCATGGAAAAACTACATGGTGGAATTTGCATGGAAATATATCTCGGAATGGCTATGGAAATGCCATAATAGGTAGGTATGGTGGCTGTTTTTGGGAATATATGGTGGCTGTTTTGAGGAAGAAGGGCTTAGTGTACCGGTGAAATTTGTTCGGTACTAGAGAGGCTAGCAAAGGTGGAAGGGTGAGAGTGCGTATAATCCATGGACTCAACATTAGTCATAAATAACTCACATACTTATGGCAAAAGTCTATTAGTTATCAAACAAAGCATTAGGCGCATGCTCCTAGGGGAGAGGTTGGTAGGAGTTAACCATCGTGCGCTCCTGACCCTCACACAAAGGTCGGCAATCATCAACCAAATCATGCTCTAACTTCGTTACATAACGGTTTACCATGCCTGCATGCTACGCGGATCACAAGATTTAACACATGTATCTCTTCCAATTTACAACTACTCTCTAGCATGACTCTCATATTACCATACCTATTATCTCAAAACTATATGCAAGGAATCAAACTTCTCATAATTTTTAATGCACTTAATATGAAAGTTTTTATTATATCCCTCTTGGATGCCCATTATATTAGGACTAAATTCATAACCTAAAAAAATTACCATGCTGTTTTAAGAAATCTCAAAATAATATAATTGAGGAATGAGAGTTCAATAATTTCTATAAAATATAACACCACCATGCTCTATAAAGATATAAGTGAAGCACTAGAGCAAATTGCCTAGCTCAAAAGATATAAGTGAAACACATAGAGTATTCTAATAAATTCCCGATTCAGCATGTCTCTCTCTCTAAAGATGTGTGCAGCTAGGATGATTCTGGCAAACTAAAAAGCAAAGACTCATATCATACAAGACGCTCCAAGCAAAGCACATATCATGTGGTGAATAAAAATATAGTCTCAAGTAAATTTACCGATGGATTGAAGACAAAAGAGGGGATGCCTTCTGGGGCATCCCCAAGTTTAGGTTTTTTAGTATCCTTGAATGTGACTTTTGGTGCCTTGGGAATCCCCAAGCTTAGTCTCTTGCCCCTCTTTATTCCTTAGTCCATCAAATCTTGACCCAAAACTTGAAAACTTCACAACACAAAACTCAACAGAAAACTCATGAGATCCGTTAGTATAACAAAAATAGATCACCACTTTAGGTACTGTTGTGAACTCATTATTTATTTGTATTTGTGTAATAACTAATGTATTCTAACTTTTCCATGACTCATACCCCCCGATACGACCCATAGATGCATCAAAATAAGCAAACAACACAAAGAAAACAGAATCAGTCAAAAACAGAACAGTCTGTAGCAATCTGTAAACTTAGTGTACTTCTAGAACTCTAAATATTCTGCAACATTAGGAAAATATGGGAAATTAGTACATAAATCTTGTGTAAGAATTTCAGATCAATTAGACTCTCTGAAAAATTTAGAAAATTCCTGGACTGAGCACAAAAGCTTTTGTTTTTCAGCAAGATCAAATCAACAACTACCATAGATCACCCCTAAGGTTTTACTTGGCTCAAACACTAATTAAAACACAAAAACACAATTAATACAGAAGTAATAATGTGCAAAACACACCAAAACATAAGCAAAAACCAGAAAGCAAAAATAAAATTGGGTTGCCACCCAACAAGCGCTATTGTTTAACGCCCCTAGGTAGGCAAAACGCAATAGATCTAGGTATTGTCATCTCTGGTATTGGCAATTTTTGTGAGTGCCTTCTAAAATCCAGAAGGTCGTTTGGTTTTATAAATGATCTTACTCCTAGGAAAAAACTCAAGAAATTCTTTTGTAGCAATCGGTTCCCGAACAATGTTGATAAAATTAGGGTGAACACTTATCATCTTAAGATCTTCGTCCCCTTTACTAGATGATTCACCCTTTTTCTTGGGAACGTAAACAAACTTGGCAGCCTTGGAAATAGGAAATTTAGGAGTGGTTTGAAAAGTGGCAAAAGGGTAAGCCAAGTTGGTAATTATGTCCTCTAGCTTTCCTATTCTAGAGGAATCTTGATCCAATTTTTCATTAACCATGGGTTCCCTTTCCCTTAAGTTTTTTAGAGTAACTCCTACCTTAGATCCATATTGAGTGGTATGATTATGGATCCTTTATCCAAGTTTTCACTGAGCTCTATAGTAGAAACTTTATTTTCAATGATATCTAACCTTCGCTAATGAGGATATGTACCTAGGGTAGGGTCCTAGGCACGACCCACATAACCTACCTAAGGACACCGCATGGGAGGACTTGAAGATCAAGCATGAACTTCCGAGTGGATCCCTGGAGACGTTCAAAGTCACTCGATAGTAATCTCACTCAATAGTGGTGTGTCACTCGGAAGACCTTGCTTTCACTTGATGCGAGAAGACCAGGAGCCATCATCAAGAGCCCAACGGGCGGACGCTGGTTCAATGGTCATTAGTAGCTTTTATTACGTACGTTACCTGTAACGGCACACTTTAATCCCACAACCAGGCCCTTTGATGCGGGGCAACTATGAGGGGCAGCAAACTCTATATAAGCCGCCCCTCCCCTCCTGCACAAGGGTTCGCTACCATTGTAATATCTACACTCCACTCGACATAAAGCTCCCGAGCACTGAGACATAGGATTGTTACCTCCACGAGAGGGGCCTGAACTCATACATCCATGTGTACACCCTCGCCGTAGCTAGGACTCTGCCCTCTCCCTTCGTACCCCTACCATCTACTGTCAGGCTCGTTCCCACGATAGTTGGCGCCCACCATGGGGCAGGCATCTAAGCGACTTCCGGCGAGGTTGCGATTTTCGTCCTTCGACATGTCTTCTGGCGGTGTTTTTGCTCTGGGCCACGAGATCCGTTTCGGAGCGCTCACCTTCATCGCCGAGAATTCGGCATGGCTCTAGGAGGCGCCTCTCGATGTCGAAGTGCTCCCGGTCCGCGGATTCGCGCACTTCTGTGCGAGTCCCTGTGGTGTGTTGCTGCGACAGCCGTCGACCCCCTATGCGTCGTCTCCTCTCGCCCGTTTACGGTTGCAAGCGGTCCGGCCGGTCACGACCCCAGCGGTGGGTCGAACACGCAGCGACACGTCAAGCTTCTCCGTAGGTTGCAGTGCTCGAGCCCGTCGAGTCCCTTCACGGCGTGTTCGAGTTGGATTCCGATCCGTCCGATGTGCCTTCCGAGTGCGAAAGCTGCGATCCCACAGCAGAGGTTTTGATGGCGGGCTCTCATCAGAGTTCACCGCTTGGGTTCGGCCATGTCAAGCGCGAGGCTGGATGTCCGTCGAACGTGTAGTTGCGTCGTGATGAGGAGGTCCTTCATACCCCCATCATCGGCGCAACTGACGAGGCCCAAGCTTTGGAGGCCGCGCACATTCATCTGGAAGAGCTCCAGGCAAAGATCGACGAGCGCGCCCGCCAGCGCCCGGCACGCCCTAGACGTCGTCATCATCAATTGTTTCCGACTGGATCTCATGATGGCGTTGAGGTATACCAAACTCCCGTGCTAAATGTTGTTGCTGCTGCTAGGATAGCAGATTCCATTCAGCCGCCCCGGTCAGAGGCTGGTAGAGGGCTGTTGCAGATCAGAGTGCTGTTGGATGCACCACAACGTCACAATTCAGCAGTTTCTCAGTCCCGTAATAGGATATACAACAATTCACCCAAGGCAGAGACCGTTTAGTCGGCACATAGCCCTGGGTCGCCCTTGCGTCGTCGAGGCGGCGGTTTTCATGAAGGGAAAGACAGAGATCAGCATCACCGCAAAGATCACCGTCGAGTGCCCACTCCTCCGCGGAGTGGCCCGTATGAGCCCTGGCGCCGGGGCGACAGGCACTCCATCGGTGATGAGCGAGACGCGGACTTTGACCCCACACCTATCTTTTTCAGAAGCGGATCGACAAGAGCAGAGCCTACAGAGAGGGACTCGACAGAGATGTTCTGAGTGGAAGCTCAGTTGTGGTGTTTGGTCCAAAGTGTTTTAGCAGAGCTATACGTTCTGCAGAGATTCCCCCCAACTTCAGAATGAAGGCGAGGATCGGAAAGTTTTCTGGTGAAACAAAACCAGAGACTTGGTTAGATGATTACCGAGTGGCCGTGCAGATTGGCGGCGGAAATGACAATGTCGCAATGAAGCACCTGCCCCTAATGTTGGATGGTTCAGTTCGAGCTTGGTTGAATCGTTTGGCTCCTTCCAACATACATTGTTGGGAAGATCTTGCCTGAGTGTTTGTTCGGACCTTTGAGGGCACTTGCAAGCGCCCCGTGGGTCTGGTCGACTTACAGCATTGCGTCCAGAAGCCCAATGAAACCTTAAGGGATTATATTCAGCAATGGTCCACCCTACATCATACGATGGAGAATGTGTCGAAACTCTAGGCTGTTTGTGCCTTCAAGGCCGGTGTGAGATACAGGGAGCTGTACCTGAAGTTTGGGCGCACTGGCGACATTTCACTCGGCAAGATGATGGAAATTGCCACTCGCTACGCCAATGGCAAGGAAGAAGAACGCCTTCATAGTGGCAAAGGAATAACAGTCGCCAATGAGTCTGGCGGCGGCAACAATCGGAAACAGAAGCGAAAGGCTGAAGACCCAGCTCCGGCAGAGGTAGCAACACTGCCGATTCATTCGAAGAACAAGGGCAAAGCCAATGTCCGGTATGCCCCAAGAAGGGGAAGGGTCAGGTAGGAACTGATATCTTAGATCAGCCGTGTGTAATTCACACGAGCAAAGATGTAGAAGGCAACCTGATTTTGCCCAAGCACACCACTCGACAGTGTCGAACCCTTATCCAGCAATTCAAGGGAGACCAGTTGAGTGCGAAATCTCCTGAAAAAGAAGATGAAGATGAGGAAAAGGAAACATTCCCGGATGTCACTGCTACACTGGTGATCTTTGCTGATGTCGAGAGCAAGAGTCGTCTGAAAGTCATCAATAGAGAAAGCAACATGGCTGTGCCAGACACCCCCACCTACCTCAAATGGTCTCAATATGCTGTCACATTTGACCAGATAGACCATCCTTCTCGTTTGGCCACTCCCGGTCGACAGACTCTGGTAGTTGATCCGGTGGTGCAGGGGACTCGACTCAGAAAGGTCCTCATGGACGGCGGCAGCGGCCTGAACATCCTGTATGTGGATACCCTGAAAGGGATGGGCATTCCGATGTCCCGTCTGAGCGAGAGCAGCATGCATTTTCACGGGGTCATCCCAGGAAAGAAGGCCAAGTCACTTGGCCAGATAGCATTGGATGTGACATCCAGAGATAGCAAAAATTTCCAAAAAGAAAAGTTGACATTTGAAGTCGTGAATTTCAAGAGTGCTTACCACGCCATCTTGGGTCGACCCGCTTATGCCCGTTTCATGGCCCGACCATGTTACGTGTATCTCAAGTTCAAAATGTCGGGCCCTAAGGGCGTGATCATGGTCACTGGCAATCGACAGCGGGCCAAAGAGTGTCTCCAGCAAGGATCCAAGATCGCCGATCAACAAATGGCCATGGTCGAGCTAGAGGAGTACAAGAAAACCACTGACCCTGCTAATTTGCTCCGTGCAAAAAAGCCGGCTTCTGAGTAGGCATTTCAGTCGGTAGGGGAAGTGAAGAAGGTGCACATCCACCCGACGGATCCAGCTGCTGCCCCAACGAATATCTCAACAACACTCGATAGTAAATAAGAAGCCGAGCTCATCCAGTTCCTCCGTGAGAACTGGGATATCTTTGCATGGAAGCCTGCTAACATGCCGGGGATTCCCAGGGAGCTGGCTGAGCACCATCTCTGAGTGGATCCAAAAGCCAAGTTCATCAGGGAGTATTTGCGTCGATCCATGGCATAGAAGCGCAAGGCAATCGGAGAAGAAGTGGCCCGTCTCTTGCAAGCCAAGTTCATCTTGGAGATTTACCACTCTGAGTGGCTCTCGAATGTTGTGATGGTTCCCAAGAAAGATAAGTCATTGCGCATGTGCATTGACTTCAAACATCTCAATAAGTGTGCCCAAAAGACCATTTTCCGCTCCCCCGCATAGATCAAATTGTGGACTCGACAGCGGGGTATGAGCGTTTATCGTTTTTGGATGCCTATTCTAGGTACCATCAGATCCGTCTGTATGGCCCGGACGAAATAAAGAAAGCTTTCATGACCCCGTTCGGGTGCTTTTGCTACATCACCATGCCTTTTGGTCTTAAGACTGTCGGCGCTACTTTTATGCGCATGATTCAGAAATGCTTACTCGACCAGATCCC
Organism: Hordeum marinum; assembly: GCA_022496015.1. NCBI lineage: Eukaryota > Viridiplantae > Streptophyta > Magnoliopsida > Poales > Poaceae > Hordeum > Hordeum marinum. The sequence continues at coordinate 483,761,570 of CM039675.1, forward strand.
TCGGAATGTCGAGGCGTACATGGACGATATATTGGTCATGTCCCGCAAAGGTTCCAACCTGCTGGCTGACTTGGCCGGGACATTCGCCAATCTGAGGCGATTTGACATAAAGCTGAATCCGACAAAACGTACCTTCGGTGTCCCTGTCAGCAAGTTTCTCGGTTTCCTCGTTTCCGAGCGAGGAATTGATGTCAATCCTGAGAAGATCAGCGCCATTACCCGTATGAAGACTTCCATGCGAGTGCACGACATTCAGAAGCTCACAGGTTGCTTGGCAGCATTGAGTCGATTCATTTCTCGTCTTGGTGAGAAGGCTCTACCCTTATATCAGTTGACGAAGAAGTCTGACACATTTGACTGGACTCCCGAAGCCGAAGCAGAATTTGTTGAGCACAAAGCCCTGCTCTCCACCCAACCGGTGCTTGCTGCTCTTGCCAGCAAAGAGCCCTTGCTCCTGTACATCGCGGCCACAAATCAAGTCGCCAGTACAGTGCTGACTATCGAGCGAGAAGAGGAGGGTAAAGCCTATAAAGTCAAGCGGCCAGTTTATTATGTCTCAGAAGTATTGTGCCCCTCAAAGCAAAGATATCCACACTATCAGAAGCTGGTGTATGGTATTTACCTGCCAGCAAAGAAGATGGCGCATTATTTCCAAGACCATTCGATCTCAGTCGTCAGTGATGCTCCTTTATCCGAGATCTTCAATAATCGCGACGCATCAGGTCGAGTGGCTAAATGGGAAATTGAGCTTGGACACTTTGCCATCAGATTCGAGGCCAAGAAGGCAATCAAGTCCCAAGCATTGGCGGATTTCATGGCCGATTGGACTGAACAGCAACAGCCCACCCAAGTTCACTTGGCGCATTGAACAATGTTCTTCGACGGCTCCAAAATGTTGAATGGCTCCGGTGCTGGTGTTGTTTTGGTATCCCCCAGAGGTGACAAGCTCAGCTATGTCTTGCAGATTCATTTTGATTCCTCCAACAATGAGGCAGAGTATGAAGCACTTTTGTATGGGTTCCGCATGGCTATCTCACTCGGCGTCAAGCGCCTGACGGTTTATGGTGACTTAGATTTCGTGGTGAATCAAGTGATGAAAGAATGGGATGTTAGAAACCCCACCATGACTGGATACTGCAACACATTCCGGAAGTTGGAGAAGAAATTTGAAGGCCTGGAACTTCACCATGTTCCTCGACTAAAAAATCAAGGTGCTCACGAGCTGTCCAAGATTGGTTCCACTCGATGGCCTGTCCCCGGCGGGGTGTTCCTGGATCATTTGCACGCTCCTTCGATTCAAGAGGATCCCTTCACCGAAGAGCCCCCACAAGCTTTAAGCTCCCCTAACTCGACTGAAGTTGATGTTCCTGCTGTGATTGACCTGGTCATGGAGGTGCTAGTTATCATACTCGACTTGATTGTGCCATATACTGCATATATCCTCAGACAAGAGCTCCCTGAAGATGAAGTAGAGGCTCGACAGATTGTGCGCAAGTCCAAGGCTTTCACTGTGATGGGAGACCAGCTATTCAGAGAGAGTGTGACTGGTGTCACCCAGCGCTGCATTTCCCTCGAGGAAGGTTGGATGATTCTAGACGAAATTCACTTGGGAACTTGTGTCCACCATGCGTCTTCAAGGGGGATCGTCGCTAAAGCATACCGAGCTGGTTTTTACTGGCCACGAGCTAATGAGATGGCTAAGGACATCATTGATCACTGCGAAGGCTGCCAGTTCTATGCGAATCTGTCACACAAGCCGGCATCATCTCTGAAGACAATCCCTCTCGCCTGGCCGTTTGCAGTTTGGGGACTCGACATGGTTGGTCCCTTCCGACCTGGAAAAGGAGGATTCACCCACCTATTGGTAGCAGTCGACAAATTCACCAAGTGCATTGAAGCCAAGCCCATCAAGAAGTTGAATTCCTGCACGACGGTCACGTTCATGAGGGAGATCATTATCTGGTATGGCATTCTGCATAGCATCATCACAGACAACGACACTAATTTTCACTCGGAAGAATTCAGGCGATTCTGTAACTCCCAAGGCACCCGAGTGGATTACGCTTTCGTTGCACATCCTCAAACCAATGGGCAAGTTGAGTGGGCTAATGGTCTCATTCTGCAAGGTCTGAAGCCTCGTCTCATGCATGATTTGGATCATGCCACCGGTGCGTGGGTAACTGAGTTGCCGTCTATTTTTCTGGGGATTGAGGACAATGCCTAATCAGTCGACTAGACAAACTATTTTCTTCCTTGTCTATGGTGCTGAAGCCATATTGCCAAGTGACTTGGCCCACAATTCTCCCCGAGTGGAGATATATTCTAAGGCTGAAGCTGAACAGGCCAGACAGGATGGGGTAGATCTTCTGGAGGAGGAGCATGAGATGGCTCTGATTTGGACCACTGCCTATCAGCAAGACCTACAGCGCTTCCATGCAAGGAATGTCAAAAGTCGAGCATTCCATGAAGGAGATTTTGTGCTCCGAGTGAATCAACACCGACCTCACAAGCTTGCTCCTGCATGGCAAGGTCCTTTTGTCGTTACTAAGGTGCTAAACAAGGGAGCCTATCACCTGTATAATCTCATGAAACAGATAGATGAGCCACGAGCCTGGAATGCAGACCTGCTCCGGCGTTTTTACACTTGAGACAAGAGTTTTCTGATGTAATAAGAGTACTTCATCAATGCAATTCTTGTTTTTGCGATTAATACTTTGTCGATTCCAACCGTGCAGTTACATTCTTGGGGATACTCAGAGTGATGAGCAATCCTCACACTCGGGGGCTTAGCTGCGAAACATGTTTCGCCTAAGTTAAAAACCCTGTCGGGTGGATAGCAGTCCATTGACTCGACAACCTATTTGCGAATCCGTCTTCGCTTGGGTTAAAAAAAAGACCTCGTCGAGACGATGGTAATCCATTCACTCGGCAACTTAGCTACGAATCGACATTCGCCTAAGTTCAAATATACTTCGAGTGATGAGCAATCCTCACACTCGGGGGCTTAGCTGCGAACATGTTTCGCCTAAGTTAAAAATCTCATCGAGACGATGGTAATCCATTCACTCGACAACTTAGCTGCGAATCGACGTTCGTCTAAATTCAAATATACTTCGAGTGATGAGCAATCCTCACACTCGGGGGCTGAGCTGCGAACACATTTCGCCTAAGTTAAAAACCTCATCGAGTGTATAATAATCCATTCACTCGATAACTTAGCTGCGAATCAACATTCTCCTAAGTTCAAATATACTTTGAGTGATGAGCAATCCTCACACTCGGGGGCTCAGCTACGAACACGTTTCGCCTAAGTTAAAAACCTCGTCGAGTGGATAATAATCCATTCACTCGACAACTTAGATGCGAATCGACATTCGCCTAAGTTCAAATATACTTTGAGTGATGAGCAATCCTCACACTCGAGGGCATAGCTACGAAACACGTTTTGCCTAAGTTAAAAACCTCGTCGGGTGGATAGTAATCGATCCACTCGACAACTTAGCTGCGATTCGACATTCGCCTATGTTCGAAAATACTCCGAGTGATGAGCAATCCTCACACTCGGAGGCTTAGCTACGAACACGCTTCGCCTAAGTTAAAAACTAACTCAGTCGAACAAACGATTGAAAGCCAAATACGAACAAAATCCAAAGGGTAAACCACAGATAAACGTTTCGTATGAAAGCAAATGTGCTCAGACCCAAGGCCTGAACGAAGTTTTTAAGCATACAAATCCACTCGGCATACCGAGGCAAATTTAATAGTTTCTTTCAAAGACAAGTTTTTCAAGCAGGAGACGGACTGGCGGGCTCGATGAAAGAGTCCAGGTCGATGCCATCGGCGATTCTGGTGGCCGCTTTGATGAAGGTCTCCATGAAGTCCTCGAACTGGACTTTCTTTGTGTTGACCACCTGAAGCTCCTTCAGCCTCTCCTCCTTCACGTCCCTGCAATGGACCCTGACGAGTGATAACGCCACGTCGGCCCCACAACGAGGGGCAGATTTCTTCCAGGCCTGCACTCAACTTGGAAGTTCATCCAAGCGAGCCATCATAGAGTTGAGGTCGAGCTGAAGGGTGTCCTCAGGCCATAGCTCTTTGTCGATTCTCTCCATCGCAGACTTCAGTCGGACAAGATATGCCTGAACGCCCTGGAGCCGGAAATTGAGTCGGAGCATGTTCATGGCCACCGCGTCTGCGACAGGAGACTTGGTGGGATCCAGATTTGGCTCAACCTCCTCCGTCTCCTTCCCAAAGTCTTGGCAGAATTTTTTTGAAGAATGGGGAATAGGAGGAGAATTGGTGAACTGCGACCCTAAAATTTTTTACAAAGCTCAGTCGACAAAAATACTTACCGTCGAGCAGAATATACATCTTCCTCGAGAACTCGCCCAAATGCTTCTCCAGGCCATTGCTCCTCTTGTTCAGCTGCTCGGCCCTTTTGACGAGGTTCGTGCGCTCCTGCTTCAACTTGGTGCTCTCCTCTTCCAGCTTCTGGGCGGCCATCAGCTTCTAATCTGCAGCTTCAGTTTTGTCCCTGGCCACCCGTTGGGTGTCGGCGAGTGCTTTGTCCTTCTCCTCTAGTGCCTTCTTCATGGAATATAAAGAAACAACATTGTTGAGTCATGCTTGGAGTCGACGGTTTTCATTGCGCACGTCTGTTCGAGTGACAGCACTCGGTTCAAAACTTGAAAAGCGAAGATGGGAATGCTGACAGTCGACAGTAATTACCTCCCAGAGACTTCAGCTCAGCACGTGCTCGCTCCAGGGCATTGTTGGCGACTGCCAGATCCACCTGCAACCGGTTCCTGTCATCGTCCATGTCCTTGTACTGCGTCCCAAGTTCGCAAGCCGTCTGGAACCAACAAAAGACAGGAGTTCAATCAGCAAGTAGTTCCTGGACAGTCGATTGAGTTATGAACACCGGCGAATGACCATCTTGGAAGAATTCAAGCAGAAAGTCCACTCGACATGTCGAGTGGCTCTGGCGCTCTGCGCAGCATAAACAAATTGAAAATCTGTCTCTATTAAGACCCCTACCTATGCAAGCACTCGACAGTGGTCTCGGGGACTACACCTAGTGGGTGCGCTAAGAGCACCCCCACTGAGATGGTTAACTCTCGATCCTTCGAGTAACTTGTCAGGAAAAAAACACTCGACATGTCAAGTGACCCCAGTATCACGCGTACGACAAGTTTTCAAGCCTACTGTTTATCGTCTGCGATGAACAGTAGCCTTGGGGACTACACCTAGTGGGTGCACTTAGCGTGCCCCCACTGGTTATTCAAACATTCGACAAGGTCAGCCCCGTCATGACACTCAACCCGTCGAGTGACGCGCCTCCCCACTCTATGAAGTGTAGTCTATCCTTATGCAGCGTCATATCATGGTTTGCCAATAATGTCCATGAAACCTGCAAGGTAGCTACGAAGTGGTGTGATTCAAAAGCAAAATGTATCCCGTATACAATAAACTCTAAATACCCCTACCGATGCAAGCATTCGACAGCGGTCTCGGGGACTACACCCAGTGGGTTCGCTGAGAGTGCCCCCACTGAGACGGTTAATTCTCGATCAGTCGAGTAACTCATTAGAAAATACACTCGACATGTCGAGTGACACTAGTACCACGCGTACTATCAATCCCAATCCTACTCGACCACGATCCGATCTGTTCGAGTGGAGAAAGTTAAAACATTCTAGGGCAATCACCCAGTGGGTGTACAACAGCCAAGAAAAGACAAGAATTCAATCCACAATGGCCTTACAATCGAACTTACTCGGACATTGGTGCGGAGGGCTGCGCTGACGTCAAAAGCCAATTTGCTGGCCTCGTACGCCTCCTTGGTCCTCAGCATGAGCTGCTCCGCCTGGATCATGACTTCCTTCGCAGCCCTGGTTTGATCTTCCAGGGTGCGATGTAGAGAGAAGGCCGTCACAGGTGGTGTCGGCATGGTCGTAGGAGCAGCTGAGGCAGTCTGAGGGGGCCTAGTTGGAGTCAACGCCACAACGGTCGAAACAGTTGGAGGAGCATGTGATAGAGGTACTGTAGGTTTAGCCCTGGGTTGTGTCAAGACACCTCCCCCCTGGGAAGACTCTATAGTCGACTGCTGAAGTGCTTGCACCGATGATGCTCCTTGGATGCGAGGGCACGAAGTTTCAAGTCGCTCCTTGTCACCCTCCACCTAAATGACCTCTGCATCGACAACCGACGGTGTTAACATCTGCATATGTCGAGTCCCATTCAGACGAACCAACAACTATCTAACCTCTATGAGAAGTGGCCGCGTCAGAAGTGTCGACATCCATTGCATCCCCTCCATCTCCATGAGGCGAAGACACAGATGTAGCAGCTCTGACGAATTGAGTGGCATTCGGTCAAATACAACTCCAGACTTCAGTCAACAGAAAAGGTACAGAAATAAACTCTTACGTGGAGAAGACACGCACTACCACCCTCATGCGAGGCAGAGCCTTGTGAGGCTTGGTGACGGCTTGCTTGGGCTGCTTAGCCAGTTTTTCGCTCGGCTTAGCGGTCGAGGGGCAGCTGCGCTTTAGGTTCTTCTCACTAGGGCCCGGAGCCCTGTCCTCAACAGTCAACGGATCTTGGCGGGACTTGTTGCGGCTTTCGCGGCGGGGAGGTGACTCGATTTCTTCCTCCTCACCGGAGTCCTCGTATTCTTCCTTCAAGTCAGAAGAACCGTCGCCGTCCACACTATCGCCCTCGCTCACCACGCCGTCTTCAACATGGTTCCCGTTAGGAATGGGCGAGTGCATGCGCGTGCATTCCTGCATGATTCAAGCAAAGAAGTCAGTTCAATATATCACTCGACAGTACAATACATCAGTCGACATCACACAACTCACCAGGTTCTTCGGCGGGTTTTCGGCCGAATATGGCCAGATCCTCTTGGCTCCCAAAGGATTGTCGCAGGCCCCGGTGATGCTATGGAGCCACTGCTCGACAGTTTTCTGAGGAACTTCCATAGGATGTGACCTTGTCGAGTCCTCAGGGCCCACGTAGTGCCACATGGTGTGGTCTCTAGCATGGAGCGACCGGATACGTCGACCGAGAAATGTCTCCAACAGATCCATGCCGGTCACCCTGCCTCGGATCAGCTGCACCACCGCTTCAACCAAGATGCCTACTTGGGCATGCTCCTCTTCAGTCACCTTCAGGGACTTGGGAACAGCCGGACGGTTGGGTGTATATGGGGGAAAGCCAGTTGACATATTAGGCGATGATGCATCCTTGCAGTAGAACCAGGTCGACTGCCAACCTCTGACGGACTCAGAAAAGGTCATGGCAAGGAAGGAGCTACGAGCTCTTTTCTGAACTCCTAACCTACCGCACAGCTGGACCACGTGGGTCTTCCCATCAGCGGGGAGGGCTTTCTTCACAGTCTGGGATCTGACTGTAAAGAGGTGTTTGAACAATTCCCAATGGGGAGAGCACCCAGGAAACATTCCCACAGAGTGACGAATGCAGACAGATAGGCTATGGTGTAGGGCGAGAGGTGGTGCAGTTGGGCACCGAAAAAATTCAGAAAGCCCCTAAAGAACGGGTGAGGCGGTAGAGAAAAACCTCGCTCAGCGTGGGAGAGAAGGAGGACCTGCTCCCCGTCACGCGGCTCTAGCTCGCACTCCTCCCCCAGCAGCCTCCAGGAGCCATCCGCCACGAGCCCGTCGGAGACGAGGCCTCCATGTCTTCGTGCGTGACGATAGAGGGGACAAAATTCCCGTGCATCCAGCCCGCCGGTGCGGTGAATCGGGTGGTCGAGGGCTTCTTGCCCTTGAGCTTCGCTGCCCCCTTCTCGCTCGCTCCAGCTTCTCCGTCGGATTCTTCATCTTCGTCGTGGCGGCTCTCATCGAGGGAGATTAAAGTTGGGCGCTGGGAGCGGAGGAAGCGGAGGAAAAGAGAGAAAGAACTGGCGGAGTACTGTCCAAACCGCAGCGAAGACAGCTTTATACGCTGCCGAGTGTCTCACTGACCAGTGGACCCGCAAGGTTACCGCACATGCCAACCGCTGACATCGCGCCCCCACTTGCCCCGATCGTGGCGTAATCTTTGCATGTGCGCGCGCACTTCCCAAATTTTCGTATCCTGGAAAATCTGGGTCTGTCAGACCGACCCGTCGCCTCCCAAGATACTACCAACTCACTCGGACCAAAACAAATGTTGAACATCCACTCGGACACCTTTAAGGCTGAATGCATCCGGAGAAGCGGAGAGGAATTCCATCGACACAAGTTTCATTGAAGCCCCGAATATCATTCGGAAGATTTTGCGTGTTGACCCTGAATGAATGCTAATGCTCAGAGTTCAATCGACACAAGTTTCATGGAAATCCCAAATATCATTCGGAGGATCTGATGCACTAACTCAAGGCCCTCGAAGATACCTCTTTCCACCACTCAAACCCCGATCCATTCGGGGGCTAATGACGAGGATATGTACCTAGGGTAGGGTCCTAGGCATGGACCACATACCCTACCTAAGGACACCGCATGGGAGGACTTGAAGATCAAGCATGAACTTCCGAGTGGATCCCTGGAGAAATTCAAAGCCACTCAACAGTAATCTCACTTGGCAGTTGCATGTCACTCGGAAGATCTTGCTTTCACTCGACGCCAGAAGACCAGGAGCCATCATCAAGAGCCCAACGGGCGGACGCTGGTTCAATGGTCATTAGTAGCTTTTATTACATACGTTACCTATAACGGCAGACTTTAATCTCATGACCAGGCCCTTTGATGCGGGGCAATTGTGAGGGGCAGCGAACTCTATATAAGCCACCCATCCCCTCCTGCACAAGGGCTCACAACCATAGTAATATATATACTCCACTCGACATAAAGCTCCCGAGCACTGAGACGTAGGGCTGTTACCTCCACGAGAGGGGCCTGAACTCATACATCCGTGTGTACACCCTCGCCATAGCTAGAACTCTGCCCTCTCCCTTCATACCCCTACCATCTACTGTTAGGCTCGTTCCCACGACATTCGCATAACATGTTCCAAAGTTAAAATTGTCCCATTAACCATGATTGGGGGTGATCCAAACAAAGTTATGATAGCACTATAGGAGTCAAAGGTATGAATTCCCAAAAAATTCCATCCCATGATGGTATCCAGGACACATCTGTTCCAAGGAGTGATTCCCACGTAAAAATTGCGAAGGAGAACGGTAGTAGATTACTTACAAATAGATCTATTTTGAGCGTTGCAAATTCTATACCAAGCATCTTTTAAGTTTTCTCCCTCCCTTTGCTTAAAGTTAAGAACTTCATACTCAGGACCGATAGTAGCAAGGCTGGCCATGAGTTTGAGCGATCTAACAAAAAAAACGCAAACGAGAAGACGAACGAAAAAGGGCGAAAGGCAAATCTTTTTGGTATTTTCTGAAAATTGTTTTAGAAATGGGGGAGAGGAAAACGAGAGGCAAATAGCAAATAATGTAAATGCAAGAGATGAGTTTGTGATGGGTACGTGGTAGGCTTGATGTAGATCTCCCCGCAACCAAACCAGAAATTGGCAAGTTGAAGAGAGAGTTCTTATCTTCACTTGCTATGTATCTCCCCGGCAACGGCGCCAGAAATCCTTCTTGCTACTTCTCGAGCATGTGTTGATTTCCCGTGAAGAGGAACGGTTTGATGCAGCAAGGTAGATAATTACTTCCCTCAGTTTTTGAGAACCAAGGTATCAATCCAGTAGGAGATACAAGCGAGTCACCAATAGATATACCTGCACAAAGAATCAAACTCTTGTAGCCAACTTTATAAAGGGATTGTCAATACTTTCACGGTTACTTGCAGGGATGAGATCTAATAGAGATAGATATAATAGGATGCTTGAACGGAAAGTAAAACTAAAAGTAAAAATAAGGAAGCAAGAATTTTTGGTATTTTTGGTTTTAGATCTGAAAGTATAATATGGAAAATAGACCCGGGGCCCGTAGGTTTCGCTAGATGGCTTCTCTCATGATGGCAAGTATTACGGTGGGTGAACAAATTATTGTCGAGCAATTGATAGAAAAGAAAATAATTATGAAGATATCCAAGGCAATGATTATGCATATAGGCATGACGTCCGTGACAAGTAGACCGAAATGATTCTGCTCTACTACTATTACTCCACACATCGACCGACTCCTGCCTGCATCTAGAGTATTAAGTTCATGAAGAACAGAGTAACGTATTAAGTAAGATGACATGATGTAGAGGGATAAACTCAAGCAATATGATGAAAACCCCATATTCTTACCCTTTATGGCAACAACACAATACGTGCCTCGCTACCCCTACTTTGTCACTGGGTGAGGACACCGCAAGATTGAACCCAAAACTAAGCACTTCTCCCATTGCAAGAATTACCAATCTAATTGGCCAAACCAAACCAATAACTCGAAGAGACATGCAAAGATATGAAATCATGCATATAAGAATTCAGAAAAGACTCAAATAATATTCATGGATAATCTGAACATAAACCCACTATTCATTGGATCTCGACAAACACACTACAAAATAGTATTACATCGGATACATATCCATGAAGATCATGAAGAACATGGTATGGAGAAGCCAAGAGAGAGAAGAAGCCATCTAGATACTAGCTATGCACCCATAGGTCTATGGTGAACTACTCACGCATCATCGGAGGGGCAATGGAGTTGATGTAGATACCCTCCGTGATCGAATCCCCCTCCGACAGATTACCGGAAAAGGCTCCAAGATTGGATCTCTCGGGAACGGAGGCTTCTCACGGCGGAAAAGTGTTTTCGTGGCTCGTTTCGATAATGATGGAATATTTGGGAATTTATAGGCCGAAGATTAGGGTTAGGGGAGCTGCCATGGGCCCACAAGCCTACCCGGCGCGACCTACCCCCATGGTCGCGTCCCTAGGGCTTGCGACCCCACGGTGGCTCCTCTACCTTAGTTCTCAACTCTGGTGGTTTCCTTTCGTTCCAGAAAAAATCATTCCGAAGGTTTTATTCTGTTTGGACTCCGTTTAATATTCCTTATCTGCGAAACTCAAAAACAAGGAAAAATAGAAACTGACACTTGGCTCTAGATTAATAGGTTAGTCCCAAAAATAATATAAAATAGGATATTAATGCATATAAAACAGCCAAAACAAATAATATAATAGCATGGAACAATCAAAAATTATAGATATGTTGGACACGTATCAACGTCTGAGAATCCAAATGATATTTCTATTTCTGATGCTGAGACACAATCTGGTGATGAACATGAGCCTAGTGATAACATTAATAATGATGTTCATGCTGACGCTCAACCTAGTAATGATAATGATGTGGAGATTGAACCTGCTGATGATCTTGATAATCCACAACCTAAGAATAAAATATACGATAAAAGAGACTTCATTGCTAGGAAACATGGTAGAGAAATAGAACCATGGGTTCAAAAAACCATGCCCTTTCCTCCTAAACCATCCAAGAAAAAGGATGATGAGGACTTTGAGCACTTTGCTGAAATGCTTAGACCGGTCTTTTTACGTATGTGCTTTACTGATATTTTGAAAATGTCTCCTTGTGCTAGGTATATGAAAGATAGCATGACGAATAAAAGATATCTTGGCCGGATCTCCTTGTGCGTCTTCTAATTTTGACTTCCTGTGGTAGCAGGGGAACTGCCAGCGGCATAAGCTGTTCATCGAGGTGGTCGGCATCCATGACCGTAGCAAGCACGACTTCTACCGATTGGAGGAGTTGCTCGCGAGGGTGCGAGATGAGTTTGGCCGCGTGGGGGTGCTTAGCCCCTGGGAACCGGAACGGCCTGGGACGTCTGGCTGATGGTCAATTTTGGCTTTTGAAGTGGAGCTGACCATCCTCCGGGCAAAGAAGGCCGGGGCGGTCTCCAAGCGGGACCGGCTCGCGCAGAACATCCAGGCGGTGACCCAGGAGAGGGACCGGCTCAATGCCGAGCTGGCGGATGGGCAGGCAGCCCAAGACCGCCTGAAGGTCGATGTGGCGCGGGAGGTGACAGCCATGGAGAAGGTCGTCAAGGAAGCGGCCAAAGCCGCCCAATGCACCTCTGCCCTCCAAAAGGAGGTGACCCACCTCGAGGGAATGCTCGAGGAGTGCAGGGTTTCCCTTGCCGAGGTGGAGGCGACGCTAGCGTCGAAGCAGGATTTGTCGCTTCACTTTGCCATCGACCTGGACGACTCCTTCGAGCGTAAGTGTTAGCTTTTCCTTTTTTCAGTCGGCCGCCTCTTTCTCTTGTTCTTGATTCACTTTCTTCTTATTATTCCCTCTCTTCTTCAGGACGCTTCCTAGAGACCCAACGTTGTGCTGAGCATGCCGTCGAGGAGCACCGGGAGTATCTCCGGGAGCACGGGCGGACCATCGAGGCGGACGCCGCTTGGAGCGTGGCGGAGCTTGGGCTGGCCATGGAGAACCGGCTAGTCCACCTCGAGCGGAGCATGGAACAGCAGAAGAAAGCCAGCAAGGAGGTTATCGCTGCCTTGTCACCGGGCCATGGAGCTCCAGAGAACCGTGTGGCCTTGTGGCTAGAGCACGCCGTGGCCCGGCTCGAGGTCCGGAAGGCGTCAGCGGCTCGAGCCGGCGCATAGATGGCGCTTCAGTTCGTCACCTCGTGGTACCACGACGTCGACCTGGACTGGCTGGCCACTATGCGGGACGAGCCGGCTGAGGAGCGGTATCATCCGCCGGGCCAACGAGCTCGTGTTGTACGTCGACCCGGACGAGCTCCTACCGGCCCTTGGCGAGGACGGCAAGCCGATAGCCGAGGACTCCTTTGGCAACCCCCAAGGTCTGGAGGATGAGGAGGTTGCTAACGAGAGCACCGACTCTAGCACCGAGACGGCTGGAACCGCGGAGGTTGCGACGAAGGCCATGGAAGCCGACCCAAAGGCCGCAACTACCTCCGAGCCGATAGTCGAGCCGCCCGGCGATGCACCGGCTGGAGGTGTGCCGGTTGGCGATGCACCAGTTGCCTAAGCCCCCGGTCGCCCTATCTTTATGCGTGCCTGCTCTTCCTTGGTCCCTTTTTTTTGCTCCTTTGGTTCCGCCTGCTCGGCCCCCTTTCCCCATTGGTTATGGCCCTGCCAGCCCAACAGCCGAGAGCCGGTCTGTAGCTGGGTCGGGGCGTTTGCCTCGAGGGAGATGGTTCCAAACTTAGGAACCGCGAGATTTTTTGGGGTAAGTTGAGCGGTAGACAAGGCGGTGGTCTGGCTAGACCTAGCCGGCAACCCCCTAGCGGTCGAATTTTCATGTGTGCCAAGTTTCGCCGCCCCGAGGCCCCGTCAGCCGGACAGCCGGGAGCCGGTCTGTAGCTAAGAGGGGTGGGAGGGCTCGCTTAGCTCACACTACTTGGTCGATTTTCGGGGGAGGTGTCCTAGGACCAGCCGGAGAGCCCCCGGTCCCGGGGGTCGGGTCGGGGAGCTAGTTGGGGGAAAACCTTGGAGGGACCACCCGATGCCACCGGGCAAAGGGGAGGAGCCCTGCGGAGCCCCCCAACTGCGTGCATGAGAGAGCCGCCCCGCCGCCGTGAACGCCACGCGGCCTTCGACCGACGACGTCCCCGGTGGAGGCGAGGGGGGAGGTGCCGAGGAAGGGGGCGGGGACGTGATACGTCTCCAACGTATCTATAATTTTTTATGATGGCATGCTATTATATTATCTGTTTTGGATGTTTTATATGCATTAATATGCTATTTTATACTATTTTTGGGACTAACCTATTAATCTAGAGCCAAGTGCCAGTTTCTGTTTTTTCCTTGTTTTGAGTTTTGCAGATATGAAATATTAAATGGAGTCCAAACGGAATAAAACCTTCGAAATGATTTTCTCTTGAAAGAAACAAGTCATCCAAGCTTGGAGTGCACATTAGGGGAGGTGCCAGGGCTCCACAAGCCTACTAGGCGCCCCCCTAGTCACGCCTAGCAGGCTTGTCGCCTCCTGGCAGGTCTCCTAACACTAATTCTTGGCCTATAAATAACCAAATATTCCCCCAACATCAAAACGAGCCACAGAAATACTTTTCCGCCGCCGGAAGCCTCCGTTTCCGAGAGATCCAATCTTGGAGGCTTTTCCGGTAATCTGCCGGAGGGATTTCGATCACGGAGGGCATCTATATCAACTCCATTGCCCCTCTGATGATGCATGAGTAGTCCACCACAGACCTACGGGTTTATAGATAGTAGCTAGATGGCTTCTTTTCTCTCTTTGATCTTCAATACCATGTTCTTCATGATCTTCATGCACATCTATCCTATGTAATCATCTTTTGTGCTGTGTTTCTCAAGATCCCATGAATTGTGAGTTTATTTTTAGATTATCCATGAATCTTATTTGAATCTACTTTGATTTATTCTATGCATGATTTCATATCCTTGCAAGTTTCTTTGAGTTATTGGTTTGGTTTGACCAACTAGATTGGTAATTCTTGCAATGGGAGAAGTGCTTGGTTTTGGGTTCAATCTTGCGGTGTCCTCACCCAGTGACAAGGTAGGGGTAGTGAGGCACGTATTGTATTGTTGCCATCAAGGGTAACAAGATGGGGTTTTAATCATATTGCTTGAGTTTATCCCTCTACATCATGTCATCTTTCTTAATGCGTTACTCTGTTCTTCATGAACTTAATACTCTAGATGCAAGCAGGAGTCGGTCGATGTATGGAGTAATAGTAGTAGATGCAGAATCGTTTCGGTCTACTTATCACGGACGTGATGCCTATATGCATGATCATTGCCTTGGATAATTACATGAGTATTCGCTTTTCTATCAATTGCTTGACAGTAATTGTTTTTACCCACCATGATATTTGCCTTCAAGAGAGAAGCCTCTAGTGAAACCTATGGCCCCCGGGTCTATTTTCCATCATATATTTTCAGATCTAAATTTGCTGCAATTTATTTACCTTTTACTTTCCGCACTCGTTACATCTATCTCTATCGGATCTAATCCTTGCAAATAACCATTAAGGGATTGACAACCCCTTTATAGCGTTGGGTGCAAGAGTTTGATTATTTTTGTAGGTGCATCCATTGGTTACTTGCTTGTTCCTCCTATTGGATTCATACCTTGGTTCTCAAAAACTGAGGGAAATACTTATCTACTTCGCTGCATCACCCTTTCCTCTTCAAGGGAAAACCAGCGGATGCTCAAGAGGTAGCAGGGTGCTAGGGTTCCACCCGGGGGCGTCATAGGAGCGCCTTGGGGAGGGAGGGAGTATAGATATATCACAAACAACTTAAATTAGAACTTCTGCTTCTCACTATTGTGTGCATTTCAATTGTCCAAGAGGCATGGATATGACAGGTTGTCCAAACTTCATCTAGGCTAGACATACTACACAGCTAGGACATTTGTAGGTTCAAACTATCACTGCCATGCATCTATTTTAGACAAATATAGTACTTCAACAGTCACTGACTATGCTATGTGCAAAATCAAGTTGAAAAAAATCAGCACGGATGGAGAGACATTACCACAAATAGACTACATGCAGCCTTGGAATCGGCTAGTCGCAATCCTAGACAGAGCGACTTGGGCACGCCCAGTGATGTCAACCAGGGTCCAGGGCCAAAAGGTCATTCCTCCAGCACCCAGGCCTCGGTGACGTGTCCAGCGGCAGGCCTTCGTGGCGCCTCCGGCTACGGGGATCAGTAGTGGGTCAGCGGCGCGCCTGGCGACGATGGTCAAGGACGAACCTAGAGCGCAACCAGCAGGGGGCTTCGTCTCGTCAACCAGCACGTCTCTAAGGGCGGTGTGGTGAGAATAGGGCAGCAAAGCCAGCTGTCGATCCTGGCCGGCAGCGGTGGAGCTCTATTGGTGACGACTAACGAGGACGATTAGGTTTTTCAAATTTTCTCATCACGAATCGTACCTAAGTGAGGGGTGGGAGGACTCTTTAGTCTAAGTATTTATACATAAGGGTCTGAATGAAAGATTGCGCATTGCATTGGAGGCATTCCCCCCAAAATATGCCTTCTACTCATATTTGAGAATATTTGAGATCATCTAGTCACATTTCCCTTGCAAGATAACAACATCACACGAAAAAAATCAAACACCATATAGACCTACAATTTTGCACATATGTCTTCCCATCCTCTTGAGGAAGGCATGGTTTACTTTAGTACATATGACTAAATAGAAGTCGACCAAGAGGATTTGGTTGTTGTGCATTACCTTCTGATAAATTATAGGAGTACATATAAACGCTACACCGGCGCTTCAACATGTAATAGCAGGAAGACTTTGCCATGCACTTTCCATGTTAACATATATGCCACTATCCGGTCTTAAAACACACCCATCATTTTGGAGGTGCATATGAAACATCACTGTTGATAGATGAAAAGAGGAGCAAGGTTAAAAGAGAACTTCAAGATGTATTCACCCGTAGAGGCACACATTCATAAGCCGACTATTATGCAGCAAGACAAAATCCTAAAACAAGAACTGAAGCCGAAACCGGGCGCTTTCAGCGATTTGGGACAAATGGCCATCCGTTTCGTTTGCTTGATGGGATCTGGGCCGTTGGATTGAGCCCCTATATGACCTCGGCCGTGGGATCAAATCAGAGACGCTGCAACAATGAATAGTGTAGAAACTAGGATGCCACCGCATGTTATTTCTTTGCCATGCCGAGGGCATTTTGGTCTTTTCACGTGTTGGCGTATAAAAGGGCGGCGCGCCCGTGGAGGTGACCTAGCCGTCTACCTGTCCCGCACTCGTGCCGTGTTGCCTCCTATTCCTCCTGCCTCACCTCTCTCTCTCCTTCCAAACCCTAGACCGTGCCCGCCTCCCTCCCCATTGCCCCCTCCCCCATTGCTCATCCTCTTGCATTTCCGGAGGGGGCACTGTTGCCAGTAGCGCTGCTGCTCCTCACCAACCTCGAGCGTCCCCATCGCTAGGAGGAGCAGAGGTTGTCTCCCCCGCAGCTGCGCGACCCTCCCTTCCTTGGCACCGAGTGGCTCATGGCGTTGCTGGATCCAGTGTCGGTGTAGAGGGGCGCGAAAGATCTAGGCGCGGCAGCTTGTTAGTGAGCGCAGCAGCAGCCATCCTAAAACAAGAACCAAATCCGAAACCGGGCACTCTCAGCGATTTGGGACATCTGGCCATCCATTTCGTTTGCTTGATGGGATCTGGGCCGTTGGATCGAGCCCCCGAATGACCTTGGCCGCTGGATCGAACCGGAGACGTTGTGATAATGAATAGTGTAGAAACTGGGATGCCACCGCCTATTATTTCTTTGCCACGCCGAGGGCATTTTGTCTTTTTGAGTGCTGGCGTATAAAAGGGTGGCGCTCCTGTAGAGGTGACCTAGCCGTCTACCCGTCCCGCACTCGCGTTGCGCCGCCTCCTATTCCTCCTGCCTCACCTCTCTCTCCTTCCAAACCCTAGACCGTGCCCGCCTCCCTCCCCATAGCCCCCCTTCCCCATCACTCATCCTCTTGCACCTCCAGAGGGGGCACCGTCGTCGGTAGCACCACTGCTCCCTTGTCAACCTCGAGCGTCCCCATCTCCAGGAGGAGCAGAAGTTGTTGCCCCCATAGCTGCGCGGCCCTCCCTTCCTTGGCACCAAGCGGCTCATGGCGGTGCCGGATCTAGTGTCGATGTCGAAGGGAGTGAAGGATCAAGGCACGACGACTCATTGGTGAGCGTGGCGGTAGACATGGACGAGCCCGAGCCCGGGCGTGTGAGCGTGGCAGCGCCCGTGGCCAGGCTCGAGCCTGGCCGCTCCTCTCTCGTCGCTCTCTTCAGCACAAGCTTCTACTGCTCCTATGAGCCTTCCTCCTCCCCACGAGATCGCCACCGGCCCTCCCTTCTGCTTGAGTCATGGAGGAGCAGCCCACGGTTTTGATTTTCGGCCGATTTTCGGTCATCTCGCCTGGGCCCGGCATATGGGCCTTTCGGCCAAATAATTTGGCCCAGTTTGAATTTCTTTTGCCCGGCCCAGCTTCTAGAGCCTTCCTGTCACGCTTCTGCTGAGACAAAACCCACGAACCGAGACGTCCTAACCCTAGAATCACTCTTTTCCTCCCGCTCCTCCCGTGTGCGGCGCCGCCGCTGCGCATGGGAATAGCTCACGCCACCGCGGATTCTCTGGCGTCTGGCCAAGGCGCTCACGTCCCCTGCCTTCCTCCACATCTCCTCGCCTCACCCCATCCAGTTCCTCTCGTTTGCTTCTCCAAGACTGGCGCATGATGCTCGGCGACAGCGGCAACGGAGCTGATGGTGCGCGAGCCAACCAGTTCAATGGAGGCAGTAGCACGGGGCAGCGACAGCAGCATGGGGGCGTCCTCTTGTTTGGGAAGGTGCAAACGTTCTTGCTGCCTACATATCTCATTCAAGTACGTAGATGTTATTTCAGTTCTTCAGAAATCTCAGATCGATGTTGCTCCGTTTCTTAGTTATAATCTGTGTGATGTGAAGTACTTGTCATGCTTTAGATGAATGAGAGGTTGCATGTGTATTTCAGAAATTTTAGATCGATGCTGCTTTGTTTCTTAGTTATAATATATGTGCTGTGATGTACTTGTGCTGCTTTAGATGAATGAGAGGCTGGGCAGCGGCAGCAGTCTAGAGGGTGTCCTCTTGATTGGGAATGTACGCATATTCTAGATGGCTTTATATCTTCCTTGATGCAGTTTCGGTTCTTTAGCAATTTCAGATCGATTTTGCTTTGTTTCTTAGTTATAACCTGTACTATGATGTAGTTGTGCCACTTTAGATTAGTGAGCAGCCCCTGGTAAATGGCTGGGCAAATGCATATGCATCTCGTAGTGGGGTTATTAATCTGAAATACACATGCATCTGGTAATAGTTGCAATAGGAAAAATTCAGTCTTGATGAGCTGAAGACAGTAGTGACATTCAGGTTTATGGGAATCAAAGATTTTGTGCCCTCTGACTTTGTCCAGTCCAAGGTAGCACCTTCCTTATTGAACTGACTATATATGACCTAAATAACCTGCTAACTGAGAGCAAAAAAGTTGACATCATGGCGAGAGGGCACCATATATATTTGCCTGACATTTTCCTACTTGCAGAAGTACAGAAACTGCTGCAATTTCCGTAGGTACAGTTTGAGTCTTTAAATGATGCTTGTGCGCAATATTATAGTTTTTTTTCAAAGTGTCTTCAAAGTATCTTTCTCAAGAATATATTATAGTTTGTGACTTGCCTGTTTGGCAAACTAGAGCATTAGCTTGTATATAAATTATTTATTCCTTAGTATCTAAACTAGATAATCTGGCCATACTGTTTTTGTTCCTCATTCATATCAGGACACCCTAGTAAGAAAGGTTTGCTTCCTTAGCTGTCTACTCTTTTTAACTGACCGTCGTTCTTTTGTCATGTGATTTTCAGGTAATGGAACTGCAAATAGGAGTGGCAGTGGCGACCAGGATGCAAATGGAAGTGGTTCCCAAAGACCTTGGAAAGGTATTACTATGCTTTGCTTGGTCACACGATGCAATTGGAACCATGATCTTTATTTGCTAGGTTCAATTAAAGTGATGTTTGTAACCTGGCAATGCAGGACTTAAAGACAATAACTTATATGATCCTTGGAACCACGCATGGCCGTATTATGGGGGTTTTGATTGCACGTACTGCAGCCTAAAGCACAAAGGTGGAGGTGCAACCCGTGTCGCAGAGCACCTTGGTGGTATTGTAGGTAATGTGAGGAGCTGCCCCAATGTGCCAAGAAATGTGAGAGATGCAATGAGAGAGTGCCGGGATGAATCAAGGAGGAAGAAAAGAGACAAACAAAATAGCAGGCTGAGAATTGAAAGAAATATTATGCAAGGGCTGTATCAAAACGGAGGAGTGATTAACGTACTAGATGATGAAGAAGAAGAAATTCAGATGAATATTAGAGAAGCATTGCGTGACCCGAATGTCTCTCGCAGAGTTGAAAGGAGAATTGGCAGGGGGGTGTGGGTGATGTGCATCTTTCTGTTGGTAAAAGGAGTATAACCGCCTATTTTGACAGGCAATTATCCAGCAACAAAGTATCTATGCAGCCCAAGATCAGTAGTGCTTTGGATCCTAATTCAAGAGATGCACTTGGCCTAGCTTGGTCCAAGTTTTTTCATGCCAATGATATTGCTGGACGTAAAGTTGGTTGCCCATACTTTCGAGCTGCTGTGAAGATCACTCAACAATTAGGGCCTATTCCTATACCAACCGCGAAGGAGATTGATGGGCCATATTTGGAGGCAAACTATGATGAAGCATTTCGTTTCTTGAAAAATTCAAACAAGACTGGAAGAACTTTGGTGTGACTCTTATGTGCGATTCTTGGACTGGTCCTACGGGAATGAGCATCATAAACTTCATGGTGTATTGTAATGCACGAATGTTCTTCCTCAATACCATTGATGCATCCGGCCAGACTCAGAATTCAGGTTACTTCTTCCTTCTCTTCTTAGCACTGTACTTGCTTCTTGAATAATTGGATCTGTCATATAGTTGTTTTTTTTGTGCTCAATACCTTGCTCTCATTAGGTATATATGCATTTTACGTATGTTATTACAATATTGTTCTTGAATACTTGGATCTGTCCTATAGTTGTTTTATGTTCTTAATGGCTTGTTCTCATTAGGTATATATGCATTTTACGTATGTTCTTTCAATACTTCCTTCTTGAATACTTGGATCTGTCCTATAATTGTTTTATGTTCTTAATGCTTTATTCTAATTAGGTACATAAGCATTTTATGTATGTTGTTAGAATACTTGCTCTTGAATACTTGGATCTGTCTTAGACTTGTTTTATGTTCTTAATGCTTTGTACTAATTAGGTATATCGATTTTACATAATTTTGCAGACTTTATCTATAGAGAGATTGAAAAGGTTGTAGAAGAGATAGGGCATGAGCATATAGTTCAAATAGTAACCGATAATGGATCCAATTATAAGAAAGCTTGCAAAACTCTTATAGAAGAACCAAAATACTCTCATATTGTTTGGCAACCGTGTGCGGCCCATACCGTCAACCTTATGCTAAAAGATATAGCAAAATTTCCTGAGGTTGATGTGATAGTCAAGAGTGCCAAGACAATATGTAGGTTCATGCATAAGCACAATAACCTCCATGATAACATGAAGAAGAACATAGGTGGTGAACTAATTAGACCAAATGCCACCCATTTTGGGACGGTCTTCATGTTCCTTGAGAGTTACCATTCAAAGAAAGATAAATTTAGGGAGTGGATGGTTTCAAAGGATTGGAAGGAGTGTCAGTGGAGGTATGAGCCTGGGTATGTGTTTGCTGAGGAGTGTTTGTCTAGTAATGTTTGGTGGAACGCACTAGAGTGGGTATTGAGTTCATTGAGGCCACTTTATACGGCCATGAGGTATGCTGATACACAAAAACAATGCACACTTTCTGGCTTCAAAAAAAGCATGATGCTTGCTATACAAAGGATGGAAGCCCATCTTGGCCCTACATCAAGGTTGTATCTTTCGTTCATGCGCAAGGTGGGCAAGAGGATAGATGCAATGGAAGACGATACATTTATGGTTGCAGGTAATGATAAATGATTCAACCTTCGCAATTTATGTTTCTCTTTTTTCTCTTTTTTAACTCATGTGGCTCTATTGTTTTTCAGCTGTCGTCCTTGATCCATATACACAGTAGAAGCTAAACCTTTGCAACCACACAGATTATGCCACTTCACTAACAGATGCGATAGCGAAGATATTAGACCCAGTGAGTGCTCTTTCAGCCATTGATGAAGTGAGCAAGTTTAGGGAGCGCCAAGGGAGGTTTGGGACCAGATTGGCAGAAGAAGCTGCGGCGAGAATGGAGCCAAGTAAGTTATGGTGTTTTAGTTTTAGAATTTCCATTTCCTTTTGGTTTGCATTCCTGAAAATTTCATTGGTGTTATCTTTCAGCCCAATGGTGGTTTCAGTTTGGAGGGGATATTCCTGCATTGCAAAAATGTGCAATGAGAATTTGCTCACAATGTGTCTCCTCTAGTGGATGTGAGAGAAATTGGAGCGCTTTTGCTTTGGTGCACACAAAGCAAAGAAATTGTCTTCTATATGACAAGCTCCACAAGCTAGTTTCTGTACGCTACAGCTTAAAGGTATAAACCATCACTTTTGCTTTCTACTTTGTGTTGTCCTTGCATGTCATATAATTTACTTGTTTACTATTCAAACCTTGAAGATATGTGCTGAAGAAGATCAAGAGAAAGAGAGAGATATAGATAAAGAAATTGATCCAAGTGCATTGCTAATGGATACCACAATGTTTGATGAAACAAACCCAATAATGGAGTGGTTGAATGAGGATGTAGAGGATCCAATTGTGGATGGAGCTAATGCAGCTAGTGCTGTTTTTGAGGAAATAAGGCACCTCAACTCAAGCAGGAAGGCGTCTTATGTTGGTTCAAAGGGTAATAACAAGAAAAGAAAGAGGAATGATGATGATGAGAATGAGTTTCTTGAAACTGAGAGTGAGGATGATGAAGAAGAGAATGAATATGTTGATAATGATATTTAGTATGATGATGGGGTGAGTGAGGATGGTGAACAAGATCAGCTAGAGACGCAAATGCAACTTGAAGAAGAGACACAAGTACAAGTTGAACATCTGGACGACTTATTAGGAAGAAGACCAAGAACGTCAACAGCCTCTACTCGTAAATTTGGTAAGTATCTTCTTTTTGGTGTTTCTGATTCAGGTTTATTACTTAGAAAAATCTAACTTGATGTATATGTTGAAAGCGGCTGATATCTAAATAGCTTGATGTATATTGCTTTTTTAAGTAGGTTGATCTTTAATTGTTCTCGTGCTCTAATTAATGTTTATGCTCACTGTGTATGATTAGTACTGTTGTTCTAACTGCTCACCTAGTAGTGTTGTTGTAATTGATACTTATCATCTTGATTTGTTGCTATAATTGCTACTTATCACGTACTAGTGATGTTCTAGTAGCTACCAATCACTTAGTAGTGTTGTTCTAATTGCTACTTAACACTCTATTTTAGTTGCTACTTGGAACTCCTAGTTACTTAGATGTATGCACTCTGTATCGTGACCCTTCCTCTGTTTTCTTCAAACCAGAAATGGCACGTGAACAAAGGATGTCAAGAAGCTTTTGGATGTTGGGAAGCTTGGAGCTGATGTTTCAAATAAGTTGATGGTTGTCTTTTGGAGATGTTGTTTCTATGTTTAATGCTTTAAAGTCTTTTGGCTGTACCGGATTTTTTAAACTTTGAACTACACTGTGATGGTTGAACTGATGTTGGACTGTTAAGGGTTATGTTGGAGGCAACTTTATAACTAATGTGTGCCTGTTATGTTGGACTGTTAAGGGTTATGTTGGAGGCAATTTTATAACTAATGTGTGTCTGCTATGTTGGATTGTTAACTGTTATGTTGGAGGCAACATTATAGCTAATGTGTGCCTGTTATGTTGGTCAGATTCAATTTTCTTAATCCCTAGAGCTTATTTGCTAAAGTTTATAAGATCTCTCCTGATGATTGTTGTGCTGATATGTTTTGCTCTATTTTATTTAAAGTTTTGTTCAAATTTTGGCCGAATTTCGGTCAAATTTTGGTCAAATTTTCAAATTTTGATTTTGCAATTTCGTCCAAGATTTTGCCAAAAAATTTGAAATTCCCGAAATTCGGCCATTTCGGCCAAGGACGAAAAAAAACACAAACCGAAAATCCAAACGCAGGAGCAGCCACATGGATGGCGAGCAGTGAGGCGAGGTGCTCATGGCTGGACGTGATCTGTTCGGCGCCACAACAGGATAGGACACGCGCAGGAGGGAGCAGTAGAGCAAGGTGGCACCGGTTGAGGTGAGTTGCCTTTCCTTGCTGCTTGTTGGTTTTCCACGCCGTTCTTCGTTGATCCATGATCTTGTTTTGCGTGCAGGTCCCATCAAATTAAGTCACTCCGCTGGATCTGTTGATGGGGTCGTCGATCTGTTGTTGTGATCGTTGACTTACAGTTATGTGTATGTTGTGCCCTCTCCTTGGACGTAGGCTGCCCCTCCTCTTTGATTTCCCCTTGTTTTCCTTGCAGATCCGTCCGCTGTTGCTGGTGCCTCCTTTAGTCTTACCCGGTTGCGTCTACATTCATCGATCTATGGGTTAATCCCTCTTCTCCTCCTTTTTGGTACTTTTCTGTTAGAGTGCTAGGTATATGTCGACATGGTCAAGTGATTGTTTTGGTCTGACCATGTGTTTGGCCAGTAAGGGCCTTTTGTTGTTTGTCTTGCCTCTGGTAAAGGCCAAAGTTTCTATAGTTTGTTCCTGATGGGGTGTAGATTTATGTCTTTTCTTCCTTCTATAGTCCTAGTAGGGCCTGTAATTGCTCCTCCTTTGTTGGTGGAGTATTGGTTGTTTTGTTGCTTTCGGTGTAGCTAGGTTCCAAGGAAGGGGATATTTAGATATGTCTTGTTCTATTGATGACTTATTATGCAGCCACACATTAGTTCTAGCAACGTTCTTAATTAAATATGCCTTTATTGTGTAGAAGAGTTAGGCATGTAAGGTTTCTTGAGGTTGTGTGATGAGTAGTATTCCTAGAGATGCTTCAGTATTTTAGTGTGCACTTTTTGTTTGATACTTTTGAAGAATAAATGGAACCGTTGAGGGCTAGAGCCTAGAATAGAGGAATGATGTTCTTGGATCCATATGGTTTTGGAAAATAGAGAAATTGAGTTCTTGAGGTCATATAATAATTAGGCCTGCCCAGGAGGTGCTTTGTTGTTTTAGTTTGCCTCTTTTGGATGAAATAAATGGATCTTTTGAGAGATGACAACTAGAATAAATTCAGCCGTCTTGGGGTTGTAGTATATGGATCTGGTGAGAGCTGAGGGCTAAAATAGATTATGTTATCTTGGAGTTGTTTTGGTCATATGATAATTTGGACCTGCCCAGGAGGTGCTTTGTTGTTTCAATTGTGTGCCTTTTGATCGGTATTATTTGATGAATCAATGGATCTTGTGAGGGATGAAGGCTAAAATAGATCCAGTCGTCTTGGAGTTGTAATATATGGATCTAATGAGAGATGTGTGTTAAAATAGATTCAGTTATTTTGGAGTTGTTTGATTTTTCTATTATGGTAAATGAGATAGCACGTTGCTGCATGCTTTTAGGTTCTTGATGGTTCGTGTGGGTCATTGAATTAGTGCTCTGTTGTGAAAATGCGCTGGTCTGACCCTAGCCATGGCGCCCCTCTTTCCACGTTTAGGTGCTTCCTCTCTCACGGTCTTGCTTTTCTTTGCAGGTCGACGCTAACGTGCAGCCGCGGACGTGATCTCCGGCCAGCCCTCCTCATAGCTCACAGTCTGGGTCGATGCGAAATTTTACTTCCAGGAGATTTTTCTATTGTGGCTGCAGGTTCGCATGATTGGAGAAAAATATTTTTTCTTTGTTTCTTATATTGATGATGTGGGTGAGTCGATTTCTACCTGATTTGTTCCTTTCCATCTTAATTTCTACCTGAATATGATCCTTCTCTTTCTTGTCTTGTTTCTGACACTACCAAACTAATCATTCAGTTTGTGCAATTTTTTTGTGTGGTTGCCTTGCTTCCTTGATTGTTTTAGTGGAGTGAAGATGTATGCTTTTTGTCCCTTCCTGGTAGGGCCTACAATTGTTGATGTCTTTGTTCTTTTGTGCATGCATAAGAATATTTTGGGCTTGGCTTAATTATGAAGGAATTTTTATGTGCATAAATTGTTACTCGGCCAGTCTGTGTACTTCCAAGAATCTCACACTTTGTAGTCGGCTGTGACTGTCAAACTGTTTATTGTTATTGCAAATCAAGCTAGCTCTGTATAAAACTGCTTTGGGTTGTAAAAAGCTCCACTGAAAAGAACGCTTATTCCCCTCTGAACCGAATAAAAAATCTGACGGGACTGCACATACATCTTGTAGTGAATCTGACCATATGTTTAAGTAAAATACTTCAGGCGATAAGCCCGACAAGAAATTAAATATAGGATTTATTTTGAATTGCTGACGATCAAAGTCTGCAAATAGACTGGTCTTCTGATGTTTCAGTTTATTGCAGTAATATTATTCCTTCTTATTTTCATTTTCTGGTTAGTTGTAAAGTTCGATTTTCTCCATGGAACTAATCAAATATCACATCCTTCCATGTTTTGATTAGGCAGGAGCAGGTGGAAGGAGTACCTGGATGGGCTCGATCGTGCTCTCAGGTTTCTCTCTCTCTCTCTCTCTCTCTCTCTCTCTCTGTTTCGATCCATTTTTCTGAGCTCGTGCCAATATTTTTGTTTTTGCTTTAGTTTGTTTGCTTTCTTGCTTCACTTTGCTGTATAATTGCAGGTCTAATAGATATATAAGACATGTTTAGAACCTTTGAGCATGATAGCTAAAGAAACTAAGTAAGTACATGTATTTAGTAAAGGTTATATAGATATTAATGGCTAGCTCTGTAAGCATAATTTAGTAAGCGATTGTTTATTTTCTCCCCGGGAATGCTACCTGCTAGCATATGCATTTATTTGCTGATTCTAACAAGATGCAATGCTTTATCGATGATACTGTAAGCACCACCCGAAGTTATGAACTATCCATTGTTGCCCTTGCATAGTTGATTTAGTACTAACTTAACTGGTAATGGATCTTTAGAGGTAGCTGGCACCCACCTCTTACCTTGCTGCTGATTACTAATACTTTTCGTGCTCTGGTGTTACTGATGAACCACGATGCTTGTTTTCGTATGATCAAATCAACAAGGAGAAACTTATTTTGCTCTATATATCCCCAAAAACACAACCTACTTGCATTACATGGTTTTGCTACCTCTTATGTAATTGCATTCATTTTGTTATGTGGACAATTGATTTCGGCCACTCTTTTAAGTGTATATTTTCAATTTCAATGATGGGCTCACCCAGTCGAAGATGACCCAGCCAATCGCGCAATGCACTGAGCCCATCGGTCATGGACCTGAGAAATCAACACCGAGGAAGTTGTATTAAAGATCGGACGACCAGGCTTCCCCATTAACCAAATTCAACAGGCAAGAGCGCCTAGAAATGGGTTAGTTCTCGGAGGCCTAATTAGATCACATATTTACGAGAATATCTTGAAGTATGGTTGTTGCTTCGTCTCATCAGCTGTTTAGAGTTCTTTCCTGTAATTCTTATCGCGCAATGCACTGAGCCCATCGGTTGTTGCTTCGTCTCATCAGTTGTTACTTCGTCTCATCGCGCAATGCACTGAGCCCATTCGTCATGGACCTGAGAAATCAACACCGAGGAAGCTGCACTAAAGATCGGACGACCAGGCTTCCCCATTAACCAAATTCAACGGGCAAGAGCGCCTAGAAATGGGTTAGTGCTCGGAGGCCTAATTAGATCACATATTTCCGAGAATATCTTGAAGTATGGTTGTTGCTTCGTCTCATCGGCTGTTTAAAGTTCTTTCCTGTAATTCTTATCAACGGGCAAAATTACTACTTTGTTAGGCTTTTGTGCAGCAGAAGAATTAACGGTTGGATGCACTATTTATTCTCGATGTCGGTTTCATCTATATATGTCATCCGCCCCTCTACTCAACTTTGTGCTTCCCAGGGAAAAGGGGTGCCACTTGGCCAGAGAAGTGGCCGGCAGCAGGAAGCACATCGTCGAGATCCGCTTGAAGGACGACACCATGGAAGACGCTCAGCGACCAAATCATCGTCCTCTCTAAGAGGAGGGGCCAGCTGAAGAAGGTACAGCTAGCTCACCACAGCTCGCTCCTCCTCCCTTCTTCTCTGTTTCTTGTTCGATTGCTTGGATATGTAACTTAGATTTATGTGGTGGAAATATGTTCACAGAAGCTGCTAAGAGAATTGGCTGAATTAGTGTGTCAGATTTATTCTTTATGTAATAAGAATTGGATGTTCAGAGAAGCTATATAAGCTACATTGTTTTCTGAAAGAGGGAAACTGGAATTTATGTAGTAGAAATATGTTAGCCAGGTTTGGTTATGGTTTGGAGTGGAGCAGCGATGCAAGTAGGGAGAGGCCATTGCCTTAATTTATCAACTAACTCTATATCATGCGTTCCATGTCTCGTCTTAAGTTCTTGGACAAAAATGACCATTCTTGTCCTTCTCGGTTTCTTGGATGATTATTTAGTGCTTATGCGGCTTTTTGACTAGGATAGACCAATTCAAACATAGATCTTCATTCTTTATTTCGAAGACAGGGAATAAATTACAGGACATGCATGGCTAATAACTTATACTTGCATTAGTTTGCATATCACAAGAATGCATCCTAAATTAATATATTTTCAATCATTCCGACCCCTTATACATTACAAATAGCCATAGTGTTGATTGCTGACCTGTCTGTCCTTACTCCTTAATAATTTGGTGCATGATTTAGTTCACGAAGTGCATACCTGGAGGAGATCACAGTCGCCAATGTGTGGATGAGTGTGAGGCTGCACCGGAAGATGCCTCAACAACGACAGATGATCTCTCCGGTGGAAAGTGCATCCGCGCCCATCCACCTCTCCAGCACCACACGCCAGAGGTACACTGTTCACTCCCTCTGAAGGAAGATCGATGTAGTAGCTTACATTCATTTTTAGATACTATGTATCTTTCTGAATTTTTTGGCAGTAGAGAGCCATGTATATGTAAATATCTGCAGTAGAGAGCTATCTATCTGTAACCATTAAAGATTGTTGCATCAAAGAGCAGTAGAACCTCCTTGCCATTGTCAATACCTGTTGATATTATGTAGTGCATCAGGATCAGCTACACTGAAAACATCTGCAAATATTACTATTGCATTAATCACTATATATTTTATTCCTGTTTTAGATGCTTCTCTTCAAGAGATGCTTGCACTTTAGTCTGAGATTTTTATTCCTATCCAATTAGTAGTATGAGTTAGAATGTGTATGAGAACAGGGAGCAAGTATGGTTGGCAGTGCCAAATTTAATTAGCTATTAGACTGAAAGACCATACTAATAGGCAATGATGCCGATGTCTCATTCTTTATTTGTTACCAGATCATATCCATAAAAGTGTACTAATTAATCGAGCATTCATATTCACAATGATGCGGTCCAAATCAGGTGTCTTTTCTTTTGTTAACAAGCATTCATATGAAACCCAATATTTCATAGTAGTTCCTGAGAAAGATATTGTTGCATGTACATCCACACATTATGTTAATCAGTTATGTTTATCTTTCAGTAGAAACCCTTAGTTTTTCCATCTTCTAATCTCCTCAGATTTCAGGTTCTGACCACATAACAATCCAAGCATCCCTTTTTGTTGAATTATGGAAATATTCTCACCGTGGTTGATGCTTGATGCAGCAGAGGTGTATTGAAACATACGATATGGAGTCTCAGTTCTGATATGTACATGAATCTCCTTTTATTTTGCCATGCTACTGGTAGTTTTGATATGGGACTATTTGTTCTGTTTATGTCTTATAAATAATGAAATGGCCCACATGTTAAGTTCTCATATTTTAATTATAGTATATTGTCAATGATGTATGGTTCTGGAATTGGGGTATTAACATTCAGGCTTTTCGTATCTTTAATCTTTTTAACTTTCTACTAAACTTGATGCAAAAACTTCAATGGCCTATCTATCTAGCGCTGCCACACTGCCTTTTTGGAATAAATTCTATCATGTTCTTGCAAATTTATTCTCCTATCGACTTACTATACTCAGCTTACCATACTTTTTGTATATCTCTACTGTTTGGGCTCTATACTAAACTCTTTAGTCCTGAAAGTGTGTCGTAATTTCCTTTGGATGTACAAGATTTATACATGCTGGGTCACGACGCTTAGACGGGCAATGCGTGGTGAAAGTGCTAGTTATCGCCTATTCACCCCTCCTTTAGTCGATAACTACCACTTTCACTTGCTATCAGAGCAAGGTATTCCCTTGTTCTGTGTTTTGGTTTAACCACCGTAGAGTTTTAGCTATGTCGACTGCAGGGATAATCAAGGTCTTCGCTGCGTGCCCTGTCTTCGATGGCATCGGCTACCTCTACTGTAAGAACAAGATGAACATGCTTCTCGAAGCCATTGACAAAGACCTGTGGTATGTTGTCACGGCAGGCATTCCCGAGGTTGGTGAAGGTGTCATTGCTGCTGATGTGAAGAGGTTCGCGTAACTTGACTCCATCGCCAAGAACGTCATATGTGGTCATCTGACCAAAGGACAATATAGTTGTGTGAGCGCACTTCGTACATCCAAGGAAATCTAGGAATGGCCGTCCAAAGTGAACAAAGGCATCTCATCTCAAAGAGACTACCATGTTGATGTGCTTCGCAACATGTTCAACCTCTTTAAGAGACTCGGCAACGAAAATGTTCAGCTCAGCTTTGATCGCCTCACTGACATCTCAAATAAGGTGAAACCAGTTGGCGCCACTGATATCACCAAACATCAAGTCGTGAAGAAGCTACTCAGATCACTTGACAATTCCTTTGATACACTTGCACTCATGATCCAAGAGCGTCCCGAGTTCAAGAGTTTGGATCCCGCTTATATCCTCGAGAGGTTGAACACCCATGAATTCCTATAAGCTGAGAAAAGAGACATATACGGTCCCAACTATAGTCGCTCTCGTGCATTGAAGGCCAAAGTTGTGTCTTCGTTCGAAGACAACTTTGACTGTAATTCTGATGGTCCTGAAGACTTTGGAAAAGAACTTTCTTTGCTTGTCAGGAAGTTCCGGAAATTTGCCAAGTCAAAACGCCATGCAAAATCTTCAAGGCGTGATTCCAAGAGGTCCAGTGAAATGCCTTCAAAGGACAACAAGAAGCAAACATGTCACAAGTGCAAGAAAACTGGTCACTTCACTGCTGATTGTCCTCAATGGAAAAAGGAATCCAAGAAGAAGAGCAAGAACTACGACTCCGATGACAATAAGAAGAATAAGTATGTAAAGTCTTCATCACAAAAGAAGAGTTCATCATGAAAGGCCCATGCCTCCATCGAAAAGATGATGAATTCATAGTCTGAATCTGGTTCTGAGGCTGAGGAAGCATTTGAGGAGGAATCTAACGCTGAAGTAGCTGGACTAGCATTGGCTTTGGCATATCTCTCTACGTCTGTCTTCAAACTCAAAGACAATGGTTCCTTCTTCAACACCGAAGCCAAAGACGATGACGCTACTCCAGCCTACTGCTTCATGGCTAAAGCCTCTAAGGTATCCTCAAAGCCCTCATGTCATGACTCCGCATCCAAAGATGAATCCGATGATGGCATGAAACCTAGCTATTCCAAACTTGTGAAAATTGCCACTAAGCAACAAAATGCTATGGAGAAAATGCAAACCACTCTAGAGAAAAGTGATGACCTGTTACGTGAAGAGATGAATCTGGATGAAACTATGGCTGAAGACATGTGTAGTCTTCATTCAAGGTTTAAAGATCTCCAGCATCGTCATGATGCCCTGTCAACTGATCATGAGAAGCTTTCTCTTGAGTATCTTCAGAAGAAGGTTGATCTTGAGAAGTTGAGGTAAGCACATGATGACCTACGAAAGGAAAACGACTCACTGCTAGCAGAACAGATTAGTACCGCTCAGGAAGAATTTAATGCTCCATGCTTAAAATGCCTTGCTCGCGAAGCCAATGATTCCACTGCTGAATGTTCAAAGGCTTTTGAGAATGCATTATCTTCAATTGTATCTATATATGGCACCTAACTCCTCATCTAAGGAAGTCATTGCTATCACTGATGACAATGACATGTTGAAGACATTGCTTGAAACAGGCATGTACAAGAGCCTAAAGGGACATCAGATACTTTGCGATGTCCTGAAAAAGACCATCCTGAACAAAAACCCTAGGAAAGAGGGTGTTGGTTTTGAAAGAAATCTCAATGTTGATGGATCTTATTGGACACCTGAGCAGTATCCCAAAACCACATGGGTTGCTGCAAAAGGTCCTCGAGTTGATCCCTCCAAATTATCTGGTTATAGCTGTGTGAATCCTATCATTATTGATGAATCTTTCGATTCCAACTATAAACTGTTCAAGTACCAAAATGGTGAAGTGTTTACTAGGTTCATTGGTACTAACTTCAGGAATGGAGCTCCATTGAAGAAGATTTGGGTTCCCAAAAGTCTTCTTGACAGGCTTCGGGTGAATATCCTGACGACATCTCTCAAGAAGAATACAAACCCTAGATCAATGTCTTCGAGAAGACAAAGGCCTTCACCTGATTACTCTAACAAATTTGTTTTGCAAGGAAGGACTCAAATGACTCATGAATATGTTCACCATGGAATGAAGCGCTATGTTCATCCAACCAAGAATTTCTCAGCATATTCATTTGAGTATACTAACCCCCTATGAAACGTGCTATTGGGGCATCTTTTCCTAAATTCTCTAATGCTGCCTTACACCTTAGTGCTTCGAAGCCACCCCTTCGCATGTGAGTGGTTAAGAAGAACTAAAATCTTCATGTAGCATCGGGTCTCCAGATAGGATGAAGCCTATCTCGAGGATTATCTCTAGGGACCCGAAAACAATCTTCTCTAGATGCAAGATAATCAATGCGAATGTTTTCATTCATATCGTCCATTGTCTTCTTTCTACTATGCATTGCAATATCATCATTAGTGCATGTTATGGTTACATGCCTTGGTGAACTATACTAATTCTCAACGTAGGAAGACATATCCAAAGCCACCGAATGGATTATGGATAGTGGATGCACCAGTCATATCACTGGTGATCGAAGCCTATTGATGGAGCAAACTCTTGAACCTCCAACAAAACACCACATCGTCTTTGCTGACAAGAGCAGCAACAAAGTATTGGGGCTAGGTAGAGTTGCTATCTGAAGGGACCGGCACATGGAGAATGTCATGCTTGTTAAATCCCTTGGTTACAACTTAATGTCTGTCTTTGTGACTTAGATATGCTTTGTGACTTAGATATGCTTGTCATATTCGGTAAATTTAGATGTGTGGTACTAATGGCCTCTGACAAAACCAAAGTCTTCAAAGGTTTTCGAAGAGGTGACTTGTATATGGTAGACTTCTCTGCAGTATCATAGGTTGCATCATGTCTTCTAGCAAAAGCTTCGGAATGTCGGCTATGGCAGAGAAGACTAGGACATGCTGGGATGAGGAACTTCCACACACTCACCAAGAATAAGCTTATCATTGGCGTCGAGCATGTCAAGTTCAAGAAGGACCACCTCTATGGTTCCTGTGAAGCTGGGAAGATGACTAGGGCCAAGCATCCCTCCAAGACAATCATGACTACCTCACGTCCTTTCGAGCTACTACACATGGACTTATTTGGCCCTACTCACTATTCCACCTTCTCTACCACTGAAAATCTATATGGCTCCGTGGTTTTTGATTATTACTCTCAGTTCACTTGGGTGCATATTATTCTTTATAAAACTAAAGTGTAGGATGTCGTCAAACTCTTTGCAAATAGGTGCATGAACAACTACGACGTCAAGATCAAGCATATCAGGAGTGACAATGGCACTGAATTCAAGAACACGGGCTTGGACACCTATCTTGATACTCTTGGCATCACTCATGAGTTCTCTCCTCCATACACACCACAACAGAATGGCGTCGTGGAGCGCAAGAACAGAACACTCACTGAGATGGCTCGCACCATGCTTGATGAATACAAGACACCAAGGAAGCTATGGCCTGAAGCCATTGACACTGCATGTCATGTAATCAACAGAGTATATATTCACAAGTTCTTCAAGAAAACATCTTATGAGCTTCTCACCGGTAAGAAACCCAATGT
Source organism: Hordeum marinum (assembly GCA_022496015.1). Lineage (NCBI taxonomy): Eukaryota > Viridiplantae > Streptophyta > Magnoliopsida > Poales > Poaceae > Hordeum > Hordeum marinum. The sequence goes on from CM039675.1 coordinate 483,795,332, forward strand.
AAGCTATTTCAAAGTCTTCAGTGCAAGATGTTGGATAAGGGATCCGCACCACACTTCAAAATTTGCACCGAAAGCACATGAGGGTATCATGCTTGGTTATTGATGACCCACAAGTATAGGGGATCTATAGTAGTCCTTTCGATAAGTAAGAGTGTCGAACCCAACGAGGAGCAGAAGGAAATGACAAGCGGTTTCCAGTAAGGTATTCTCTGCAAGCACTGAAATTATCGGTAACAAATAGTTTTGTGATAAGATAATTCGCAACGAGTAACAAGTAACAAGTGTAGCAAAGGTGCTGCAAGGTAGCCCAATCCTTTTTATACCAAAGGACAGGCCTGGACTAACTCTTATATGAAGCAAGGTGCTCCCGAGGACACATGGGAATTTCCGTCAAACTAGTTTTCATCATGCTCATTTGATTCGCGTATGTTACTTTGATAATTTCATATGTGGGTGGACCGGTGATTGGGTGCTGCCCTTGGACAAACCTCCCACTTATGATCAACCCCTATCGCAAGCACCTGCAACTAGGAAAGAAGAATTAAGGTAAACCTAACCATAGCATGAAACATATGGATCCAAATCAGCCCCTTATGAAGCAACGCACAAACTGGGGTTTAAGCTTCTGTCACTCTAGCAACCCATCATCTACTTATTACTTCCCAATGCCTTCCCCTAGGCCCAAATAATGGTGAAGTGTTATGTAGTCGATGTTCACATAACAACACTAGAGGAGAGACAACATACGTCTCATCAAAATATCGAACGACTACAAAATTCACATGATTACTTATAACAAGACTTATCCCATGTCCTCAGGAACAAACATAACTACTCACGAAGCATGTTCATGGTCAAGATCGGAGGAGTATTAAATATGATAAAGGATTTGAACATATGATATTCCACCAAGTAAACCATCTAGAATCAACTACAAGGAGTAATCAACACTACTAGCAACCCATAGGTACCAATCTGAGGTATTGAGACAAAGATCAGATACAAGAGATGAACTAGGGTTTGGAGAGGAGATGGTGCTGGTGAAGATGTTGATGGAGATTGAACCCCTCTCGATTGGAGGATCGTTGGTGATGATGATGGCTTCGATTTTCCCCTTTAGGAGGGAAGTTTCCCTGGCAGGACCGCCCTACCGGAGCTCTAGATTGGTTCTGCCCAAGTTCCGCCTCGAGACGGTGGCGCTTCATCCTGAAAGCTCTCTCCTGATTTTTTTTGTAGGTAAAAACACTTCATATAGGAGAAGATGGGCGTGGAGGAGCCACATGGGCCCCACAAGCTTGCTAGGCGTGGCCAGGGGGTGGCCGTGCCTAGCAGGTTTGTGGCCTGCTCGTGGCCCCCCTCTGGTTGATTCTTGCGCCAATATTTTTTGTTAATTCTAAAAATATTCTCCATAAATTTTCAGGACTTTTGGAGTTGTGTAGAATAGGTATCTCAGATTTGCTCTTTTTCTAGTCCAGAATTCCAGCTGCCGGCATTCTCCCTCTTCATGTAAACCTTGTAAAATAAGAGAGAAAGACATAAGTATTGTACCATAACGTGTAATAACAGCCCATAAAGCAATAAATATCAATATAAAAGCATGATGAAAAATGGACGTATTAACTCCCCCAAGCTTAGACCTCGCTTGCCCTCAAGCGAAAGCCGAGATCGATGAATATGCCCACATGTTTAGAGATAGAGGTGTTGATAAAATAAAATACGCACATGAGGGCATCATGATCAACTTTAGAACAACAATACTCATTGTATGAGATTCTTTATACTCCCTCCGTTCCTCTATATAAGGTGTATTTTTTTCTTGATAAAATTTCAGAATGTAAGGTGCATTTCTTCTAATTCTCCATAATTCCCTTGTTAGCCCTCCTAAAAAAGGAAAGTATCTCTTTTCTGATTGTCGGTATCTCTCCTTATAGCAAAAGAAGGAAACTATCTCTTTGTCGATTGCATGTATCTCATACTTTCGTGGACTAATTGATTTACTTTCCACTAACCAATAAATTTGCCAAGGGTAATTTAGTCTTAACATGTCTATAATTATGCGCCTTGGTCACCATGCCAAAAATAATACACCTTACATAAAGGAACGGAGGGAGTATTAGAGTAACAATTCATTCACAAGATAAAGTATGAGCCAAGAACTCTATTGACAACCAACAAACTATGATCTCAGTAATTGAAGCAATTGACAATTTATCATAACATCGGAAAGAGTCAATATATGAGCTTGTAAAGCAAATCCACATACTCAATCATATTTTAGTCTTTCACAATTGCTAGCACTCACGCGGTACCCACGAGGTCAAAGCTTGAATCGAACACAGAGAAAGATCGGGACTTATAGTATTGCCTCCCAACTATTCACCTCAAGGGTGATGTCAACTATAAGAACCCATGGTCACCCAAATTTGAGTGGCTATATAAGTCTAGATCATTCCCCAACACATAATGCTTGCCAAGAGAGATGAAATATAGGAACTGGTGAAGACCACCATGACTCTTGCATAAAGGTAAATACTAAAAAGTAAAAGTAACAGATAGGCCCTTCGCAGAGGGAAGCAGAGGTTGTCACACACTTTTTGTTTTTGGATACAGAATCTCTTAATGCAGAGGAACGACGCGTTGTATTGCCCTTTGTGATAGCAACCTTTATTATGCAGTCTATCGCTTTTATTTCTTCACTATCACAAGTTCGTACAACTCTTATTTCCCTTACAATAAAAGATCACATATATTTAGGAGCAATTTTTATTGCGTTTTTGCACTGATGACAACTTACTTGAAGGATCTTATTCAATCCATAGGTAGGTATGGTGGACTCTCATGGCAAAAACTGGGTTGAGGTGTTTGGATGCACAAGTAGTATCTCTACTTGGTGCGAAAGTTTGGCTAATGTAAGGTGGAAGCAAGCATGACATGTTGGAGGATCTAAAACCATATAACTTCTATACGGATGCAAGCAAACATAACCTATTATGTTGTCTTCCTTGTCCAACATCAACTTCTTGGCATGTAATATTTTAATGAGTGGTCACAATGATGTGAGATGTCCAAGATAATATATTTATATGTGAATCTCTCTTTCTTTATCACTTCCTTTCAATTGCACCAATGACCAATTACTATTTTTGTTAACTACCAACAAATTTCAATCACCATACTTTTTATATGTGAAGTCGTTACTCCCCATAAGATCATTATGTATTCTATTTGCTTTAGTTCTATTATACTTTATTGCTTTCAAGAACAAAGTAATCTAGCAACGCCCTCTCATCAGAACTACTTTTTATTATATAACTCTCGAACTTGCTTACATAAGGGGAGCAAAAGCAAAAAACTAAAAGGTAGATCATACTAAAACTTTTATTCTACTAGATCAAAACAAAAACAAAAAGGATCGAACTAGGAAAGATAAAAAACCAAAAAGGAAAAGGGAAAAGGTGTCGTGTGATACGATACCGGGGCACCTCCCCCAAGCTTGGCACAAGACAAGGGGAGTGCCCATACCCATGTATTTAGGTGTCCTTCTTCAGGGTTGATGGTGTGGAGTTGTTGAGGAGGTTGGAGGCTTGTACTCCTTCTTCCAAGGCATAGGCTCACCATCGTAAAAAGATGAACGAGTCTCCGGAATCCTCAAATCTGCAGCCAAACTCATTCTCTTAAATTTGTATTCATACTCACAGTTTTGGTTTTGCAGATATAGACCTGGGCTTGGAGATGCTCAACTTTCTCGTAAAGCTTAAAGATGTGTTATCCAATGTCCTTGGTGTCTAGCTTGTGTTTATGGGTAAACTCCGAGATCATCATATGATTGGCATTGACTCCATGCTCCACCATCACTTAGTACTTGAAGACTTGCTACTCCATTTGCCTCAAGCCATGTTTCCACGCTTCCGGTCTTCTTCGGCCCCTCAATGTCATGGATGTGCAGCACCCCCTCACGCATCTCAATGGTTTGAGGGTGTTGCAGCACCTCCGTAAGATAATGATTGATAACCTTCTCGAAAAACTTGTCCTTCGGAGCACTGGGGGACGCCATGACAATCTAAATCTGCTGCAGAAACAACTCAAAACGAAAATAGGAGGTATTGTCGTGATATGAGAGTCAAAACATTCAGGAGATTATATAATGATTTTTTGCCGACCGAAGGGATGTTGCACAAGAAAACGGAGTCCGGGGGCGCACGGGGTGGTGACAAGCCCCCTAGGCGCCGCCAGGGGGTGGCCGCGCCTAGCAAGCTTGTCGCCTCCCCGTGCGTCCTTCAGACTGCTTTTTATTTTCCTAATTTTTTAAATATTCCAAAACTGAATAAAACTGCTATTGGAAAACTTTTGGAGTCGGTTTACTTACCATACCTCATACCTATTCATTTTCAGAGTCTGAAATGTTCCGGTAAGTCTCCCTAATATGCTCTTCGGGAGTTATGGTATTGATAACATTGGTTTCAACATTAATGGGAGTACCTGAAATATAGTGTTTGATTCTTTGCCCGTTTACCACCTTTGAATTTGTGCCTTCAGCGTTGTTGATCTTGATGGCACTGGAACGATATACCTCCTCGGCGATGTAAGGCCCTTCCCATTTGGAGAGGAGTTTACCTGCAAAAAATCTTAACCGGGAATTGTATAGCAAGACATGATCACCTACATTAAATTCACGCTTTTGTATCCTTTTATCATGCCTTCTCTTAACTTTTTCTTTAAACAACTTGGCATTGTCATAGGCCTGGGTTATCCATTCATCAAGCGAGCTAATGTAAATTAACCTCTTCTCACCAGCAAGTTTGAAATCATAGTTCAGCTCTTTGATTGCCCAAAAAGCTTTATGCTCTAGATGTAGAGGTAAGTGACATGCTTTACCATAAACCATTTTATACGGAGACCTACCCACAGGATTCTTGTAAGCAGTTCTATAAGCCCATAATGCATCGTCAAGTTACTTAGACCAATTCTTCCTAGATCTATTAACCATCTTTTGCAAGATCAATCTAATTTCTCTATTGCTTAATTCTACTTGACCACTAGACAGAGGATGATAAGGAGACGCAATTCTATGATTAACATCATATTTAGCAAGCAATTTATGGAAAGCACCATGAATAAAATGTGAACCACCATCAGTCATTAAATATTCAGGGACTCCAAATCTAGGGAAAATAACTTCTTTAAGCATCTTAATAGAGGGGTTATGATCAACACTACTAGTTGGAATAGCTTCTACCCACTTAGTAACATAATCAACATCAACTAATATATGAATATACCTGTTGGATGTTGGAAAAGGTCCCATATAATCAAAACCCCAAACATCAAATGGTTCAATAACAAGAGAATAATTCATAGGCATTTCCTGACGTCTACTAATATTGCCAATTCTTTGACATTCATCACATGATAAGACAAACTTACGAGCATCCTTGAAGAGAGTAGGCCAATAAAAACTAGATTGTAATACCTTATGTGCAGTTCTATCTCCAGCATGGTGTCCTCCATAGGCCTCGGAATGACACTTCCGTTGGATCTGTTCCTGTTCATGCTCAGGTATACAACGTCTAATGACATGATCTACTCCTTCTTTATAAAGGTGTGGGTCATCCCAGAAGTAATGTCTTAAATCATAGAAAAACTTTTAATTTTGTTGGTATGTGAAACTAGGCAGTATAAATTTAGCGACAATGTAATTAGCATAATCAGCATACCAAGGAGCAATATGAGAAGCATTTATGACAGCTAATTGTTCATCAGGAAAACTATCATCAATAGGTAGTGGTTATCAAGAACACTCTCTAACCTAGACAAGTTATCTGCTACGGGGTTATAAGCACCGTTCCGATTAACAATATGCAAATCAAATTCTTGTAGCAGAAGAACCCACCTAATAAGTCTAGGTTTAGCAGCTTTCTTTTCCATGAGATATTTAATAGAAGCATGATCAGTGTGAACAGTTACTTTGGAATCAACAATATAGGGTCTAAACTTATCACAAGCGAAGACAACTGCTAAAATTCCTTTTCAGTGGTAGCATAGTTTCTTTGAGCACTGTCTTGAGTTTTTCTAGCATAATAAATAACATTTAATTTCTTATCAATTCTTTCTCCTAGAACAACACCAACAGCATAGTCACTAGCATCACACATAATTTCAAAAGGTCGGTTCTAGTCAGGTGGTTGAACAACAGGTGCAGAAATCAAAGCATTCTTGAGAATTTCAAAAGCTTCTACACAATCATCATCAGAAATGAAGGGAACATCTTTTTGCAAAAGATTACTGAGAGGCCTAGAAATCTTAGAGAAAACTTTAATAAATCTCGTATATAAACCAACATGACCAAGGAAACTTCTTATACCTCTGATATCCGTAGGACACCACATTTTTTCAGTAGCATGTACTTTAGCCTTATCAAATTCAATACCTCTGTCGGAAATTTTATGTCCCAAGACAATGCCTTCATTCACCATAAAGTGGCACTTTTCCCAATTCAATACAAGATTAGTTTCTTCACATCTCTACAAAACTCGATCAAGGTTGCTCAAACAATCATCAAAAGGAGTTCCGTAAATGGAAAAATCATCCATGAAAACCTCAACAATGCTTTCACAAAAATCAGAGAATATAGCAGTCATGCATCTTTGAAAGGTAGGAGGTGCATTGCATAAACCAAAAGGCATACGTCTATAAGCAAAGGTACCAAAAGGACAGGTAAAGGTGGTCTTCTCTTGGTCCTCTTTTGGAACAGGTATTTGAGAGAAACTAGAATAACCATCTAGAAAGCAGAAATGTGTGTGTTTAGATAATCTTTCTAGCATTTGATCAATAAAAGGTAGAGGGTAATGATCTTTCCTAGTAGATTTATTCAATATCCTAAAATCAATCACCATTCTATATGATATAACAATTCTTTGCGGGATCAATTCATTTTTATCATTAGGAACTACGGTAATACCTCCTTTCTTAGGGACGCAATGAACATGACTAACCCATCTACTATCAGCAATAGGGTAAATGATACATGCCTCTAGAAGCTTTAATATTTCATTTCTTACGACTTCCTTCATTTTAGGATTCAACCGTCGTTGATGATCAACAACTGGTTTAGCATCACGCTCCATTTTAATTTTGTGTTGACATAGAGTGGGACTAATGCCCTTAAGATCATCAAGAGTATATCCAATAGCAGCATGGTGCTTCTTCATAGTTTTCAATAATCTCTATTCTTCATGCACTGAAAGGTTAGCATTAATAATAACAGGATATATCTTAATTTCATCAAGATAAGCATATTTCAAAGTATCTGGTAATTATTTAATCTCAAACACGGGATCACCCTTGGGTGGAGGAGGATCCCCAAGTATTTCAACGGGCAAGTTGTGTTTCAGAATAGGATACTGATGAAAGAAAATCCTATCTATTTCATTCCTTTCATTCATATGCATGTCATTTGAATGGTCTAGCAAATATTGCTCTAAAGGATCAATAGGAGGCAAAGCAATAGAGGCAATACCAATAATTTCATCCTTACTAGGCAATTCTTTATCATGGGGTTGTCTACGAAATTTAGAGAAATTAAACTCATGAGACATATCCCCAAAACTTACGGTAATTGTTTCCTTCTCACAATATATCATGGCTTTAACGGTATTCAAGAAGGGTATACGAAATGTAATGGGACAAAAATCATCTTGTGGGGAACCAAGAACAAGAAAATCAGTAGGATATTTTATTTTCCCACACAAGACTTCAACATATCTAATAATCCCAACTGGAGATATAGTATCTCTATTAGCAAGCTTAATTGTAACATCAATTTCCTCTAACTCAGCAGGTGCAATATCATTCATATTCTCTTTATATAAGGAAAAGGGAATTGCAATCACACTAGCACCCATATAACATAAGCCATGATAACATTGATCTCCTATTTTAACAAAAACAACAGGCGTGCCAACAATGGTTCTATGTTTATCTTTAGCATCAGGTTTAGCAATTCTAGCAGCTTCATCACAAAATTGAATAACATGCCCATCAATATTATCAACCAAGAGATCCTTAACCATAGAAATACTGGGCTCAACTTTAATTTGCTCACGGGTGTAGGTGTTCTAGCATAGCTCTTATGAACCACAGTTGAAGCTCTAGCATGATCCTTTATTCTAATAGGGAAAGGTGGTTTCTCAATATAAGCAGTGGGAATAATAGGATCAACAGTATAAGTAATAGTTTTCTCTTCAACTTTAATAGGTTTAACTAATTTCACTTCAAGGGGAGGATGATATTTCAACCACTTCTCCTTAGGGAGATGAACATGAGCAGCAAAAGATTCACAAAAAGGAAGCTACTATCTCAGAGTCAAGTCCATATTTAGGGCTAAATTCACAAAAAGCATCGGTGTCTACGAACGATTTAACACAAACAAACTTAAGGTTCATAACTGACTCCTTACCTTCGTCGAGTTCCCAATCTTTAGAGTTGCGCTTAATTCTTTCCAATAAATCCCATTTGAAGTCAATATCCTTCTTAATATAGGAGCCAACACAAGAAGTATCAAGCATGGATTGATCATTACGAGAAAGCCGAGCATAAAAATTCTGAATAATAATTTCTCTCGAGAGCTCATGATTGGGGCATGAATATAACATTGACTTAAGCCTCCCCCAAGCTTGAGATATTCTTTCTCCCTCACGATGCCAAAAGTTATAAATATAATTCTGATCATGATGAACTATATGCATAGGGTAGAACTTCTGATGAAATTCCATCTTCAATCGGTTGTAGCTCCTTGATCCAATATCATCACATGGCCTATACCATGTCAATGCATTTTCCTTCAAAAATAAAGGAAAAACCTTCCTTTTAACGTGATCCTCGGGCAGACCTGCAAGCTTAAATAATCCACAAACTTCATCCACATAGATTAGATGTAAATTAGGATATAATGTTCCATCTCCTATGTAAGGATTAGCTAGCAGTTTCTCTATCGTACCCGAAGGAATTTCATAATAAATATTTTCAGTAGGTTCAGTGTGTTGAGGGACAACTCTTGGTTTTTCCGGTTGAGGTGAAGATACCCCGAACAAGCCCCTCAAAGGATTACTTTCCATAGTGACAAGTGACAGTAAATTTCAGCACACTATATAAAATTTTCCTTACCAAATTCCACTTACCAAAGGCGCTTCACTCCCCGGCAACGGCGCCAGAAAAGAGTCTTGATGACCCACAAGTATAGGGGATCTATCGTAGTCCTTTCGATAAGTAAGAGTGCCGAACCCAACGAGGAGCAGAAGGAAATGACAAGCGGTTTCCAGTAAGCTATTCTCTGCAAGCACTGAAATTATCGGTAACAAATAGTTTTGTGATAAGATAATCCGTAACGAGTAACCAGTAACAAGTGTATCAAAGGTGCAGCAAGGTAGCCCAATACTTTTTATAGCAAAGGACAGGCCTGGACAAACTCTTATATGAAGCAAAGCGCTCCCGAGGACATATGGGAATTTCCGTAGAACTACTTTTCATCATGCTCATTTGATTCACGTTCGTTACTTTGATAGTTTGACATGTGGATGGGCCGGTGCTTGGGTTCTGCCCTTAATTGGAAAAACCTCCCACTTATGAGTAAGCCCTATCGCAAGCATCCACAACTACAAAAGAAGAATTAAGGTAAACCTAACCATAGCATGAAACATATGGATCGAAATCAGCCCCTTATGAAGCAACGCTTAAACTAGGGTTTAAGCTTCTGTCACTCTAGCAACCCATCATCTACTTATTACTTCCCAATGCCTTCCCCTAGTCCCAAATAATGGTGAAGTGTTATGTAGTCGACGTTCACATAACACCACTAGAAGAGAGACAACATACATCTCATCAAAATATCAAACGAATACCAAATTCACATGATTACTTATAACAAGACTTATCCCATGTCCTCAGGAACAAACGTAACTACTCACGAAACATGTTGATGTTCAAGACGAGAGGAGTATTAATTATCATAAAGGATATAAACATATGATATTCAGAAAAGTAAACCAACTAGCATCAACTACAAGGAGTAATCAACACTACTAGCAACCCACAGGTACCAATCTGAGGTGTTGAGACAAAGATCGGATACAAGAGATGAACTAGGGTTTGGACTGGAGATGGTGCTGTTGAATATGTTGATGGAGATTGACCCCCTCTCGATGAGAGGATCGTTGCTGATGACGATGGGTTTGATTTCCCCCTCCAGGGGGAAGTTTCCCCGGCAGGACCACCCTGCCGGAGCTCTAGATTGGTTCTACCCAAGTTCCGCCTTGAGACGGCGGCGCTTCATCCCAAAAGCTCTCTCCTGATTTTGTTTTCCAGGTGAAAACGCTTCATATAGGACAAGATGGGCGTCGGAGGAGCCACATGGGGCCCACAAGCCTGCTAGGCGGGGTCAGGGGGTGGCCGCGCCTAGCAGGCTTGTGGCATGCTAGTGGCCCCCTTTGGTAGATTCTTGCGCAAGTATTTTTTATTAATACCAAAAATATTCTCCATAAATTTTCAGGACTTTTGGCGTTGTGCAAAATAGGTATCTTAGATTTGCTCCTTTTCTAGTCCAGAATTCCAGCTGCCGGCATTCTCCCTCTTCATGTAAACCTTTAAAAATAAGAGAGAAAAGGCATAAGTATTGTATCATAACGTGTAATAACAAGCCATAATGTAATAAATATAAATATAAAAGCATGATCCAAAATGGGCGTATCAGTTATGGAAACGATTTGCACACCTACATAGTCTTCAACACCTTTCACAATAAAGGTGGTTGAAACTATAGATGTGCGGTTCGATGAAACTAACGGCTCGAAAGAGAGCACCTACCTCCTGATGAAGCTATCAGACTGATGGGCACTAGAGAAATTGTGCCTCAAGAACCCGTGATTGAAGAAGTGGTCATTCCTCCATCCACTCAGCATGAAGACAATGTTGAACCTGAAGACAATGCTGCTGATGAAGACAATGCTCAGCAGCCAGAACAAAGTCTTCGCCCTGCTCATCCACGCGTGGTGTCAGGGATATACCCCGTGGTATGACCCGGCCTGGCGACTCACAGAAGACCCGGTAAAGACATGAAGTTTTATTGATGACCCGGCAGGCGGGTCGTAGGACGACCAGGCCTAAGACCCGGCATGCAAGCCGGCGCCAGGCGGCTCACAAGAGAAGGCCCAAAGAGAGAAAGACTCCCTCCGATAGGAAACAAGACCCGGAATAGGATTCTAGAGAGACTAGTCATAATCCTACTCCTAGTAGGACTCTATTTGTAAACCTACCCTCTCCACTTATATAAGGAGGGGTAGAACGCCCTTAGAGAGGCAAGTTCACAGATTCACAAGTCCACAAGTTTAGACAGATTAGAAGCTCTTGTGATAAAAGTTAGCAAGACAATACCCTTGTAACCGAGAGATCTTCCTCATCATTCATACTAGACAAGCAGGATGTAGGCTTTTACCTCCATCAGAGGGGCCGAAACTGGGTAAACTCGCGTCTCTCGATTCTGACCAACCCCTTCAAGCCACCACATAGTTGCGCTTCAGCCTTGAACCTAAAGTCCGTTCACCCGGACATCTGTCGTGACAAATCCACGACAGTTGGCGCCCACCGTGGGGCCTCGCACGGTGGTGTTGTGCTCTTGTAGGGATATCTTCAGGGATCGAGAACTCGCGATGCGCCGGAAGAAGAAGAACTGGCGTAGAAGATCACATCGTCTCTGTAAACAATGGTCAAAACAACATATATGGCATTCGGGATCAAGACAAAATTAGGGTTTCGTGGTCAGTGCCGTCGCAAGTTGCCACAAGATTTCCATCGCGTGAGTCGTCGAGCTTGAGTTCGAGACTGAGAATACTTAGGGTTGCGGCCGCATCATGCGATCCACCGAGACAAGAATGATTTGACGGTTCCGTCGTTCGTGTACAGATCAAGTTTGGCAATTAACTTTGATTCAACGGCGGCAGAAGCAAAGCTAACAGAAAGGCTAGCTGTATTGGGATTTTTTTCCATCAACTCTGACGTATTTCGCTGAATATACTCGGGTAAAGAAAGAGAGATGAAGGCCACCATGGATTCGGTCTCCACCTGCTGCCGTTGCACCCTGGCCGGCTCTGTCTCGCGCCTCGCCCGAGGTGCAACGGCCAGCTCGTCCTCGTGCCACCCACCGCATTGTTGTCGGCTTGTGCTCGTCCTCTAACCACCCTCGGTGAGCATCAGCACCCCCATCCTCTGCCGCATACATGCACTCATAGCCCAGGGGCCCTGCTTTGCCTCGTCTCACTGGCAACCATGCCCCCGCGCGCCGGTTCTCCACCGCGATCCCCTGGCCCCAGCCGGGTCCGTGCTGCTCCAGCCGCCGCGCTCGTGCGCCCTGTGTCGCCGTGCCCCTCTGGACTCCATTCCACCATGTGCTGCTGCCTTTGCCGCAAGCCCGTGCGTTGGCTGCGTGCCTGCGTTCGCCTCTGTGGCGTCCGACTTCCGTGCTGCGCCGCTCACTGCTCCTGCGCCCCCGCGCGCCTCCCTCGCCGCTGTTGTCGACCACTCCGCTCCCTGCGCGTCGATTCATCGCTCCAGCCGCATCGTCCACAGGACAAGGCCAGGAACGACTGCACGTGTCTGCTGGTCTGCCAGCAGCTGCCGCCGACCACCAATTCCCTCCTAGTTTGGCCGTCGTTGTCTCGTTCGTGGCTTCCACTTGCGCCAGTGTCTCCGCCTCGTCGCCTTGAGCCACCGCTCCGCTCTGCGCTTGCATCGCATGTTCGCCGAGCCGCTGGTCTGTTACGCCGAGCCGGCTCTTGCCTCCGTCAGCATCGCGTGACCCGCCTATGCCACTATTGCGCTCCTCGCTCCACCGTTTTGCAACTGCCTCCGCCGTGGACTCGCTACTCGCCTCCATCACACTGTTGCACTGAGTGGTTACTAGCGAAGAACAAAAAACAAGAGGAGTTCACCTTGGTGGAATACAGAAAAAGCTATGCATCATTGTACCATGCAGCGCGTTGGTCAGCGCACTCGTTTGCAACCGTGAGGTCTTGATTCTAGCCCCGTGGCCCTCCCAGACAGTCATTATTCAAAGAAAAAAAATGATGAGAAAGACAAAAGAAGATCCCAGGAAGAAATCAACAAATACTGGTTTACATCAATGCTGGTGCTATTTAATCGACTCGTAATTCGTCTGCAATCGAACATTTGGACGGACAAATTCATTTGTCGTCAAAATAAATCAGGTCCTATTTATCCAGTCTATTTGTTGGTACGTATTAAATTTTTCAAGAACAATTTCTCTGGCATGTAATATTTTGTGCAGGACAATTGTTAGCTATTAGGTGACGGCATACCGCGGATATGGAGCATGTGTCAATGCCATTATGCGCCGGCCTTCGTCCATGCCACACCATCCAACGAATGTGCGTGAGTCGTCGTCCCCACGATCCGGTCTACATTAACACTCCGGAGTCGTGCGTGCTTGCTCGAACCACCCAACGAAGGGGCACAAGCTGTTGCTCCCCATGATCCGGTCAACATCAATGTGCTGGTGTCACGCCTGCGCACTCGAGTCGCCCAATGGACATTCGTGAGTCGCCGCCCCGCGGTCCAGAATACATCAAACATGCCACAAAAGACCTTCACGCCCGCACTGGTTTATAAATACCACGAGCGACTCATCGATTGCGCCGGCTTACAACGCCATGGACGTCTCTCGCCATCCGCGCCGGCTTACAATGCCATGGTCGTCTCTCGCCATCCACGCCGTCTTACAACGCCGTGGCCGTCTCTCGCCATCCGTGCCGGCTTACAACGTTGTGGCATCTTTCACAACAACACTGGCTTACAATGTCGTGGCTGGTTTCTATGTCTACATCAACACGCCAGTGGCTGTATACATCAGTACGAGCCGCCCAACGGATGTTTATGAGTCGCCCCCTTGCGGTCCAATCTACATCAACATATCAGTGCAATGCTCGCTTGTATGATCCGCCCAACGGACGCGCGCAAGACACCGCCCACAATCTGATCTACGACATGTCAGTGCGGTGTTCGTCGATACGAGCCGCCCAACAGACAGGCGCACAAGCCGCCGCCATTATAGTTTGGTTCACTTCAACAACCAGCCGGGACGAACCATTGACCCGATTATTAAGATAAATCATATGGGATCATCTTTAACCTGCCACAGCCAACCTCAACTTTCAGTGGAGATTCTCAAGCCGCCTCTTCAAGTCAACTTAACACTTGGGGGCTATAGACATGGGGAGACACATTTGGTCGATTTTTTAAGAGAACCCCGGGTCTTTGCAAGAGAAAACCCAATCCTGGGGGCTATTACATTATTGGTGGAAGAATTAAAATTTGCCTAAGAGGACGAATCGCCATGATGCACCGTTGAAACATGGGTGCCCAGATTTATTGGATCATCGTAAAGTCACTTGGAGGCTTCTGACGTTTCTTCATAAAAGATGGCGACTTACAAGATGGTGCAAAAAGGTCAACTAGGGGGCTTCCCACCCACCGGGTGTAGCTTATCAAACCCTATCGGGCGGCTCTCAAGCCAAATAGTTGACTCCGTTAACATGATCGTCCAGGGGGCTTCCCACCCATCGGGTGTAGGTTATCAAACCCTATCGGTCGGCTCTCAAGCCAAATAGTTGACTCCATCAACATGATCGTCCAGGGGGCTTCCCACCCACCGGGTGTAGCTTATCAAAACCTATTGGCCAGCTCTTAAGCCAAACAGTTGATTCCATCAACAAAGGTCACTTGGGGGCTTCCCACCCACTGGGTGTAGCTTACACACCCTCTTGATCGGCTCTTAAGCCAAACAGGGTTAAACCTTCCTGTAAGCTGATGCTACTCTGCTAGGTGACCCGCTGAACTCTTACCAGTTAATCTCGCCTAGAGACCCTGAGCCGGCTTAAAGAAATTGATGGCCAATCTCCATAGAGACCCTGTACTGGTTAAGGTTAAAACGGTGGCTCTTGTCATGAGAGGGCCGACTTATGGAAACCAAGGATAAACTCTCCCATCTACTGTCGACTCTCCGCTATGTGGACTATTCGTACTCTTAGACAGTTAATCCTTAAGGACCTTGTACTGTTTACGGTTAAAACGATAGATTATGTCATGTGAGAGGCAGTTTGTGGGCTATAAGGGTGCTCATGCCCTGTCGTGTCTCTCCTGGGATGTCACACTTCCTTTCAGTTAATCTCGCTTAGAGACCCTGAGCCGGTTCAAAGAAATTGACGGCCAATCTCCACAGAGACCCTGTACTGCTAAGGAGTTTTAAGTGGCGAGTCAACCCGGTAGAACCAGCACATGAGCTGTTATGAAAAACAAATCAGGAAAGATATAACATCTTCGGGTTGTGCTTTTTTAAGCCGCCCTCACAACAATGCTAAATATATTCTGTCTTGTTTATTTTTGCAGGTTTTATCTCTTAAGATGAGCCGCCGTTAAGTACTCTGCAAGAGCAAATGGATCTTTAATAGCCAACCTGGCTGGATTTTCATGGTTTATCATAACCAGTACTAAATGATTGGGGTTTTCAAACCAGCTCGGAGAATTCATTATTTTTCAGGAGCCGCCCTATCAGATATAATACCGTGTCATCTAATTGACCGGTTCTTGGATTTCTTCAATTGTGCTCTGTAGTAATCCACAACACTCATGGATTTTTCCAATATATATTTGCCAGGTTGCACCGCAACCACGAGCAGGGATTTCATGTCAAAGACAAAGGAATTATTCCAGGATATTCATTCCGGGTTATATTACAACCACGTTCAAGGATTCATTCAACAAATTGTGGTGAGTCATATTATTCATACATAGTCCCGAGTCGCCACAAGCAGACAACCCGACACTTGGGGGCTACATCATTCAAATACAATTTATATCAACTATGAAAGTCCCATGTCGCTGCAAGCATGCACCACGACACTTGGAGGCTAATGCAAGCCGGTTTTCAAATCATTACATTGTCAGCAAGACCCTATTATCTCAAGAAGATGAGCCTGACTTTTAATATTTTTCTAAGTCCCAGCCCAGTAATTCTGACTGACCCGACACTTGGGGGCTACACCGCTCAGATCAAAAATTTCAAGTCCCAAGTCACCGCAGGCGTGCGACCTGGCACTTGGGGGTTATAGTATTCAGCTGTTTAAACAAATTATATGGTTACAATTGAAGACCCGGCGCATCACATTCTGATGAGCTGGCCCTTAGGGGCTACACCTGCTGAAGCTTTATAAGGTATAAGACAGTTATAAGTCCTAGGTTGCTGGAGGAAAGACAACCCGACACTTGGGGGCTACACAGACCAAAATATTATTGCAAAGCACCAAGTTATCATGGATAATCTTGGAGCTTGGGGGCTATAGGTAATATGGACATATCAAAAACTTTGAGGAGAATTTTCAAGATGATAATTATGGAGTTCAGTTGTTAGACCCGGCGTCACCAACATTCATGACCTAGCGTTATCAAAAGATCATAACCCGCCAGAGTTTATATAAGACGCCCTGCTTCACAACAATGGAAGTATGGATCTACATCATGAGGATTTCTTATTTTCAAGATTTCCATTAAGCCAAAGTATTGAAAGCCGACTCAATGTCATATGGGTATTCTATTCCCAATATTTTTTCAAAGGACACTGATAAGTAAGATGATTTTCAAGACGACTCATCCATATGAAGAAGAGACCCGGATTTCTGAGGAGCTACTTCATAAGCTAGCCAAAGGAGCAAGCCGGCCACTTAACATATTTACTGTTCCTATTTCAGGAGTTTACCATGAATAAATTCAAGCTAACCTGGGGGCTAATGTTAGGGATATACCCCGCGGTATGACCCGGCCTGGCGACTCACAGAAGACCCGGTAAAGACATGACGTTTTATTAATGACCCGACAGGCAGGTCGTAGGACGACCAAGCCTAAGACCCGGCGTGCAAGCCGGTGCCATGCGGCTCACAAGAGAAGGCCCAAAGAGAGAAATACTACCTCCGATAGGAAACAAGACCCGGAATAGGATTCTAGAGAGACTGGTCCTAATCCTACTCCTAGTAGGACTCTATTTCTAAACCTACCCTCTCCGCTTATATAAGGAGGGGTAGAGCGCCCTTAGAGAGGCAAGTTCACAGATTCACAAGTCCACAAGTATAGACAGATTAGAGGCTCTCGTGCTAAAAGGTAGCCAGACAATACCCATGTAACCGAGAGATCTTCCTCATCATCAATACCAGACAAGCAGGATGTAGGCTTTTACCTCCATCGGAGGGGACGAACCTGGGTAAACTCGTGTCTCTCTATTCCGACCAACCCCTTCAAGCCACCACATAGTTGCGCTTCAGCCTCGAACCTAAAGTCCATCCACCCGGACATCTGCCGTGACAAATCCATGACACGTGGCAAATGAAGTTCAAATTGAGAGTGTGCTTGACAGTCTAAATGCTCCAGGTCCATGATACGTCTCTAACGTATCTGTAATTTATGAAGTATTCATGCCATGTTTACTATAATTATATATGATTTTGGTATGATTTTATTAGAACTAACTTGGACTGACGTTGTTTTCAACAGAACTACCATGGTGTCATTTTTTGTGTAGAAATAAAATTTCCTGGAATGGGCTGAAAATTTAGTATGATTTTTCTTGGACCAAAAGAGACCCCCAAAGCATTGGAGTTGGGACAGAAGATCCATGAGGAGGTCACAAGCCTGCCAGGCGCGGCCACCACCCTGGCCGCACCTAGCAGGCTTGTCACCGCCTCGTGGCGCCCCTTGACGTGAGATCAACGCCAAAAATTCCTATACATATAGAACCCGCCGAAAAGAAACCTAGATTAGGAGTTCTGCCTCCGCAAGCCTCCAGAGCCACGAAAAACCAATCGAGAGCCTGTTACGTCACCCTGTCGAAGGGGGAAACCCTCACTGGAGGCCATCTTCATCATCCCGGCGATCTCCATGACGAGGAGGGAGTAGTTCACCCTCGGGGCTGAGGGTATGTACTAGTAGCTATGTGTTTGATCTCTCTCTCGTGTTCTTGAGATGGCACAATCTTGATGTATCGCGAGCTTTATTGATATAGATGAATCATATGGAGTTTTCCCCTCTCTATATTCTTATGATGAATTGAGTTTTCCCTTTGAAGTTTTCTTATCGGATTGAGTCTTTAAGGATTTGAGAACACTTGATGTATGTCTTGCGATGGAATATCCGTGGTGACAATGGGTTGTTCTATTGATCCACTTGATGTATGTTTTTATGATCAACTTGCGGGTTCCGTGACCTTGGGAATCTATGCATAGGGGTTGGCACACGTTTTTGTCTTGACTTTCCGGTAGAAACTTTGGGGCACTATTTGAAGTTCTTTGTGTTGGATTGAATATGATGAATCTGAAATTATGTGATGCACATTGTATAATAAAGCCCATGGGTACTTGTGGTGACATTGGAGTATCTAGGTGACATTAGGGTTTTGGTTGATGTGTATCTTAAGGTGTTATTTTAGTACGAACTCTAGGGCTGTTCATGACACTTATAGGGATATCTCATAAGATTGATCAGAAAAGATAACTTTGAGGTGGTTTCATACCCTACAATAATTTCTTCGTTTGTTCTCCGCTATTAGTGACTTTGGAGTGATCTCTTTGTCGCACAAGAGGTATTTACATATGATTCAACTATGTCAGTATTGTTGAGAGAAATTGCACTAGTGAAAGTATGAACCCTAGGCCATGTTTTCAAGCATTGCAATACCGTTTTTGCTCACTTTTGTTACTTGCTACCTTGCTGTTGTTATATTTTCAGATTACAAAAACCTATATCTACCATCCATATTACGCTTCTATCACCATCTCTTAGCCGAACTAGTGCACCTACACAACTTACCATTGTATTGGGTGTGTTGGGGACACAAGAGACTCTTTGTTATTTGGTTGTAGAGTTGTTTGAGAGAGACCATCTTCATCCTACACCTCCCACGGATTGACAAACCTTAGGTCATCCACTTGAGGGAAAATTGCCGATGTCCTACAAAACTCTACGCTTGGAGGCCCAACACGAGTCTACAAGAAGAAGGTTGTGTAGTAGACATCAGTCCACTTACTTGCTCAAGAGCTACTCAATTGGCTAACTTTTGTGGGCACTTTGCTTTTGTATCTATCATAGAGCCCACCAAAGTAGATGAAGCTTTCAAGGAATTAGAATGGATTCAAGCCATGCAAGTAGAGCTTCACCAGTTCGAGTTGAACAATGTGTGGGAGCTCGTAAAGCGTCCTGGTCCTAGGAAGCACAACATCATCGGAACCAAATGGATCTTCCGCAACAAGCAAGATGAGTCTGGTCAAGTAGTCAGAAATAAGTCACGAGTTGTGGCTCAAGGTTACACACAGGTTGAGGGTATTAACTTCTCTGAAACCTTTGCACCTATTGCTAGACTCAAAGCCATTCGTATATTGCTTGCCTATGCTAACCATCATGATATATGCTTGCATCAAATGGATGTCAAAAGTGCATTCCTCAGTGGTAAGATTGAGGAAGAAGTATATGTTTCTCAACCCCTAGGGTTTGAAGATCCAAAGCGTCTTGACCATGTCTTCAAGATCAAGAAGGCTCTTTATGGCATCAAGCAAGCACCACAAGCTTGGTATGACACACTCAAGGAATTCATCAAGAATAAAGGCTTCAAGCCTGGTTCACTCAATCCTACTCTCTTTACTAAATCTTATGATGGTGAACTATTTGTGTGTCAAATATATGTGGATGACACTGACTTTGGCTATACTAACAACAAATAGAGTGATGAGTTTGCCTATATGATGCAAGAGAAGTACCAAATGTCAATGGTGGGAGAACTGAAATTCTTCCTAGGGCCTCAAATTCGACAACAACCAAATGGCATCTTCATATCTCAGGAGAAGTATCTCAAGGACTGCCTCAAGAAATTTGGCATGAACGAAGCCAAAGGCTACAAGATGCCAATGCCTACAAATCGTCACCTCTGCACTGACAAAAATGGTAAACATTTCGATCAGGAGGTATATCTCTCCATGATTGGGTCTCTATTGTACTTATATGCATCTAGGCCAGATATAATGCTTAGAATTTGCATGTGCGCCCGATTTCAAGCGGCACCAAAGGAGTCACATCGCCTTGCTGTGAAGCGAATACTTAGATCTCTGGCTTACACCCCAATGCTAGGATTATGGTATCCAAATGGTTTGAGGTTTGAACTAATTGGCTATTCGGATTCCGACTTTGCTGACGACAGAGTTCATCGCAAGTTTACATCTGGCACTTATCATTCCCTTGGACAATCTCTTGTATGTTGGTCTTTGAAGAAGCAGAACTGTGTTTCACCCTCCATTGCCGAAGCCGAATACATTGCTAATGGCACTTGCTGCACTCAGCTTCTCTGGATGAAGCAGACCCTCAAGGACTATAGCATCAACCTGAAGCATATGACCTCTCCTCTTCCCTCGCGACTCTAATTAACTCTTTCACAGGTACATGTCCGCAGCAGAACCCCTTGGATCTCATAGTCTGAATTCGTTTGCAGACTACTTGCAGAAACATCTGGAATCCCGTGGTGCGTGCTCATACTTGCACACACCTGTGAAGCCAGTGCCGAAGCCAGTGCCGAAACCAATGGTAGATGATAAGCCAGTCAAGGAGGGAGGAAAGCAGAGACATAAGAACACTGCCAAGGACCTTCCTCCAGATGTATATGAGCAGTACAAGTCTAATAAGGAGGAATCCTACCGCCAGCGCAAGAATCGAATCCAATGGATTCGAAGATACTCTAGTGTGGAGTTGTATTACTACCACTTCCTAACTGATGAGTATGCTGAGAAGTATGTTGAAAAAGCACCATGGACAGACATCATCTATAGAAATATTCACGCGAAGACTAAGGCCGATGCAGTCAAGATGGAATTCTACCCATGTATGTTCCGGCCTCCAATGCCTAAGCATCCTCATCCAACAAGCATTCTTGGCATCGCAGAATATACTGAGTCTGACACTGATGATGAAGACGAAGAAAACACTCTTGAGTCGCAGCTCAAGCCTTTGAAGAAGCCAAAGTCTTCAAAGCCAAAGTCTTCCAAGGCTCCATCTCTAGCAGAGTCTTCACCACAAGCTTCGCGATCTCCATCTGCAAATGCTGAGGATCTTGAGTCTGAAGGTCGCCTTCATAGGCGTATGAAGAGAAAAGTTGTAGCCTCTAGAGGTCCGAAGCCAACCATGACTTTAATGGATGTGACAACATGATTGAATTGCCTAATGATGAGTTTGATGACAAAGCCTTGGCCAGGCTGATTCCGCAAAAAGAAGAGGAAGCCAAGGTGCTCGAAGACATAACTCTAGTTGACCCCATCATCTTCGAACATTTCATTGATGAATGGTTTGTCGACCCCCCCCCTAAGCATTGATGCTCTCCGGCTCCCAATTAGCCTGAGCGTCATGTTCCAAGGACTTGTGAACGAGGAAATGTCTGTGGCCCAGAAGGCCAAGCAAACAAAGGCCAAGATCAGTCATGAAAAGGCGCTCTTCAAGAAAAATGTGAACAGACTCAATGCCGAACAGATAAAGGGCTATCAGCTGATGATGGCAGACCTCAAGGCTATGTTTGAGAAGAGATGTGAAGATGTCAAGGGCTCCATTGCGCGCCTCAAGAGAAAGATCAGAATCATGGTACAAGCACGCAATGACATGCTGAAAAGAAAGGCACTTGGTCAGCCTGCACTTGCGCCCGAATTTATTACACGCTCTCACCAAGCTTCAATGTCTTTGGAATAGCCTGCTCCTGAACGGTTTGAGAACCACGACATAGTCTTCCCCGCTGGGTTTTCCAACCCACGGACGCGCCTCTCCTCTGCTACATCTAGCAAGAAGACTAAGCAAGACGAAGCCTTAGCTAAGAAGCGCAAGGCATCTGCTTCTGAAGCCCAACCTCCGAAGAGGTTGAAGACAAGAAAATCCAACTCTTCGGAACCAGAGGAAGACTCAGCACCAGACCACCCCACTGCTCCTCAAAAAGAGCCTCTGTTTGTTATGCCAATCTTTGTGGCACCCCCTGCATCAGAAAACTTGGAGAGACAAGTTGTACTGCATGAGTCTGGCCCCACAAAGACTCAGAGACTAGAAGAGATTACAACTGCTAAAGACATTGTCGTAGCTAAAGACATTGCTCATGAAGACATTGGTCTTCAAGACAATGTTGAGCAAGAACATGTTCCACAGGTGGATGCGCCTATGGTCTCCTCCCCCCCAACCAACAAGTGAGTTCGTGGATATTGGCACACCCCTTCCGCCCAAATGCACCTGATACTGAACCTGGTACACCATCACCTCCTTTCTTCCCACCAGTGTCAGCCTGACCAGAATCTCCATTTGCTCCTGAGGAGATTGAGACAACCACTCGCACTTATCCACTCAAACGTCTTTGTAGAGGACCTCGAGCTCTCATGTCTCCCATTCCTGAAGACGAAGTACGAGTTTCAATGACTACAGTAGTCTAAGAATTGTTGAGGATTGAAGATATTCCTCCCAGCCACCCTGAAGCACAGAATCCAGCAGTCGAAGACATTGCTGCTGATGCCACCATGGGAAAAGCCAATGCCCCATCCCTAGATGGACCTCCTGTCCCTAAAACACAATCAACTTAAGAAAATGACGACAACATTGTGATGGCTCGCAATAGGGAAGGAGAAATGGTTCCCACCCGTTGGCCTCGGCTTGTTGCACCACAAAGGATGGGTAATCAGTATGAGTTCAATATGGATAGATGTCCGAATGTCATGATCCCCATGCCACGTCTACCAAGTCTTCAACAGTCCGGCCCTGTAAGAACCACTGTCTTCGAACTTGAAAGGTTCAGGCTGAACAACACCTTCTTTGACTCCGAACACAATCCATAAAAGGGAGGATTCAGTCCGAGAGATTTTGGAGTGCTTCCAACGTTAGTACTACATGTGTGTGATGTATGGTTAGAAAAGGATCATTCCCCACAAACATCTCACCTTTGAAGCCATGAAAGGACTTTCCTGCTTTGATCAAGCTCTGGATTGTCTTCGAGATGTGGGTTTGCTTCCCTTCCGCACAGATCATGAAGACTGGAATGAGGAACTTATCCTTGAGTTCTATGCAACCCTACACATCTCTGGCTTCGGTCATGATCTCAACACTTGGCAGATGGACTTCATGATAAGGGATGAACACGTCAATGCCTCCCCACTGGAATTCTTTCCTTCTACACCTCTTGCTACCTCTGGTGAAGACTTGGATCCTCGGTCTAAATCCTATGTGGTTGCCACTCGAAGCCTATTCCATACGCGAGAACCCAACATGACTAAGATGCTTAAACTGATGAAGCCTTTGGCTCAAGATGCAGAGTTTCCCACTTCATTCTTCATGGATGATCTTCAGTACTTGCTAAGGACTATATATCACATACTTCGGCACACCATCTGGCCGATTAAAGGGCACAACTCATCTCGCAAGATTGAAGGGCCTCTAAAGACATTTCTCTACAACATTGTATATGGCATCAGGTTTAATCTTCAAGACTTATTTCTTTGCAACCTTGCTGGAAATGGGGTCAATTTCCTCGAGTCGAAGATTTATGCTCCTTGGATCATGTGCTTCATGAAGTACAAAACCAGCACCAAGTTTCTTCCCTTTGTTCGCAACCATGGCATTTATCTTCCACATATAGAAGTTCGGAAAGCAGATTTGTATCCATCCAAGAGCAAGAACCCAATTGTCGAAGGCACTAGTGGCTCTCGTGATGTTGAAGGTCTTATCAATCCCTCTAATCCATCAAGGGCAAGACTGATTGGTGCCTGCTACCTCTTGAGCTTGCGTTGGTTTTCCCTTGAAGAGGAAAGGTGATGCAGCAAAGTAGATAAGTATTTCCATCAGTTGATGAGAACCAAGGTATCAATCCAGTAGGAGGAACAAGAAAGTCACCAATGGATGCACCTATACAAACAATCAAACTCTTGCACCCAACGCTATAAAGGGTTTGTCAATCCCTTCACGATTATTTGCAAGGATGAGATCTGATAGAGATGGATGTAAAAGGTTGCAGAAAGTAAAAAGTAAATAAATTGCAGCAGGCTATTTTTGGTATTTTTGATATATAGATCTGAAAATACAATATGAAAAGTAGACCCGGGGGCCATAGGTTTCACTAGAGGCTTCTCTCTTGAAGGAAAATAACATGGTGGGTGAACAAATTACTGTCGAGCAATTGATAGAAAAGCACATAGTTATGACGATATCCAAGGCAATGATTATGCATATAGGCATCATGTCCACGTCAAGTAGACCGAAATGATTCTACATCTACTACTATTACTCTGCCTGCATCTAGAGTATTAAGTTCATGAAGAAGAGAGTAACGCATTAAGTAAGATGACATGATGTAGAGGGATAAACTCAAGCAATATGATGAAAACCCCATCTTTTTATCCTTGATGGCAACAATACAATACGTGCCTCGCTACCCCTACTTTGTCACTGGGTGAGGACACCGCAAGATTGAACCCAAAACTAAGCACTTCTCCCATTGCAAGAGTTACCAATCTAGTTGGCCAAACCAAACCAATAACTCGAAGAGACTTACAAAGATATGAAACCATGCATATAAGAATTCAGAGAAGAACCAAATAATATTCATAGATAAGCTAATTATAAACCCCCAATTCATCAGATCTCAACAAACACGCCGCAAAAGAGTATTACATCGGATGGATCCTCATGAAGATCATGAAGAACATGGTATTGATGCACAAACAGAGATAAGAATCCATATAGATACTATCTATGGACCCGTAGGTATATGATGAACTACTGAAGCATCATCGGAGGGGCAATGGAGTTGATGTAGATGCCCTCCGTGATCGAATCCCCCTCCGACAGATTACAGGAAAAGGCTCCAAGATTGGATCTCACGGGAATAGAAGGTTGCGCCGGCAGAAAAGTATTTTCGTGTCTCTTTCTGGTATTAGGGGAATATTTGGGAATTTATAGGCTGGAGATTAGGGTTAGGAGACTTGTTGGGGGCCCAAGAGACAGAGGGCGCCCCGTGGCCATGCCAGGGTGGCTTGTGACCTCCTGGTAGGTCTCCTGGCCCCCTCTCCAATTTTGGTAGGTGTCTTCTGGTCCAAGAAAAAACATCACGAAGATTTTATCCCGATTGGACTCCGTTTAATATTCCTTATCTACAATAGTCAAAAACAAGGAAAAAACATAAACTAGCACTAGGCTCTAGGTTAATAGGTTAGTCCCAAAAATAATATAAAATAGCATATTGATGCATAAAAAACATCCAAAACAGATAATATAATAGCATGGACAATAAAAAATTATAGATACATTGGAGACGTATCAAGCATCCCCAAGCTTAATTCCTGCTCGTCCTCGAGTAGGTAAATGATAAAAATAGAATTTTTGATGTGGAATGCTACCTAACATATTTATCCATGTAATATTCTTTATTGTGGCATGAATGTTTAGGTCCATAAGACTCAAAACAAAATCTTAATGTTGACATAAAAACAATAATATTTCAAGCATACTAACAACGCAATTGTATCTCTTCAAAATATAATGGAAAAAGAAAGTTATCCCTACAATATCATATAGTCTGGCTATGCTCCATCTTCCCCACACAAAGTATTTATATCATGCACAACCCCGATGGCAAGTCAAACAATTGTTTCACACCTTTTATGTTCTCAAACTTTTTCAACTCTCACGCTATACATGACCATGAGCCATGGATATAGTGTTGGGGAACGTCGCATGGGAAACAAAAAATTTCCTAGGCACACGCAAACCTATCCATGGTGATGAGCATCTACGAGAGGGAGAGTGGATCTACGTACCCTTGTAGATCGCTAAGCGGGAAGCGTTAAGAAACGCGGTTGGTGTAGTCAAACATCTTCGCGATCCAAATCGCCGAGCGTCCCGCGATCTCATCACGATCCGTCCCATGATCCAATCACGATCCGTCCCATGAACTCATCACGATCCGTCCCGCGATCTCATCACGATTCATCTCACGATCTTGATCACGATCTGTCCCGCGAACTCATCACGATCCATTCCGCGATCTCATCATGAACCGTCTCGCGATCTCGATCACGGTCCTTCCGATCTAGCGCCGAACGGACGGCACCTCCGCGTTCAGCACACGTGCAGCTTGATGACGATCTCCACCGTCTTGATCCAGCAAGAGGAGGTTGAGAGGAGAGAGAGTTCACCGGCAGCATGACGGTGCTCCGGTGATGGTGGTGGAGTGATTCCGGCAGGGCTTCGCCTAAGCGCTGCGGAAAACCGATCTAGAGGAGAAACTGTGCACCGGTGAAACGGGTAGCACGTGGCCGGAAATTCTGTCCAAAAACCGCCCAATCCACTAGTATATATAGGAGGATAGGAGAGGAGAGGAATCCAAGGCCTTTGGGTCGGCCGAAATAGGAGGTGGGAAGCAATCCTACTTCACCTCCAATCCTAGTTTGAGTAGGATTGCCTCCTATTGGCTGATTTTCCACTTTTTGCTTTAGGACTTTCTGTCCTGCGCCATGGGACTTTGTGGCTGTTTTCCCATCCCACTAAGGGCTGGTTAATACTCTCCCACAGCCCGTGGACCTCTTGGGGTCGAAGTACCCCTCCCAGAGGTCTCCCGGTACACTACCGGCACTCCCGGTACACTACCAATGAGCCCGAAACTTTTTCGGAAACCAAACTGGGACTTCCTATATATGAATCTTTACCTCCGGACCATTCCGGAGCTCCTCGTGACGTCTGGGATCTCATCTGGGACTCCGAACAAACTTCGGTCACCACCATACATAACTCTACACTACTGAAACGTCACCGAACCTTAAGTGTGCAGACCCTGCGGGTTCGAGAACTATGTAGACATGACCGAGACACCTCTACGGTCAATAACCAATGGCGGGACCTGGACGTCCACATTGGTTCCTAGATATTCTACGAAGATCTTTATCGGTCGAACCTCTATGTCAAGGATTCAGTTAATCCCGTATAACGTTCCCTTTGTTCTTCGGTATGTTACTTGCCCGAGATTCGATCGTCGGTATCTCCATACCTAGTTCAACCTCGTTACCGGCAAGTCTCTTTACTCGTTTTGTAATACAAGATCCCGCAACTAACAATTAGTCACATCGCTTGCAAGGCTTATTGTGATGTTGCATTACCGAGTGGGCCCGAGATACCTCTCCATTACACGGAGTAACAAATCCCAGTCTCGATCCATGCCAACTCAACAGACACCATCGGAGATACCTGTAGAGCACCTTTATAGTCACCCAGTTACGTTGCGACGTTTGATACACACAAGGCACTCCTCCGATATCCATGAGTTGCATGATCTCATGGTCATAGGAACATATACTTGACATGCAGAAAACAGTAGCAATAAACTGACACGATCATATGCTATGTTTGTAGTTTGGGTCTTATCCATCACATCATTCTCCTAATGATGTGATCCCGTTATCAAATGACATCTCATGTCCATGGCTAGGAAACCTTAACCATCCTTTGATCAACGAGCTAGTCCATTAGAGGCATACTAGGGACATGGTTTTGTCTATTTATCCACACATGCATTTAAGTCTCCGATCAATACAATTATAGCATGGATAATAAACGATTATCATGAACAAGGAAATATGATAATAACTAATTTATTATTGCCTCTAGGGCATATTTCCAACAGTCTCCCACTTGCACTAGAGTCAATAATCTAGTTCACATCACCATGTGATTCACATTGTTATGAATCTAACACCCAAGGAGTTCTGGGGCTCGATCATGCTTTGCATGTGAGAGAGGTCTTACAGTCAACGGGTCTGCGATATTCAGATCCGTGTGTACTTTGCAAATCTCTATGTCAAACCGTAAACACTGCTACCACACTCCACTTGGTACTATTTCCAAATGGCTGCTCCACTATACGTATCCATATTGCTACTACTAGTCATCCGGATAGGTGTTAAAGCTTGCATCGACGTAACTCTTTACGACGAAATCTTTATCACCACCATAATCAAGAAACATTTCCTTAGTCCTCTGGTTATTAAGGATAATTCCGCCCGCTGTCCAGTGATCCACTCCTGGACCACACTTGTACCCCTTGACAGACTCATGGCAAGGCACACACAGGTGCGGTACACAGCATGGCATACTATACATAGCCTATGGCTAAGGCATAGGGGACGACGTTCGTCCTTTCTCTTCGTTCTGTCGTGGTCGAGCTTTGAGTCTCACTCAACTTCACACCTTACAAATCAGGCGAGAACTCTTTCTCTGACTGATCCATTTTGAACTCTTTCAAAATCTTTGTCAAGTTATGTACTCATTGAAAGTCTCATCAAGTCATCTTGATCTATCTCTATAGATCTTGATGCTCAACAATTTGGTAGCTTTATCCAGGTCTTCCTTTGAAAATCACTTTCCAAACAACCATTTATGCTTTCCAGAAATCCTACATTATTTCCGATCAACAATACGTCATCCACATATACTTATCAGAAATTATATAGTGCTCCCACTCACTTTGTTGCAAATACAAGTTTCTCGTAAACTTTGTATAAACTCAAAAACTTTGATCAACTCATCAAAGCGTATATTCCAACTCCGAGATGCTTGCTTCAGTCCATGGAAGGATCACCGAAGCTTGCACACCTTTTAGCATCCTTAGGACTGACAAAACCTTCTGGTTGTATCACATACAACCTTTCCTCAAGTAAACCATTAAGGAAACGATGTTTTGACATCCATCTGCCAGATTTCATAATTGAAAACACAGCAACTGCTAACATAATTCCAACAGACTTTAGCACCACTACGAGTGAGAAAGTCTCATCGTAGTCAACTCCTTGAACTTGTCACAAACATCTTTGCAACAAGTCGAGCTTTACAAATAGTGACATTCACCATCAGTGTCTGTCTTCATTTTAAAGATCCATTTGTACTCAACGACCTGCCGTCCAACGAGAAAGTCTACCAAAGTCTACACTTGGTTTTCATACATGGATCCTATCTCGGATTTCATGGCCTCCAATCATTTGTCAGAATCCGGGCCCATCATCGCTTCTCCATAGCTCGTAGGTTCATCGTTGTCCAACAACATGACCTCCAAGACAGAGTTGTCGTACCGCTGAGGAGCAGTACACATCCTTGTCAACCTACGAAATTCGATAGTAACTTGATCCTGAAGCTTCATGATCATCATAATTAACTTCCTCTTCAACTAACGTAGGCTTCACAGAAACATCTTTCTACGCTGCGCTACTCTCTGGTTGAACAAAGGTTTAACAACCTCATCAAGTTCTATCTTCCTCCCATTCAATTCTTTCGAGAGAAACTTTTTCTCGAGAAAGGACCCAGTTCTAGCAACAAACACTTTGCACTCGGATCTGAGATAGAAGGCATACCCATCTGTTCTTAGGGTATTCTATGAAGATACATTTGTCCGCTTTGGGTTCTAGCTTATTATGTGAAAACATTTTCCACACAAGCTTCGCAGCCCCAAACATTAAGAAATGACAGCTTAGGTTTCTGTCAAACCATAATTCACACGGTGTCATCTCAACGGATTTAGATGGTGTCCTATTTAAAGTGAATTTAGTTGTCTATAATGCATAACCCCAAAATTATAGTAGTAAAACGATAAGAGACATCATAGCACGCACCATATCCAATACAGCATAACTATGATGTTCGGACACACCATCACACTATGGTGTTCCAGGTGGCGTTTAGTTGTGAAACAACTTTCACATTGTCTTAAGTTGTATGCCAAACTCGTAACTCAGATATTCACCTCCACGATCATATCGAAGTCATTTTTATCTTCTTGTCACGATGATCTTTAAACTTCACTCTGAATTTGCTTGAACCTTTCAAACGATTCAGACTTGTGTTTCATTAAGTAAATATACACTATATCTACTCAAATCATCAGTGAAGGTAGGAAAATAACGATATCCACTGCACGCTACAAGACTCACTAGATTGCATACATCAACATGTATCATTTCCAATGAATCACTTGCCCTCTCCATCCAACGGGGTCCTTTAGTCATCTTGCCCAAGAGGCATGGTTCGCATGTCTCAACCGATTCGAAATCGAATGAGTCCAAATATCCATCACCATGGAGTTTCTTCATGCGCTTTATACCAATATGACATTTTGCGGCAGTGCCACAAGTATGTGGTACTATCATTATTTAACTTTGTATCTTTTGACATCAATGTTATGAACATGTGTATTACTACGATCAAGATTTCAACAAACCATTCTCACTGGGTGCATGACCATTGAAGGTATTATTCATGTAACCAGAATAACTATTATTCTCTGACTTAAATGAATAACCG
This sequence comes from Hordeum marinum, assembly GCA_022496015.1. Lineage (NCBI taxonomy): Eukaryota > Viridiplantae > Streptophyta > Magnoliopsida > Poales > Poaceae > Hordeum > Hordeum marinum. The sequence continues at coordinate 483,825,776 of CM039675.1, forward strand.
TATTGCAACAAACATGATCTAATCATGTTCATGCTCGACGCAAAACACCAAATAACATTTATTTAGGTTCGTCACTAATCCTGAAGGTAGAGAGAGCGTGCGATGTTGATCACATCAACCTTGGAAACATTTCCAACACACATCGTCACATCACCCTTAGCTAGTTCTCCGTTTATTCCGTAGCTTTTATTTCGAGTTACTAACATTTAGCAACCGAACCGGTATCCAATACCCAGGTGCTACTAGGAGTACTAGCAAGGTACACATCAATAACTCGTATATCAAATATACTTCTGTCGATGTTGCCAGCCTTCTTATCTACCAAGTATCTAGGGTTGTTCCGCTTCAGCGACCTCTCACCTCATAATAGATGCACTTAGTCTCGGGCTTGAGTTCAACTTTGGGTTGCTTCACTGGAGCAGCAACTGATTTGCTATCCATGAAGTTTCCCTCCTTGCTCTTGCCATTTTCGAAACTAGTGGTTTGATTAACCATCAACACTTGACGCTCCTTTTTGATTTCTACCTTCGCGGTGTCAAACATCGCGAACAGCTCAGGGATCAATACTTCTATCCCTGGTGTATTATAGTTCATCACTAAGTTCTAGTAGCTTTAGTGACAAAGACTTGGAGAACTATATCAATCACTATCTTATCTAGAATATCAACTCCCACTTGATTCAAGCGATTGTAGTACCCAGACAATCTGAGTACATGCTCAACGATTGAGCTATTCTCCTTCATCTTACAGGCAAAGAATCTTGTTGGAGATCTCATATCTCGCAACACAGGCACGAGCCTGAGATCACAATCTCTGCTCCTAGAACATCTCATATGTTCCGTGACGTTCAAAACGTTTCGGAGCCTCAATTCTAAGCCGTAATGCATGACGCACTAAACTATCAAGTAGTCATCGAAACGTGCATGTTAGATGTTCACAACATCTATAGACGACGCTAGAGGGGGTAGCACACCGAGCGGTGCATTAAGGACATAAGCCTTCTGTGCAGCAATGAGGACAATCCTCTGATCACGGACCCAGTCCACAATATTGCTACCAACATCTTTCAACTCTATTTCTCTAGGAACATATAAAAATTTAAGGGAGCTACAGCGCGAGCTAGTAATCTACAACATAATTTGCAAAGACACTTTGACTATGTTCATGATAATGAGTTCAATTAATCATATTACTTAAGAACTCCCACTCAAATTGACATCCCTCGGGTAATTCAAGTGATACATGATCCAAATTCACCAACTCAAGTCCGATCATCATGTGAGTTAAGGTGGCTGCAATGGTGAACATCATTATGTTGATCATATCTACTATATGACTCATGTTTGACCTTTCGGTCTTCTTGTGTTCCGAGGCCATGTCTGTACATGCTAGGCTCGTCAAGTTTAACCCGAGTGTTCTGCGTGTGCAAATCTGGCTTGCACCCGTTGTATGTGAACGTAGAGTCTATCACACCCGATCATCACATGGTGTCTCAACACGACGAACTTTCGCAACGGTGCACATTCGGGGAGAACACAATTTATCTTGAAATTAAGTGAGGGATCACCATATAATGCTACCGTCGTCCTAAGCAAAACAAGGTGCATAAAAGGATTAACATCACATGCAAATCATAAGTGACATGATATGGCCATGAACTTGTGCTTTTGATCTCCATCTAGAAAGCACCGGCATGATCTCCGTCGTCACCGGCATGACTCCGTGATCTCCATCATCTTGATCTCCATCAACGTGTCGCCATCGGGGTTGTCACGCCCTGCATGCTTCTACTACTATTGCTACCGTTGCGATAAACTAAAGCATTACATAGCGCTTAATGATTGACACGCAGGTCATACAATAATTAAAGACAACCCTATGGCTCCTGCCGGTTGCCATACTCATCGACATGCAAATCGTGATAATCTATACATCACATGATCATCTCATACATCACATATATCTCATCATGTAATTGGCCATATCACATCACAACATACCCTGCAAAAACAAGTTAGACGTCCTCTAATTGTTGTTGCATATTTTACGTGGCTGCTAAGGGTATCTAGCAAGAACGATTCTCACCTACGCATAAACCACCACGGTGATACACTAGTTTGCTTTTCAACCTTCTCAAGGACCGCCTTTGTCGAATCCGATCCAACTAAAGTGAGAGAAACTGTCACCCGCAAGCCATCTAGGCAACAAGTTGCGTCGAGGGAACCGGTCTCTCGTAAGCGTACGAGTAATGTTGGTCTGGGCCGCTTCATCTCACAATCCCGCTGAACAAAAATATGACCAAGGGAGGAAGCAATCTAAGCATCAATGCCCACAAACCTTTTGTGTTCTACTCGAGATCTCATCGAACCATCAACCTAGCTCATGATGCCACTTTTGGGGAACGTCGCATGGGAAACAAAAAAATTCCTACGCACACGCAAACCTATCCATGGTGATGAGCATCTACGAGAGGGAGAGTGGATCTACGTACCCTTGTAGATCGCTAAGCGGGAAGCGTTAAGAAACGCGGTTGGTGTAGTCGAACATCTTCGCGATCCAAATCGCCGAGCGTCCCGCGATCGCATCACGATCCGTCCCACGATCCAATCACGATCCGTCCCGTGAACTCATCACGATCCGTCCCGCGATCTCATCATGATCCGTCTCACGATCTTGATCACGATCTGTCCCGCGAACTCATCACGATCCGTTCCGCGATCTCATCATGAACCGTCTCGCGATCTCGATCACGGTCCTTCCGATCTAGCGCCGAACGGACGGCACCTCTGCGTTCAGCACACGTCCAGCTTGATGACGATCTCCATCGTCTTGATCCAGCAAGAGGAGGTGGAGAGGAGAGAGAGTTCACCGGCAGCGTGACGGTGCTCCGGTGATGGTGGTCGAGTGATTCTGGCAGGGCTTTGCCTAAGCGCTGCGGAAAACCGATCTAGAGGAGAAACTGTGCACCGGTGAAACGGGTAGCACATGGCCGGAAATTCTGTCCAAAAACCACCCAATCCACTAGTATATATAGGAGGAGTGGAGAGGAGAGGCAGCCAAGGCCTTTGGGTCGGCCGAAATAGGAGGTGGGAAGCAATCCTACTTCACCTCCAATCCTAGTTGGAGTAGGATTGCCTCCTATTGGCTGATTTTCCACTTTTTGCTTTAGGACTTTCTCTCCTGCGCCATGGGCCTTTGTGGCTGTTTTCCCATCCCACTAAGGTCTGGTTAATACTCTCCCACAGCCCATGGACCTCTTGGGGTCGAAGTACCCCTCCCGGAGGTCTCCCGGTACACTACCGGCACTCCCGGTACACTACCGATGAGCCCGAAACTTTTTCGGAAACCAAACTGGGACTTCCTGTATATGAATCTTTACCTCCGGACCATTCCGGAGCTCCTCGTGATGTCCGGGATCTCATCTAGGATAACGAACAAACTTTGGTCACCACCATACATAACTCTACACTACCGAAACGTCACCGAACCTTAAGTGTGCAGACCCTGCGGGTTCGAGAACTATGTAGACATGACCGAGACACCTCTACGGTCAATAAACAATGGCGGGACCTGGACGTCCACATTGGTTCCTACATATTCTACGAAGATCTTTATCGGTCGAACCTCTATGTCAAGGATTCAGTTAATCCCGTATAACGTTCCCTTTGTTCTTCGGTATGTTACTTGCGCGAGATTCGATCGTCGGTATCTCCATACCTAGTTCAACCTCGTTACCGGCAAGTCTCTTTACTCGTTTCGTAATACAAGATCCCGCAACTAACAATTAGTCACATCGCTTGCAAGGCTTATTGTGATGTTGCATTACCGAGTGGGCCCCAAGATACCTCTCCATTACACGGAGTAACAAATCCCAGTCTCGATCCATGCCAACTCAACAGACACCATCGGAGATACCTGTAGAGCACCTATATAGTCACCCAGTTACGTTGTGACGTTTGATACACACAAGGCACTCTTCCGATATCCATGAGTTGCATGATCTCATGGTCATAGGAACATATACTTGACATGCAGAAAACAGTAGCAATAAACTGACACGATCATATGCTATGTTTGTAGTTTGGGTCTTATCCATCACATCATTCTCCTAATGATGTGATCCCGTTATCAAATGACATCTCATGTCCATGGCTAGGAAACCTTAACCATCCTTTGATCAACGAGCTAGTCCATTAGAGGCATACTAGAGAGGTTTTGTCTATGTATCCACACATGCATTTAAGTCTCCGATCAATACAATTATAGCATGGATAATAAACGATTATCATGAACAAGGAAATATGATAATAACTAATTTATTATTGCCTCTAGGGCATATTTCCAACATATAGCACTATAGGTGGAATAGAAGATGGTGGAGGTTGTGAAGAAAAAGGAGAAGATAGTCTCACATCAACTAGGCGTCTCAACGGGCTATGGAGATGGCCATTAATAGATATCGATGTGTGTGAGTAGGGATTTCCATGCTACGGATGCACGAGAGCTATAAGTCTATGAAAGCTCCAAAAGGAAACTAAGTGGGTGTGCATCCAACTTGCTTGTTCATGAAGACCTAGGGCAATTTGAGGAAGCCCATCATTGGAATATACAAGACAAGTTATATAATGAAAATTCCCACTAGTATATGAAAGTGACAAAATAGGAGGCTCTCTATCATGAAGATCATGGTGCTACTTTGAAGCACAGGTGTGCAAAAAAAAGATAGTAGCATTGTCCCTTCTCCCTTTCTCTCATCTTTTTTTTGGTGGGCATCTAAGGCCTCTTTTTATTTGGGCTTCATTGGCCTATTTTTATTTTCATAAAGTCTGGAGTCTCATCCCAACTTGTGTGGGAATCGTAGCTTCCATCATCCTTTCCTCACATGGGACAATGCTCTAATAATGATGTTCATCACACTTTTATTTACTTACAACTCAAGAATTAGAACTCGATATCTAGAACAAAATATGACTCTATATGAATGCCTCTGGTGGTGTATCGGGATATGCAATGATCTAGCATAGCAAATGACATCAAAAAATGGACAAGCCATGAAAACATCATGCTAGATATCTTACGATCATGTAAAGCAATATGAAAATGATGGTGCGTGTCATAATAAACGGAATGGTGGAAGTTGCATGGCAATATATCTCGGTATGGCTATGGAAATGCCATAATAGGTAGGTATGGTGGCTGTTTTGAGGGAGGATATATGGTGGGTTTAATGCGCCGACAAAAGTTGCGCGGTACTAGAGAGGCTAGCAAAAGTGGAAGGGTGAGAGTGCGTATAATCCATGGACTCACATTAGTCATAAAGAACTCACATACTTATTGCAAAAGTCTACTAGTCATCAAAGCAAAGTATTAGACGCATGCCCCTAGGGGAGAGGTTGGTAGGAGTAAACCATCGCGCGCTCCCGACCCTCACACGAAGGCCAACAATCAATAAACAAATCATGCTTCGACTTCCTTACATAACGGTTCATCATACGTACATGCTACGGGAATCACAAACCTTTAAACAAGTATTTCTACCAATTCACAATTACTTACTAACATGACTCTTAATATTACCATCTTTATATCTCAAAACTTTATGCAAGCAATCAAACTTCTCATAATACTCAATGCACTTAATATGGAAGTTTTTAGTATATCCCTCTTGGATGCCTATTATATTAGGACTAAAATCATAACCTAAAACAATTACCATGCTTTTTAAGGACTCTCAAAATAATATAAGTGAGGTACAAGAGTTCAATTATTTCTATAAAACAAAACACCACCGTGCTCTAAAAAGATATGAGTGAAGCACTAGAGCAAAATTGCCTATCTCAAAAAATATAAGTGAAGCACATAGAGTATTCTAATAAATTCACGATTCATGCGTGTCTATCTCAAAAGTTGTGTGCATCAACGATGATTGTGGAAAACTAAAAAGAAAATACTCATATCATAAAAGACACTACAAGCAAAACACATATCACGTGGTGAATAAAAATATAGCCTCAAGTAAATTTACCGATGGATTGAAGACGAAAGAGGGGATGCCTTCCAGGGCATCCCCAAGCTTAGGCTCTTTGGCATCCTTGAATATGGATTGGGGTGCCTTGGGGATCCCCAATCTTAGGCTCTTGCCACTGCATATTCCATAGTCCATCAAATGTTTACCCAAAACTTGAAAACTTCACAATACAAAACTCAATAGAAAACTCATGAGATCCGTTAGTATAAGAAAAATAAATCACTACTTTAGGTACTGTTGTGAACTCATTATTTATTTATATTGGTTTAATATCTACTATATTCTAACTTCTCCATGGTTCATACCCCCCGATACGACCCGTAGGTACATCAAAATAGGTAAACAACACAAAGAAAACATAATCTGTCAAAAACAGAACAGTCTATAGTAATCCGGAAACTTCGTATAATTATCTAACTCAAAAAAATATGAAACATTAGGACGACCTGGGAAATTTGTATATCAATCTTGTGTAAAAAATTTCAGACTCATTTGGCGCTCTAATAAATTTATAAAATTCCTGGACTGGGCGCAAAAGTTTCTATTTTTCAGCAAGATCAAATCAACAATCACCATAGACCATCCCAAAGGTATTACTTGGCTCAAACACTAATTAAAACACCAAAACACAATTACTACAGAGGTAATAATGTGTGAAACACCCAAAAACAGAAGAAAAAACGGAAACATAAAAATAAAATTGGGTTGCCTCCCAACAAGCGCTATTGTTTAAAGCCCGTAGCTAGGCATAACGCAATAGATCTAGGTATTGTCATCTTTGGTATTAGTGACTTTTGTGAGGGCCTTCTTGAATACAAGGGGATCTTTCCACTTCCCCGGGTTTTCGGGCAAAGGAACCATCTTAAGATCCAAAATATCCAAACGCTTATTGCGAAGGGAAATCAAAGTGTTCAAGCGACTAAGATTCCCATTAATGTGTTTGAGGGGTTCATGATATTTTTGTAATTCGGCAAAGTGCTTATGTAAGTCACCCAATGCGTTGATAATTTGAACTCCCTCTTGTGAAAAGGTAGGCCCCTTTTTTGTGGAGGAACCCCTAAAATCCCTTCCAAAACTTTATAAGCAGCACTTGCATCAAGTTCAATAAAATTCCCATGTGAGGCAGAATCCAAAAGCTTTCTATGATGCAAAGCTAATTCAATGTAAAAAAATCTAAGAAGAACCTTTGTATCTCCTTTTAGATTGGAAATACAATGGTATTCCATTAGCCTATACCAGGCATCTTTCTGATTTTTCCCTTGTTTTTGCTTGAAGTACAGAACTTCAAAGTCTGGTGACAAGGGGGAGGCAATAACACTAGTCATAGTAACAAGCAAAAGATCCGGCAAGAAAAAGGGCAAACGAAAAAGAGAGGGCAAATAAAACGGAAAATTGGTGAAGTGATGGAGAGGAAAACGAGAGACAAATGGCAAATAATCTAAATGCAAGAGATGAGTTTGTGATGGGTACTTGGTAGGCTTGATGTAGATCTCCCCGGAAACGGCGCCAGAAATTGGCAAGTTGACGGGAGAGTCCTTGTCTTGACTTGCTATGTATCCTCCCCGGCAGCGGCGCCAGAAATCCTTCTTGCTACCTCTTGAGCTTGCGTTGGTTTTCCCTCGAAGAGGAAAGGGTGATGCAGTGAAGTAGATAAATATTTCCCTCAATTGATGAGAACCAAGGTATCAATCCAGTTGGAGGAACAAGCAAGTCACCAATGGATGCACCTACACAAACAATCAAACTCTTGCACCCAACGCTATAAAGGGGTTGTCAATACCTTCACGGTTATTTGCAAGGATGAGAGAGATAGATGTAAAAGGTTGTGGATTGTAAAAAGTAAATAAATTGCAGCAAGGTATTTTTGGTATTTTTGATATATAGATCTGAAAATATAATATGGAAAGTAGCCCCGGGGCCATTGGTTTCACTAGAGGTTTTTCTCTTGAAGGAAAATAACACGGTGGGTGCACAAATTACTGTCGAGCAATTGATAGAAAAGTGCATAGGTACGACAATATCCAAGGCAATGATTATGCATATAGGCATCACGTCCATGTCAAGTAGACCGAAACGATTCTGCATCTACTACTATTACTCCACACATCGACCAACTCCTGCCTACATCTAGAGTATTAAGTTCATGAAATATAGAGTAACACATTAAGTAAGATGACATGATGTAGAGGGATAAACTCAAGCAATATGATGAAAACCCCATCTTTTTATCCTTGATGGCAACAATACAATACGTGCCTCGCTACCCCTACTTTGTCACTAGGTGAGGACCCCGCAATATTGAACCCAAAACTAAGCACTTCTCCCATTGCAAGAATTACCAATCTAGTTGGCCAAACCAAACCAATAACTCGAAGAGACTTACAAAGATATGAAATCACACATATAAGAATTCATAGAAGAACCAAATAATATTCATAGATTAGTTGATCATAAATCCACAATTCATCGGATCTCGACAAACACACCGCAAAAGAGTATTACATCGGATGGATCCCCATGAAGATCATGAAGAACATGGTATTGAAGCACAAAGAGAGAGAAGAAGACATCTAGCTACTAGTTATGGACCTGTGGGTCTGTGGTGAACTACTCACGCATCATCGGAAGGGCAATGGTGTTGATGTAGATGCCCTCCATGATTGAATCCCCCTCCGACAGATTACCAGAAAAGGCTCCAAGATTGGATCTCACGGGAACAAAAGGTTGCGGCGGCAGAAAAGTATTTTCGTGGCTCTTTTTGGTATTGGGGGAATATTTGGGAATTTATAGGCTGAATGGGGTTAGGAGACATGCTTGGGGGCCACAAGCTAGGGGGCGCCCCCTGGCCACGCCGGGGTGGCTTGTGACCTCCTTGCAGGTCTCCTAGCTCCCTCTCCAATTCTAGTAGGTGTCTTCTAGTCCAAGAAAAATCATCACGAGGATTTTATTCCGATTGGACTCCATTTAATATTCCTTATCTATAATACTCAAAACAAGGATAAAACGAAAATTGGCACTAGGCTCTAGGTTAATAGGTTAGTCCCAAAAATACTATAAAATAGCATATTAATGCATGTAAAACATCCAAAACAGATAATATAATAGCTGGAACAATAAAATATTATGGATATGTTGGAGACATATCAGTGCCACTCACCAACCCAGATCCGCTCCTACCAACACTGAAGCCACTGCTAGCACTCTGCCTCGTCAACGTCTGCCAAGAAGAGAACGTGCACTCACTGATTGTGAACTCCTTGTTTCACTGATCCAAAAGCAAGATAGGAATCATGAGGTGCAGTCTGTTGTGCAAGACCTCAACCATGTTCACAATCTGGCCACCAAGAATGCTTTCTTTTCATATGAAACCAGTTGTCGCTCATGGAGAACCTTGACCATGCTGGCATGTGAGCATGAGCTTTGTGATGATGGATTCCATCCACGCTACAGATTTGGTGCACCACCTCCCAGCACGGAGAAGTGGCGCAAGACTCCATCTCTCAAAGATAGTGACTTCTCTTCTTCAGCTCCTTTCGTCAATGTTAGGATTGCCAATGAAGCTGATGATGCATCTTCACTGCCTGCATCGACTCGTCGTCATGACACTACACCAGCCCCTCGTGACTCCACTGCACCATCTTCATCGACACCCCTAGGGAACGTGTAGTGTGCAATGTCTTTGTCCCTTTTTGGTCATTCGACGACAAAGGGGGAGAAGCATTAGATGATAGTCTTCCAGTAGGTCTACTAATAAGGGTTGGGTGTTATTTTTTCTAAGTTTACAACTCTCATTTTTGCACATTTGTCATTTTGGGTTGTAAAACTTAAGTCCTGATGGACGTCTGCAATTCATGTTTATCGTACTCTTCGGCGCTTCTTCAAGTTATTTTATGCACCCGAAGTCATTCTACAGATGCCCATTTTTCATTATGCATTTCATTATCTTCGTCATTTCTGTTAAATGCCTAATGATTGGATTACAAGATGTAGGGGGAGATCTCCATAAACTACAACCTGCCATGTGCACTTGCATTCCAAGAAAAATCTTCATGTGCACATCTTCAGGGGGAGTCTCTATATCTTGCAATCAAAATCTTCAAAACCTTATCTTCACATATTTTTATCCCCGTTGAAAACTTCAACCAGTTTGTCATCAATCACCAAAAAGGGGGAGATTGTAAGTGCATCTAGTGCCACCCTTGTTTGGTTTTGGAGTATTGAAGACAAACATGGTTGAGGGACTAATGTGTTTGTGAGAGTTCACAGATTAACATAGATAGAAGTCCCAGGAGTTTCGGTTTAGCCATCGAAGACGACCCCCAAAAATGTTCGAAGACATTGATGACGGCTGAAGCCTTTGGTGGTATGCGAAGACATTCACCGAAGACAATGAAACGTGAAGACGAGGTCTTTTGGTAGTTTTATTTCTTCTTTTCTGAGTCATAGGAACCACCATACTGTTCAGTGGGGTCGATGTGATTGAAGTCATATGCTGACATAATGCTCAACCCACACCTATGCCTTCGAGCGAAGACAACGAGAGGAAATCTTTTCCAGAGTTGGTTGAGTCAGCTTTACTTGTATCCCAAGTAAAGCTATCACATGTGTTTGAAATACGACCATTGTGACACATGTCGGTTGGCCATTGACCCAGGGTCATTTCAGTCAATTCAGGTCGGTTGGCCTGCTGGCTATAAATATCCCACCCCCTCCACCATAAGGAGGTGGTTTCTCAGAGAGAGATACAGATGTTATCGTTTTGGAGCAACCCGCCTCGAAGACATTGAGAGATACACATCCTGCAAGGATACACCTAAACACCTAGAACTAGTGTGTTTGAGCATCACCGAAGACTTTCTGTTCTCAGAGAACTGAAGACTTATTACACTTGAAGACTATGATCTTCCAGACGGTTAGGCGTCTAGGTCTAGAGCGTCCAAGAGTCATTGTGGACTGCCGGCTGACCAAGTTTGTACAGGTTTCGAAAGTCTCTGAAGACTTACCATAGTGATTGGGTGTTGTCTAAGTGACTTCGGCTCAAGGGGAATAAGGTGAAGACGAGGTCTTCTGAGTTAAATCTCAGCCTCCCTAACCATACGTACAATTGTCACAGCAACTGGAACTGGTCCAATTAATCCTGTGTCTTCATCAAGCAACTCGTTCTATCCTTCACTCTCTTGCATTCCTACTCTGAACTGTGAAGTCATTGCTTGATCACTGCTTGAAGACTTTCCCGGAAGACATTCATATTAACTGTTTATCTTCATACTATCTAAGTTTGTCTTCAACTCATCTTAGTATTGATGATGATAATGCTTAACTTGCTTGAATGTCTTCACTGTGTTGCATGCCCTGTCTAGATTCTTGATTGTATCCCTACTTGATCATGTTTATGTTTCTTCTCTATTCAAATACATTCACTGTTTCAAAGACTTTCATAAAAATCGACTATTCACCCTCCCTCCCCCTTAGTCGATAACTAGCACTTTCACGTGGTTTCCACCGACCAGTCCTATAGAAAGAAAGTTGTGGTGTGTGCCATTAGTTAGTTATCTGAGAACACATGAGACCACCATTGATTTTTTATACAACTTATTACCATTATGTTGTGGTCAAGTTGTCTCATATATACCAAAAAATCAGTTTACCCACTGAATACATGTACATTCTTACTAATGCATCATGTCGTCTGATCTTTACTTACTTAGCCATGCCATTTGGACAGGCACCCTCGCGCAAGGTGCAGATCTAGATTACATGGATGTAGATCAAAGCAAGCACCCATGGCCAGTAAAATGAGTGCAACTTCTGTCTTTGTACCTGCTGATGGATCCAGTACAGTTGACAGTGATCTGTGGGGTTAAATGCAGACTGCTAGAGAAGGTATTTGCTAAGGACTGAAAAGAGCACGGGCAACTTCTGAACATACCATTTTTTCACGAATACTCAAAGGTGGTAGAACACATGACACAAATGCAAGGGGCGCGACCATGTTGCCTGAAGCGGAAAGACAAGAAATGCATGACTCAAACAAAGAAGAACATAGCTAAACTTGCCGACTAGAGATGCTATCCAACTAACAACCAAACTACCAACATCTCCAAATCTAGCACTAAGGACACCACGAGAAAAACAAGACAATTCCTTCACGAAGGAGAACCACACCGAGATGCTGTCGTTGTCCGATCCGGAAAACCGGACCTAGGGTTTCCCCTGAAGCTCAAAGAGGGCGCAGATAATAGCCATGGCAACGCCTTCAATAAGGGAACGACATCTACGGGTGTCGCCACTGCCAGCATAAGCTGCAAGTCGAAATTCTACGTAATCCCAAGCCGTCGGAGCACATATCGGATAAAACACAGTCGGGACTAGGTTGGAGCAGCAACTACAAGAAGGGCGGCCACACATGGTGCCGAAAGGGGCATTGGGCGCCTTGGAGCAGCTAGACATGCGAGCTATGGATGAGGACGAGGTTGCGTGGCTGAACAGAGTGAAATGTGACGGTGGCCGGAGCCCCGGATGAGCCAAGATCTAGAGGGAAGTGCAGATCCAGGCCACCGGAACCGGAGCAGCAGGGACACTGACGTGCCCAAGGAGCCGGAAGGGGGCCCAGCTCCTAAAGCATGCCAGAGACGAAGATGCGCCGGGATCGACGGCCAACCAAGGTACCGACAGGGTGGTGGTGAAGCGGAGCCCCCGAGGAACCAGCAAGCCAAAGGAGCCGAAAAGCATAGCTCCCGGGGTGCGTCTGGTCTGAAGCCGCACGGGCAGGCTATGAGCACAAGAGGACGCATAGGTCAATGGTCACCGGGCTGAAGCCGCTCCTACCAGGTGGAAGGTGAAGGAGACTTGCACTTGACCAAAATCAGATGAGGCGCAATAAGAAGCCACCACCACCAGGCGCTACCAGCCGCCTCCGAAGCTGCCTCCCGAGGAGGCTGGCCCGGAGCTTGAAGGGAGGGGTCAGGGGAGGGCGGGCCATAGTTAGCAGGGTGCGTCCGGCCGCCACGTGGCCGTCCGAAGCACCACAACCAACTAGAGAGGGGCCCCAGATCGCGTGCGGGTCGGACAAAGCCGCCACACGGAGTCGTAGCCTCGGGGGTGGGGGGCACCAACACCGTCGCTGCAGCCAGCCTGGTGGAGGGACACCCGCATCGTTGGTGGAGGTCGCTGCCACCGCAAGCGCCAAATCTGAGGGAAGGGGTAGAGGGAGAAGGTTGGTAGAGAGGAACGGCCCCGCCGCCGCCATCCAAGGGCCCGAGGCAACTTTGCCGGCCAGCCCTCCGGCCACGGCGATGCGGGAGGCGGCGGCCGAGCCGGTGGCGGCTAGGGTTTCCGCCGAGTCACCCGACTTGGGCGACGCGGGGGGGGGGGCAGGGGGTGGGTGAGGAACCATTGGTTCTACGATTTGTGTCAGGGTATTCTCCGAACATACCATGATAATATGAGCCTCTATATATGATATATATTTTAGGAGGTCTACATAGCAAATATAGCGATCATACCATTACCAACTATCGATGGTTCAACCACCATCGGAGCTATAGGATAGATGATTGTGTTGCTTGACACACGAAAATGAACCAATCATTAACACTGAACATCGGCCTAATTACCTAAGCATTGACAGGCATCTCACTTCTAAGATGGGTACGAGTTGTCTTTCATGTTGTTCCTAAAAGCGCAGCACCCATCTAATTAGACGACGATGAAGAATACGACATTGACGGTGTTGATCTTCTTCCAGCCATTCTTCAGCTTAGAGCATCTACAACTGGATATGACAAATCCGGCCCCTCAAACGTCTGCGGACGCGTCCGCGGGCACTGACCGGGCACTCCTCAAATTACTCAATCTGCATCCGCATTTCTCATATTTCATCCTCTACATCCATACAAAAGCATGCAAAGTAAATCCAACGCACTACCCTAGCTATTCTTCGTCGTCGATGATGTCCATGATGACGGGGCCGGGCGCCGGCTGGACGAGCGAGGAGGAGGGCTCTGGTTCATCCTCCTCCTACTCCATCACATCAATGTAGGCCAAGCACTCCGATTGTTCCACGACTTCTTGCGCCTCCATCTCCTGCTGGCGACGGCGTCTTGCATCCGCATTTGACTCCGATCGGAGGGAATCGAGGATGGCCTGCTACTCCGCCCGGAGCTCCCCGTCGCCAGTGTCCCCCACATCCTCCTCCTCCTCCCCCGACTCCAGATTCACTACATTAGGAGGTAGCCCTGCGGCGATCCGGGCTTCACGCCTATTGAGGATCCGCTCAAGGAGCTCGAGCCGGTGCTCCGGCATTAGGAATGCCTGGTTCCTCACCCGGCGGCGTGGGGGCATGGCTGCGGATGGGTGGAGTGGAAAATGGCGACGACGGCGGACAGAAATAGGAGGAAGATGTGGATATAGGGTTTCGGGCTCCGCCGGTGCACTTAAATAGCCGGGCAATGCACTATGCGGCCTGCCGGAGCTACGTCACGCGACGCGACCGGTCCGGCGGAGGAGACGACCTTCGGACCGCCGGGTTGGTGGGCGTTTCCGACTGGCCCCGTTCCTTTGTCCGACGTGGCGGGCATGCCCGGGCGTGTCCGGGCACCCCCATACCCTCCCAATATTTTGGCTAGATATGAAGGGTGTCGGTCAGCCTAGACGTTTGTGAGGCCCGTCTGGATCAAAAAAAGTGACCGGGCGGCCTGGCCGGACGTTTGGAATGGGTTTGAGAGGTCCGGTTGTAGATGCTCTTAGCAAGCATGTCAGCTTCAATGGTTGGCAGTCGTAGCAGAATGCCCTCTGACCACTCGACCACGTGTTGCAGTCGCGGTCATTGGTAGAGTGCCAGGATGTTTGGTCCATAGGGTCTCACTCTGGTAGGTGCAGTTGCACCCAGTTGGGGGTTTGCAGCATCCAGAGTTCCGGACTGGACAGAGATTTTTTTTCGAAAAGGGGCATTTTATTACTTAAAAGGTTTAAGCATTACACCCGGCCTCTGCATAACTAAGATGCACATAGCCAAACATTGTCCTCTAATTCAAACAAACAAAAAA
The DNA here is from genome assembly GCA_022496015.1 of Hordeum marinum. Lineage (NCBI taxonomy): Eukaryota > Viridiplantae > Streptophyta > Magnoliopsida > Poales > Poaceae > Hordeum > Hordeum marinum. Next base: position 483,840,851 of record CM039675.1, read on the forward strand.
AAAGGAGAAATACAATGAGACATGTAGAGTCCGTATAACGCCTAAAGCGGAGGGGGTGCAATCCTAAGATTATGCTGCCACCCATGTTGGATAAAAGTATCCCTCGCCGTAGCCTCCAATCGTGTACACACCTCCATAAACAGGTTTCAATTCTCCACGTGTTGTAGAGAGGACCATAAAAGAAGAGTCTCGGTACATCTATAGATAACCTGCATGAGAGAAGTACTTTTATCATTAAAAAACTTATCATTTCTACATAGCCAAAACAATCAAATAACAGCAAGCGCTCCCACCCTGAGAAAAGTTCTAAACCTGTGATCAATCCCATATAGCCAATTGCCAAATACATTAGCAACACTACAAGGAGGATACAAGCCAGAAGCTATTTGGATGACTGACCATATAGAACGAGCAAATTTGCATTGGAAGAATAAATGTTTTATTATCTCCTCATGGTGACAAAAGACACATTGCGAACTTGCATGCCAATTCCTCTTGATAAGATTGTCTTTAGTAAGAATGACTCCGCGACGAAGATACCATGCAAAGATTTTATTCTTAAGTGGTATCTTCATCTTCTAGATCTTATTATTATTATCAACTGGCATATCAGGATGGATTAACGCTCTATACATAGACTCCATTGAGAACTGTCCATTCCCGTGTAGTTCCATCAGAAAACATCAAACCCATGTGACAATTGCACCATGGATAACCGCTGGAGGAGGTTGTTCCACGATTGGAGTCTGGGTCCAATTAGATCCCTTCTAAAAGTCGCATTTGGTGGAAATGATTCCATTACCGTGGCAATAGTATCATCCTTGTGACGCACAATATTGTATAGAGCCGGATATTGTTCCCGGAGAGTAGTATTTCCTAACCACGTATCCTCCCAGAATCTAATTTCCGAGCCGTCCTTAATCGAGAAAGATCCATAGCAGAAGAAATTTTTCTTCATAGCCATTAGACCCGTCCGAAAGTGAGAATCCCCGGGCTTCGAGTATATTTTGGGATACCGCCTTAGAGTCCACATATTTTCTCCTAAGGAGGGTTTGTCATACACCATCCTCTGTTACTAATTTAAACAACCATTTATCGGGTAAGGCCCTATTCTTAACCTCAAGGTCATGAATGCCCAACCCGCCTTGGTCTTTGGGACAGCAAACCACACTCCATTTAGCCAGTCGATATTTCTTTCTCTCGCTATTTTCTTGCCAAAAAAATCTTGATCGGAAATAATCCAATCTATGTAAAACACCTTTCGGCAGCTGGAAGAAGGAGATCATATAAAGTACAATATTACTTAATACTGAATTTATGAGGACCAATCTTCCACCCAGAGACAATAGTTTACCTTTTCAACTGCTAAGCCTTTTTTGTAGCACGCAAAGAAAGAATACCGAATTTAGGTAAGCTACAGCCGGTATCTGCATTTGGCAAAAGCTAGAGGTGGCACTCCAAAGAAACCACCTCCATGAACTCCTACATATCGGTCGGTGTTTCCGCTTTAATGTCGATTCTGGCTTCCCTACGGTGATCGGGAACATGGTTTTGTTTGGCTGACAGCTGTCTTTCGATTTGACGCGGGGCACGCGACAAAACTCCTTCCTGCACAAGAGCAATTGTGGATGCTGCTGTAACAGACTCAGGCATGTACCATTCCACTGCCCCTTTCAGCAAGTCCTTCAAAGCCTGCAACGAACTGAGTGACTAACATCAACTCCCCTACCCTTGCATCATACAACTTAATGTGATGCACCAACTGGTCAAATTCGCATTTGTAATCTGCTCGTGAACATTCTTGTGTTAGCTCACATAGTTCCGTCCGCTTGTCCCTATGGGTGTTGACCTCAAATTCAGCAACTACAGCTCCTTGCAATTGTTCAGTGAAATTGGTTCATCTTGAAGGAGTGGTACCAAGCTGGTTCAGTGAAATTCATGGTAGCATCAGACTTCGAACCCTGTATATTGCAAGAAATAGGTGTTACACTGATCTATCCAGACCCGAAAATTTAGGGAAGTCCATCTTAGGCATACTACGGTTGTTCACGGTGCTCAACTTCCCGAGTAAAACCGTGATCTGTGCGAAGGCCCTGGTGAGTTACCCGTGAAGCGTGAGTCTGTCGTTTGGGCCAAGGATTCCTGAGCCCTCCAAGAGCGGTGGCACAGAGCATGGCGCAGGCAAACTGGGGCGCCGTCGTGGCTGGCAAGGCCGACGGCATCGACCATCGTGCCCTGTGCGCGCTTCCTCTCCTGCTGGGTGCTGGACCTTTCCCAGCGCGGTCAAGGTCATGTCGAGGTTTGAATCCATCCATCTCGCTGATGCCGGACAGCATCGACCCCGGATCGGAATCGATGATGGCCTTCACCTCCGTGGGCAAGGACAACGCAGCCAGCGCCGTCAGCACTTGGTTCTGCCACCTTGTCCACGATGTGGAGTTTTTTTAGGAAAGAAGAATTACTCCGGCCTCTACCTCTGAACTATATATGCAGTCATTTTATTAATTATTCTCAGAGACCTTACAAAGCATTACATCAGTAAGGCTGAAGCCATCATCTTGACACACTTGTCGCTACTCCTAATCCCTTATGCAGGGTTGTCAAATGTCCGAGCCTAATACCAAACAGACATCGCACCTAAACCTAACATCTAATGCCGGATGCCCCATCCTAGCCACATACCGGGAAAGGGTCACACACCGTTTCGGCGCACTCACCAAGGCTACCGCCACCCTCATCCACCTAACCATCTTCAGAGCAGGTACCGACACAAAGACCTTGCCAGACCAGCTGTCGACGCCACCATGGCGCCAAACAGCGCCACCGTCCTGCGCTCGTCCATTCAGCCGCATCTGTCGTCGATACCCAGCTGCACCATGCCGCCAATACTCGTCGTCATCGACGTGGTAGAAACAACGCCGCACCTTCTGACAACCTCCACACTGTCACCGTTGCTGGAGCTAAGTGGAGTCCATCACCCTCAGCACCTCTCCGCCGAACACCAATACCTCCCAAGACGATGCCTTCATGAAGGGTACGACACGAAGGACGCCCGCTGCCGTCCAATCCAAACTGAATTTTGGTGCCTGCTCGGTAGCCTTGAACCTTGAACGGCGCCGTCCCCGACTAACAAGAATCAAGAGAGTCCCAGAATCGAACAAGTCTGATAGCAATTGTCACACCCAGGCTGAGCAGAGCAGGGTGAACAGCTGATTCGAGATGAGAAGAAGAGAAACAGGGAAGAAATCAGAGAACAAGTTGTGAGTTCGAGACTCCTTTTTCCATTTGATTTGACACCTACTGTAGATCAGAGTACACGATAGGGCTTATAACGCAGCCCACACGCACACACTATACGAAAGCACGATGTCGACATATCTTCCTCCGCTGTAGCTGCTGACCCAGTAGTTGGTTCATCAGGAGTGACACCAAGGAAGTCACGCGCGCACCATCTCGACGTCGTAGCGGAAGACGGGAAGCGGCTGGCCCATGCCGTGCGCTCGCCTGCGGCGGCGGAGGCATAGGACCCCGCAGGCTATGATGGCGAGGACGCAGGCAACCGCCACGGTGACCGCCAGCGCGACGGCCACAGTGTGGAGCGGGCCGGGCGGCGGCGCGGGCACCAGCGGCGGAGGAGGTGGTGGTGGGAGCACGACGCGGGGGAGGTCGGCGCGGGGGTCGACCTCGTCCGCGGTCCCTGAGGCGGCGGCGAGGAGGGAGAGGAGGAGGTGCGCTTGCCGCGCTCGCGCTGCCATGGTCGTGGAGGAAGAAGCTAGGCCAAGTGCGCCGATGAAGGTAGGCCGGGGGGTTTATAAGGAGACTGGGGAATTGTCGCGTGGACGCCGCGGCAAGCTCCGGCCGCATTTGATCAGAGGCCGGAGCTTTTACATTAGCATACACTTTTCATACCTACATTTGCAAGCGCCTTCAAGCGTCAAAACTCAAAAGGTTCTATTGTAGATGGAGAGAACTTTTAGAGGAATCACTGATCAACAACATGGAGGATGCGCGCCAAGAGATCAATGAAGAATGTCAAACTAGTCACCCTCCTCGGATGTCTTTCCTCCTAAAAATATGCATCTTTTAAAAAGTTATGTTCAACTCGGATTGTTAGGAAAACAGATACGGCTCGACTGGCCGGGTCAAGAATACACTCACAGTGCATTCTTTTCTTTTTTTGAGTGAAGTCTATTTTAAACTTCGAGATTGTAGAGCAGGTCGTAAATAAACCTCAATGTCCAAATCCCTGAAATTGATACCCCGACTTCTTCAATCCCGGTGGTTTTTAACCTTTAGGCCGTATCCAAACAAAAAAGGCCGGGATGAGTGAATTATACATCGCATGTGCCGTGGGGTCCATCTGTCAGCACGAGAAAGAAATAACGAAATACTAAATATTTAAACCAGAGAACTCCGGTTTCGACTCATGCACTTCTACGCTGGTTCATGCGCACGCCGCTCCCGTATCGTTCAGCCCCACGCCCATAGTACCCCGCAGCCGGCATCGTCAGCTGTGCAAGCCCACAGTCAGCGAGTTCGCGTCGCCGGACCTGGCTGGACCTGGCTGTGGCACGCCGTATGGAACAGGCGGCGATGGGGTCATGGGGATCATGCATGGAGACGTGCCTGAGCGCGGCTACCCGTGCATGGCCTGATGTCATTGTTGTCTAGGCCCCGATCGCTCCACGACGACTACTTTCCGTCATCGGCCGAATGCGTATGTACGCTGGGTTAAGTAGGATGACCTGCGGATTGCTTTCCGGGAGATGTGCAAGTACGCAAGCAATGCTTGATCGATTCTTCGAGAGGACAACACTCACGTACGTAGCAAGCTGGCTACCAAAGCCTATTGTACCGATCTTGAGGCTAGCTAGTTGATCAATCGGTTTTGCCAGCTAGATAGCTATGCACGTATAGCAAACTAGCTACCAGCCGATGATCCTTGATCGATCTCGTGTAGCCGCTGATCCGCCAAGTACCGACGTCCTTCGGTCCCCGAGTCACCTTAGTCACTGGCGAGTGCTCCACTGGCGGCCCCATGGCGCCGTGCAGGCATCGAGGAGCAGCAGCAGTCAACAGCGAGGTGGCCTGCGGGTTTGAAGCAGCTGGATGGGCGGCCGGTGAAGGCGGTCATCGGCACGGGGTGTGGAGGCGCGGTCGTCGGCGTGCATGCGCTGCGCGTGCTCGGGGGAGGGAAAAGGGAGGCGAGGGAGGAAGGAGAAGAAAGCAGCGGTGCTGCGGTGTCCTCACCAGTGGCGGTAAGCCGTGCCTGCGTGGGGCAGTGGTCGAGCGCGAGCTCGCCAGGGGCACACGGGTGGGCGGTGGATCGAACAGGAACGGGAGGAATGAGATGGGCCAGCCACGGGAATTTGTTTAGGTATGGAGGAGAGGCCGACGTGGCAGTCAATAACTTGGTCAAAGTCAGCAATCCCGGTCTGTGAATGACACATCATCAAATCCTCTCCTTAAATTGTGTGAAGGTTCATTTAGACCGGGATTGACGAGGTTAGGGTATCAATTTCAGCGATTTAGACTTTAAGGTTTATTTGTGACCTGCTCTACAATTTCAGAGTTTAAAATAGACTCACTCTTTTTTTTTCGTTCGTAATCCGAGCATAACTCTCACGATACAAACATCATACGCTTCTAGAGCACCAAGCCGCCAACAACCTTTACGGGGGCTGTACATTGAGCCGACCCCGCTCAAAATTCAAGGTACTCTATAAAGTCCTTGGGACTTCGCGTTATATGCATCAATTCGAGTTCTGTTTTTGTCAATAACTGAATTATCCAGCTTTTGTGTTTACCCTTTACATTTTTGACCTATATTGGACGAATGGTGTAAAGGAAACATCACTGCTATTGTTATTTCTGATTTAACTAGTTAAGTATCTCAGTTGGAAAAAGCCAAAAACTGACTGGGACAACAATCGTAAATTGGTCAGCGAAACAAAGACGGCGTTAAACTATACATGGCCGATAGCAGCTATCCATTTCGACGAAGAGCCTCTTTTCTTTAAAAACGCCAAAGTGTGGGTGATTCAACCTCGGATAATATGAGGACTCGACGTGTACCGCATGCTATTAAGTTGCCCCAGGTCTAACACTCCTAAGACTAAGTATAGCCCTAAGGTCTGATTACCTTATTTTTTCTATCGATATAACCGCCTCCGACCATCAAGACGTCGGCTAAGGATTGCATATCGGAAAGAAACACACTAATAGTATCTACTAAGGGGAAGAAGCCGACGATTGGCTAACAACACCTTCAAAAAGGCGTAGTCTTAGTGAAAATAAACATAATTGGATAAAGCAGAAGAAAAGGCACTTCTCATTTAAAACACGCCTCTTGTACATAAATACACCTCGACATATAGAGAAAGAATACGGATATGACTAGTTTAACTCATCTACTAAGTCTTTTACGGTTTATAAGGCTTGCATGTATCCCTAGGTCTATAATTTAACCTATAAAAAATGAGATGTGTAGTCTAAAAATTATGTCATTATAAAGTAGACGATTTAAAGTTTTTAACGATATATTTTTTATGATATATAATTTGTATTATATTAGTTTATTTCTTAACCTAGATATACGCGTAAACCTTATAAACCAGAAAGGAGGTAGTAGCATCCTATCCCTCGTGCACTTCCTCCCTGACACCCCAGAGGTCGGCATAATGCCCTCGTAATAATCCTTGGGGCCCGTGTTTTGCCGGGAGGGCAGCGTTGCGCCACTAGCTCCAAGTCAAGCATCACATACCACGTTTGCATCGCTGCAAATGCTTCTCGAGCACCTTCCAAGCATGTCGATCATTTCCATAGATCGACTTGTGCTACAACCCCTTGAAGACGATGTACCAACCCAAAGAAGCTGGTCAGTAGGGCGTCACTTGGCCACAAAGTAATGCATAAGTCCTTCATGGAGGGCTTAGCCGCTCGCTGTAGACCAACTAGTTGTTTTTACTGGTCACCGAGGAATTTTGGCCGCATCGGCTCTTGGAATTGCATCCAGAAGGACTTCTGGATAACTGCTTTTCCTCGCCCGTCGAAGTATTGGCACGCCTCCTCTCTGCGGGAGATCCGAGAATGCGTCTGATACACGCCAATTTTGCGTCAACTCCGTGAATGCTTGACTGGCGAAGATGCACTGTAGTAAGTACAGCTTACCGACGGCTATATCGGTAGTCTGCAGAAGTTCCTCCTTCGCAGTTCTGGCAAGTGAGGTAGCTTCTTGACACTCCAACACGAGCTTCTTGAACTCGACCAAGACCTTGTGCTTTTAGGCCTTCAAAGCATCGTGTTCAATGAACACATTCTTCTCGTCCTCCTCAACCTCGAAGATCGAAGCTAGATTTCTGTTCCTCCGTAAGCTCTTTCGTGTTTTGCAGCGCCACAACCTTTTGTTCCTCAACAACCGATCGAGCCCTTTTAAGCTCGGCCCGCAGGACGGTCATGTCGTTCTCGGCCACTGTCAAATTGCAAAAGGTGCACTTGAATTAATAATAACTTGTTCCACGCTCCAAAAAATAATGCATATACCAACTCATTACCTTGAGCCTCCTCCATTTGCTGCTGAAGCAGCAACAAATCCTCCTCGGATTTTGCAAGCTTGTGCGTCAGGTCCTCCAACTCTACAGGGTTGGAGGCAGAGGAAGCCTACACAACAATGGAAAATGCACCAGGAGAGATGACTCCAAACATAGAATCGATCCTCTCGTCGGCTCTTTCAAAGCCAACAAGAGTCTCAGGGGCTACTGCATATTCGTAGCCATCTTTGAAAAAACATAAACCACCCCTCAAGCCAGTTTGATAAACTAGCTTATGGCCCAGAGGCTACTACACTGATGCTTTTAAGGAATAAAATGCAGTACACAATCCTAAAGAATGCGCATTTTGTGATATCTGGACGATGTTGTAGCATCCTCCTTGAGGCTACTGGTTATGCCTACTATTCAAATCAATGAACGTTATTTAAAATACTCTTACCTCGAAACCTTTTGCAAGGTCGAGGAAAGCCTCCAGCATTCAGGCCTTAGCCGCCTAGAGTTGTGTTGCGTGCCGTTTTCATCAACACCAACACTAATATTTTTAAATAGTGTTGGTGTTGCCTAAACTTATACGTTATTGATACACATATAGTGGTGGCGTTCAAATTCTACCGAGCGTCAATTGTATGTGGACCCCAACACTTCCCTCTTTCACATATTATTGTTGGCGTGGCTAAGATTTTCACCCCAGTACTATACATTGTACTTGTGTCATGCAACATATACGGCATGCCATAGGTATATTTTTTGGAGCCCACAAATATTGTGACAGCGTTCGTAAATGTAGAACGCCATTAGTAGTTGCATCTCTATATATAGCTGACCCGGTCGGCCTGGTTTATCATACGCAATCTCTTAACTATACTCTCACATATATGTGTCTATAGAGATACACGGACTCTGTTTTCGATCCATCAAGAGAACTAAGCGACTTTTTTTTGTGTGTATATCATTTAGGTATGTAATGTCCGCACATGTGTGTATATATATTACATAATATGCTGAAATAGTTTTTGACCTTTTTTGCAGGCACCGTGGATGTGAATGATTTATGCTGGAATATATATATGGATCAAACTATAAATGGGTTCTTCAAGGTCGCGTTGGAAGATCTCAATGGAAAAGGGAAAACAAAAATATTATGTCCATGTAAGAAGTGTGAAAACATAATTTTTATTGACCCTTCTACTGGTCGTGTGAAGATGCACTTGTTAAAATATGATTTCATGCCTGGTTATACACGATGGACAAGTCATGGTGAGGAAGAGGAGGATGTCTAAGTCGAAGGGAAGGTACATGATGATGAGCTAGAAGAAGGTGTGAAGAATGTTGCAGAACATGAAAATCATCTCGAGGGACAGAAAGAACGCAACGGTAAAGAATTGTCAAGGAAAGATCTAGATGACTATGATCAATTTGATATTTATCAAGAACAAGATGACGTTATTCGGAAGGAGAAGTGTAAGAAAAGACGTAGAAGCACGTCAGATGTAGAAACTTCCGTTTAGAGCCCCCGAAAAAAATAAGAGAAAAGCTTCCGTCAAGAGCCTCCGCACAAACTAGAGGAAAACATCGGTTCAGAGCCCCCGCACAAACAAGAGAAGCCGAGAAACAACGTTGTAGTTAATTTTTATCTATCTTTTATTTATCATTAATTCGCCAGTTCGGTCATATTTTAATATTGATGCATGTAATAATCTTCTTCTTGATATGACCTTATCCAACCCCTTTTAACATTTTTGTCTTGACCGTATTTTATTATTCTACATTTGTATTGACCATCGGAAGTTGAATTAATTAAGTTGATCTAATTTTGGAAGAAAAATAGCTATGGCGTTGGTGACGTCACCAACGACATAACTAATATATCTATGGTGTTGTACACGTCACCAATGCTATAGTTATTTTTCCCCATTGTCTTTTGCCCCTTTGGGGGGAAATGTACACGCAAACTATCGTTTCGCGCGCTCGTACACCCTTCGCTCCATGCGCCGCCGCCGCTACCTTCGTTGTCGTTGCCGCCACCCCTCCCCCGCCGCGTCCGCCACCTTCGTTGTCGTCGCCGCTACCCCCTTCTCCCATCACCATCGCCCACCTTCCCCTCCGGTCGCCGCTCCTCGACTCGTCGTCGACCCTAATCGCCTCGACCTCGCCGTCCGCCCCCAACCGTGTCGACCTCGAGCCACCTTTACCCCCCCCCCCCCGCCATCGTCGCGTTGCCAACCCAAACGACCTCAACCTCTCCTGCCGTCGACCTCAACCTCCCCTACCGTCAGTCGGTGCCAACACCTCGATTCCTCCGGTAAGTGATCGAAATGTTTTGTTTCGATGGAAATGTGGTTCAAATTTTGTTTCGATGGAAATGTGGTTGCTTGTGTATTGTTTGCAGGGAATGCATAGGGTTGCCAATGTTTTGGCGAAACGTTGATTAATTTCCATTTCGTCAAATTTATGGCAACCAATATGTCCTATGTTTAACAAAGGTCATGTCGAAATTTTGTATTTTATATATGAATTAATAAGGTTGCCAATGTTTTGTTTCTGTAGATGTCCAATCAAATGAACGACGTGCATGATTCTTCTTTGACACATTCGGCACATGGCGGTGATGCATTTACGGACGCGTAGGGACAAGTTATGATGATGAGCTTAATCCAGATGACTATTATATGAGAGGAAGAGGCTACAGTGTTCCTGCTGGTGCGGACAGTAATCCTGATATGGACACTGATGGAGAGGACACAGAGGAGTATTCTCCCACGGAAGAGGTGGATGTGGAGGTCAACGAGCATGTTTCAAAATCCAAGAAGCAGTGGAAACCTAGGTGCCAAAGTGCTATAGGAATCGAAAGGCTCGTCGTCCCACGAGTTAATGAGACTGGTGAGTCTGTTAGTCCGCGAAAAGCCACTGCTCACTATGGCAACGCCCTGGGTGTTATCCTTTGAGATGTTTGATCCATCAACGAGACAAATTTAAGGGATATGTACAAAGCTAATCTGCGGGAACTCCTCATAAGAAGGGTGCACGCAAGATTTAAGTTTCCTGAGGAGTATGACAACCTATCGTACCCAAAGAATCAGGTAAACAACCATGTAATCCATAAGTTCTCGAAGAATTTGAGTTCTTGGAAATCTGCAGCAAGAAAAGATATTGCAATGAAACCGGACATAAATATCTCTGAGATCCAACAGAAATGGCCTACCATTAGTGTAGATGACTAGAACATTTTCAAGATGCAAAATCAGGAGAACCCAGTGATGACCCAGTCGTCATTGGGAAAGGATATGCGATCGAAGACATTCAGTAACCACACCCTCGACAGTCATGGTTTTGTTGGGAAGAAGCCCGTATGGGACAAGCAGGACATTGCACTTGCATCAAAGGGCATCCCAAACCACTTTGCGCAATTCAAGGACCCTTGAATATAACTATGTCAGGGGCGGTACCATTATGATTAAAAGACTGGGGAATTTACCACAGATCACCAAACAAGGAAACTAGAAGAAGAACTGGCAAGGCAGCATGCAGAACCTCATAGCTCGCAAGGGTCGTTGGCCAGGTGGAACACTCCTCTTAACCGGTCGATCAACATTACCCTTGGAAAGGAGCAGTTAGCACCGCCGGAGGGTGGCCGTGTGAATGGTGCTGGATGCGAGGCCAAATGGGACTATCATTATCCCGAAGACCTGGAGCTGCAATGGCAGAGAAGGAGAGCCAACAAGCAGAGCATTGAAAAGCAAATAATGCAAGCAATGGCCGCAGCCGCCGTCACAGCCACAACCAACATCGAAGAACGCATAAACATTCAAAGCCAAGATCATGCCCAAGCCATGTTGCCTTCAATAATCGATAACGTGAAGAATTGGATCAAGAATGGCGAACTAGGAAATGTTGTGATCCAAACTAATTCGGCCAAGGATAGAAGCCAGCATTCTGTCACTTTCATTGGTAACCAGTCGCCAACGCATGCTCTCAACGCTCTTACTGAAGACACTCCATGCAGTCTCTTAGCTTATGTGCGTGATGAACTGGTTAAAGTTGCAATTGGGTAGATCATTCGCCCCAAAGATACAATGATGCATAATGACCCACAAGTATAGGGGGTCAATCATAGTCCTTCCGATAAGTAAGAGTGTCGAACCCGACGAGGAGCAGAAGGAAATGACAAGCAGTTTTCAGCAAGGTAATTTCCGCAAGCACTGAAATTGTAGGTAACAGGTACTTTGATAGCAAGATAATTGAAAACGAGAAAATAACGGTAATGGTAAATAAAGTGAAGCAAGGTAACCCAACCCTTTTGTGTAAAAGGACAGGCCAAAATGGTCTCTTATAATAAGCAAAGCGTTGTTGAGGGTACACGGGAATTTCATCTAGTCACTTCCATCATGTTGGTTTGATTTGCATTCGCTACTCTGATAATTTGATATGTGGGTGGACCGGTGCTTGGGTGTTGTTGTTACTTGAACTAACCTCCCACTTCTGACTAACACCCTCTCAAGTACAATAAAAGTATTAAGATAAAATCTAACCATAGGATTAAACATTTGGATCCAAATCAACCCCTTACGAAATAGCGCATAAACTAGGGTTTAAGCTTCTGTCACTCTAGCAACCATCATCTAATAACTAATCCACAATGCATTCAATTAGGCCCAAAGATGATGAAGTGTCATGTAGTCGATGTTCACATGACATCACTAAGGAAATCACAACATTCATATCATCAAAATATCGAACACATATCAACTTCACATGATTAATTGCAACATGACATCTCCCATAACCTCAAGAACAAAGGTAACTACTCACAAATTATATTCATGCTCAAGATCAGAGGAGTATTAAATAGTATAATGGATCTGAACATATAATGTTCCACCAAATAAACAATATAGTAATCAACTACGAGATGTAAACAACACTACTAGTCACCCATATGTACCAATCTGAGGTTCCGTTACAAAGATTGAACACAAGAGATGAACTGGGGTTTGAGAGGAGATGGTGTTGTTGAAGATGTTGATGAAGATTGGCCTCCCAAAGATGAGAGGGTTGTTGGTGATGACAATGTCTTCAATTTCCCGCTCCGGGAGGGAAGTTCCCCGGTGGAATCGCTTCGCCGGAGGGCAAAAGTGCTCCTGCACAAGTTCTGCCTCGAGACGGAGGCGTTCCATTCCGAAAGTCCCCCTCTTAATTTTTTCTAGGTCAAAATACCTTAAGTACCAGAAGATGGGCACCGGAGGTGGGCTGGGCTGGCCACAACCCACCAGGGCGCGCCTGGGGGCCTGGCATGCCCTAGTGTCTTGTGGTCAGCATGTGCCCCCCTCCGGTAGTTATTTGTTGCAGTGTTTTTATATATTCCAAAATAATTCTCCGTGAAGTTTCAGCTTTTTTGGAGATGTGCATAATAGGTATCTTTGATGTGCTTTTTCAGGTCCAGAATTCTAGCTGCCGGCATTCTCCCTCTTTGTGTAAACCTTGCATAATATGAGAGAAAATGCATTAGCATTACTCCATAAAGCATTATTTTGCGTAAACACATTATAAATAACAGTAGGAAATCATGATGCCAAATGTACGTATCAACTCCTCCAAGCTTAAACCTCGCTTGTCCTCAAGCGAAAGCCGATATTGAAAAACACGTCCACATGGTTTGCGAGAGAGAGGTGTCGATAAAAACAAAATACGAACATAATATCATCATGCTTATTATCATAGCAGCAACAAACTTTGTCATAGGGATTTTTCATATAACTTTTATTATTTTACTTCATCATATAGCTTCTCATGAACAAGTAACAATTCATCACAACATAGAAGTATAAAGCATAAACCTTATTGGAAACCAACCAACTATATTCTCAGTCAACTTTGCAACTACAATTCATCATATTTTCAGGAAGGGTCTCGCGTCAGAGCCTTTTGGCAAGTCCACATACTCAACCATCATTTAATCTTCTATGATTACTAACACTCACTCATACCCATGAGCAAAAAGTTTCAACCGGACACATAGAAAGATAGGAGCTTATAGTTTCGCCTCCCAACGTATTCACCTCAAAGGTGATGTCAACGATAATAACTCATGCTCACTCATATCCAACTGGATATATATGCCTAGATATTTCCTCACCACATGATGCTTGCAAAAATAGAAAGTAAAAAGGAATAAGGAAGAATACTTTGACTCTTGCATAAAAGTAAATACATAAAGGTAAAAGAGAGGCCCTTCGCAGAGGGAAGCAGAGGTTGTCATGTGATTTTTAGTTTGTATGCCAAATCCCTTAATGCAAAAGAACGTCACATTATATTGCCCCATGTGATAGCAACCTTTATTACGTAGTCCGTCGCTTTTATTACTTTGCAAGCAAAAGTTTGTACAACGCTCAATTTTCTCTTACACTAATTGATCAAACACATTTAGAAGCAATTTTTATTGCCTTAATGCACCGATGACAACTTACTTGAAGGATCTTACTCAATCCATAGGTAGGTATGGTGGACTCTCAAATCTTGAGTTTGGGTTTAGGGTTTTTGGATGCACAAGTAGTATCTCTACTTAGTGTGGCATTTTTGGCTAGCAAAGATATTAAGCAAGCACCACATGTTGAAGGATCTATGACAATATAACTTCTATGTGAATATGAACAAACATAAGTCATTACGTTGTCTTCCTTGTCCAGCGTCAACAATTTTGGCATATAATATGTACTAGGGGCTCACAATCATAAAAGATGTCCAAGATAGTGTATTTGCATGTGAATCTTCTCTTCCCTAATTAATTATTTCATTAATTGCATCATTGACCAATGCTATGCTTGTCAATCTACAATAAATTTTACCACTTATACTTTCATTATGTAATGTCATTACTTACCATAAGATTAGCATATGATCCTTTTCATTTATTTTCTTTTTATTATGATTGCAACAAGAAAGTAAAGAAGCATGAGCTCAAACTAAACTTTATTATATAACTCTCACTCGATTACATAGATAGATAGATCACGAAACTTGCACTCAAAAATATATCATACTAAACTTTTATTTAACTAAATCATGGAATAGCTAAGGATCGAAATAAAATAAGTAAAGGTAAAATAAAAGTGATGGTGATACGATACCGGGGCATCTCCCCTAAGCATAGATCAAACCAAGGGGAGTGCCCATACCCGTGTACTCAAGTCTCCTTTGGTGGTGAAGATGATGAAGGTGGTGGTGATGAAGTAGTAGGTTTGTCCTCCAGCTTCCAGGGCAAGGGCTCACCATAAAAAGTTGATGCACGAGTCTCCTGAGTCCTGCAACTCGCAGCTAAACTCATACCTTTAAATATTGCTTGATACTCAAAAACTTGGTTTTGAAGATCATAGATTTGACTTTGCGGAAAATTGATTTGCTCATTGAAGGTGAAGACGATGTCCTTCATGGACCGGCCATCCATCATATGATCACGGGTGAATTCGGTGGTCATGGAGTAATTGGCACCAAGTCCACGCTCCACCATCCCTTGGCACTTGAAGATGTCTTGTTCCACCGCCTCAAGCTTGGCCTCCATGATTCTCGTCCTCTTTGGTCCCTGAACATATCATATGTGGAGCACCCCCTCACGCATCTCAATGGCTTGAGGATGTTTCATCACCTCCGACAAGTACGGGTTGATGACCTTCTTGAAGAACTTGTCCTTGGAGGGGCTTGGTGGCGCCATGGAGATCTAGATATGACAAGAAAACAACATGAAACAAGAACGGAGAATATTTCTGCGATGTGGTGGTCAAAACAATCGGGGATATATATAGAGATTTTTTTATCTTGGGAAACAATAATATGGAAATAAAACGGAGTCGGGAAGGTGTCTGAGGAGGGCACAACCCACCAAGGAGCACTAGGTAGGGCAGGCGCGCCCTGGTGTATCGTGCTCACGTCGGTTGCTTTCCTGTTTATTTCTTATTTTCCTAAGTTTTGTAATATTAAAAAACTAACAGAATTTTTTTGATTTTTTGGAGTCCGTTTACTTAACGTATCACGTACCTCTTCTTTTTCAGGATTCTAGAGTGTTTTGGAAGGTTTGTCTTATGTGTTCGTCTAGTGTCATGGTTTGGATACCATTGCTTTCAACATTAATAGGCGTACCTAAGATAGAGTGTTTAATTTTTTGTGCATTGAACACCTTCGGGTTAGTACCTTTGGCATTATTAATCTAGATAGCTCCAGAGCAATAAACATCTTCGATAACATGTGGTCCTTCCCATTTGGAAAGAAGTTTTCCTGCAAAAAGACAAAAATGAGAGTTCTACAAAAGAACAGATTCTCCAACTTTGAAGTCTCACTTTTCGATTCTTTTGTCATGCCATCTTTTAATACTTTCTTTGAATAGTTTGGCATTTTCATAAGCTTGGGTTCTCCATTCATCTAGTGAGCTAATATCAAATATCCTCTTTTCAACGGCAAGTTTGAAGCCATAGTTGAGTTCTTTAATTTCCCAAAATGCTTTTATGTTCTAAATCTAGAGGAAAATCACAAGCTTTTCCATATACCATTTTGTATGGAGACATACCCATAGGATTTTTATAAGCTGTTCTATAGGCCCAAAGTGCACCATCTAGTTTCTTAGACCAATTCTTTTGGGACCTATTGACAGTTTTTTGTAATATTAATTTTATTTCTCTATTGGTAACTTCAACTTGACCACTAGATTGACGATGATATGGTTAACATCATATTTAGCAAGCATTTTACGGAAAGCACCATGAATAAAGTGCGAACCACCATCAGTCATTAAATATCTAGGGACTCCAAACCTCGGGAAAATAACTTATTTAAGCATTTTAATGAAGGTGTTATGATCAACACTACTAGTTGGAATAGCTTTTACCCACTTAGTAACATAATCAACAACCACCAAAATATGAGTATACCCATTATAGGAAGGAAAAGGTCCCATATAATAAAAAAACCAAACATCAAATGGTTCAACAATAAGTGAGTAATTCATAGGCATTTCCTCATGCTTACCGTTATTACCAATTCTTTGACATTCATCACAAGACAAGACAAACTTACGGGCATCCTTGAAGAGAGTAGGCCAAGAAAAACCAGATTGCAAAACCTTGTGAGTAGTTCTATCTTCTGCATGATGTCCTCTATAGGCTTCGGAATGACATTTTCGTAGGATTTGCTCTTGTTCATGCTCAGGTACACAATATCTAATAATACCATCTATCCCTTGTTTATAAAGATGTGGGTCATCCCAAAAGTAATGCCTTAAATCATAGAAGAATTTTTTCTTTTGTTCGTATGTAAAACTAGGTGGTATATATATAGCAACAATGTAGTTAGCATAATCAGCATACCAAGGAGTGTTTTGAGAAACATTTATCGCAACTAATTGTTCATCAGGAAAACTATCATCAATGGATAGTCATTCATCAAGAATATTTTCTAACCTAGACAAGTTATCACCTACGGGATTCTCAGCTCCTTTCCTATCAGTGATATGTAAATCAAATTCTTGAAGCAAAAGAACCCACCTAATGAGTCTAGGTTTAGCATCTTTCTTTTCCATAATATATTTAATAGCAACATGATTACTATGAACAATAACTTTGGAATCATACTCAATTTGATGGAATTGTTTGATCTTAAAGGGGATATTCTATAATTTTGCACATAAGCAATGATGTAAGATCTAAATTTATCACAAGCAAACACAACTACTAAAAATTCTTTTTTAGTAGTAGCTTAATTTCTATGGGCATTGTCTAGAGTTTTCCATCATAATGGATAACATTTATTTTGTTATCAACTCTTTGTCCTAGAACAGCACCAACAGCATAATCACTAGCATCACACATAATTTCAAAAGGCAGGTTCCAATCAGGTGGTTGAACAATATGTGCAGAAGTTAAGGCTTTCTTAAGTGTTTCAAAGGCTTCTACAAAATAATCATAAAAAACAAATGGAATATCCTTTTGTAAAAGATTAGTAAGAGGCCTAGAAATTTTAGAGAAGCCTTTAATAAACCTCCTATAGAAATCAACATGACTAAAGAAACTCCGAATACCTTTAATATCTTTAGGACATGTCATTTTCTCAATTGCATCAACTTTAGCTTTATCCACCTCAATACCTTGTTCAGACATTTTATGCCCTAAGAGAATACCTTCATTTGTTGGAAATATGCCCTAGAGGCAATAAATCAAAGTTGTCAGAATCGTGACTCAAGTCTTAGAGTCTTACGATCTTACGATCCAAACTAGCCCCTCTGATTCTATGATTTTACTCATAGAATCTAAGTTTCTATGATCCTGATAGTTACGATTCTACGATTCACGATCCTAGCAACGAAGCTCCGATCTGATTTAGAATCGCGATTCTGACAACTTTGCAATAAATAAAGTGTGTATTATTATATTTCCTTGTTCATGATAATCGTTTATTATCCATGCTATAATTGTATTGATTGGAAACACATTACATGTGTGGGTAAATAGACAACACTTTGTCCCTAGTATGCCTCTAGTGAACTAGCTCGTTGATCAAAGATGGTCAAGGTTTCCTAGCCATTGACATGTGATGTCATTTGATAATGGGATCACATCATTAGGAGAATGATGTGATGGACAAGACCCAAACTACAAACATAGCATATGATCATGTCCATTTATTGCTACTGTTTTCTGCATGTCAAGTATATGTTCCTATGACCATGAGATCATGCAACTCATGGACATCGGAGGAGTGCCTTGTGTGTATCAAACGTTGCAACTTAACTGGGTGATTATAAAGGTGCTCTACAGGTATCTCCGAGGGTGTCTGTTGAGTTGGCATGGATCAAGACTAGGATTTGTTACTCCGTGTGACGGAGAGGTATCTCAGGGCCCACTCGGTAATACAACATCACAATAAGCCTTGCAAGAAATGTGAGTAAGTGTTAGTCATGGGATCTTGTATTATGGAATGAGTAAAGAGACTTTCCGGCAACGAGGTTGAACTAGGTATGGAGATACCGACGATCGAATCTCGGGCAAGTAACATACCGAAGAACAAAGGGAACATCATACGGGATTAACTAAATCGTTGACATAGAGGTTCGACCGATAAACATCTTTATAGAATATGTAGGAACCAATATGGGCATCCAGGTCCCGCTATTGGTTATTGACCATAGAGGTGTCTCGGTCATGTCTACATAGTTCTCGAACCCGTAGGGTCTGCACACTTAAGGTTCGGTGACGTTTCGGTAGTATAGAGTTATGTATGGTGGTGACCGAAGGTTGTTCGGAGTCTCGGATGAGATCCTGGACATCACGAGGAGCTCTAGAATGGTCCGGAGGTAAATATTGATATGTAGGAAGTCCTGTTTTGGTCGCCAGAAAAGTTTCGGGCTAATCGATAATGTACCGGGAGTGCCGGTAGTGTACCGGAAGACCACCGGGAGGGGTATTTCGACCCAAGAGGCTTCATGGGCTGTGGGAGAATAATTACTAGCCTTTTGTGGGCTGATGGAAGTCCCACACAAGGCCCATGCGGCTGGGAAGAAAAGCCCAAAGGGGAAAAGGTGGAAAAAAGGCCAAAAAGGAGGAATCATAGTCCTACTAGGATTGGAGGAGGAGTCCTCCTCTCCCTCCCCACTTCGGCCGAACCAAAGGAGGCTTGGCCCTTGCGCCAAGCCTTTCCTCCCTTCCTCCTATATATACTGGTGGGTTTTAGGGTTTTTGCATAGAATTTTTAGACACGTGCTGCCCGTTCCTCTAGTGCATAGTTTCTCCTCTAGATCGGATTTCTGCAGTGCTTAGGAGAAGCCCTGTCAGAATAGCTCCACCACCATCGCCGGAGCACCATCACACTGCCAGAGAACTCTTCTTCTTCTCCGCTCCCTCTTGCTGGATCAAGACGGTGGAGATCGTCATCAAGCCGTACGTGTGCTGAACGTGGAGGTGCCGTCCGTTCGGCGCTAGATCGGAAGGACCGTGATCAAGTTCGCGGGACGGATCGTGATCAAGTTCGTGGGA
Source organism: Hordeum marinum (assembly GCA_022496015.1). Taxonomy (NCBI): domain Eukaryota; kingdom Viridiplantae; phylum Streptophyta; class Magnoliopsida; order Poales; family Poaceae; genus Hordeum; species Hordeum marinum. Next base: position 483,860,412 of record CM039675.1, read on the forward strand.
CGGATCGTGATTGGATCATGGGACGGATTGTGATTGGATCGTGGGATGCTCGGTGATTTGGATCGCAAAGACGTTCGACTACACCAACCGCGTTTCTTACCGCTTCCCGCTTAGCGTACAAGGGTATGTAGATCCACTCTCCCTCTTGTAGATGCTCATCACAATGGATAGGTCTTGCGTGAACGTAGGAAATTTTTTGTTTCCCATGCGACGTTCCCCAACAGTGGTATCAGAGCTAGGTCTATGTGTAGATGAGATCTCGAGTAGAACACAAAGAGTTTGTGGGCATTGATGCTTAGATTGCTTCCTCCCTTGGTCGTGTTTTGGTTCAGCAGTATTGTGAGATAAAGTGGCCCGGACCAACATTACTCGTACGCTTATGAGAGACCGGTTCCCTCAACTGCACGTGTTGCATAGATGGCTTGCGGGTGCCAGTTTCTCTCACTTTAGTTGGCTCAGATTCGACAAAGGCGGTCCTTGAGAAGGTTGAAAAGCAACTAGTGTATCACCATTGTGGTTTTTGCGTAGATGAGAATTGTTCTTGCTAGATACCCATAGCAGCCACGTAAAACATGCAACAACAATTAGAGGACGTCTAACTTGTTTTTGCAGGGTATGTTGTGATGTGATATGGCCAATTACATGATGTGACATATGTGATGTATAAGATGATCATGTGATGTATAGATTATCACGACTTGCATGTCGTTGAGTACGACAACCGGCAGGAGCCATAGGGTTGTCTATTGTATGACCTGCGTGTCAATCATTAAGCGCTATGTAATGCTTTACTTTATCGCTAAACAGTAGCAATAGTAGTAGAAGCATGTTGGGCGCGACAACCCCGATGGCGACACGTTTATGGAGATCAAGATGATGGAGATCATGGTGTCTTGCCGGTGACGATGGAGATCATGCCGGTGCTTTCTAGATGGAGATCAAGAGCACAAGTTCATGGCCATATCATGTCACTTATGATTTGCATGTGATGTTAATCCTTTTTATGCACCTTGTTTTGCTTAGGACGACGGTAGCATTATAAGGTGATCCCTCACTTAATTTCAAGATAAATTGTATTCTCCCCGAGTGTGCACCGTTGCGAAAGTTCGTCGTGTTGAGACACCACGTGATGATCGGGTGTGATAGACTCTACCTTCACATACAACGGGTGCAAGCCAGTGTTGCACGTGCAGAACACTCGGGTTAAACTTGACGAGCCTAGCATGTACAGACATGGCCTCGGAACACAAGAGACTGAAAGGTCGAACATGAGTCATATAGTAGATATGATCAACATAATGATGTTCACCATTGAAGCCACCTCAACTCATGTGATGATCGGACTTGAGTTGGTGAATTTGGATCATGTGACACTTAGATGACCTGAGGGATGTCAATTTGAGTGGGAGCTTTAGTAATTTGATTAACTAAACTCATTATCTTGAACAATAGTCTAAGTAAAATTTGCATATTTATGTAGTAGATCAGTGGCTCGCGTAATAGCACCCCTGAATTTTAATGCGTTCCTAGAGAAAGCTAAGTTGAAAGATGATGGAAGCAACTTTGTTGACTGGGCCCGTAATCTGAGGATTATCCTCATGGCTTCCTAGAAATCATATGTCATTGATGCACCACTTGGTGACCAACCAGAAGACATGACCTCCGAAGACGTTAAGAACGCTTGGGAGGCACGTACTGGAGATTACTCAATAGTTCAGTGTGCAATATTGTATGGCTTAGAACCGGGACTTCAAAGACGTTTTGAATGTCATGGAGCATATGAGATGTTCTAGGAGTTGAAGTTTATCTTTCAGAAGAATGCCCGGATCGAGAGGTATGAGACCTCCGATAAGTTCTATGCTTGCAAGATGGAGGAGAACGGGTCTATCAGTGAACATATACTCAGAATGTCTGGGTATTCGACTCGTCTAGCGGAGTTGGGAATTGCCCTTCCGCCAGAGGCGATCACTGACAGAGTTCTTCAATCACTGCCACCTAGTTACAAGAGCTTTGTGATGAACTATAACATGCACGGGATGAACAAGTCAGTCGCCGAGCTGTTTGCGATGCTAAAAGTCGCTGAGTCTGAAATCCAAAAAAAACATCAAGTGTTGATGGTCAATAAAACCAATAGTTTCAAGAAAAATGGCAAGGGCAAGGGCAAGGGCAAGAAGGGTAAAACCAAGAAGGATGGAAAAGCAGTTGCTACTCCTGTAAAGAAGCCCAAGCATGGACCCAAGCCAGAAACTGAGTGCTTTCATTGCAAGGGAACTGGTCACTAGAAGCGGAACTGCCCCAAATACCTGGCTGACAAGAAGGCGGCCAATGACAAACAAGGTATATATGATATACATGTTATTGATGTGTACCTTACTAGCTCTCGTCGTAGTGCCTGGGTATTTGATACCGGTTCGGTTGCTCACATTTGCATCTCAAAATAGGAACTACGGAATAGACGAAGGTTGGCAAAGGATGAAGTGATGATGGCATGGGAAATGGTTCCAAGGTTGATGTGATCGCCGTCGGCACGCTCTCTCTTCGATTACCATCGGGATTAGTGATGAACCTGGATAATTGTTATTTAGTGCCTGCGTTAAGCATGAACATTATATGTGGATCTTGTTTATTGCGAGACGGTTACTCATTTAAATCAGAGAATAAAGGTTGTTCTATTTATATGAGTAATATCTTTTATGGTCATGCACCCAATGTGAGGGGTTTATTCATATTGAATCTTGATAGTGATGACACACATGTTCATAACATTGATGCCAAAAGATGTAGAGTTGATAATGATAGTACCACTTTCTTGTGGCACCGCCGTTTAGGTCATATTGGTGTAAACGCATGAGGAAGCTCCATGCTGATGGACTTTTGGAGTCACTTGATTTTGAATCACTTGACACATGTGAGCCATGCCTCATGGGCAAGATGACTAAAACGCCGTTCTCTAGAACAATGGAACGGGCAAGTGACTTATTGGAAATCATACATACTGATGTGTGCGGTCCAATGAATGTTACAACACGTGGTGGATATCGTTATTTTCTCACCTTCACTGATGACTTAAGTAGATCTGGGTATATTTACTTGATGAAACACAAGTCTGAAACGTTTGAAAAGTTCAAGCAATTTCAGAGTGAAGTTGAGAAGCATCATAACAAGAAGATTAAGTTCCTACGATCTGATCGAGGAGGTGAATATCTGAGTTATGAGTTTGGCAGTCACTTAAGACAATGTGGAATTGTTTCACAGTTGACACCTCCCGGAACACCACAGCGTAATGGTGTATCCGAACGTCATAATCGAACCTTATTAGATATGGTGCGTTCTATGATGTCTCTTGCTGATTTGCCACTATCGTTTTGGGGTTATGCGTTAGAGACAGCTGCATTCACTTTAAATAGGGCACCATCAAAATCTGTTGAGACGACGCCATATGAACTATGGTTTGGCAAGAAGCCAAAGTTATCGTTTCTTAAAGTCTGGGGATGTGATGCTTATGTCAAAAAGCTTCAGCCTGAAAAGCTAGAACCCAAAGCGGAGAAATGCGTCTTCATAGGATACCCGAAGGTTTTGTCGATCCAGAGAATGCTGACAAAGATTGCAAACTCCCATGATCCATTTATGGACTGGTGCAAGCATCTCGGAGTTGGAATATGCGCTTTGATGAGGTGATCAAAGCGTTTGAGTTTATACAACTTTACGGAGAAGCTTGTATTTACAAGAAAGTGAGTGGGAGCTCTATAGCGTTTCTAGTATTATATGTGGATGACATATTGCTGATTGGAAACAATATAGAAATGCTGGAAAGCATGAAGGAATATTTGAACAAGAGTTATTCAATGAAGGACCTAGGAGAAGCTGCTTTCATATTAGGCATTAAGATCTATAGAGATAGATCGAGAGGCTTAATAGAACTTTCACAGAGCACATACCTTGATAAAGTTTTGAAGAAGTTCAAAATGGAATAGTCCAAGAAGGGGTTCTTGCCTGTGTTACAAGGTGTGAAGTTGAGTAAGACTCAATGCCCAGTAACTGCAGAAGATAGAGAAAAGATGAGTGTCATCCCCTATGCTTCAGCCATAGGCTCTATCATGTATGCAATGCTGTGCACAAGACCCGATGTCAGCCTTGCCATAAGTATGGCCGGAAGGTTTCAAAGTGATCCTGGAATGGAGCACTGGCAAGCGGTCAAGAATATCCTTAAGTACCTGAAAAGGACTAAGGAAATGTTTCTCGTTTATGGAGGTGATGAAGAGCTCGTCGTAAAGGGTTACGTCGATGCAAGCTTTGACACTGATTCGGACGACTCTAAGTCACAAACCATATACGTATTTATTCTTCGGGGGAGCAGTAAGCTGGTGCAGTTCCAAGCAAAGCGTGGTAGCTGATTCTACGTGCGAAGCGGAATACATCGCAGCCTCGGAGGCGGCGAAGGAAGGTGTCTGGATGAAGCAGTTCATGACAGATCTTGGAGTAGTGCCCAGTGCACTGAATCCAATGAACCTGTTCTGTGACAACACTTGTGCCATTGCTCTGGCCAAGGAAACAAGGTTTAACAAGAGGACCAGGCACATAAAGCGACGCTTCAACTCCATCCGCGATTACATCATGGAGAAAGACATAAATATTTGCAAAGTGCACACGGATCTGAATGTTGCAGACCCGTTGACTAAACCTCTTCCAAGGGCTAAACATGATCAACACCAGAACTGCATGGGTGTTCGATTCATTACAATGTAAATCACATAGTGATGTGAACTAGATTATTGACTCTAGTGCAAGTGGGAGACTCTTAGAAATATGCCCTAGATGAAATAAATAAAGTGTTTATTATTGTATTTCCTTGTTCATAATAATCGTTTATTATCCATGCTATAATTGTATTAATTGGAAACATAGATACATGTGTGGATAACATAGACAAACACAATGTCCCTAGTATGCCTCTAGTGAACTAGCTCGTTGATCGAAAGATGGTTAAGGTTTCCTAGACATGGACATGAGATGTCATTTGATAACGGGATCACATCATTAGGAGAATGATGTGATGGACAAGACCCAAACTACAAATGTAGCTTATGATCGTGTCAGTTTATTGCTACTGTTTTCTGCATGTCAAGTATATGTTCCTATGACCATGAGGTCATGCAACTCACAAATATCGGAGGAGTACCTTGTGTGCATCAAACGTCACAACATAACTGGGTGACTATAAAGGTGCTCTACAGGTGTCTCCGAGGGTGTCTGTTGAGTTGGCATGGATCAAGACTGGGATTTGTTACTCCGTGTGATGGAGAGGTATCTCAGGGCCCACTCGGTAATACAACATCACAATAAGCCTTGCAAGCAATGTGACTAAGTGTTAGTTATGGGATCTTGTATTACGGAACAAGTAAAGAGACTTGCCAGTAACGAGGTTGAACTAGGCATGGAGATACCGACGATCGAATCTCGGACAAGTAACATACCAAAGAACAAAGGGAACATCAAACGGGATTAATTGAATCCTTGACATAGAGGTTCGACCGATAAAGATCTTCTTAGAACATGTAGGAACCAATGTGGACATCCAGGTCCCGCCATTTTTTATTGACCGTAGAGGTGTCTCGGTCATGTCTACATAGTTCTCGAACCTGCAGGGTCTGCGCACTTAAGGTTTGGTGACGTTTCGGTAGTATAGAGTTATGTATGGTGGTGACCGAAGTTTGTTCGGAGTCCCGGATGAGATCCCTGATGTCACGAGGAGCTCCGGAATGGTCCGAAGGTAAATATTCATATATAGGAAGTCCCGTTTTGGTCACCGGAAAAGTTCGGGCTCATCGGTAGTGTACCGGGAGTGCCGGTAGTGTACCGGGAGGCCTCCGGGAGGGGTATTTCGACCCAAGAGGCTTCATGGGCTGTGGGAGAGTGAATATCAGACCTTAGTGGGCTGGTGGAAACTCCCACACAAGGCCCATGTGGCTGGAGGAAAAAAACCAATAGGAAAAGGTGGGAAAAAAGGCAAAAAGGAGCAATCCTAGTCCTACTAGGATTGGAGGAGGAGAGTCCTCCTCCACCTCCCACTTCGGTCGAAGCCTCCAAGGCTTGGAGGCCAAGCTGCCTCAACTCCTCCCTCCCTCCTATATATACTAGTGGATTTCTAGGGTTTTGCACTTGATTTTCAGCCACGTGCAAACCCTAATCTGTAGTGCATAGTTTCTCCTCTAGATCGGTTTTCTGCAGTGCTTAGGCAAAGCCCTGCCGGAATTGCTCCACCACCATCGCCGGAGCACCGTCAGGCTGCCGGAGAACTATTCTTCCTCTCCACTCCTTCTTGCTGGATAAAGATGGTGGAGATCGTCATCAAGCTGTACGTCTGCTGAACGCGGAGGTGTCGTCCGTTCGGTGCTAGATCGGAAGGATCGTGATCAAGTTCGTGAGACGGATCGTGATCAAGTTCGTGGGACGGATCGTGATTCGATCGTGGGACGGATCGTGATTCGATCGTGGGACGGATCGTGATTCGATCGTGGGATGCACGGAGATTTGGATCGCGAAGACGTTCGACTACACCAACCGCGTTTCTTAATGCTTCCCGCTTAGCAATCTACAAGGGTATGTGGATCCACTCTCCCTCTCGTAGATGCTCATCACCATGGATAGATCTGCGTGTGCGTAGGAATTTTTTTTGTTTCCCATGCAACGTTCCCCAATATATCTATCCTCAGAAAAGTTGTCCTCGCCACCATCAGCATGGCCACTAGCCTTCGAAGTCACGTGGGACGAAGACTCTCGGACCGAAGTCTCCTGGGACGAAGACTCTAGGAACGAAGTCTCCTAGGATGAAGGCTCGGCGACCCGAGGCTCATCTTCCCGAGGCTCGGTGAACGGTGTTCGAGACGGGTCCAAGTCAGACGGGTCCACCTAAGACAGAGCACTCCTGTGGTTGGGAGAATCAGCTGGGGGTGGCGGCGAGGAAGGCGCAGCAGCCTTCCTACCTCTAACACCTCTCTTCGTCTTCCCATGACTTCTCCCGGTCGAAGAAGAAGCATCCGCCGGTATTTGCATACTATGTACCAACGCCTGCTGGTATCTGCATACTGTGTACCAGCACTCTTCGGAGTTGCTGGGGTGGAATAATAGCACCCCTCCCAGCACGCACCGAGGAAGGAGGCTCAGAGCGCTCTCGACCCGTGCCCACCATCTGTCAACACCTGCAATGACAAAGAGTGAACAAAATTAGTTCAACCTAAAAAATTGAATACCTAATAACATGAACTAATTAATAATATATATGTACATAATAATAATTGAATACCTGACATTACTAATATTAATCTTCATCGTCTATATATGCTCCGGGATCAATAAATGCATAATCATCATCACTATCAGTAATGACGTGCTCATCAGCATCATCAATAAATGCACCAACATGTGGAAGGCCTCCTTTATGTAATCGGTCAAGCATTGACAGGTCATCCGCAACAGTAACCTCTTCTTCTTCCGTCTCTTCTTGTTCCAGCTCAGGGGTGAAGTCGGATTCACTGTCGCTGTCTACCTCAATGTTCTGGGGTGAAGTAGAGCAGTTCTTGAAATGTTTTTTGGAAACACGTGTTTTTGGAAGAATTCTCCTTCATATGTGTCTGGGTTAATGTGAGGTTCATAATCATCTTCATTGATGGGAGGTGGTCTAAAATGTGGTGGCACATCATAAACGACATCCCAACCATTCAGATTTGGATCCGTTTGGCAGGCCCACGGTAGATAGAAAACTTGGGTCGCCTGTTGAGCCATAATATAGACATCGGGAACATCTAAATGGGTGCTTTGTTTGATTTTGACTAGCCCTATATGTTCATGAGTCCTTCTAGTCTCCTTCGGCTGGAACCAATAACATTTGAAGACTATGACTTTTGGTGGGTTTTCACTAAAGAATGTAAGTTCATAAATTGCTTCAACTCTTCCATAATACTCGACCCCTCCTTCGCCGATAGAGGAGACACAACAATTTGTAGACTTTTTGTCGGCCATAGATAGCTCTTTGCCAAAAGTACGAAAGCGATACCCGTTGATGTCGTATTTGTCAAATGAATGGACCTTATAGTCAAAACCATTAGCGACTTGTCTCAATTTGGAGTCCATAGATTCTGCATTAGCCTACAAGTTTAATATGAAAGGATTGTTGCATTAGCCACAAACTAGACAAAGAAATGAAATCGTCTAATGGAAATTACCGTTTGCTTGAACCAAGAGATGAAACCGGGATAGCCGCCTCCATGCTTTGCTAGAAGCTCATACTATTCGATGGAATCCTTTTGGATCACCGCTCCATCCGAGAATTTGGCGACGTATCGACTTTATCACATATCCGAGAATAAGGGCATTTCAAAGGAATTAGAAGTTTCAAAACAATGTACCGAGAACTTACTCGATGTACGGCCGCACTTCTGTTAGGTTGTTGAAGATATACAACGAAATGGTCTGCCATTCTTCGACATCCAACGCTATTGCTTTCGAATCACCGACTGGTGCGAGCTTCCCTGTCTTGCCTCGGTCGGGAGATGCAAAATCAAATGTTGCATTGGATTAAAGAAGCCCGGTGGAAAGATCTTTTCTAACTTACAGATCAACTCCGGCGCCAACTCTTCCAGTTCGTCTAGCACGTCAGGCGATAGTTCTTTTGCACAAAGAGCATGGAACAAATAGCTCAGCTCTGCCAGTACTAGTCATTCATCCTCAGGGATAAAGCCACGCAACATCACCAGCATTACCCGCTCAAGCCATATGTGCCAATCATGACTCTTGGGACCAAATATTTTCAATTTGTCAAGACTCGAACCCTTCTTTAGATTCGCTGCATACCCATTAGGGAACATCAACTGCATTATCACCCACAAGATCATTTCCCTCATAGCTGGCCTTCCAAGATTGAACCATGCCTTTGGCTTCCTCTAGTTCTTATTTCCTTTCGGTTGTCGCATGTTTTGTAACGGTCTATCACATAGAGCCTCCCGATCGACTCTAGCCTTAGGATTATCCTTCGACTTCCCCTTTATGATGAACAATGTACCAAAAAGGGCATCGATGATATTCTTTTCAGTGTGCATCACGTCGATGTTGTGTGGGCAAAGGAGGTCCTTAAAGTAAGGCAGATCCCACAAACATATCTTGTGAGTCCAGGCGTGTTTTGTATTATACCCTTTGAACTACCCTGGAAGATTTGGATCCGGCTTGAGAGCATTTATCTGATCCAGGGTTTGTTGGCCTGTCAACGCATGTGGTGTAGTGTTTTTGACAACTCTACCTTTGATGAAATTCTTCTTGTCTTTTCTGAACATATGGTAAGGATCCAGGAACTATATATGCATGTCGAAGCAAGAAAAGTTGCGACCCTCCTGCAACCAATGGAACTCAAGAGCTTCCTTGCATGTGGGGCACGGGAACCTTCCATGGACACACCAGCCAACGAATAGCGCATACCCCGGCAAGTCATGCGACGAGTACATGTACCACACATGCATTTTGAAGTTCTTTTTGGTAGCGGCGTTGTATGTCTTGGTCCCATTATCCCAGGCTTCTTGCAATTCATCCTTAAGCGGCTGCATGTACACATTCATATTCTTCCCCTGATATTTGGGCCCTGGAATTATCAATGTCAGGAAAATGTTCTTTCTTTTCATAATCTCTCCGGGGGGAGATTGAGTGGAATGAAAAATACAGGACAACAACTGTATTGTGCTACCGTCATACACATTGAACCCATCCATGCTAATGGCAACTCGAGGATGCCTTGGATCTACCGCTTTATCCTTATGTAATGCATCGAAGTGCTTCCACGCAAAAGCGTCTGAAGTGTGTCCCAACATCGGATTCCCATCTGCATCCAGTTCTGTTCTTTCACCCAATTTATGCCACATCATTTGTCTGGCCGTCTCTTCGACCATGAGAAGATGTTGAAGTCTTGGTACGATTGGTAGATACCGAAGAACATTAATGGGGATTTTGGTCTGAATCTTCTCACCCATACCGTTGTCTACCACAATATATCTGGAAGAATTACAAATGGGGCAATAGTTAAAGGCCGCATACTCAAGCCTAAATAAGGCACATCCATTGTCACAGGCATGTATCTTCTCATAGGGCATCTTAAGCGCACGTAGGATTTTGTCCGACTGGTACAGGTTTGCTGGCAATACATGGCCTTCGGGTAGAAAGCGTCCAAATATCATCATCATCACGTCGTAGCATTCTCTGCCCAGGTTGAACTGAGCCTTCAAAGCCATTACTTGCGTGATGGCATCCAGCTGACAAAGCTCAGTGTGCTCGTGGAGAGGATGTTTTGAAGACTCCAACATTTCATGGAAGGACTTTGCAGATTCCTCTATCTCATCGTCCGAATCCCGAGCATCATCAAAGTCTTGCACCATGTCTTCGATCCCAGTACCATGCTCGTCGGTGCAACGACAAACCACCTCAGCTCTGGCACGTTGGGCAGACTCACCATGAAATGTTTAGACCGTATAATTAGGTGTAAAACCCCACTTCTGCAGGTGTTTGATCATTTCAAACTCTGACCTCTTATGATAGTTGTCGCAATCGACACAGGGGCACCAGGTTGTTTTCTGTCCCTTTGCAAATGCGACTCTCACAAACTCCTTGGTTTTTGTTATCCATTCATGGGTCATGTCTTTCTGACTAGCGTGACCGGTGTACGTCCACCCACGATCACTCATCTTGCCTAGCTACTGGACACACAAAAAATATATACATAATTCAGCAAACCATATTCATCAGTTAATAGAGTTTATCAGTTTTATTACGTCGATGCAACCTAGACGCTAGTAGGTAAAGATAGGTCATAATCCCACTTGAGTATGTGTATATTGGGTTCGTTTTCCCATGCTCTGCTCAGGATCCGACGTACAATTTCGGCAGCACCTCCACGTTGTTCTCCTGATACACATCTCGTCAATAAGCAGAGAGTATGTGTACCCAGAGAACAACAGGGAGGCACTGACAAAATTCTGCATCGGATTCGGAGCAGAGCATATGGGAAAATGAACCGAATCTACACATACTTCGGCTGTCCATGGATAACGTTGGACAATTCGAAAGAATCACGGTTATAAATATGCTAATGCATGCATATTTATAGATGTAACCCTTTCAAACGGGAGACGCATAGTGGTCATGCATACTGATGATTGAAGACACATATAGCTAGCAAGTTTCATCGGCACGAAGACCGGAACAAAGCAAAAAAAATTAAGGGTGCCGGGGGAGAAGATGTCATTTGTGCTCACCAACGAACGCAGCAGGGGAGCTTGTCAAATGCACGGGGAGGTCATCGAACAACTGCACATTGAAATTCACCTAATCAACACAAAATATGATGTTTTTATAACAAAATAGGAAAATATGTGACCTAGCTCATAATTTACAAAACTATGACCTCCTCGGCCTCATGAAGACCGAAGAGCAACTTTTTGGTCAACAGGAGGCAGAATAGGTGTCAGGGGTCGGGGGTCAGTGGTATCGGGAGACAGTGGCATTAGGGGTTAGTGGCATCGGCTGTCGGGGGTCGGTTGTGTCGGGAGTCGGGGGTCGGTGGCGTTAGTGGTCGGGGGTCGATGGCGTCGGTGGTCGGGGGTCGGTGGTGTCAGTGGTCGGGGGTCGGGGGTCGGGGGTCGGGGGTCGGGGGTCCGGGGCATCGGGGGTCGGTGGCATAGGGGGTTGGGGGTCGATGGCGTCGGGGGTCGAGGGTCGGTGGCATCAGAGGTTGGGGGTTAGTGGCGTCAAGGATCAGGGATCGGGGGCTCTTCTCTTCTTCTTCTTCTTCTTCTTCTTCCCCTTCTTCTTCTTCTTCTTCTCCTCTTCTCCTCATCATCATCTTCTTCTTCTTCTTCTTCCTGTTCTTCCTTCTTTTACTTTTTCCTCTTTTTCTTCTCCTCTTCTCCTCTTTTTCTTCTTCTTCTTCTTCTTCTTCTCCTCCTCCTCCTCTTCTTATTCTTCTTCCTCTTCTTCTACTTATTCTTATTTTCTTTTTTTCATCTTTCTTCTTTCTTCTTCTAATTATGTAAATATAATCTAAACTAAACCTAAACTAAACATAAAACTAAACCTAAAACTAAAACTAAACTAAATCTAAACTAAACCTAAACCTAAAAAACAAAAAAAAACAAAAGAGGAGAAGAAGCTCACCTTGGAGGGGAGGAGGGGGCCGGTGGAGGAGGGGGCCTATGGAGGAGGGCCGCCGTAGGGGAGGGGCGGCGCCGTGGCCTGCCTCACGGGGGGGGCTCGGGCGGCCGCCACTGGGGTGGGGTCGGGGGCGGCAGGGGCGGTGGCCGGCGGGTGCGACAAGGGCGGCGGCAGGGACGGTGGGGGTCTGGGGTGGTGGGCGGCGGGTGCGGTGGGGGCGGCGGCCGGCGAGTGTGGGGGTCGGGGTGGCAGGGGCGGCGGTGGGCGGCGGTGCGGCGGCAGGGGCGGTGGGGGTCAGGGGCGGCGGGCGGCGGGTGCGGTGAGGGCGGCAGGGGCGGCGACCGGTGGGTGTGAGGGTCGGGGGTGGCAGAGGCGGCGGCGAGCGGCGGTGGGGGTCGGGGGTGCGGTGGGGTAGGGGAGGAGAGAGAGGCAGAGAGAGAAGAGAGAGAGAGGAGGTCACGATGTTAATTAGGTAGCGTTTTCTTTGCCGTCTGCTAGCAGACGGCAAAGAAGCTTTGCCGTCCGCAAGCAGACGACAAAGAAAGTGGCCGTTAGTTGGTTCTCGTTAGTGGCCCACCTCCCTCTTTGCCGTCCGCTAGCTGACGGCAAACCTCCTTTGCCGTCTGCTAGCGGACGACAAAGAAGTGGCTGATGGCAAAGAGCTTCTTTGCCGTCAGCTAGTTGTTCGTCGTCTGTTTCCTCGAAACGGATGGCAAAGAGCTTCTTTGCCGTCCACCAGCTGACGGCAAAGAACTGGCAGGCGGCAAATTTTCTGATTCCAGTAGTGTTACCCCGAAGTTCACTGAACCTTATTCTTGGATTCAACGAGGAAAGTGAAAAAAAAGACTACAAAGGCATCAATAAGGTCCTAGATGAAGCAATTTTCGAGTACACCAGACGGAAGGAGTAATCAGAGACGGATATCGCAAGTTCGACAAGTTTAAAGCGGTACGCTTCGGACAGAAAACTGACTTTTGTTGCATGGAGCAGTCGCAAAACAATGATATAGATGGCTACTACGTTGTCCACCACATGGAGGAGTACATACGGGAGGGAGAACGCCTTACAAAGAACTCGGACGTCATCGGATGGGGGAAGAAAATGGAGCATATTAGCTCGGAAAATAACAGAGATGAATTCAGACACATCCACGTGAAGTTTTCTACCATCCTCAACAAGGACGTCATTGACCATATGCCGGGTTTTCAACGGCGGCGCACCTTCCGGCCCAGAGGAAATAAAAGTTCGTCTTCGGAAGCAGGGGCTTGATGATGACGGTCATGTGTCTATCGCGGATCCGGCGAAGAAATACGTTAATGATCCGTATGCCAATATGTAATAGGATAGTGTCAGCTACCTATGGTGTTGGTTCTACAATACTGCTAGCTCGATCAACTACATGTTCGTGTGGTTTTGTGTTTTACTTTAAAACATGATCACTAGCTATCTTAACTAATTATTTAAGCACTATCTACGAATTGAAAATTTCTTTCAATTTCCTCTACTTGTTACCTTATTCTGACATGCAAAAGGTGCCCGTTCACGCTGTCGTGGCAGCGATTTTCCGATGCTTACAAATTAAGTAAGGGCGTGCTGAGAAGGTACAACACCTGCAGCGTTTTTCAGTTATTTGTGATGTTGGAATAATATGTACGCCATAGATACAGGACATAATGCCGACATACAACATAATTAATGCGATAGGTATTCTATATACTTCTGGCGTAGGCTCCAATGTTACCACTGTTTTTTAACTATGGAGCCATATTGCTGGCGTCGGGTGTCTACGCCAGCAAGGCCCTTTTTGTCACGCCATAGCTAGGCTTTTCTGCACTAGTGCAAATATGGCACGATGGTCGGGCAAGATTGAAGAGTTGTTCAAGGCCTCCGCCACCTCCCGTTTGCGCCCTTGTAGCTTGGCTCCTACGGGGCCGAGCATAGGCGACAACGTCCTCGCTACACCATCCATGCCTAATCTTTTCATGGTAGGAAACACAACCCTTCATTTACTTGTATTTATGTTATCTACTCTTAATAGTTGTTACTAATATCACTATAAAATATTTTATCATTGTTACTCTGGTTTATTCATTTACTCGGACAATACAATATTTGCAGAAGCTCAAGCAGCTACATCACACAAGAATTATGACACCTTGTGTGTGACAGAAGTGCCAATATACATACCCTCCTCTACTCTTCGCTAATTGGGATACTTCAACGAAAGTGCTACACGATCCTATTTGGTCGCAGGCACCAAAGCATTTTCTGGCGTCGTTGCTATGGAGCTAAGAGCAGAGTATTTGTTTCAACACTAATTTTGCAGGTGTTGTTATTGTAGATTCTTCCTATAAGCGGCAAGGGATCTCCTTGTTCTCGAAGAGTGTGTTTACCAGATTATATTGCTCATTTTCCTTAGGAGCAACAAGCTTCATTAATAGAAAAATACAAACATAATAAAACTGTTGAGCTTAATTTATTTGCAGAAATGTCGATTACTATGAAGCCAAAGAAGACTGTAAGAGATCATTGTGCTCCGGTAGTGATTCAAGATCTCCTATAGTATCTCCTACCAATTATGAAGTGGAGTACTTGACTGACTTGATATTATTAAGGAAGTCAAAAAGTATGCCTTTGCAGGAACCAAGGAGGAAGACCCTCAAGCACATCTTAAGTTCTTTGATACTCTTTGTGGAACTTTTAAGTTAAAATATGTGTCACGAGAATTTGCTTTAGTAAGATGTTTCAGGTTTTCTTTAAAAGGTGATGCTGAGAAATGTTATAATAGTCTGCCTCAAGGAAGTATAACCAGTTGGCTGATGCTTGTTGAATAATTTGTGCCTAAATTTCTTCCATGTTCAAACATTACTAAATTACAAAGAAACCTTACCTTATTTTTTCAGGAAAATGGTGAAAGTCTCTATGAAGCCTGGGAGAGATATTCTAAGTTTGTGAATTTATGTCCTAATCATGGTTATACTTAATATGTTATACTTCACGTGTTTTATCATGGAATTAGCAATGAATGAAATTCTATTCTCGATTAAGTGTAGGAGAAACATTTATGCCTTTAACTCTGGAAGAAGGAAGAGAACTTATAGAGAAGATTATTACTGCAAACAAACATGAAATATTGAGGAACCAGTCAATCCCACTCGAAAAATATATCATGGTGAAGATATGCAAGAATTAAAATATTAATTAAAAAGTTGTGGGGGGAGTTCTCCCAAAAGTGTTCAGTCAAAAAAAAGGATATGGAAGAATTTTAAAAGGCTACTCAATAGAAAGGTAAGCACGTTGAACAAGTTATCAATGAGAAAGCGGATCTCTTTAGTATTTATTAGTAGGAGGAAAAACTTCGGGAAATGATGAATAAGTTCTAATTTCATGAATACAACTTCAACATAGACCTTCGAAGATGAATCCATAATAATGAAAAGGTGATAGCCTACCTCTCTGATGAGGTAGAAGGGTTAAGCCATGCGCTAAAGAATCTTGACAAATATATTCATATGACAGAAACTCAATGCTCTCAAATTGCTGAAACTCAAACTTTGATCCTAGCTCAATTAGATTAAGATAACCTTGTTTCTACTAATGACATTGAAACTCGTAGTGGTAAAATAACATAGGATCCTAAAGGTCCAGAGTGGTTCGAGAAGGAACGAGAGAAAAGGCACTAGTAGAAAACGGGCCATCTGTCCCGGTTCTGAAGGGCCTTTAGTCCCGGTTCTTCAACCAGGACCAAAGGCCCTCACTTTCAGTCTTGGTTGGGTTATGAACCGGGACTAAAGGAGCTCCATGTGGCCACTGTCGGGCGCCCAGGCAGGAGGACCTTTAGTCCCGGTTAGTAACACCAACCGGGACTAAAACGGACCCACGCGTCAGCACGAGCCAATGTTGTTGTTTTTTGAAATGAGGGGTTTGGGGTTTTGGAGGGTTTAGGGGTTTCATATTGTGTTTCTCCCTTTTCTTTTTGTGTTTACCATTTAATTCTTTTACATTTAGGGTTTTGTTTTTATTTTATGTTTTCCATTCAACTCGACGCTAGCTACTAATAGCAATATGAAGAAACCGTTACACAACATCGTGATGAATATAACATAGATAAGTGATGAATATATTTGACACTACTACAATAGTACACGTTCATGCATATATACAATATAATATTCCTTACTATCCCTAGTATCTAATTACCAAAATGACCTTTAGTCCCGGTTCTAGAAACAAACCGGGACTAAAGGGGATGTGCCAGGAGCGAGGCCCTTTAGTCTCGTTTTTTGTCTGGAACAGGAACTAAAGGTCTCAGCCGAACCGGGAATGGTGCCTGCCGAGGCCCGACCAACGTCCTAGCCACTCGAACCGGGACTAATGCTCCCATTAGTCCCGGTTCGTAGCTCGACCAGGATTGTTGCTCTTATCTGGCCAAACCAAAGCCCTGTTTTCTACTAGTGAGGAGAAAAGAGAGTCAGAGCCAAACCCAGGAGAACAGATAAGTTCTCTTTGGGGAGGAAGAAACAGAAGAGCATGTCCATAAGTATGACAGGATGATGAAGCAGAAGAAGACAAATAATTCGATCCAGATACTGAGATGGTGGACGGTGACAATGATGAAGAATCAGTAACACCAGAAGGTGGAAGAACTGAAGAGCCAAGGGTGGAAAGTAATACCAGATCACCCTACGCAACTAGAGTAGAAAGTAGCCAAGCATCCAAGAACAAAGAAAAGGGTATGGAGAAAGATAAAGGTAAAACTAAGAAGACACTCTCTTATCCTAAAGTCATAAGACCACCCTCTAATGATGCATTGTACTCCTCTTTTCTACAAGCAATAGCTGACCTGAAAGTTTCCTTGCATGTAGCTGATATATTGAAAGTTTATACCTTTGGTAAGTTCATGTGTTCAGACTCTATTATGGATTTCTGGCTACATTCTCCATAGATCCCTCTTAGATCTTTCTCCAATCTTGGATTAGGGAACAAGGAGATAGTTGCGACTACTAGCGGTTTCATTATGGGCTTGATATAGTTAACAATAAGAAACGATTGAACCAAAAAGAGCAGGTAGCCATGATAATGGAGTACCTTTCTGAAGACCAAATACCAGAAAAGCTAGGAGACCCAGGTATACCTGCCATATCTTGTTCAATTGGTAATGTCGATATAAATAATGCACTTTGTGATGTTGGAGTGCGAGTGAGTGTAATGCCTATAGACATCTACCATAAGTAGAACTTAGGAGAATATGTACCCACACGTAAAACCTTCAAGATGGCAGATAAGTCTACAAAGGAGCCAATTGGAGTGGCTAAAAATGTTTTATTGAGATTAGATGGCCATATTATACCTACTTACTTTGTTATTCTCGATATGCCTAAAGATGAAAACAATATATGTTATTCTAGGTAGGCCATTTTTAAATACCACATGTGCAGCATTGTATTGTGTAGAAGGGAAAGTAACCTTCAGAATTTACAATAAAGAAATCATGAGGTATTTCCTAAAGAAGACATGAATGAAACAGAAGTATATTCCCTCACCTAAGCGAGTATGCATGGTAATTAAACAAAATCTCAGGCCACCGGAGACTTGAAAAATAAATATGTATGAGGTTGAGCTTAGCAACGTAAAAACCAACGCTTAATGGGAGGTAACCCATCAATTAATCATTTTTACCTGGTAATTTTGCTCTCATAAATATTCTAATGAAGAACGCTAGGAAAACTTTGTTTTTGACTTTTTATTGTAGGATGAAAATCGAAGAAAGAAGAGAGAAGGAGGAGAACCAAGAGGGAAGGAAAAGGTCAAATGAAGGGATGGTAGATATATACCTTAGAGAGAAGAGGAATTTGGTGTTACCAAAGCAGTACGACGCAGGGCACAATATAGATGATATGAAATACAATGCGAAGCTCCTCATAAAACCATCTTCGTTATCATCACTAAGCATCTCTTCCTCAATTTTGTTGATCGACATCTTGTTCCGATGATCAATGTACTTGCTTCTTAACTCTGTAACCTCTTCCATGACTTCAGGATCATCACTACTAAAGACAAAAGCAGTGCCACCAGGGAAATCAAAATTTTGTCTATCATATCTTTGGTGATCTTTACGACTTTGTCCTTGCTCTTGAAACAAGGCTCCCTACTACCAAATATATGTGGGTCTAACCACTCGAGCATATTCATTGGGATATGTAATTCATAGGCCATATGAAGCATGGCATCCATTTTGTACTTGCTGATGTGACCTAACTGAATGTCACTAAACTTCTTCACAGTCTTGTTGAAAAGCATGGTTGATAATCTAGACATGTAGGATTTCATAACTTCCTAAGGAAAACTCTTGGTCCAGAAAAGAAAAAAGTACAACTATTCAGAGAGTGAAGAAAGAAAGTACAACATGCTAAATGGCAAAAATATGCTAGTAGGTAGAAATTTCTATTTGAAATGGGATTGCAACGGTTGGAGTCTGCTAAGTGCACTATCCTGAACCCATATACATGGTACTACATTACATGCAGTATTTGAGTTAAAATGAGTAGCAAACAAAATCTTGTAACTGGATTGGAACTACTTCTCTGAAAAATAATTGCCATGTAATATCTTTATGGCTCATCTCTCGAAAGTTGCAATTCCAATTTAGCGCCAAACAAACAAGCATACAAATGGTCATATGCACTTCAAGTTTATTTAAAAAATAGCATGCCAACAAGTTATTGGTAAAGAGAGAAATAACACATAATTCTAGGCTAGCAGGAATACGTGCTCAATTTTACATTCTTTATTCACTGAAGAGAAGTTTAGTATTTCTTATAAACAGTATGAAAAACATACACATACAAAGTCCGCAACATGAAGAACATAGTTATACATTAGCATTGGTGTTGGAGAAAAAAGGGATGGTCTGTGACTGCGCAGAGTTCTAAGGAAACAAATTATAAACTACGGGGTGAACCAGGATAAACGTATCTCCCTGGTTATTTCAGAGACCTCGTATTGGCATTTCATATGCTTCCTCAGCTTCTAATTCTTCGACTAGGCCATATCCAATAATGTATTCATCTGCAAAATTAAGTTGAGTGAGCATCAAATGACCAAAATGGGAAGCTTCCATATAGCACACAACCCTCGGAAAAAACATACTAGAGGTGCATTTTGAAAGCACAACTTCTCCCTAGATGGTTTTGATAATTAATAACAACATATATGTCATTGGACTAATGATTCTACCAAGTATATTTCAGGAAGAGTTCAATGAATGCATTGGCAAAGGATTGTGAGGAGATCCCCTAGATGCAAGGAACATTCATTGGCAACAAGCTTCAAGACTCTACATTTTGCATTTTGTGAGAAATCACATTTGAGTTCATAGGAAAGCCAATACTATTAAAAAGGGATGAGGTATCCATGATGATCTAGTTGCTCAAGTGATTAGAGATTAGCCACCAAAAATACTCATGAAATTCTCCCACAAATATTGTGTCAAAACCCTAACACTCAAATTCAGTGCCACCAACTTTTCTGAATCGGCCCTACCGACTTTTACCCAAAGACAGGTCCAGAGCCAAACCCTAACGTCTCGGTGAAACCAAGTGAAAATGAAATGAGTGACCAACTTTTTATTGTCCCATTTCTAAAAATCGTAAATTCCGAGTTTTAATAATCGGTGACATCGAAACTGGTAACTTCTAGTCCAACCAAAATCGGACCCATCGAGATTTATATATCAGTCTCACCGAAACGTCAAAAGTTGCCACATTTTGCACTAGTCGGTGCTACCGAGTTTTTGTTTCGGTTTCATCGAGTTGGGAAATAATGATGTAACGATTGGATTTTTGGAGATGCCTATATATACCCCTCCACCCGCCTCTCACTCGTAGAGAAAGCACTCATAATAGACCAACACTTGCCCCATTCATTTTCTGAGAGAGAACCACCTACTGAATCTTGATTTATAACCTCCCCAAATTGCTTTCCACCCAATCAATCTCTTCTATCAAGCCAAATCTGTGAGAGAGTGATTGAGTGTTCAGGAGACTATCTTTTGAAGCACAAGAGCAAGGAGTTCATCATACTTAGCACATCTATTACCTTTTGGAGAGTGGTGTTTCCTAGATTGGTTAGGTGTCGCTTGGGAGCCTCCTAATTCATGTGGAGTTTAACCAAGAAGTTTGTAAGGGCAAGGAGATCGCCTACTTCGTGAAGATCTACCCCGAGTGGGGCTATTCCTTCTTGGACGTAAGCCATGGTGGAATATACAAGGTTGGTACTTTGTGGACCCTTATGGGTGGAGCCCTCCATGGACTCTTGCGACCGATACCCTCTGTGGGTTGAAGTCTCCATCAACATGGACATACAATAGCACCACCTATCGGAACCACACGAAACATCTTCGTGTCTCCAATTGCATTTGATCTTCCTATCCCTTCCGTCTACTTATATGCGCATGTATCTACTTTCCGCTACTATACTCTTAGAATTCCATGTGTAGGGTGTGCTTGACTTGATATAATTATTAAAACTTGCCAACATATAAAATTTGGAGAAGTCTAGATGATTTTTATTTTGGTCAAGTAGTCTAATCCCCCCTCTCTAGACGTACTTTGGATCCTACACATTTCAACACAAAGCCTACAGTACTAAGGGGATTTGCACACAATCCCTAGAGTACTAAGGGGATTTTAACACTAACCCTAGAGTACTTAGCAGAATTTCAACACAAACCATAGAGCTGTTAAGGAGGATTTCACAACAAAAACCTACAGAACTAAAGGGACATTTCAGCTGCTCAAGAGGATTTCATGACAAAAACCTAAGGGGGGTTTGAACACAAGACACATATCAATAAGGTAAAAATTACCACAAACCCTAGATTATTAAGAGGAAATTGCACGACAAACCCTAGAGTACTACAAGGATCTTTGCCTATGGAGCAAAAGGAACAAAATGAAAAGTAGCTACAAATTGATTCAACGCAGTACTGTAGAACCGTGTGGAGAAGATCGATTTAGACACACCAGCAGCACAATCCCTAAATAGAAACACCAGAAAACACTTGCACCGGATGAAAAACAAACCTAAGAGGAACCAAATGAGCGGATGAACACTATCAACACAATCATGGACTCCCGAATAGAAGAAAATAGTGGATGAACAAAACTTCAGGGTTCAGAGGGGATGAACCAACAGAAGCCATCATGGGAACAAATCGAATGGGAATCGACTCCGTCCGGCGATCCCTCCTCCGCGAGGATGAAGCGGACTAGATCGATCCACTCCGCACAACCGAGTCTCACATTAGGGTTTCATCGCAGCTATGGGAAAAGAAGTGACTCGAAGTGGGTTGCGGGAGGAGGAAGAAGGACAGGCGTCGGGCGTTGCATGCACCCGTGCGCACACTTTTGGGCCATCCCAATTTTAGGTAAAGGTGTCCCTATTTTGTTCTAGTTTCCCTTTTTATTGATCTTATCTGTATTTTCACTTTTTCTTCTTTTATTCTTTAAATATTCTTTGCGATTTCAAAGAACTTCTAAATTACAGATTTTTTTTCACATATTGCGTAAATTGTTTGTAATTTTTATTAAAAAAATATGTATTTCCAAGAATATTTCTATTTTAAAATGTGTTCTAGATTTAATAATTATTCACATTTTTCTAAATATATCGAATTTAAAAAATGGTCCTGAATTCCTAAAAATAATCACGAATTACAACAAAAAATTTGAAGTGAAAAAATTCAGAAATTTTAAAAAAGTTCCAAATTTAAAAAAAATGCTGAAGATATTGAAAAATGCTCATAAATTTGGTAACACATTTTGAATGTAAAAAACTATTCCAATGTCTTTTAAATCCTGGATTTTAAGCAATAATCATGAATGGTAGAAAATGTTCAAAATTCAAAAATAATTCGTGAAATAAAAAAATAAAGAAATTTAAAATATGTTAATCGATACAAAAAATGTTGGCGAATTAAAACAATTCAACACGGTCTGAGACTCTTTGAGAATTAAAAAATTGTTGTTGAATTTTAAAAATAGCACGATTTCAAAATGTTTGCGTATTTAATAAATTATTCATGATTTTCTGTTGAATATTTTTAAAAGAAGAAAAAGACAAAATTGAAAGAAAAAAGGGAAAAATAAAAAAAAGGAGAATACATATAAGAAAAAAGCCCAGATCAGTGAAGATATTAGAACTTTCGCAAAACCGAATTGAGAAACTCGCATCATATTAAATGTATGGGCAGGCCCATATTTGTGCGAGCAATCACATTCTGCTTATTCTGCAGGTAAATCCTAGGTGACGCTCAATGCTCCACATTGTCGACGGTTGACACAGGATAAGCACATCCAGGTAGTAAACGGAAGATTTTAGAAGTTTTGTGTTCTACGCCGACGATTTTAGAAGTTTTGTCTTCTACGCCGACGAAAATTAAAAAGAAAATGCAAAACTGTGAGAGAAGTGGGATTCGAACCCAGGAGACCTGGGTAGAGAAGCAAGGCTCAGGCCGTTGGGCTATTTTAGTACTTCTGGCGTCAAAAGCACTCGTTCAATATTAACTAAAACCGGCGCGGATTTTAGAAGAAAAAAACTAAACGTTTCTTTCACTTACCAGTGACATGATGGGTAATTTGTGTCACCTTCGAGGGTAAATTTAACGACGTACGGACAGAAGGGATCCGTACTTTAATAGTAGGTATAGAGAAGTTACTAAGCGATTTGTCACTAAAGTTTTGGGAACCTTCTGGAAGGTACGAATCTGATTTTACCGGGTTTCAAAACATTCTAGAAGGTTCTTAAACAGGGTTTTATTGTTTTTCCGTCATTACCGTTCTTTTCTTTTTTTGTATTTTCTCTCTTTCAAGATTATTCTTATTTTTCCAAAAATGTTCACGTAATTAGAATATTTATTAGAAAATTCCAAAACTGATCGATTATTTTTAAATAGTTTTTATATGAAAATTAGTATTTGAAAAATTCCGTTCTCGAAATTGTTTTATAAGTTGGGATTTTTTTTGAAAAATGTTTAGGAAATTCGGAAAAATGCCGACCTTCTCAAATGTTGTTTCTGTTCACATTTTTTTTATCATAAGTTTGACAAAACGTTTGTGCTTCCGTAACGTGTGAAATCTTCGCTTTCATCACTAAGCATCACTTCCTCAATTTTGTTGTTCAACATCTTATTCCGATAATCAAGTTACTTGCTTCTTAACTCCGCAGCCTCTTCCTTGACCTGAGCGTCATCACTACTAAAGACAAATGGACAATGCCACCAGGGAAATCAATTTTTTTGTCTACCATATCTTTGATGATCTTGATGGCTTTGTCCTTGCGCATAAACAAGGCTCCCTAATGCCAAATATATGCTGGTCTAACCACTCGAGCATATTCATTGGGATCTGTAGGTCATAGGGCATATGAAGCAGGGCATCCATTTTGTACTAGTTGATGTGACCTAATTGGATGCCACTAAACTTCTTAACAATCTTGTTGAAATGCGGTTGAAAATCTAGACACATAGGTAGGATTGCATAACTTCCTAGGCAAAACTCTTGCTGCAGAAAAGAAAAAAAAACACAACTATTCAGAGGGTGAGGAAAGAAAGTATAAAACATGCTAAATGAAAAAAAAATGCTAGCAGGTAGAAATTTCTATTTGAAAAAGGATTGCAATGGTTGGAATCTGCTATATGCACTCTCATGAACCCACATACATGGTACTACAGTACATTGAGTACGTGCATTAAAATGTGTAGCAAACAAAATCTTGGAACTGGAGTGGAATTACAGCTCTAAAAAATAATAGCCACGTACTTTCTGGCTCATCTGTGAGAAAATCCAATTCCTGTTTTAGCACCAAACAAACATTCGTACAAATGATCATATGCATTCCCAGTTTATTTAAAAATGAGAATGCCTACTAGTTACTGGTAAACAGAGAAATAACACATAAATCTAGGCTAGCAGGAATACATGCTCAATTTTTCTTTACTCACTGAAGAAAATTTAGAGAGAGGTGTTTTGGAGGCCGAGCTGCATGGTGGCCGTTATCTCCATCGAACATTGTCACGTTAGGATCCGTGCATTCAGACTTTTCAAGCGCTATACCCAGGCTATTTAGGATAAATACACATGTGCCATTCTCTCCTGTTCTTGATTTGTACGTGGGCCCCCTTTGAGGCTGATGCTGACATGAACATGATGTGCCTAGTGAGCGCATTTTGAGCTGGCACGAGAACACTCCGCTTACATTTGTTTTTCTCCATGCCGCACATCTGCTTCGCTGGCCTACTAGTTGCCTAGCCTTGCACTAGTCAGCGCCTAGCTAACTACTAGCACAACATTAGTTGTTTCTCTTTTCCTTTTAGCTCGTGCTGTTTTTATTTCTTTCTTTTTTTGAACACATTGTAAATGTGCATGAATAAATTTCTTTCCCACATATATACCTGTAACCTTTTGAACAAAATATATTTCACTAGTTGCAAGGATAAAAGTTTCGAGTATATATAAAGTTTTTCTTCCAATTTTGAAAATTTGGTCACGTATTACTAAAATACACGATGAGCGCTTTTAAAATACATTCTAAAAGATTTTTGATACACGTTGTACATTATTCTCAATACACAGTTAACAATCTATTAAGAATGCGATGAACACAGTTTTGAAGCTACACAATGAATATTTCTTAAATACACACTGAACACTTCGTAAAAGTACGCGTGGTGCATAATTTTAAACTATATGACTAACTTTTTTTTCCAAAATGCTTTGAACAATTTTTTCAATACACGATGGACCATCTTTAAAATACACGTTGAACAGTTGTTAAAAATGTGGTGATCATTTTTTACAACAAAAATGAACACTTTGTAAAAGAACGTGACAAACATTTTAAACATTTTCTGCCCTAAGAACATTTTTATATACAAAGAAGAGATGAAAAATGAGAAAACACAAAAGGGGGAAATTAAATAAGAAACGGAAATTTCTTGTAATGCCTGGTAGTACAATACGAGGGAGCCTTTTTTGTTGTTGCAACACATGAACAGTTTTTCACGAAGAACATTTTTGAAAAACACATGAAGATTTTATTACGCACAAGAACAAATTATTTTTGAAATACATAGATGTTTCTTGTTTTTGCGATAAAACTTCCAATCTATTTATCTTCAATCACGAGAGTACAACGAACATCAAAAATAATAAAAACTACATCTAAATCTATAAACCACCTAGCGACCACTGCAAGCACTGAAACGAGCCGATGGCGCGTCGTCGACATCGTCCCTTCCTCGCCGGAGTTGGGCAAAACTTGTTTTAGTAGACAATTCGAAAGTCATCGTGCTAAGACCCCATAGGACTAGCGCCCCAGAACAACAACTGCCATCGATGAAGATACGCGTAGATCAGAAGGATCAATTTGAAGACACACGAATATCGACGAACGAAGACCGGATCCGAGTAGATCCACCAAAGACAACCACTAACCGAATTCTGCGAGATCCGTCGGAGACATACCTGCAGATGCCCTCCGCCGATGCTAGACGAACCACCGATGAGGGGGCTAGGTGGGGAGAACCTTATTCCATCTTTAGGCAGCCGTCGCCGTCTCGTCTTCTAAGCATGACACAAGCCCTAGCAAAACCAAAAATAATAATCTAAAGACGGAGCCCTCCCGCCGGCAAGTGACAGGATAAACCACGTCCCCATGGCCCTAGGTTATCGAAGACGAGGCGGACCGGAAACAGTGCTGGCAGGAGACAAATCAACACTAATTTTTTGTAGGAGGCAGCGGCAACACATGGGCTTTTCTGTTGGACCGTGGGAATATATTTTTAGCAAGAGTTGAACTAATAGCATGACATGTTTAAGGATAATTCGTTCATATAAAAAAAATCACAGGTTCCATTCAAATAATTCTAGGCATAAATCCCAACGTCCATCCGACAGTAATGGATAACTCAATTGCTCGACATTTTCAAAAAGAAAAAAGAAAAAAACTCAATTGCTCGACTCAATTAATTCTGGGCATAAAAATAAATCCCAATTTTCGAAAAGCCGCTAGCAAGTTTAAGGGGCACATCACGAGATAAGTGTCGTTGTTGCGGCAGTGGTGCCGATATTTTAGCGTCTCACACGTAGCAGACTGGCACATTAATCCCGCCCATGTTCGTGAACTCCTTGCACTGGGCAAGATTGAACGCATGAACAGCTTGGCAGGGCAGCATCATTAACATGGGCAAACACTGTGCATAAATCGAGAATACTGTGTGTTGTAAAAAGGTGTCAGATCAAAATACCTAGAATAATACGGGACGTCAGCTGATCCCTACGAAGACCAACGAGCCAGATTACGGCCTGCATGATGCTCGGCCTCCAAACGGCATTTTCGGAAAATTTAGTACTTTTTATAACCAGTATGAAAAAAATACACATATAAAATCAGCAGCATGAAGAACATAGCTGTACATTAGCACTGGGCTGGAGAAAAAAAGATATGATCGGTGACTTGGCAGAGTTCTAAGGAAACAAATTAAAAACTACGGGGTGAACCAGAATAAACGTATCGCCCTGATTATTTCGAAGACCTCGTATTGGTATTTCATATGCTTCCTTGGCCTCTACTTCTTTGACTAGGCCATCTCCAATGCCGTCATCAGCTGCAAAATCAAGTTGAGTGAGCATCAAACGATGAAGCTTCTATACATCACATAACCCTCGGAAAAAACATACTATAGGAATATTTCAACACAAACCCTAGAGTACTAAGGGGATTTCAAAACAAACCCTCTAGTACTAAGGGGATTTCAACACTAATCCTAGAGTACTTAGCATGATTTCAACACAAACCATAGAGCTGCTAAGGAGGATTTCAGCACATAAACCCACGGAACTAAAGGGGGATTTCAGCTGCTGAGGAGGATTTCACCACAAAAACCTAACGGGGGTTTGACCACAAGACGTAGATTAATAAGGCAAAAATTACCACAAACCATAGAGTGTGAAGAGGAAATTGCACCACAAACCCTTACTACATGGATCGTTGCCTATGGAGCAAAAGAAACAAAATGCAAACTGGCTACAAATCGATTCAACACGGTACTATAGAACATGTGGAGCAGATCGATTCATACGCACTAGCAGAACAAACCCTAAAAGGAAACACAACAAAACCCTTGCAGCGGATGAAACACAAACCTAAGATGAACTAAAGGAGCGGGTGAACAATATCAACACAATCATGGACACCCGAACATAAGAAAATAGTGAATGAACAAAACTTTAGGGTTCAGAGGGGTCAAACCAACAGAAGCCATCACGGGAACACATCAAGGGAGAATCCACTCACTTCGACGATTCGTCCTCCGCAAGAACGAAGTGGACCAGATTGATCCACTCCCTATGGCCGAGTCTCATGTTAGGGTTCCGTTGCCGCTACGGGAAAAGAAGCGACTCGAAGTGGGCTGCGGGAGGAGGAAGAAGGAGAGGAGGCGGACATTGTATGAGGTCGGGCCGGGCACGCAAACGAAAGTCTACGAGGGACACACAATCGAAATGGGACGAGCCCACGTAGCGTGCCTGCAGGCACTAATTGGCAGAAATAGAAAAAAACAACACCTGCAGTGCCAAATAGGATTTGCCCACAAGGGGTGCCTGTCAACTATGCCCCTTCGATCATGAAGGCACGAGCGCGCTGGGCTCGCGAAATTTGAACCTTTTCCCACAAAAAAAACAATCCTAGCACCTATACATCCTATTTGGCAACATGTGTAGTAGAATTCGAGGCAACATGCACACCCGCTTCCCCTGCGCACATTTTTGAGCCGTCCCAATTGTAGGTAAGGGAGTCCGTGTTTTGGTTTGGTTTTCCTTTTTATTTATCTTATTTGTATTTTTTATCTTTTCTGTTTCTGCTTTTTTCTTTAAATATTGTTCATGATTTCAACGAACTTTTAAATTTTAGATTGTTTTTCACACATTATGTAAATTGTTTGTAATTTTTAACAATATTTAGGTATTTTTAAGAAGATTTGTAATTTCAAAAGATACTCTAGATGTAATAAATATTCATATTTTTCTAAATAAATCGAATTTAAACAATGTTCCTGGATTCCTAAAAATAATCATGCATGCATCAAAGAATTGACGTAAAAAAAGTTCACAAATTTTAAACAATGTCAAAAATTTATAAGAATGCTGAAGATACTGGAAAATTCTCACAATTTTCGTAAAACATCTTGAATGTAAAAAATATTCTAATTTGTCCAAAACAAATCCTGGATTTCAAACAATGTTCATGAATGGTAGAAATGTTCAAATTCAAAAACAATTCGTGAATTACAAAAATCATGAATTTTTAAATATGTTAACTGGTAGAATATATTTTTACGAATTAAAACAATTCAACACAATCCGATGAGTTTTTGTGAATTTCTGAGAATTATTGTCGAATTTTAAAAATAGCACGTCTTCCAAAAAGCTTGTGTATTTAATAGTTATTCCTAATTCGCTTTTTAATATTTGTTAAAAAGGAAAAACGATTTTTTAAAGAAAAAGTGAGAAAAAAACAAAAGGAGAACATATAAGCAGATCCAATTAGTAAACGGAAGCTCTTAGAAGTTTTGTCATTCAAGTTACTAAGCGATTTGCCACTAAAGTTTTGGAACATTTTGGAAGGTATAAGTCTGGTTTTACCAGTTTTGGGAACATTCTACAATGATCTTGAACCGGGTTTTACTGGTTTTCCAGCATTATCATTTTTTCCTTTTTTTTTGTATTTTGTCTCTTTCAAGATTATTCTTATCTTTTAAAAAAATCGCATAATTAAAACATTTATTAGAAAAATCTAAATTTCTATTATTTTTAACTTGTTTTTATAAGAATATAAGCATTTTCAACAAAAAATCTGTTGTTAATTTTTTTTATAAGTTAAAAAGATCATGTTTCCAAAAATGTTTAGGAATTTTAGAAATACGCCGACTTCTCAAATATTGCTTCCGTTTGCAGAATTTATTCATAAATTCGGAAAAACGTGTGTGCTTCCGTAATGCGTGAAATCTTCGCTTTCATCACTCAGCATCGCTTCCTCAATTTTATTGATCGACATCTTGTTCCGATGATCAAGGTACTTGCTTGTTAACTCCGCAACCTCTTCTTTGACTTGAAGGTCATCACTACTAAAGACAAAAGGGACAGTGTCACTAGATAAATAAAAAAATTTGTCTTTCATATCTTTGGTGATCTTGATGACTTTGTCCTTGTGCTTCAAACAAGGTTCCCTACTGCCAAATATATGCTGGTCTAACCACTCAAGCATATTCATTGGGATCTGTAGGTGATGGGGCATATGAAGTAGGGCATCCATTTTGTACATGTTGATGTGACCTAACTGGATATCACTAAACTTCTGAACAGTTTTATTGAAAAGCATGGTTGACAATCTAGACACGTAGGAATGCATAACTTCCTAGGAAAAACTCTTGGAGCAGAAAAGAAAAAAAATAACTTTTCAAAGGGTGAAGAAAGAGAGTAAAGCATGCTAAATGGCAAAAAATATATGCTAGCATGAAGAAATTTCTATTCGAAATGGGATTGCAATGGTTGGAATCTGCTATGTGCGCTGTCCTAAACCCCTATACATGGTACAACAGTACATGCAGTATTTGAAGTAAAATGTGTAGCAAACAAAATCTTGGAACTGGAGTGGAACTATTGCTCTGAAAGATGATTGCCACGTAATACCTATATGGCTCATCTCAAAGAAAATGCAATTCCAGTTTTAGCACCAAATAAACATGCGTACAAATGGTCCCAGTTTATTTAAAAATGAGCATGCCAGCTAGTTACTGGTAAAAACAGAAACAACACATAATTCTAGGCTAGCAGGAATAAGTGCTCAATTTTAGATTTTTATTCATTGAAGAAAATTTAGTACTTTATATAACGAGTACGAAAACATACACATACAAAATCAGCAGCATTAAGAACATAAGTATACATTAGCACTGGGGCTGGAGAAAAAGGGCATGGTCTGTCACCGCGCAGAGTTCTAAGGAAACAAATTAAAACCTACGGGGTGAACCAGGATAATCGTACCGCCGTTATTTCGGAGACCTCGTATTGGCAGGTTATATGCTTCCTCAGCTTCTACTTCTTCGACTAGGCCATCTCAAATACCGTCTTCAACTGCAAAATCAAGATGAGTGAGCATCAACTGCCCAAGACAGGAAGCTTCCATACATCACATAACCTCGGAAAAAACATACTAGAGGGATATTTCAACACAAACCCTACAGTACTAAGGGGATTTCAACACAAACTCTAGACTACTAAGGGGATTTCAATACTAACCATAGAGAACTTAGCAGGATTTCAACACAAATCATAAAGAGTTGAGGAGGATTTCAATACAAAAACCTTGAGAACTAAAGGGGATTTCAGCTCCAGAGGAGGATTTCGGCACAAAAAACCTAAGGGGGTTTAACCATAAGATGTAGATTAATTAGGGAAAAATTACCACAAACCCTAGAGTACGAAGAGGAAGTTGCACCACAAACCCTTGAGTACTACAGGGATCTTTGCCTATGGAGCAAAAGGAAGACGGTGAAAACTAGCTACAAATCGATTCCACGCAGTACTACAGAATGTGTCGAGCAGGTCGATTCAGACGCACCAGCAGCACAAACCCTAAATAGAAACACCACAAAACCCTTGCAGTGGATGAAACACAAACCTAAGAGGAACCGAAGGAGCGCATGAACACTATCAACACAATCATGGACTCCCGAACAAAAGAAAATGTTGGATGAACAAAACTTTAGTTTTCGAGGGGACGAACCAATAGAAGCCATCACGGGAACTGATTGATTAAGAATCCAGTCCTTCAGCTATCCCTCCTCCGTGAGAACGAAGCGGGCTAGATCGACCCACTCCCATGCGGCCGAGTCTCAAGTTAGGGTTCTGTCACCGTTGCGGGAAAAGAAGCAACTCGAAGTGGGCTGTGGGAGGAGGAAGAAAGAGAGGTGTCGAGCGTTGTATGAGGTTGGGTCGGGCACGCGGACGAAAAACTAGGAGGGACACGCAATCTAAACGGGCTGAACCCTCCTAGCGCGCCTGCAAGCGCCGGTTGGTAGAAACGGAAGAAATTGGCGCGTGCAACGCCAAATAGGATTTGCCCACAAGGAATGCCTGTCAACTATGTCCCTCCGCTCATGAAGGTAGCAATGTGATCGAGCCCGATGGACTCACGAGACTTGAAGCTCCCCCCCCCCCCCCCCCCCACAAAACCCAAGCCTGGAACCTACACATCCACGACCGAAAGTTCCTATTCAACAACATGTGCAGTAGAAAGTGAGGCAACATGCACCCCTGCTTCCCCTGCGCACACTTTTGGGCCGTCCCAATTATAGGTAAGGGCGTCCCTGGTTTGTTTGGGTTTCCATTTGTATTTGTATTTTTTTCTGTTCCTGTTTTCTTATTCTTTAAAATTGTTTGTCCTTTCAAAGAACTTCAAAATTTCAGATTTTTTTCACACACTAGGTAAACTGTTTGTAATTTTTCAAATTATTTATGTATTTCCAAGAAGATGTCTAATTTCGAAAAATGTTCCAGATTTAATAAATATTCCCATTTTTTAAATAATTAGAATATAAAAATTGCTCCTTAATTCCAAAAAATAAACACGAATTTCAGAAAAAAGTTGAAGTAAAAAAATTCAAAATTTGAAACAATGTTCCAAATTTATAAAAATGCTGAAGATATTGAAAAATGCTCACAAATTTGGTAAAACATCTTGAGCGTCAAATCCTGCATTTTAAACAATGTTCATGAACGGTAAAAAATGTTTTCTAAAACTATTTGTGAAATACAAGAATGACGAATTGTCAAATATTTTAACTGATACAACAAATATGTTTGTGAATTAAAATAATTCAACATAATACAAAGACTCTTCGTAAATTTTAAAAATTATTGTCGAGTTTTAAAAATAGCATGTTCAGAAAAGGTTGCATATTTAATAATATATTCATGATTCGCTTTCAAATATGTTTTACCAAGAAGAAAAACAAATACAATTAAATAAAAAAGGGAAAATAAAAAAATAAAAGGAGAAATCATTTAAGAAAGAAGCACAGGTCAGTGAAGATATTAGAATTTTAGCAAAACCGATGGGACAAAGTCACATGATATTACATGTATGGGCAAACCCATATTTGTGCGAGCAATCGCATTCTGCTTCTTCTGCAGGTAAATCCTATGTGCCGCTCAATGTTTCACACTCTCTACGCTTTGCACGGGATGAACACATCCTGCTAGTAAACGGAAGCTTTTAGAAGTTTTGTCATTCAAGTTACTATGCGATTTGTCGCTCAAGTTTTTGGCACATTCTGGAAGGTACTAGTCTGGTTTTATCGGTCTTGGAACATTCTATAATCTTCTTGAACCGAGTTTTACTGGTTTTCCAGCATTATTTTTTTTCCTTTTTCATATTTTGTCGCTTCCAAGGTTATTCTTATTTTATAAAAAATGTATGCATAATTCATATATTTATTAGAAAATTGTTCTATTATTTTCAAATCATTTTTATAAAAAATAGAATTTTCAAAAAAATCTATTTTGAAAATTATTTTATAAGTTAACAAAAATCAAGTTTCAGAAAAATCTTCAGGAATTACAGAAAAATGCCGAACCTCTCAAATATTGTTTCCTGTTGCAAAACTCGAAAAAAGATTTGTGCTTCCGTAAAATGTTTAAAACTTTAAATCATATTTTATTTATAAATTTTCACAAATATATTTAAGAAAAGATGTTCAACAATTTGGAAAAAATATTGTGTTTTAAAAATAAATTTCAAATTTCAAATAATGTGCTAATTTCTCAATTTTCTTCACAAATTTCATAAAATGTTCAAGTTTTCGTTTTTTTTGGGGAATTACAAAGGGTCTAGTTCTTTATAATTGTTTGAAATAAAAATAAATCCACTACTGTGTCCGGTTCACTATAGTGAATCAGGCCGGTCTTGGAGAGGGACCGTTATTGTGCAAAAACCCATGCTACAGTGCAAAAAACGCCCTGAAGTGCCAAAAAAGCTTCTCTCCAATGCCATTTTTGCTATGCTTGCTAATGGTTCATCTAGTTGGGTCCCACTGTGTGTTACTCCTCTATTTGGTATAAAATGCGGAAAATAGGAGGTCCTTGTTCTCCGACCTATGCGGGTAATAGGACCCACCTCTACCGCTCGCCAGCCTCTTGCCTTTTGGTTCTTGCGATTAGGCTTTGGGGCAGTTGTTCACGCAATTGCTTGCATACGTGAGGACGAATCACTAAGACAGTGCCGGTGTCAGTTCAGCCAACGAAGATGACACGAGGGCACAAGGTGACGACTAACAAAGTAACTAGTCTTTGGAAGGCATGTATTCCCATTGTTCATTAATATAAGACGTTTTGGATTTTTTTTTAATTTCGACTACATACAAAGTGATTGAGTGAACAAACACAGTCAAACGTTTCTTTATACATCTCATTCACAAAAAAGTTAGAACATCTCATATTTGTGAAAAGAGGG
Organism: Hordeum marinum; assembly: GCA_022496015.1. Classification (NCBI taxonomy): domain Eukaryota; kingdom Viridiplantae; phylum Streptophyta; class Magnoliopsida; order Poales; family Poaceae; genus Hordeum; species Hordeum marinum. Next base: position 483,894,168 of record CM039675.1, read on the forward strand.
AGTACATAATAAGGCCAGAATAATAGTCACCTCGTTTCTCAAATCTTACAATCTCTTTGTCTAGAAACTTTAGTATCCAAAGTTATAGATTTCAAATCTAAACATGCTTTATTTTGAACATGTTTTGTGTCAAACAACATGTACACATAATACAGAGGTTTATTTTCTTGAATTTTTTATTTTGATTCATTGTTACAAGTTTATGTTTTTTCTTAAATAATATTAAAATATTTCTCATTTTTAGAGTTAAGGTTTATAGTATAAAATAATTAATATTTTAATATTTTCCTACTTTAAACTTAACTATACAAGTATACCTTTATTTTTTTATGATCAATGGGGTCTACAACATGGTGCTGATAAACATGAGGTCCACCTAGACGTATCATGTATTTACTTAAGCCAATTGGCACTACATAAATAATTTTTCCTATAAAAATTGATTTCCTCTAAAGCAATTAATTTTGTATATTTGGTGGACATTAAAAAAGATTGATGGATATCCGATTAGTTCTATATGTCATGTTCTCGAGAAAGATTTACACCTTATAACAATAAATATTTAATGCCATTAAATAATATTTTTAGCAAATAATAAAAATATATATTCCATATCAATGAAATATATTTCGTAATTAATGCTCTTTTTGTGAAAGAATTCATAACCCCCTCTATATATAGTTCTCGGTGCATACGGTGATTTACATGTTTCACATACAAAAATGTTTAGGCTTACTCTAATTCCACAAGCAATTGCTCTATGTTTATTTTTTCATGCTCTTCAAACAAGTGCTATTCGGTTGTTCACTGCTGTTCAAGAGGTAACAATATTATATATTGTAATACTATAGTATTTTATATAACTATTACATGGGTGTCTTGATATGGGGGCTAGTATTTTCTTTTGTGACATACATTTTATAATGTTGTGGTATGGTTATAGAGATAATTCAGATGGTGGGGTTGTGGATAGGCAATGGAGTGGGTCTGGGAATTGGTTTATAAGGATCTTAGATCCTAAGGGCTTGTTAGTTGTATATAAAGATGTTTCTTGGCATCCATCATGTCAATCCAAGGTGGGGTTAGTAGATCTGATGTCAGGGTAACTATTTTATTTTCATTGATGAGTTGTTATTGTAGAATCCATTCACTTTGTTTAATCACTGACCAATTGATACAACTATAGAACATACAACGTTACTACCAGTGGATGTTGTTGCTATCACCATCTCTTGCTTACGCCAAGTGTGTCGACGACAACTGTAACCATATGCCACAGTACTAGTTATCTTAGGTTGCATTATTGTGCATCAGGTTGAAGACATCTTTAACCTTCTTAGACTAGTTTGTTAGGCTTCATGAGCGAGATGGATTAGTGGGTTATTTTTCTCCACCATTCTTCACATTTTCTTTATTTACTTGTTATTTTCAATTATATCATCGTTCATAATAACCATGCATACTAAGATGGACCTATAAGTTCATAATTAGCAATGACTCGATAGAACCACCACAAATACGTAACTATGTTGAACAACTAGACATATTAGCTGGTGTACAATCCTCGTGTAATTGTTGGATTCCAACCAGGTGATGGTACCGAAATAATCAATTCACTATGTTGGAGTATAACATCAAATTGATTATCCTCTCTGCTATTGTCATGGCAACCATTTTTTAGCTATGAAATTATAATTAGATTCAAGTTCTTGATTATACACATGATGACTCGTATAAGTTGTTTACCCCTTAACATGCATTTACATTTCTATTTGAAGGACAATATTTCACCACCACAAGATTTTCTCCATGGTTCAGCCAAACGAATTCTCACAAGTTTGAAGTCGAACTCCATTGAAGCAACAACATTTGGAAAAGATTCTAGCTCACCGGATGAAGCATATGTGAGTTTCACTTTCTTGTTTTCACTATGTTTACTTAAGTATGTTATATAGGATTACACAATATTATACTTCAATAGGCGCAATGACCACAATATATAGTATTTCAAATCTGCAATATGTATCGTGGACCAACCTTTTTCGAAAACTTATTACAATATTCAACTATCGAAAAGTATACTTACATGTACAGATATAATACCATAAACTTAGTATGATGCTGTAGTGGTTCTATTTTGACAGGTTTCAAATCAATGACAAATTCTCTAGATAACAACAATACTAATTGCCAACATATTATGTTTGGGAGAAGGTCATGGTGTTATGTCGATAAGCATAGCTATGCATATTTGTATGTAACATGTAATCATTTGTCAGAGGATTTATTCAGCAAGGGAAATATTCATAAACACCAAGCCAAATAGAAATTATGAAATAGTATGTCTCAATGGACAAAATACCATGCTAATCAGATTGCCACGAACAAGCTATCTAGTATTTTTAATATTTCATTTTACGTGTTTTCATTCACGCATTTTGATACAAGACCAAACAACATGTACATGGAGAACTAGTTTGTAAGTAAGTTCATGTCTCTAGATGAACTATGAAGAGTTGGCCATAAATTAAACATTTGTTTCTGGTATAAGCATTATGCATTCCTATAGGTCAGCTACTTCTCTATGTGTCGTGTTGCTTATTTGAGTTTTTTCATTTTGCAGATTGCAGGACACTATACATTATCTAGAGGTTCAGAGGCCAGCTACTATGGCTTACATGCCACCATGGATGTGTATGGTCACGAATTAAAACATGGTCAGTGGAGTTCGACTACATTATGGGTTTCTCATTATGGTGATGGTAATAAATCAAGCCATAATGAGATTCAAGTTGGCTGGCATGTAAGAATCATATCTTTTTCTCTTTCCATTCACATAGCCTCTCAATTCAAACAATAAGATGGATATATTAATCAATTTATTTAAATATGGTATTGCCATAATCATGTGACAGAAATACGCTATGCAAACTTACAAAGTTCCCTAATCACCCTTTTTTGGGTATAACTGTCGCCATTGAAAACTGAGAAACTTGTCCTACTTTTCTCCTGATTTAAGTGTTATACAACATTTAGAACTAACTTGGAGAATAAATGAAAATGTGTGCAAAGCTACTAGAAACTCAAAATGGTGTCCGGGCTCAAGTGAGCCCATTTTTACTTCTTTCAAAAAACATATTTGTATAGTATAGAAGTGTTGTATTTTTTTTCTATATGTATGCTTTGATACTATCTACATGTAAGTTTTCATCAAGATAGAATTTCATACACATATTTGTCTTATTATATATTGGTATAGCCCACAAATGAAAATATTCTTGACAAAATTTTACTGATACGTTAGCCATGTCTACATATACATGTGGAATTGTTTTCTGAATTATGGACCCACGAGAGTCTACGGGTCAAATGTCAACACTCGTATAACTGTGACTTACTTGTCAAAGTGTAGATGCCGTAAATAGTTCATTTGTTATCCATTGATTGGATTGCCTTTTCATATCTTCCCCAGTTTTAAACTTTTTGTGTGAGAAGACATATTTTTTTTATCTTACACGTATCCTTTGTTTAACAGATTCGCCCGGATGGCTATGGCGACTCCCACCCACACTTCTATACCTTATGGACGGTACTGTGATAACCATGCTATGAATTATGATTTAACAAGTGTCTTGCTCTTTCCCAATAAAAAGTGATATTACTCTGATAGAACACAAACCAAAATGTATGCAACAGAGAGATGGGTTTGAAACCGGCTGCTACAACATGGACTGCCCTGGTTTTGTACGTGCAAATGACGCTGTTATAGCTCCAGGTGATGCTATACATCCGGTTTCTCATGTCCCCGGACCAATTCAAAATATCACTCTGAGAGTGCTTAAGGTAAGAGTTGCATACTTTTTGTATGCATTTCACGGTCATGATTTCCCCCTCATGAAGATCTTACTACATGGCTGATAAAGGTGTACCATCTTTATAACCTGAAAAAATGGTCATAACTTATGTTAAAGGTATAACTTAAATGTTAAGGGCTTTAACCTAAACGCTAATACATTATAGAACAAAACAAGTGGAGACTGGTGGGTGTATTACGGCTTCAACAACATTCCCACAGGGGTGGGATACTATCCAAAGTCATTATTCAGCTACTTAGCACAAAAGGCGAACGCAATGGCTTTTGGTGGATTTGTTAGATCTACAAAAGCGCTTCCAACTCCTCCAATGGGAAGCGGCGTCTTCCCAAATGGTGTGAAGGGTCGCGCAGCATCATTCACCGACCTTCGATTCATAGATCAGGATGGGAATAGCAGTCCAATCACAGGAAACCTAACCCCGTTTGTCACAGCTGGCAAATGCCACTCTATTACTCCTGTTGAGCATGCTGGATGTTTCTATGGTGGGCCTGGTGGTTGTGTGAGATAAGATGTGATACTCTGAGTGAGGTCTCATTTAGTGTTAGCTGCCAAATAAAATCACATGGATGGCCGCAAATTGTGAATGGAATATTCACATGTTTACATCAAGCTACACTATGAATCCTTGCTTGGAACAAATATGCATCCCTCTCACTTAAAATGACCTACCTATCGAGGTTGTTATATGGAATACTTGTATGTTTTCATGTAAGGTAATGAAATGATTTCGTTGGTCGCATATCCTCTTACATGTGAGATGGTAACAAGCCGGGGTATGCACCCCAAGATCGTAAGTAGTCATTGTTCTTCTCAATTCTTACTTGGGTTCACCAGACCTCTTCTTGTATTTTCGATAAAGAGCAATTTTATTATATCAAAATGTAGCATCAAGCTGATACAAAGCATCATGAATAACACCCGACCTCTTTATAACTAGGATGAACACATCCAAACCCTAAAGTCTGTCAATAAGAAAATAAACAATACCAACAAATCAATAACAACAGTCCTATAGACAGGATTTTTTTTAAAAACTATGACGTACTTTATAGTAAATTTGAAAACTATAGGGCCGAACGACAAAAAATTCAAAAATATGACCCCGTCGGCCTGCGGTGGGCCGAAGAGAGGCCCGTCGGCTTGCAGTGGGCCAAAGAGGGGCCCGTTGATGACGCCACCGTCGAAAGTTTTGGTCTCAATTCTTGCCATCGCAACAGAGACATTTCTTCAATCCCCGCATGTGTCTTCCCGATGCAGACGAACAATGCCCACATCGATTTATGAGGCGGCTGGACTTCCCGTACAATAAAAGGAAAGATTCTATCCAAAAAACTTTGGCAATTTTTCGGATCCATTTGGAGCCTACGAGTGGTTTGGTTCGGTCTCACCGAGTGAACGTGACCAAACTTGTGTACTCTTTTGCATTCCACACGGTCTCACCGAGTGCATCGAGTGTCCCTTGACAAATTTTCTGACACCCATTCGGTCTGTCCTAAATAACTCTGCAGCTTGTGTCCCTGGCCTTATTTTGGCTCTACAGGTTGCATACGACCTCAGAATGAGACGATTTTTATATCAAAATCAACCGTTTCGACGACGAAGAATTTTCATGTTGATAACTTTTTTTATTTAAGGCCATCTTAATTGTGTTTTGTGCCTCTGACACTCTTCGGCCTCCAGGAGACCGACGGGCGCTCTTCGGTCACCTGGAGGCCGACGGGCCCCACTTCGGCCTACTGCAGGCCGACGGGTCACTCTTCGGCCCACCGCAGGTCGATGGGGTCATATTTCTGAATTTTTTTTGCGTTCGGCCCTATAATTTTCAAATTTGCTATAAAATACGTCATAGTTTTGAAAAAAAAAATCGACAATATGCATATGTCGAAAGTTGTGGTGGATTGATCTGAAGTTTATGTTGGCACCCATGTAGGAAAAAACCTCTGTAGCCACCTACTCCTACCACGTACACACTGCGTGTAACAACAATTGGTATTCCGCTCGCTGTAGCATAGACCACGCACAAAGCGAGCGCATACAACGAAAAATAGCCGGCGGGGAGAAGCATTTTTGTCATTAAAAGCCAAATCATTTTCTATGTAGCCAATGCGACCAAATTAAGGTATACGCCTCCACCCTTATTAGCGTTTTGAACCTATTTGGAATACCATCCAACCAATGAAAAAATAATATTAGCAACACTTGTGGGGAGATACAAATTGAACGTTATTTAGATGAATGGTCATGTAGAACGTGCAAACCTGCATTGGAAAAAGAGGTGTTTGATTTTCTCGTCTTGAGTACAAGAACAACACTTCTTACTTCCTGGCCAATTGTGTCATGCCAGGTTGTCTTGGGTTAACAAACGCACCTACAAAACTACAACATGAAGATTTTCACTTTTAATGAAACCTTGGACTTCCTAATTTTCTTTTTATTACTCACCAATACACCAGAATGTGCGAGCACCCGATACGCAGAGTCTATTATGAAAGGCCCCGATGTAGTAAGGTTCCAGCAAAACACATCTCGACCTTGTGTTAGGTTAATCGAATCCAGTCGGGATAAATGATTATGCCATGACATAAGTCAGGGGCCAGTCAATACCACCTGAAGGAAATATTCAGCGGGGATGAGAGCACATGTACAGTAGTAGTATTCTTATCGCGAGCAATGTTGTACAAGGATGTATATTTTTCTCGGAGACTACCATTGCTTGCTCAGATATCTTCCCAAAAACGAATCTCCGATACCTCCTTTCTCGTGAAAGACCCAAAGCAAAAGAGATTTCTTTGCTGCCATTATTAGGCCAGTTGAAAAGTGTGAGTCGCTAGGTTTCCAATATGCCTGAGACATCGCCTTTTGGCCTAGATATTTATTGCGCAACACGGTTTACAACAAACAATCCTGAGTAAGAGTTTGAACAAATATTTACTAATTAGGGCCTCATTCTTGACCTACATGTCATGAATTCCACGGTCACCTTGGTATTTCGGCCTACAAACCACGCTTCATTTGGCCAGCCCGTATTTTTCCTTTTCACGGTCTCCTTGCCAAAAGAATATGGATCTAAAATAGTTCAATCTTTGCATGACCCATTTTGGAAGTTGAAAAAAAGAAAGCATATAGAAAACCATATTTGTGAGGACAAATTTAATCAAAACTAGTCGTCCTCCAACTGAGAGTAACTTGCCTTTCCAATTGCTCAATCGTTTTTTCTAAACTCTCCTCAACATGCTTCCACTATGCAATGGTGAGACACCGACAATGGATCGGTATTCCCAGGTATTTAATCGGGAATCGGTCATGTACGCAACCAAACAAGTTTTGCATAATCGGCCACCACCTCAACGACTTCTCCAAAGCAGAACAATCCGCTAAGAGTTTTTGCACATTTTGTTGTAGAAATAGTGACTGTATGAATAGCAGTAGTGTGTTTCGCCGTTTGTTCCTGTGACTTCCAAAAAAAAAAATGTTTGTTCTGCTGGTACAGCTCTCTTTGGTTGGGACATTTTGTCTTCAAATAACATAAATGAACCTAAAATGTCTTAACATTTTATATCAATTTTGTATTGATGTTCATCATGCATGCTCAGGTGCCAAGATGTCAATCCAATAATGTCACGCATTCCTCAGCAGACGCCAAGCCCTCCGCCGCCCAGCCGCCCGCTGTTGTCTCAGCCCGAAGAAGGATTATGGTTCTCCACCTCTCTGCTACTCATGTTAAAATTCCGGTATGTTCTTTCTTTCTTTCTTTTCTATCAACAAAAAGGTGGAACATGATCTTAATTTCCCATAATGATTTCGATGGCAATTTGTCAGTGTATTTCTAGCTGGAATTGCATGTATATCTTACAAATTCACACTGCAACAAATTAGTAAGGAGAATAGAAGCATTTGCATCCATCTAACATATATTGCATGGTATTTTTCAAAAAGCTCAACGTTAGAGATGTGGCGCTGTATGAGGCTGTCATTAGGATGGAAGATAAATTAATGTTAAAATATTGTTTGAATTTCCTCCGTTCTGTAAACGGCAATACAAGTTATGCACACCATGATTCTATTCCAAATTTTTAACAACTGGCAATTAACGACACATCAAATGTTGGTATTGAAATCGATCATTTTGTCAGGTTTGGTTTAGTAGGTCATAATGGTTTTATTCTACTGCAGGATTAATTTTGTTTATACTATAACCACTTCAAGGATCGACTAGTTTTTGAGCCCTATGATCTTTGGAAACTAAGGTTCGGCTGTCTTGTTTGTGAAATATACGTGATGTAAGTCTCATTTGTCTTGCGTTGTTTCCACTTTCCAAGCTACATGCTTTTGATATACATCAAACGAGATGCTTTATATGTTGTTTGATTCCTCTTGCTATCACCACAAGGGGATATTGCTTACGGTGGTAATATGCTCTTCTATGTTGTCCGATTGACTCTTTTTATTAGTATTGAGAATAACTTTTAGTTCACTAAGATTAGTTTCTGTTCACATTGCTCTGTATATAAAAAAGGATTGTTGTGCTGAAAAGGTGTATGACATTCCGGAAAAACATTGTTTAGTAAAAAAGTATGTAAAGGTGAACTTTAGAGGTGAAATGTTGTGGATTTTCTGACAGGGAGATGCTTGGACTAATTTTGGCATCACACCTTATTCAATATTTCGGGTATTGGATTCTATTAATTGGCAGCGGCTTAATCTCTCTCTCTCTCCCCTCCCATCATCTTGGCTTGTAGGTCGCCTCGGTGTCTCCCTCTATCCCTGGCATAGATTGCATTCTAGGTTGTTGACAAATTTACGTAGGATTGCTAACCTACAATGTATTACTGTATTAGTGTAGCAAGCACATGGGAAGGTGGTATTACATTCTATACTCTTCAAACTATGTAGGATTTTGCATGTACATTGCTCACTTCAGCAAAATAGAGATCCCCTAACTAGAAGATCAATGTTGGCTATGATCGCACTTTTTTACATTGTCATATTTGTAGATACACTGTGTGATGGAGTATCAACTAGCTGCCTTTGGTCGCATTTATGATAAAAATCTCATATGTTGCCGTGTATGTACCCTCTGCATCTGCATCGTACAACAACATACTAATAGTATTTATTATACTGTCATGCCTCTACTTCTCTGGTGTATACATAGCTGCTTGTATATCTAATTGTATTGTTTTCTGAACAATTTCTCGAATGTACATCTCCGAAATTACTAATATATGGATTTAGCATGCAAATTTTAACTAAAGCATAAATAAGGCGGCACTACTAGGTAAAATCCTATAGACAGATCACTAGCAGTGGCGCGGGTAGGTGGCCCGCGCTGCTGTTACTTAGCAGTAGCGCGGCCCAAAAGCACACGCTACAAGTAAACTTTAGCAGTAGTGCGGAGTTTAGTACCCAACGCTACTGCTAAGGGTCCCCATCGTACCCCCGAGGCTAGTCATAGTAGCAGCATGGTTTTTAAAACTAGCACGACAACTAAATGGATAACTGTAGCGCCGGCTAGATACCACGTGTTGCTATTGTATATACACGGGCCAGTATGTGGGCCTGTCTTAGTAGTAGCGTGGGTCACACGCCCCGCGCTACAGGTACCTGTCTTAGCTGTAGCGTGGGCCTCTAAGCTCCTCTAACCCTCGCAGCCGTTGTTTGCTCTTCCTCACTCTCACTTCTTCACTCCCGAGCCTCCTCGTCGTTGTCGCCCATGCTACCGTCGTTGACCTCGCGCCGTCGCTATCACTAGCGCTACCGTCGCCGACCTTGCGCCATCAATGTTTGCACTTCCTTCCTAGCCCGAGCCCCGGCGCCCCTCCATCACCAACGCAAACCTCCAACCTCAAAGGTATTCTTCTCCCACCCTCATCCCTCCTTATGCTCTTCCTCCCGATCTCGCTCAAGGCCCGGCGCCCCTGCTCTTCCTCCCGAGCCTTGATTGCAAACCCTAGGTCATTGGGACAAACCCTAGGTCAATTGTTCATTTACCTGACTAGCAAGTTGTACTTGATATGTGGAAAATCTTGGAGCACAACTCATTAAATCAAATGACTGCATTACAGTAGCACAAATCCCTAGTTCCAATGGTCCAGATGGCCGAATTAGAGCAAGTTTGTATGAGATGTTTTGTAGGCACATCCCCGCAATAATTTTGAGTGGCCATTCACCCATTTTGCCCCAGCCGTTCGGTCACAACAATAAAAACAATAATTTATCCTAATATTTCAAAAATAGAGTATCTTTGGTTTTCAACTACTTATTTCAGTGTCCAAATTTCAGTGTTGATACTTTGTACCAATGCACATGATCTTGAGGTTATAGATCATTTCGGTGTTGATACTTTCTACTCTTTGGACATGTCTATAAGTATGGACTTTGTGCTATGTCCATTTGAGATTGCCTTTTCTAGCAAGAAGACTGCGGGAGAGTCTCCCGCTGTTATCTTTTTTATATTAATAAAAGATAGAGGAAGTTACATGGTGAAAGTGTATCAGTCTATGTACAAGAGAAAAAGGGAGAGATGCCTTGAAGCTACAAGGCCAAAACAAAAAAGAAAAGAAGATGAAAAAAGCTATGTAAGTCAAAGCTATACACAAGGTCTAGGTTAGAGATATGATGACTGCTAGAAACATATCTTGATTTTCAGTCTTTGCGCTGAATTTCAGAGTCTCAAGGTCTGAGTCATCCGTTTCTTCCAGCCAATCAAAGTAGGCGTGACCTTTTCGAAGTAATGGTTGTTTCTTTGTTTCCATATGTTCCATGCTCCCAGTAACATGAGCTCTCTAAACATCGGTTGTTGCCAGTTGGAAGTTGCCTATTTATCATCCGCTCCGTTTGTCTTGTGATGTCCCAAATAATATTCAAAGCTTCCCAGCATGTCTTGTTGAATCCACATGAGAAGAACATGTGTGTGTTGGTTTCTAGAGGCTCATGTGGTGCACAACAAACATGAGTGATCATCACCTATATTGAAGTGCCTTCTGCAAAGGAGGTCTCAAGTGTTAACTCTGTCCATGAACATCAACCATCCAACCACTTTATGTTTCATCATACACTTGGTTTTCCAAATCTTCGTGATGTGGTATGCAAGGTTTATGTTTCTCAAGCAGAACTTATAGAATTTATTTGGTTTGTAGTTTGCATCCCCCAACACAAAATCCATTCGACCACATTCATTTACTCAAGATGCATGTCTCCCAATTTAGCATTTAACTCGTCCAATTCCGTTGTGGCTTCAACTGACATAGGTAGATGGAAGTGGTTGCTAGGATCCCAGTCAGTCATGAAGCTAGCTAAATTGACGTCTTCCTCTTTTGCAAACGAGAACATGCCACAAAAATTATCTTGCATTAGTCCCTCGCTGTCCCAAAGGTCCTTCCATAGTAGGATTGTGTCCCCTGCTCTTGTAGACAGGTTATAATGCCTCTCTAGTCATTGATTAGTGAGAAAACATCATGCCACCAGAACAATCCGCACCTAGGTATATCGTGTGGAGTATTTTTGTCATAATATTTGTGCCATAGCATCAAAACCCAAGGGACATCCATCTTGTGCATAAATTTGTGAAATACAATAGATCCTGGTTTGAATCTTCAGATTAAGCACTCGATACCTCCCTCTTCTGGGCCAGCATACTAACTACCATGGGGTCAACAAATGTGTTCTAGTTTCTCTATCCAAGACATTTCCCCAAACATAGTTTCTCCTTGCCTAATCAAGTAGTTCCAGCAATTTATGTGGGAGTTTTAGCACGCAGGCTGCAAATGACAATAGTGAGGAGCACATAGTTGATGTATTGAACCCTGCCTCCATATGACACCCAGATGGTTGTACCCGAAAGTCTATGATCTACATTATCGACAAGTGGCATCAGGTCTTTCATCGCGGGCTTGGTCGCCCCTTATGGGAGTCCTAGATAGGTGAAGGGCATAGTCCCCAGTTGATGCGACAACATGTTCAGATATCTTTTTATCATTCACGTTGATGGGCACAATTTGTGATTTTGAGTAGTTGATTTTGAGACCTGTGGCCTTGACACAGGAGTCCAGTAGTGCTTTGGTTTGGTCACTGTCTGAAGAACTATTGGAAGGATTGGTATTGTATAGCCTGCATACTGAATCACCGGGAAGTCTTCTGAAGCCGGCTGATCAATAGGTAACTGTAGATGGCCCTCTAGCAAAGCTTTATTGATCATGGATTGCAACAAATCCGTTGCTAGGACAAAAATAAGTGGAGATAATGGGTCCCCTTGACTAACTCCTTTTTGGCATTTAAATTCCTTTCCAGGAACGCCATTTAATAGAACCATAGAGGAGCCTAACTCTAGCAACATCCTGACCCACATTTGCCACTTGCTGTCAAAGCCTTTTCAAAGTCTAACTTTAGGACGACTATTTCTTTGCATGAAGATTTACATTGATAGATATACTTGAAGGCCCACCCAAGGCAATCCCGGATCATCCTTGTTTTGATGAAGATGTATTAGTTCCGATGAACCAGTTAATCTTCCAACTAGAATTTTTATGAGTACCTTGAGGGCACAATTTAATAAATAAATAGGCCGGTAACCATTCACCTTTTCTGGGTTCATTTTTTGGGATGAGAATTATGAACGATGAATTTAGCAATTCAAGATTCGTGGATCCCTCCCAAAAATTCCGACACAACTTATAAAAATTTGGCTTTATGATGTCCCAAGAAATCTTTAGAAACTGGCATGTAAAACTATCCGTTCCTGGTGCTCGATCACTAGGGATTAGTTTGATCACTTTGCCAACCTCTTCAATTGTGAATGGAGCAGAAAGCTCATCCAGTCCCGGTACCACCTGAATTTTCTCCTCCAACTAAAAACCATAAATGGGTGTAGAAGAAGTTTGATAACCCACAAGTATAGGGAATCGCAACAATTTTTGAGGGTAGAGTATTCAACCCAAATTTATAGATTTGACACAAGGGGAGCCAAAGAATATTTGCAAGTATTAGTAGTTGAGTTGTCAATTCAACCACACCTGGAGATTAAATATCTGCAGCAAAGTGATCAGTAGCACAGTAATATGATAGCTTGATAGCAGTGGTAACAGTAGTAGTGATGGTAACAGTGATAGCAATGTTTTTTTAGCAACTGGAAGAGTAGCAATAGAAATAGCAACCTAACAAGAACAATATGTGGAAAACTCGTATGCATTGGATCGGTGAATTCGTTGGATGATATTCATCATATAACAATCATAACCTAAGGCGACACAGAACTAGCTCCAGTTCATAAATATAATGTAGGCATGTATTCCGTAAATAGCCATTCGTGGTTATGGAAAAGAACTTGCATGACATATTTTGTCCTACCCTCCCGTGGCAGTGGGGTCCATAAGGAAAGTAAGGGATATTAAGAGCTCCTTTTAATAGAGAACTAGAATAAAGCATTAACACAAAGTGAATACATGAACTCCTCAAACTATGGTCATCACCGGAAAGTATCCCGATTATTGTCACCCTAGGGTTTACGAATCATAACACACAACAGGTACATATGACTAGCAAGATCAGAACAAGAACATAGATGTAATGGTGATAACATAAACGGTTCAGATCTGAAATCATGACACTCGGGCCCTAGTGACAAGCATTAAGCATGGCAAAGTCATAGCAACAACAATCTCAGAACATAGTGGATACTAGGGATCAACTCGATTACATGATGCATCTCATCCAACTTCTCACCGAACAGCGAGCCTATGAAGGAATTACTCACTCTCGGTGGGGAGCATCATGGAATTGTCGATGAAGGAGGGTTGGTGATAACAAAGACCAAAGATTCCCCTCTCCGGAGCCCTGAACGGACTCCAGATCTAGCCTCCCAATGAAGAACAGGAGGTGATAGCGGCTCCGTCTCATGAAACGTGAGAAAACTTCATCCCTAATTTTTTTCTCCAAACATAGGAATTTATAGTGCTGGAATTAGGGTTAGGGGGGCACATGGTGACCACAACCCACCAGGGCGCGCCTGGAGGGGGTTGGCGCGCCCTGGTGTATCGTGCCTAGCCAGGGCACCCCCTACGGTGGTTCTTGGCTCCAGTATTTTTTATTTATTGTAAAATAATTCTCCAAAAAGCTTCGTCCAATTCCGAGAACTTTTATTTCTGTACAAAAAGAACACCATGGTAGTTCTGCTGAAAACAACGCCAGTCCGGGTTAGTTTCATTCAAATCATGCAAATTAGAGTCCAAAACAATTGCAAAAGTGTTAGGAAAAGTAGATACTACGGAGACATATCAACTCCCCCAAGCTTAAACCATTGCTTGTCCTCAAGCAATTCAGTTGACAAACTGAAAGTGAAAATGAAAAACTTTTACAAACTCTTTTGTTCTTGCTTACATAAATATGCTTAAGTAGCGCCCAGGTTTTCAGCAAAGATGATGACTAACCATGTCAACAATAACTCTTAGAAATTATATTAACTCATATCAATGGCATAATCAACTAGAGAGCAATAATGAAATATCTCAAGTGCCAACACTTTGTCAAAATGGGCATGATACAATATGACAACAGTGGTATCTCGCTAGCCCTTTCTGAGACCACAAAACATAAATGCAGAACACCTCCAAAGTTCAAGAAGCGACTAAACATTTTAATTCATGGTAGAAAAGATCCAGTCATGATGCATCCAACATTAACTATACACAATGCATGAGGATGACAACAGTGCTCTTAGATCTAGCGCTTATTTGAGAAGGTGATGACTCAACATAAAAGTAAATGGATAGTCCCTTCATATAGGGAAGCAGGGATTTGCAGAGGTGCCATATCTCAAATCTTAAATCAGGGATAAATATAATTTTGGGGGGTGCACCCTTCCTGTCAACGTTATGACCAAGAGTTATCAATATTTTCCATGCTAAACACATTAGCGGCGGTTCCCAAGCGGTAAAAGTAACGTTTTACTCCCCCTCCGACAACAAACACACTCCACGGCTAGCCGAATCCATGGGTACCGTCCATACCAACAACATTCTTGGGGGGAGTTTTGTTTAATTATTTGCAATTTTTTATTTCGGGACTGGGAATCCCTATTACCGCCCCTCTCGGGCAAGGCCGAGTGAATAAACACTCATCATGAGAATCACCCACTTAACAGGAAGATACTGACCGCCCCCTGTCACTCCATGAGCGGTCCAGGCACACAAAACAGATGTTCATTTGTAATTTTAGAGGTGGCACATGCAAATTTACTTGGAATGACAGAGTAATACCGCATATAGGTAGATATAGTGGACTCATCTAGAATAACTTTGTTTAAAGATTTTGATGCACAAGCAGTGTTCCCGCTTAATACAGGTGAAGGCTAGCAAATAGGTTGAGAAGCGGCCAGCTAGAGAGTGAAAACGGCCAGGAACATGCGTTATGCATAATCAACATTGAATACTAGCATGAGTAGTATATGAACACCATGAACATAAATATCATAGAGGCTATGTTGGTTTTGATTCAACTACATGCGTGAACATGTGCCAAGTCAAGCCACTTGAAACATTTAGAGGAGGATACCATATCATCATACTACATCAGAACCATTTTAATGCATGTTGACATTCAAGATAAATCACTATCCACTCCTAGCTACTTAAGCATGGCATGAGCAACTATAATCTCTAACTATCATTGCAAACATGTTTGATCATAATATGTTGAATCATGGACTAGGTTAAACACATTTACAAAAACAAAAACAAGTTGAGTTCATACCCGCTTCTCTCTGCCATAGTCACTTCATCAAATATCATCATTATTACCTTTCACTTGCATGACCGAATGATATAAAAAAATAATAAAAGTGCAAGAGTGTCGTGGACTAAGCTGGAATCTGCAATAGTTTATTCAAAAGGGGAAGACAAAGCAATTTGAGCTCTTCGTTAGATTAACAATAATGCATATGAGAGCCACTCAACATTTTCATCGTGGCCTTCTCCTTAGTTCGACTCAAATAAAAGGAAAAGAATTTCAGAGAAACACACTGAAAAAATACTTTTTAGAGTTTTTGTTTTTCCTAAAGAAAGTAAATCAAAGAAGGAAAAACAAAGGCGAGAAAAACTATTTACACGGGAAAACTCCCAATAAGTAAAAGAAGAAATGAGAAATCTTAAATCTTTTTGCATTTTCTTTTGCTACTATAATTAATTTAAACTAGAAAGAAAAAACGAAAAGAAGCAAGAAATATTTTTGGATTTTCTCAAAGTTTTTCAAACACACAAGAAGAAAGCAAGAAAATAAATCTAGCAAGGATAATACAATGAGAAAGTGTAGATACCGACATCTGGAATGAAATGTGTAAACATGAATATAATGTCGATGGAAATACGTACTCCCCCTAAGCTTAGGCTTTTGGCCTAGCTTGGTAATCACCATCCGTAATATCCATTCGGTCCTATGTGGAGGTGCTGTGGCGGCAGCACCTGAGCGTCCCACTCCTGGGGCTCCTCCTCAGCCACTGACATGTTGTTTCGGTAGGCAAAAATGTCCTCTGGCATGACCCTGTATCCTTTCCTGGCAATAGAATCAAACACAGAAGGTGTAGGCAACGGGATAATATCACGGGTAACCATGCTGAATACTAAGTTGTAGTGAACGTTATGAAAAGAACACTACTGCAATCAGGGACTTTGCCATCTGTCAGCTCTTTGCCGTCTGCTGGCCGATGGCAGACAGGTTGTTTGCCGTCTACTTTGGCAAGGCAGGCGGCAAAGATCTGGCTGATGGCAACGTCACTATTTTCCATCAGCCATCTCTTTGCCGTCTGCCAGCGGACGGCAAAGAGGTGGGGTGGGCCCTGTGGAGGCCAGTTAACTGCAATGGCCAACCCCACCTCTTTGCCGTCTGCTAGCGGACGGCAAAGAAATAACCCCCTAACGGCCGTTACCCCCACCTCCTCTCTCTCTTCTCTCTCTCCCACGCCCTATCCTCTTTTAATTTTCGACCCCCGCCGCCGCCCGACGCTCCCTTGCCCCTCCCCCTCCGCCGCCCCGCACCGCTCCCCCGCCCCCCGGAGCCTGTCCCGTCGCCGGTCGGCCCGCCCAGCGGACCCAGGCCACGGCGGCCACCCTACCCCGCCCCATCACCGGAGCCGCGCCGCGTCGCGTTGCCCTGTCCCGCCGCCGGAGCCGCACTGTCGCCGGCGCCAGCTCCCCCCCACCCGCAGCCATCCTCCTCCCCGCAACCACCTCACCCACACCCGCAGCCACCGGAAGGTAAGCCCCCTCCTCCCCTGTTCTTTTTGTTCCCTGTTTATCTTCTTATTTAGGTTTAATTAGATTTGTTCTCTGTTTGTATTAGTTAGATTTAATTTTTAGGCTGAATTAGATTTAGTTTTAGATTTGTTCTCTGTTTGTATTATTTAGGTAATAGGAGTAAGATTTAGGAGAAGAAAAAGGAAATAGAAGAAAGAAAGAAAATGAAAAGAAAGAGAAGAAAAGATGTAGATGTAAATATAATTAAAGAAAATGGAAAGCGAAAATAAAAACAAAATAAGAAGATAAAGAATAGGAAGAGAAGGAGAAGGAGGAGGAGAGGAGGAGGAGGAGGAGATGATGTGGGATTTGGTGCTGCTGGTTAACTCCATACATGTTGTATAGCTACTGTGGCATTGGTCATTGCTCTGTGCTGCCTCTGGGTTGCATATAGCCATATACTAGCTGGTCTGTGTAGTTCTGCTCCTAATCCATATATGTGTGTGCTGCTGTTGCTATGATGCTTGTGATACTGCTGTTGGAGTCTACTAAGATGCCATTATGCTGCTGTCCTGGTGCTCTCTTTAGACATGATAGGTACTAGCTATTTATGATATATAGTTACTGTCATACTCACTCCATAGTTGCTGAATATTGTTCTCTTACTGTGGTTATTATATATAACTATTGTTCATATATATGTTATAGTTTTTGTTATACATGTGCCATTAACTGTTGGTGCTATCTGTTCATGCCTACAAGTGTTCCTGTTTCTTTTAGTTAGTTTTAGATTTGTTCTTTGTTTGTATTATTTAGGTAATAGGAGTAAGATTTAGGAGAAGAAAAAGGAAAGAAGAAGAGAAGAAGAAAAAGGAAAGAAGAAGTAGAAGAAAGATAGGAAATAAAAGAAAAGGACACCCCGACCCCGACACGGCACCCCGACCCCGACACCCCTGACACCACGACACCCAGACACGACACCCCTGACACCCCGACACCCCGACCCGACACCCTGACCCCGACCCGACACCCCGACCCCGACACAGCACCCCGACCCCGACACCCCGACACCCCGACACCCCTAACACCCCGATACCACGACACCCAGACACGACACCCCGACACCCCGACACCCCTGACACCCCGATACCACGACACCCAGACACGACACCCCCGACACCCCGACACCCTGACCCCGACACGACACCCCGACACCCCGACCCCAACATGACAAAGCAGACACCACGACACCCAGACACGACACCCCCGACACCCCGACACCCCGACACCCCTGACACCCCGACATCAACACCCCGACACGACACCCCGACATGGCACACCGACCCCGACACCCCGACACAGCACCCCGACCCCGACACCCCGACACGGCACCCCGACCCCGACACGACACCCCCACACCCTGACCCCGACATGACACCCCCCACGCCACTGGCTCCCGATGCCACTGATCCCTGACGCCACTGACTCCCGATGCCACTGACCCTCGCCCCCCGACACCTATTCTGCCTCCTGTTGACCGAAAAGCTGCTCTTCGGCCTTCCAGAGGCCAAGGAGGTCATAGTTTTGTAAATTATGAGTTAGGTCACATATTTTCTGATTTTGTTATAAAAACATCATATTTGTGTTGGTCGGGTGAATTTTAATGTGTAGTTGTTCGACGACCTCCACGTGCGTTGGACGAGCTCCGCCCCTGCGTTTGTTGGTGAGCACAAATGACTTCTCCTCCTACCCCCTTAATTTGCTCTGTTCCGATCTTCGTGCCGATGAAACTTGCTAGCTATAGGTTTCTTCAATCATGAGTATGTGTGACTAGTATGCGTCTCCCGTTCGGAAGGGAGACATCTATAAATATGCATGTCTTTGCATATTTATAACCGCCATCCTTTCGAATTGTCCAACGTTATCCATGGACAGCCCGAGTATGTGTAGATTGGGTTCGTTTTCCCGTATGCTGTGCTCCGGATCCGATGCGGAATTTCGTCAGTGCCTCCCTGTTGTTCTCCGGGTACACATCCTCTCTGCTTATTGCCGAGACGTGTATCAGGAGAACAGCAGGGAGGTGCTGCCGAAATTCTGCATCGCATCTGGAGCAGAGCATGGGAAAACGAACCCAGTCTACACATACTCGGGTGGGATTAGGACCTATCTTTACCTATTAGCATGTAGGTTGCATGGACGTAATAAAACTGATAAACTTGATTAGCGGACGAATATAGGTGATGAATTATATATTTATTTCTTGTGCACCCATAGGTATTCAGGCAACATGAGTGATCGTGCTTGGATGTACACTGGTCACCCTAGTCGGAAAGACATGACCAATGAATGGTTAACAAAAAACAGGGGGTTTGTGAGAGCTGCATTTGCAAATGGCCAGCAAAAAACATGGTGCCCCTGTCCCAACTGCGACAACTGGAAAAGGCAGACAGAGTTTGAAATGGGTAAACACCTGCAGAAGTGGGGTTTTACGCCTAATTATACGGTGTGGACTTTTCATGGTGAGTCTGACCAACGTGCCAGAGCTGAGGTGATTCGTCGTCGCACCGACGAGCATGGTACCAGGATCGAAGATATGGTGTACGACTTTGATGATGCTCGAGATTCAGAAGATGAGATGGAGGAATCTGCAAAGGCCTTCTATGAAATGTTGGAGTCTTCAAAACGTCCTCTCCACGAGCAGACAGAGCTTTGTCAGCTGGATATTGTGGTATATTGTCCCATTTGCAAACTATTGCCCCATTTGCAATTCTTCCAGGTATATTGTGGTAGACAACGGTATGGGTGAGAAGAATCAGACCAAAATCCCCATTAGTGTTCTTCAGTATCTGCCATTCGTACCAAGACTTCAACGTCTTTTCATGGTCAAAGAGACGGCTAGACAGATGACATGGCACAAATTGGGCAAAAGAACCGAACTAGATGCGGATGGGAACAAGATGATGGTACACACTTCAGATGGTTTTGCATGGAGGCACTTCAATGCATTACATAAGGATAAATCGGAAGATCCAAGGCATCCAAGAGTTGCCATCAGCACGGATGGGTTCAATGTGTATGGTATGACGGCAGCACAATACAGTTGTTGTCCTGTATTTGTCATCCCACTCAATTTCCCACTCGGAGAGATTATGAAAAGAAAGAACATTTTCCTGACGTTGATAATTCCAGGGCCCAACTATCCAGGGAAGAATATGAATGTGTACATACAGTCGCTTAAGGATGAGTTACAAGAAGCCTGGGATAATGGGATCAAGACCTACGACGCCGCTACCAAAACAAATTTCAAAATGCATGTGTGGTACATGTACTCGACGCATGATTATCCGGCGTTTGCACTATTCTCTGGCTGGTGTGTGCATGGAAGGTTCCCGTGCACCACATGCAAGGCAGCTCTTCAGTTCTGTTGGCTGCAGGCTGGTCGCAAGTATTCTTGCTTCGACATGCATAGACAATTCCTGGATCCTGACCATAAGTTCAGAAGAGACAAGAAGAATTTCATCAAAGGTAGAGTTGTCAAAAACTCTTCGTTCCAGGCGACTCCGGAGCAAAGCAGGGATGAGGGTACATCCCCAGAGACCCAGTGGGATACCTGGGCTGATCAGGGTCAGCCTGAGCCAAGTGGCCATGCTGATAGCGACGAGGAGCTGGGTGAGGGGGCTACCGTCTACCAGCGTGGTAGTTCGGGGCTCCCGCTCATGCCGGCGACCCGCGAGCAGAGGTGGTTGATTAAGCCAAATGGGGAGAAGTAAGTTAATCTACTGTTATTTAACCTTTTGCCTTCACGTTTTCTCAAATATCTAGTGTTTTGGCTTTAATTTGTCATATTGCAGGGGTTGGATTGTTGCCAAGGGTGTCCGCAAGCCCAATAGCGTCCTTGGTGTGCTTTGCCGTCAAAACTTCCCGGAGTTTGTTACATTGCCCGGTCGGGAGCGAGGTAGGAATGACCTGGGAGCACTACTTGGGTGGCCCGGCCCCGCCAGAGGTGGAGATCGACGGTGTTTTGTGCCACACGAGGGACGACATGGTGATCCGACAGTTCTGGGTAATTTCTCCTTTACACAATTATAAATCAGCCATAGCTAGTTATTGTACTAATCGGTGTTGTCTCGTTTGCAGACCTACTACAGGTGTGAGGAGGGATACGAGGAGGATGCGGCAAAGGTTATCGATACCGAATGTCGCCGCCTACTTCAAAACTTTCAGCACGAGGTTCGGGTGCAGGCTGTTCGAGACTACTATGCCTCGTGGCGTATTAGGAAGGACAAGGCGAAGTGTCGCGATTCTAAGATGGAGAAGGAGCATTACATGAAGGTAATTACATATTATTAAGGCTTTGTAGTTAGTTTCCTTGATTTTGGTTCTTACGTGCTCAAATTTCTCTTTATTAACTTAGGTGCCCCCAAGATGGTGTGTGGATAAGATGGATTGTTGGGAGGCCTTGGTGGATCAGTGGTGCTCCGAAACGTGGGAGGCCAGCCACAATAACGCCAATGAGAGGCGTGGCAAAATGGTTGGTGTGCCACACCATCAAGGGAGCGTCAACTTAATCCAATTTGGTGAGAACTGGGTATGTGGTTTACTTCATGCCTCATGCAATTCATTCTTAATGCTATCTTGAGCCCTTTACTAATACAATTTTCCTCTCTCTCTCTTTTAGGCGTTTCACAATAAGACGGAGGTGCCATAGATGTACGACCTATATGCGATGGCCCATACTGCCTCATACAAGAAGGTCAAGGCATTCTTCGAGTCTGACCTCGAGCATCCAGAAAACTTCACCAACATCTCCTCCCACCACAAGCTCGTGAAGTACAGAGATCACGGGAAGGCGAGGAAAGGGGAGGACTTTAACCCGAGCGAGGGGCCTATTGATCCAGAGCTGGTGATGATAGCTGGCAACGGGAGGCCCCATGGCTCGATCGCCATTGGAGACGGCCTTATACGTTGTCCTAGCACTCCCCGGCAGATAAAGGTCGCCAAACGAGCTCCTGTCCTGAGATAACACCTCGTCCATGGCCAGTCGACCTCGCCATCGAGGTTAGTTTAATGGACTCAACTATCTTTCCGCATTATGTTGTGCGTGTGAACCAATATGATTACAATGCTAACAATGAGTTCTGTTGCAGGCTGCTATTCTGAAAGAGAGAGATGCAATGCAGGCGGCTTTGGCGGAGAAGGATAAGGAGATGAAGGAGCTGGAGGACAGGACGACTGCATTGCTGGAGGCGGAGAGGGCACGGAATGATGCGTCTAACAGGGCCATGTACGATCTCTTCGTGGTGAGTTTCTTCTTCATATTATTTCAAATCTTGCATTTTAATGTCCGTTTCATTAATAACTAAAAAGTTTGACTTGTCGAAACCAAATGTACAGTCTATGTGCGAGAAGACTGGCCAAGTCCCTCCGGCGATGCCAGTCATTAACATGGCGGGGACGGTGAGTTTCATTTCAATGAAGTGATCTTAAGAGTGTCATCATGCTAACGACACATTGCAAACGATGTTTGGTGCAGAATATCTCCCGAAACGCATCGCACGACCCTTCTACAGTGGAGCCTTCTCTAGGGCAGCCTTCTCCAAGTGAAACAAGCCAGAACCACCGTGCTTCACCGTCGTGATGACGATAATGGTATGTTTGGTGAGAAGAAGGAGAAGAAGAGAAGAAGAAGGAGAAGGAGGAAGAAGAAGGAGAAGAAGCCCCTTCTCCTTCTTCTTCTCCTTCTCCTCCTCCTCCTCCTTCTTCTTCTTCTTTTACTTATCCTTCTTCTTCTCCTTCTCCTTCTTCTTCTCTTCCACCTAAATGACATAATTAGCTTAGTTAGCTCCAAAATGGCCTATTTAATAAAAAATGACCTATACTTACCTAATTTTCCTCCAAAATGACATAATTAGCTCCAAAAAGGCATAACTAGCTAATTTAGCCCGAACAAGAGGACAAGAGGAGAAGAAAGAGGAAAAATGAAAAGAAGGAAGAAGAAGAAGAAGAGAAGAAGAGAAGAAGAAGGAGAAGGAGAAGGAGGAAGAAGAAGGAGAAGAAGGATAAGAAGGAGGAGAGAAGCTCCTTCTCCTTCTTCTCCTCCTTCTTCTCCTTCTTCTTGTCCTTCTTCTTTTCTTCTTATTCTCCTGTTCCTTCTCCTTCTCCTTCTCCTTCTCCTTCTCCTCCTCCTCCTCCTCCTTCTTTTTTTACTTCTCCTTCTTCTTCTCTTCTTGCTTCTTCTCTTTCTTCTTCTACGTAGCTTACACTCATCCAACAAAGACTAAATTGGCTAATTATCCTACAAAATGACATAATTAGCTTAGTTAGTTGAAAACATCATAAGAACCTTGGTTAGCTCATTAAAATGACTAATTTAGCTCGAAAATGAAATAATAAGCTCAAAATGGCATAAGAACCTTGGTTAGCTCATGAATATTATATACTTAGCTTGGCTTCCACCTAAATGACATAATTAGCCAATTTAGCTCCAAAATGCCTTAATAATCACAGTTGGCTCCAAAATGAAATATTTTACCCAAGTTATCTCTAGAATGGCTTATACTTAGCTTGGCTTCCACCTAAATGACATAATTAGCCAATTTAGCTCCAAAATGCCTTAATAATCATAGTTGGCTCCAAAATGACATATTTTACCTAAGTTAGCTCTAGAATGGCCTATACTTAGCTTTGGCTTCCACCTAAATGACATAATTAGCTTAGTTAGCTCCAAAATGACCTATTTAATAAAAAATTACCTATACTTACCTAATTATCCTCCAAAATGACATAATTAGCTCCAAAAAGGCATAACTAGCTAATTTAGCTCGAACAAGAGGACAAGAGGAGAAGAAAGAGGAAAAATGAAAAGAAGGATGAAGAAGAAGAGAAGAAGAAGGAGGAGGAGGAAGAAGGAGAAGAAGGAAGAGAGAAGCTCCTTCTCCTTCTTCTTCTCCTTCTTCTTTTCTTCTTCTTCTCCTCTTCCTTCTCCTTCTCCTTCTCCTCCTCCTCCTCCTCCTTCTTATTCTTTTTCTTCTGCTTCTTCTTATCTTCTTGCTTCTTGTCTTTCTTCTTCTACGTAGCTTATTTTCCCCAAAAAAGACATAGTTAGATAATTATCCTCCAAAATGACATAATTAGCTTAGTTAGTTAAACATCATAAGAACCCTGGTTAGCTCATTGAAATGACTAATTTAGATCCAAAATGACATAATAAGCTCAAAATGGGTTAATAATCATAGTTCGCTACAAAATGACATATTTTATCCAAGTTAGCTCTAGAATGACCTATACTTAGCTAAGTTCTCTCCTAAATGACATAATAAGGCTATGTAGCTCCAAGATGACATATTCCACCTAACTTAGCTATTAAATGGCCTATACTTAGCTAAGTTCTCTCCGAAATAACCTATACTTCTCTTCTTCATCTATTCTTCTTCTTCTAACTTTCTTATTTGCCATTTTGCAGATTACATTCACTTCACGGGAAGCTTGGATTATATTGATGGAATGCTTGAATATGGTTTCTTATACCATGGCTTCGCGGAAGCTTTGATTGAAACTATTGTAGTATATGGATATATATGAAACTTTGTATGCATGGATGAAACTGGTGTAATATATGGTTTGGTACGGATGCAACTTGCATAGTATGTATGTATTATATATATCTGATTATTTTAATATTGTTATGAGTACGGAAACAAAATTATTTCTGTCAAATATATATATATATATATATAT
Source organism: Hordeum marinum (assembly GCA_022496015.1). Lineage (NCBI taxonomy): Eukaryota > Viridiplantae > Streptophyta > Magnoliopsida > Poales > Poaceae > Hordeum > Hordeum marinum. The sequence continues at coordinate 483,919,003 of CM039675.1, forward strand.
CCCGATTATTGTGAAAATTGCTGGATATAATAGGAAGTAAAATAAAGGGGGGCTGTTTTGAGTCTTTGTCGTCCGCCACCAACGGCAAAGGCCCTAGGGCAGACGGCAAAGGCTCAAAACAGCCTGGCTGAACCACGCTAGGAGCGCCCCTTTGTCGTCGGCCTAGAACACGGCTGACGGAAAAGGGGGGTGGGCTGACGGCAAAGGTGGCAGGAGAGAGAGGCTGTCAGTGCCCCTTTGCCGTCGGCCCACCCACGACTGACGGCAAAGGGGGTAGAGCAGACGGCAAAGGGGGTAGGGCACACGGCAAACAGAAGGTGGGCCCAGCAACCTGCCGTTAGCACTTGACGGGAGCGTTTGCGGATCTGCCGTCCCATTTTCTTTGCCGTTATCCCACCCATGGCAAAGATTCTTTGTCGTCCGCCTTACTAAAGCTGACGGCAAATAACATCTTCACCGGATATTTTTTTGTCGTCTAGTTTGCCGTTAGCTGACGGACGGCAAAGCCTTTGCCGTTCGGTATTCCCCCCTTTGCCGTTAGCCATGGCAGACGGCAAAGTCTCAGATTCCTGTAGTGGAATCAGCAGCATCAATAAATTGATGATCCTCCAATGCCTTGTGATCTAGAAAAAATCGAGGCAAGGGATAATAATGTTGACGAATCTAAACATTAAAGTGACTCGCTAAGCGAGTAGCATAAATACCACCATGTATCTTGCCCTTAGTCCTGTTAAGGTGTAGGCAACGTGCAATAATAGCACCTAGGCTAAAGGTGTGATCATTGTGCAATGCACGTCATAAAATGGTGATGTTGGAGGCACTGAGTGTACCGACCTTCTTCCTAGTGGTTAAACATTGATGAATAAAGCAAAGTAATGCACACAAGGAAACTGCAAACTGGTGGCAATGGCATTTGACAAGCCTCTTTCATCACCCACTGTCAAAGTGAGGAGAAAGTCCTCAAACTCCACTGGTATAGGCTCTCTTAGTTCCCCATCAGAAGGGATCAAACATATGTCAGAAAAGTCAGTGAGCGGTATCTGACGGGTTTCAGCATATAAATTAAACTGCACCTCGGGAGGATTATTCCTACTCAGAAAATGAAAATTTTAGACAAAGGAATTTGTAAGGTGGTGCTATTGGTCACACTCAGCTGCGAGGAAGTCGGTCAGCCCAGCCTTTGCAACGAATTGGACAACTCTTGATGGAACCCGACCTCCTCCATGAAGGCATTATGCGGCCATTCGCACGTCCATAGCTCCGCCATTCTCGAAGTGTTGAGGTCATTGTCCGATGATGCCCCAATGACTCCTTTAGCATTCTTCTTGGAGCAAAAATTCCGAAGAAACTCATCTTATTCCTATAAATAAATTTCTGAAAATTTTAGTCTAATTTTTTTGTCAACAAGACTTTGTAATATAGATAGCAACTACTCCTAGGGATGCCTAGAGGCCATATTAAGCATTCAAACTACTTAGAACTCTAATAATTCAACATGCAAGCCCATATATAGCAGCACCAAGAGTAGATAATTATTCCAAAAATAAATCACTAAATCAAAAACTAATTGGAGCAATGGAGGAGTCACATACCAAGTAGCAATTCCTGAAAATAGTTTCAGAAACGGAGCTTCAAGGAAAGAGATTGAAATCTGTGGGTTTGAAAGCAAGAACACGAGAGAGAGAGAGAGAGCTATGGTGATTTTCTTCTAGAGGTAGGAGATGGAATGGGCTAAAGAAATAAGTGAGGGGACCCACATGGGGACCACAACCCACCAGGGCGTGTCTGGGGTTGCTGGCGCGCCCTGGTGTCTTATGGACACCAGGTGCACCCCCCTCTGATGTTATTTGCACCAGAAATTCAGAAATATTCAGAAAAAAATCATGTTGAATTTTCAGGACATTCTGAGAACTTTTATTTCTGGGTCATTTGCATGGAGAAATCAGAAAACAGGATAAACATGGCATTTTATTTTATATGACGAAGAAGAATAGAAAACAAAAGGTGGGTGCAGAAGGTTATGCCTACTAGATTCATCAACTTCATACCTCTCAAAAATGATCCATTCATAAGGTTGATCAAATCTTCTTAACAACCACTTTTGATTCGCATGCAACTGAAGAATTTTCGTAAATCACTCAGTTACCTCGGCGGGGATATGCATATCCCCAAAAATAAGTATGTCATATTTATTTTTGGTAGTAGGTAGAGGTAGCTGAAAACTCCCAATAGTGAGTGTCGGAGATTTGTCAATAACATTTATACCATTCACTTGGATTGTTTCTTTGGAAAGTGCACTGTATGCTCATTACCATTGATATGAAAAGTGACTTTGCTTTTATTGGAATCAATAACAGCCCCTGCAGTATTCAAAAAGGGTCTACCAAGGATAATCGACATGTTGTCGTCCTCGGGCATCTCAAGAATAACAAAGTCTGTTAAGATAGTGTCATTTGCAAACAACAGGAACATCCTCACAAATACCGATAGGTATGGCAGTTGATTTGTCAGCCATTTTCAAAGATATTTCAGTAGGTGTGAGTTTATTCAAATCAAGTCTTGTATATAAAGAGAATGGCATAACACTAACACCAGCTCCCAAATCACACAAAGTTGTTTTGACATAATTTCTTTTAATGGAGAAAGGTATAGTTGGTATTTCAGGATCTCCAAGTTTTTTAGGTACTCCATCCTTAAAAGAATAATTAGCAAGCATGGTCGATATTTCAGCTTCAGGTATCTTTCTTTTATTAGTGATGATGTCTTTCATGTATTTTGCATAAGGGGCCATCTTTAAGATATCAGTTAAGCGAGTACGCGAAAAGATTGGCCTAATCATTTCAGCAAAGCATTCAAATTCTTCATCATCTTTTTTCTTAGATGGTTTAGGTGGAAAAGGCATGGTTTTCTGAACCCATGGCTCTCTTTCTTTACCGTATTTTCTAGACACAAAGTCTCTTATCTCATATCGTTTATTTTTAGGTTGTGGGTTATCAAGATCAACATCAAGTTATATTTCAACATCATTATCTGGTTCTTTATCATTGTTCGTTTGAGTCTCTTCACGAACATGATCCTTATCATTTTCATTATCACTAGGTGAATGTTCATTACTAGATTGAGTTTCAGCATCAGAAATAGAGACATCGTTATCTTCAGGAGATTTTTCTATCTCAGGTTCACTAGAGGTATGCAAAGTCCTACCATTTTTCATTTTCTTTTTCTTTTTAGAAGTACTAGGTGAATTAGTATTAATTCTCTAAGAGTTTTGTTCAATTCTTTTAGGGTGTCCTTCAAGATAAAGTGGTTCCTGGGTCATTTTACCTCATCTAGTTGTTATTCTAACTACAAAATCATTCATATTATTATTCATTTCATTAAGCAATTCTCTTTGAAATTTAGCAACTTGTTCTAACTAGGTTTGAACCATAGAGGCATGTTTTCCTATACCTCTAACATCATTACTAATTCTAAATAACAATTAACTCAAGTGAGCAATCATATCAGAATTACATTTCAATTGTTTCAGAACATTTGCATGGAAGTGATCTTGTTTCCTAATGTAGTTGTCAAACTCATATAAGCATTGACTAGGATTTTTATTGTAAGGGATATCACCTTCATCAAACTTTAATAAAGAATTTACCTCTACCACCTGTTGAGGTGGTGGTGTGTCAAGGCCAAGTATTTCTTTAATAGGTGGTAAATTCTTAACATCCTCGGCTTTAATACCATTTTCCTTCATACATTTATTTGCCTCCTACATATCTTTAGGACTGAGAAATAAGATACCCCTCTTCTTTGGAGTGGATTTAGGTGGTGGTTTAGGGAGATTCCAATCATCATAATTCTTCAATATATTATTCAATAGTTCCTCAGCTTGTTCAACAGTTCGTTCCCTGAAAACGCAACCAGCACAACTATCTAGGAAGTCCCTAGAAGCATCAGTTGGTCCATTATAGAAGATATAAAGTATTTAATTTTTCTTAAGAGGATGACCAGGCAAAACATTAACGAATTGGAGAAGCCTCCCCCAAGCTTGTGGGAGACTCTCTTCTTCAATTTGCACAAAGTTAAATATTTCCTGTAAGGCAACTTATTTCTTATGAGCAGGAAAATATTTTTCAGAGACGTAGTAAATCATATCCTGGGGACTACGCAGACAACCAAGAGCAAGAGTATTGTACCATATCTTAGCATCACCCTTTAATGAGAACGAAAATAATTTGAGAATATAGTAGTAGCGAATTTTCTCATCATGAGCAAAAAGGGTGGTTGTATCATTCAACTTAGTAATATGTGCCACTACAGTTTCAGTTTCATAGCCATGAAAAGGATCAGATTAAACCACAGTAATTAACTCTGGCTTGATAGAAAATTCATAATCCTTATCGATAACAAAGATAGGTGAAGTAGCAAACTTAGGATCACATTTCATTCTAGCATTCACAGTCTTTTCTTTATACTTGCATAAAAATTTCTTAATATCATCTCTATCCTTACAAGCGAGGATGTCTCTAGCTACTTCTCCATCCATAACATAACCCTTAGGTATCTTAGGCAAATCATATCTAGGAGAGCTAGGTCTAATAGGTGTTTCATAGTTCTCAGTTTCAAGGACTTCATCAATTTCAGTAATTCCATCAGTTTCAGTAATTTCATTCTCTTTAGCTCTAGCAATTTTTTCATCAAGAAATTCACCTAGTGGCACATTATCATCCGGCATGGTACTAGCATCATCATAAGCATCATTCCTAGCAGAAGTAGCATCATCAATAACTTACGACATATCAGGATTAACAACATGTGGTGCTGTTGCAAGTCTACTCAAGACAGAAGGTGAATCAAGTGCAAAGTGTGATGACAAATCATTACATCCCCTCATCTTAGAGGAAACGATCTTGGTTTTACTATCCTTCTGATTCTTCATAGTGATCAACTGATATAAATCCCAAGTGACTCAACAAACATAGCTATGCTCCCCGACAATGGCGTCAGAAAAAGGTCTTGATAACCCACAAGTATAGGGGGTCACAACAGTTTTCGAGGGTAGAGTATTCAACCCAAATTTATAGATTCGACACAAGGGGAGCCAAAGAACATTTGCAAGTATTAGCAGTTGAGTTGCCAATTCAACCACACCTGGAGATTAAATATCTACAACAAAGTGATTAGTAGCACAGTAATATGATAGTTTTATAGCAATGGTAACAGTAGTAGTAACGGTAACAGTGATAGCAATGGCTTTGTAGCAATTGGAATAGTAGCAATAGCAATAGAAACCTAGCAAGAACAATATGTGGAAAACTCATAGGCATGGATCAGTGAGTTCGTTGGATGATATTCATCATATAATAGTCATAACCTAGGGCGACACAAAACTAGCTCCAGTTCATAAATATAACGTAGGCATGTATTCCGTAAATAGTCATACGTGCTTATGGAAAATAAATTGCATGACATATTTTGTCTTACCCTCCCATGGCAGTGGGGTCCATAAGGAAACTAAGGGACATAACGAAACAAAGCATTAACACATAGTGAATACATGAAGTCCTCAAACTACGGTCATCACCAGAAAGTATCCCGATTATTGTCACCACATGGTTTACGAATCATAACACATAGCAGGTGCACGTGACTAGAAAGATTGGATCAAGAACATAGATATAATGGTGATAACATAAACAGTTCAGATCTGAAATCATGGCACTCGGGCCCTAGTGACAAGCATTAAGCATGGCAAAGTCATAGCAACATCAATCTCAGAACATAGTGGTACTAGGGATCAAGCCCTAACGAAACTAACTCGATTACATGATGAACCTCATCCAGCTCCCCATCGACCAGCGAGCCTACGAAGGAATTACTCACTCCCGGTGGGTAGAATCATGGAATTGGTGATGAAGGAGGGTTGGTGATGACGAAGAACGAAGATTCCCCTCTCCGGAGCCCCGAACGGACTCCATATGTGGCCTCCCAATGAAGAATAGGAGGTGGTGGCGGCTCCGTCTCGTGAAATGTGATAAAACTTCCTCTCCTATTTTTTTCTCCAAAATTAGGAATTGATAGTGCTGGAAATAGGGTCAGGAGGCCACGAGGTGACCACAACCCATCAGGGCGCGCCTGGAGGGGGTGGCGCACCCTGGTGTATCATGCCCAGCTAGGGCACCCCCTCCGATTGTTCTTGGCTCCAATATTTTTTATTTTTTATGAATAATTCTCCAAAAAGTTTCGTCGAATTCCGAGAACTTTTATTTCTGCAAAAAATAGCACCATGGTAGTTGTGCTTAAAATAACGTCAGTTCGGGTTAGTTTCATTCAAATCATGCAAATTAGAGTCCAAAACAAGAGCAAAAGCGTTAGGAAAAGTAGATACGACGGAGACGTATCAAAGTTCCCATTATATTTTGAAAGATGTGAAGAAAGCAACAAATTTCTCTTCATGGTCTTGAGTTATGCTTGTTGGGGAACATAGTAATAATTCAAAAAAATTCCTACGTGTCACCAAGATCAATCTAGGATATGCTATCAACAAGAGAGAGGGAGTGCATCTTCATACCCTTGAAAATCGCTAAGCAGAAGCGTTGCAAAGAACGCGGTTGATGGAGTCGTACTCGCGATGATTCAAATCGCGGAAGATCCGATCCAAGCGCCGAACGGACGGCGCCTCCGCGTTCAACACATGTACATCCCGGGGACGTATCGTCCTTCTTGATCCAGCAAGGGGAAGGATAAGTTTAGGGAGAGCTCTGGCAGCACGACGGCGTGGTGGCGGTGGAGCTCGTGGTTCTTCAGCAGAGCTTCGCTAAGCACTACGGAGGAGGAGGAGGTGTAGGAGGGGGAAGGGTTGTGCCAGGGGAAAGTGGTGAAGCTCCCATGCGCCTCCCCACTATATATAGGGGTGTAGGGGGCTGGTTTCTTTCCCTCCAAGTCCATTGGGGCGTTGGCAAAGGTGGGAATAAAGAAATCACATCCTTTCCCTTCCCCATCGATTGTTATCTCCCCTTTTTAGGGATCTTGATCTTATCCCTTCGGGATATGATCTTGTTCCTTCTAAGGGGGGGATCTTGGTGCGCCTTGACCAGGGGTATGGGGCCTTGCCCCCACTACCCACGTTCATGTGGGTCCCCCCATCCAGGTGAGCCCCACTCCGGAACCTTCTAGAACCTTCCCGGTACAATACCGAAAAATCCCGAACATTTTCTGGTGGCCAAAATAAGACTTCCCATATATAAATCTTTACCTCCGGACCATTCCGGAACTCCTCGTGACGTCTAGGATCCCATCAGAGACTCCGAAAAACTTTCGGTAACCACATACAATTTCCCTTACAACTCTAGCGTCACCGAACCTTACGTGTGTAGACCCTACGGGTTCGGGAACCATGCAGACATGACCGAGACACCTCTCCGGCCATAACCAATAGCATGATATGGATACCCATATTAGCTCCCACATGTCCCACGATGATCTCATCAGATGAACCACGATGTCGGGGATCCAATTAATCCCATATACAATTCCCTTTGTCCATCGGTATGTTACTTGCCCGAGATTCGATCGTCGATATCCCTATACCTTGTTCAATCTCGTTACCGGCAAGTCTCTTTACTTGTTCCATGACACATGATCCCGTGACTAACTCCTTAGTCACATTGAGCTCATTATGATGATGTATTACTGAGTGGGCCCAAAGATACCTCTCCGTCACACGGAGTGACAAATTCCAGTCTCGATTCGTGCCAACCCAACAGACACTTTTAGAGATACCTATAGTGCACCTTTATTGTCACCTAGTTACGTTGTGATGTTTGATACACCCAAAGTATTCCTACGGTATTCGGGAGTCGCACAATATCATGGTCTAAGGAAATGATACTTGACATTAGAAAAGCTTTAGCAGACGAACTACACGATCTTGTGCTATGCTTAGGATTGGATCTTGTCCATCACATCATTATCCTAATGATGTGATCCCGTTATCAACGACATCCAATGTCCATGGTTAGGAAACCATGACCATCTATTGATCAACGAGCTAGTCAACTAGAGGCTCACTAGGTACATGGTGTGGTCTATGTATTCACACATGTATTACGGTTTCCGGTTAATACAATTATAGCATGAACAATAGACAATTAACATGAACAAGGAAATATAATAATAACCATTTTATTATTGCCTGTAGGGAATATTTCCAACATTCTCCCACTTTCACTCGAGTCAGTAATCTAGTTACATTGTGATGAATCGAACACCCATAGAGTTCTGGTGCTGATCATGTTTCGCTCGTGAAAGAGGTTTAGTCAACGGATCTGCGACATTCTGATCCGTATATACTTTACAAATATCTATATCTCCATCCTGAATGTAACCACGAATGGAGTTGAAGCAGCGCTTGATGTGCTTGGTCTTCTTGTGAAACTTGGGCTCCTTGGCAATGGCAATAGCTCCAGTGCTGTCACAGAAGAGAGTCATCGGGCACGACGCATTGCGAATCACTCCTAGGTCGGTGATGAACTCTTTCATCCAGACTCCTTCCCGCACTGCTTCCGAAGCAGCTATGTACTCCGCTTCACATGTAGATGCCACCACGATGCTTTGCTTGCAACTGCACCAGCTGACTGCCCCACCATTCAAAATATACACGTATTCGGTTTGTGACTTGGAGTCATCCGGATCTGTGTTGAAGCTAGCATCGATGTAACCCTTTACGACGAGCTCTTAGGAACCTCCATAAATGAGAAACATATCCTTAGTCCTTTTCAGGTACTTAAGGATATTCTCGACCGCTGTCCAGTTTTCCATTCCGAGATCACTTTGGTACCTCCCTACCAAACTTATGGCAAGGTTCACATTAGGTCTGGTACACAACATGGCATACATAATAGAGCCTATGGATGAGGCATAGGGGATGACACTCATCTTTTCTCTATCTTCTGCCGAGGTCGGGCATTGAGCTGTGCTCAATCTCACGCCTTGCAATACAAGAAAGAACCCCTTCTCGGACTGATCCATATTGAACTTCTTCAATATCTTGTCAAGGTATGTGCTTTGTGAAAGAACAACGAGGCATCTTGATCTATCCCTATAGATCTTGATGCCTAATATGTAAGCAGCTTCTCCAAGGCCCTTCATTGAAAAACACTTATTCAAGTAGGCCTTTATGCTTTTTAAAAGTTCTATATCATTTCCCATCAATAATATGTCATCCACATATAAAATGAGAAATGCTACAGAGCTCCCACTCACTTGTAAATACAGGCTTCTCCATAAGTTTGTATAAACCCAAACGCTTTGATCACCTCAGCAAAGCGAATGTTCCAACTCCGAGATGCTTGCACCAACCCATAGATGGAGCGTTGGAGCTCGCATACCTTGTCAGCATTCTTAGGATCGACAAAACCTTCCGGCTGCATCATATACAATTCTTCCTTAAGGAAACCGTTGAGGAATGTCGTTTTGACGTCCATTTGCCATATCTCATAATCATAAAATGCGGCAACTGCTAACATGATTCAGACGTACTTTAGCATCGCTACAGGTGAGAAAGTCTCATCGTAGTCAACTCCTTGAACTTGTCGATAACCCTTAGCGACAAGCCGAGCCTTATAGATGGTCACATTACCATCCATGTCAGTCTTCTTCTTAACGATCCATTTATTTTCTATGGCTTGCCAATCATCGGGCAAGTCCACCAAAGTCCATACTTTGTTCTCATACATGGATCCTATCTCGGATATCATGGCTTCAAACCATTTGTTGGAATCCGGGCCCTCCATGGCTTCTTCATAGTTCGAAGGTTCACCGTTGTCTAACAACATGATTTCCAGGATAGGGTTGCCGTACCACTCTGGTGTGGAACATGTCCTCGTGGACCTACGAAGTTCAGTAGTAACTTGATCCGAAGTTTCATGATCATGATCATTAACTTCCTCTCTAGTCAGTGCAGGCACCACAGAAACATTTTCTTGCGTTGTGCTACTCTTCGGTTCAAGAGGGGGATACAATTACCTCGTCAAATTCTACTTTCCTCCCACTTACTTCTTTCGAGAGAAACTCTTTGTCTAGAAAGGATCCATTCTTGGCAACAAAGATATTGCCTTCGGATCTGAGGTAGAAGGTATACCCAATAGTTTATTTAGGGTATCCTATGAAGACACACTTTTTTTATTTGGGTTCGAGCTTTTCAGGTTGAAGTTTCTTGACATAAGCATCGCATTCCCAAACTTTCAGAAACAATGACTTAGGTTTCTTCCCAAACCATAATTCGTACGTGTCGTCTCAACGGTTTTAGACGGTGCCCTATTTGAAGTGAATGAGGCAGTCTCTAATGCATATCCCCAAAATGATAGCGGTAAATCAGTAAGAGACATCATAGATTGCACCATATCCTATAGAGTGCGATTATGATGTTCAGACCCACCATTACACTGAGGTGTGCCAGGCGACGTGAGTTGTGAAACAATTCCACATTTCCTTAAGTTCGTGTCAAACTCATGACTCAAATATTCTCCTCCACGATCAGATCGTAAGACCTTTATTTTCTTGTCACGTTGATTCTCTCCCTCACTCTGAAATTCCTTGAACTTTTAAAATGTCTCAGACTTTTGTTTCATTAAGTAGACATACCCATATCTACTTAAGTCATCAGTGAGGGTGAGAACATAACGATAGCCACCGCGAGCCTCAACACTCACGGGACCACATACATCGGTATGTATTATTTCCAACAAGTTGGTTGCTTGCTCCATTGTTCCAAACAACGGAGTCTTAGTCATCTTTCCCATGAGGCATGGTTCGCACGTGTCAAATGATTCATAATCAGGAGACTCCAAAAGTCCATCTGCATGGAGTTTCTTCATGCGTTTGACACAAATATGACCAAGGCGGCAGTGCCACAAGTATGTGGGACTATCATTATCAACCTTACATTGTTTGGTATTCACACTATGAATATGTGTAACATGAAGTTCGAGATTCAATAAAAATAAACCATTGACCAGCGGGGCATGACCATAAAACATATCTCATATAAATAGAACAACCATTATTCTCAGATTTAAATGAGTAGCCATCTCGTATCAAACGAGATCCAGATACAATGTTCATGCTCAAAGCTGGTACTAAATAACAATTATTGAGGTTTAAAACTAATACCACAGGTAGATGTAGAGGTAGTGTGTCGACGACGATCACATCGACCTTGGAACCATTCCCGACGTGCATCGTCACCTCGTCCTTCGCCAGTCTCCGCTTATTCTGCAGCTCCTGTTTTGAGTTACAAATGTGAGCAACCGCACAGGTATCAAATACCCAGGAGCTACTACGAGCGTTGGTAAGGTACACATCAATAACATGTATATCATATATACCTTTTACGTTGCCGGCCTTCTTATCCGATAAGTACTTGGGGCAGTTCCGCTTCCAGTGACCGGTTACCTTGCAATAAAAGCACCCAGTCTCAGGCTTGGGTCCATTCTTGGGCTTATTCCTAGCAACTGATTTACGGGGCGATGCAACTGCTTTCCCGTCCTTCTTGAAGTTCTTCTTACCCTTGCCTTTCTTGAAACTGGTGGTCTTATTCACCATCAACACTTGATGTTCCTTTTTGATCTCCTCCTCCGCTGATTTCAGCATCGAATATAACTCAGGAATGAACTGCTCCATCCCTTGCATATTGAAGTTCATCACAAAGCTCTTGTAGCTAGGTGGAAGCGACTGGAGGATTCTGTCAATAACCGAGTCATCATGAAGATTAATTCCCAGCTGTGACAATCGATTGTGCAACCCAGACATTTTGAGTATGTGCTCGCTGACAGAACTATTTTCCTCCATCTTACAACTGAAGAACTTGTCGGAGACTTCATATCTCTCGACCCGGGCATGAGCTTGGAAAACAATTCTTAGCTCTTGGAACATCTCATATGCTCCGTGTTGCTCAAAACGCTTTTGGAGCCCCGGTTCTAAGTTGTAAAGCATGCCGCACTGAACCAGGGAGTAATCATCACTACGCAACTGTCAGGCGTTCATAACGTCTTGAGTTGTTGGGAAAATGTGTGTGTCACCTAGCGGTGCATCAAGGAAATATGCTTTCTTGGAAGCTATGAGGATGATCCTCAAGTTACGGACCCAGTCCGTATAGTTGCTTCCATCGTCTTTCAGTTTGGTTTTCTCTAGGAATGCGTTGAAGTTGAGGGCAACATTAGCGTGGGCCATTGGATCTACAAGATAGATTGTAAATACAATTTTAGACTAAGTTCATGATAATTAGGTTCATCTAATCAAATTATTTAATGAACTCCCACTCAGATAGACATCCCTCTAGTCATCTAAGTGATACATGATCCATATTGACTAGGTCATGTCTGATCATCACGTGAGACGGACTAGTCATCAATGGTGAATATCTCCATGTTGATTGCATCTAATATACGACTCATGTTCGACCTTTCGGTCTCTCATGTTCTGAGTCCATGTTTGTACATGCTAGGCTCGTCAAGTCAACCTAAGTGTTTCGCGTGTGTAAATCTGGCTTACACCCGTTGTATGCGAACATTAGAATCTATCACACCCGATCATCCCGTGGTGCTTCGAAACAACGATCCTTCGCAATGGTGCACACTTAGGGGGAACACATTTCTTGAAATTTAGTGAGGGATCATCTATTTATGCTACCGTCGTTCTAAGCAAATAAGATGTAAAAACATGATAAACATAACATGCAACTCATAAAGTGGCATGATATGGTCAATATCATCTTACGCCTTTGATCTCCCTCTTTGAGGCGCGGCATGATCACCATCATCACCGGCACGACACCATGATCTCCACCATCATTGTGTCTTCATGAAGTTGTCTCGCCAACTATTTCTTCTACTACTATGGCTAATGGTTAGCAATAAAGTAAAGTAATTACATGGCGTTTTTTATCGACACGCAAGTCATACAATAAATTAAGACAACTCCTATGGCTCCTGCCAGTTGTCATACTTATCGACATGCAAGTCATGATTCCTATTACAAGAACATGATCAATCTCATACATCACATATATTTCATCACATCCTTTTGGCCATATCACATCACATAGCATACCCTGCAAAAACAAGTTAGACGTTCTCTAATTGTTGTTGCAACTTTTACGTGGCTGCTATGGGTTTCTAGCAAGAACGTTTCTTACCTACGCAAAAGCTATAAAGGTGATATGCCAATTTATATTTACCCTTCATAAGGACCCTCTTCATCGAATCCGATCCGACTAAAGTGTGAGAGACAGACACCCGCTAGCCACCTTATTCAACAAGTGCATGTCAGGCGGTGGAACCAGTCTCGCGTAAGCGTACATGTAAAGTCGGTCCAGGACGCTTCATCCCACAGTGCTGCCGAATCAACATAGGACTAGTAACGGCAAGCAAATTGACCAAATCATCGCCCACAACTACTTGTGTTCTACTCGTGCATAGAATCTACGCATAGACCTAGCTCATGATGCCACTGTTGGGGAATGCAGTAATAATTCAAAAAAAATCCTACGTGTCACCAAGATCAATCTAGGAGATGCTAGCAACGAGATATAGGGAGTGCATCTTCATACCCTTGAAGACCACTAAGCGGAAGCGTTACAAAGAACGCGGTTGATGGAGTCGTACTCGCGGCGATTCAAATCGCGGAAGATCCGATCCAAGCGCCGAACGGACGGTGCCTCCGCGTTCAACACACGTACAGCTCGGGGATGTCTCCTCCTTCTTGATCTAGCAAGGGGGAAGGATAAGTTGAGGGAGAGCTCCGGCAACACAATGGCGTGGTGGCGGTGGAGCTCGTGGTTCTTCGGCAAAGTTTCGCTAAGCACTACAGAGGAGGAGGAGGTGTAGGAGGGGGAAGGGCTGGGCCAGGGGCAAGTGGTGAAGCTCCCATGCGCCTCCCCACTATATATAGGGGTGGATGGGGATGGTTTCTTGCCCTCGAAGTCCATTGGGGCATTGGCAAAGGTGGGAGGAAATAAATCTCATCATTTCCCTTCCCCACCGATTGTTATCCCCCATTTTTAGGGATCTTGATCTTATCCCTTCGGGATATGATCTTATTCCTTCTAAGGGGGGATCTTGGTGCGCCTTGACCAGGGGTGTGGTGCCTTTCCCCCACTACCCACGTTCATGTGGGTTCCCCCATGCAGGTGGGCCCCACTCCAGAACCTTCTAGAACCTTCCTGGTACAATACCGAAAAATCCCGAACATTTTCTGGTGGCCAAAATAGGACTTCCCATATATAAATATTTACCTCCAGACCATTTCGGAACTTCTCATGATGTACGGATCCCATCCGAGACTCCGAACAACTTTCGGTAACCACATACAATTCCCATTACAACTCTAGTGGCACCAAACCTTAAGTGTGTAGACCCTACTGGTTTGGGAACCATGCAGACATGAGTGAGACACCTCTCCGGCCAATAAACAATAGCGGGGTCTGGATACCCATATTGGCTCCCACATGTTCCACGATGATCTCATCGGATGAACCACGATGTCGGGGATCCAATTAATCCCATATACAATTCCCTTTGTCCATCAGTATGTTACTTGCCCGGGATTCGATCGTCGGTATCCCTATACCTTGTTCAATCTCGTTACCGGCAAGTCTCTTTACTCGTTCCGTAACACATGATCCCATGACTAACTCCTTAGTCACATTGAGCTCATTATGATGATGTATTACCGAGTGGGCCCACAGATACCTCTCTGTCACATGGAGTGACAAATCCCAATCTCGTTTCGTGCCAACCCAACAGACACTTTCGGAGATACCTGTAGTGCACCTTTATAGTCACCCAGTTACGTTGTGACGTTTGATACGCCCAAATCATTCCTATGGCATCCGGGAGTTTCACAATCTCATGGTCTAAGGAACTAGCATACGAACTACACGATCTTGTGCTCTGCTTAGGATTGGGTCTTGTCCATCACATCATTCTCCTAATGATGTGATCCCGTTATCAACGACATCCAATGTCCATGGTCAGGAAACCATGACCATCTATTAATCAACGAGCTAGTCAACTAGAGGCTCACTAGGGACATGGTGTGGTCTATGTATTCACACATGTATTACGGTTTCGGGTTAATACAATTATAGCCTGAACAATAGACAATTAACATGAACAAGTAAATATAATAATAACCATTTTATTATTGCCTCTAGGGCATATTTCCAACAATGTTGCCATTCTCCAGAGTCAAATTTGTGATAATATTTCGTCTGTATCTCTCTATGGATCTAGAATGAAAATATTTGGTATTTTCCTCACCTTTAGTTGCCCACCTGCAAGTTTATCTTTTTTTCCACTTATTCATTTTGGCAGTGCAGCAATCTGATAATGTGTGCTTTCAAAATTCTTCTGAAGTTTATTTTCTGGCGTTGTCAGTTGTCTTTGCTCCTCAATGCCATCTACACCTAATCATTGAGAGAGAAGCTTGGGTTATGCTTTTGGGATTTATTTTAGATTATCAAACTAATTATGATGTGATTAAGGTTGTCTCATGCTTCGCAAGAGTGGTGTACTGGCACATGCCGAGAGATCGCAAATCTTGAGTAATTGTGCGTCTGTTGATCAATGAGGTGGCATTAGTTCCTTTCAGCCTAGTTGTCAAACGCTTCATAGATATCAGTGGCTTAGGGAAGTCTTGGCCGGTCCCGGTTTATATTCTTAGTGGCTAAAACCCAAGTCTAGGTCTAGTAGGGAGTGAAGATGAGGCTCCACCCATGGGTGCTTCACCACATCCTGAACAACTACCATTCCAAACAGCAATGCAACATGCCCACCATGACGCACATGTTTGGCAGATGCAGAATGCTGCGAATGCTTGGGAAGAAGTTGTTCCCATGCCACCGCCACAACAAGGATGCGGTGTGTGGCCGGTTCTTCCTCTAGTTCCAAAGCAATATAGGGGAGAAACTTATGGTGCTTTATTTGGTTACATGGGCCCCTCTATTATGTATGGGGTTCAATAGGAAGACAATGATCATGATGATGGCTTGTGATTGTGGAATGAGCATGTGCAGCTATTGGAGGAGGCAGCTGAGACTCGGATGAATGGTTCTTCACCTAGCCAATATCGTTTTGTCAGTGCTTCTGGATAGGAAGCAATGTTGGAAATTCTGCTACCAATCAATCTAGTTCAGTTCATGATGCAATTGTGCAGTGTGGTTACTGCTCCCTATATTGGTGGATTGGATAATAATCAGGTACTCGAGGACATCCTCAACTTTGCTTCCTTTTATACATGATTCTACCGATATTTTCTTTGCTGCACTAGTCTACAAGTGGAAT
This sequence comes from Hordeum marinum, assembly GCA_022496015.1. NCBI lineage: Eukaryota > Viridiplantae > Streptophyta > Magnoliopsida > Poales > Poaceae > Hordeum > Hordeum marinum. The sequence goes on from CM039675.1 coordinate 483,935,337, forward strand.
ACTGAAACTCTGAACACAAACTTAAATACCGCACTTGAAGCCATGTGTCTTCCAGCAAATGTACACAATGAAAGCTCTAAATCTTCGGGCTTGATGGAAATTGATCGTTAGAATTTGGGTATGTTGTTGGCTTGTACTTCATTCAAGCGACGTCGTCTAGCATTGATTGACACTACATAGGTAAGGCGTAATACATGTTCCACTAGATTTATGGGTTTGTAGCCATAGACCTCCTTGAAGCCATAGACCTCCTTCGCTTGAAGATGTCCAAAAACGCAGAGGTTTCGGGGATGTGTGAACTTTATACTAAATTGAATGAAACTGCATCCGCATCTTCTCCACCACCCACTCCTCTGAACAAGTTACAGCTCATGGGCACCAAAGAATGTGGCATCCCAGAAGTGGAACACACGGATGATATCCTGCTCAAGGATAGTGACATTGTCATCAAGTGAATCGACCACTCTATAGCTATCTAGTCTGCATGTTCTCTTTTGCGTGTGAACTTGTCATTTTAATTTCTGAACTATTTGCTTTTAGCATCTAAACCTTTACGTTATGTTGTCAGTTATGTGGAACATCCTTTGTTGGAATGTAACGGGTTTAAACTCCAACAACAAATGCCTTGCTCTTCGCAATAAGATGATGAATCTGGGTGCTCGATTGTTTGTTTGTAGAAACGAAAAAATAAACCTTTGAGCACTCTTTCATCAGAAAATGTTGTCCTCGTCGCTTCGACAAATATGATCCCGTCCCTTCGAGAAGAGCCTTTGGTGGCACTATAATTATGTGGTGCAGTTCTTTGTTTTCGTCCAATGTAATTCACAAAGAAATTTCCCTTACTCTCAAATTATCACGTGTTCATTATAGTAAGCAGTGGTTCCTCTCTAACATATATCGTCCATGTGATGGCCCAGAAATATATGAATTTGTTGAACGGTAAAAAACATTTCCATTAATGGGGAAGATTTGTGGCTTATGATGGGAGATTTCAACTTTATGCGATCATTGGAAAATTGGAATCTACCAGGGAAAAATATTGAGGACATCTTTACTTTCAGTGGCATCATTACTTCAGAGGCACTTCTTGAGATCCCAATCAAAGGCCACCATACACGTGGAGTAACATGCAGGAACAACCTCTACTCGAATAGCTTGATTGCTTTTTATTTTATTAGTGGAGTGGATTTCAACTTACCCGCTAGATCGATCTCCGGCCATGTGCCTATTGTTCTCTCTATACACACATCCATCCCCAAGTGCAAATTGTTTCGGTTTGAAGGTTTTTGGCCTGAACATCATGGCTTTCTACAAGTTGTGCAAGACTCATGGAGCAAGCCTATAAATATTATATCTTGTGCCACTAACATCTCAGCAAAACTAAAGGGACTTCATTATGCACTGAAATAGTGGAGTAACTCGATTTATAGACTTAGGCTACTATTGGAAACTTTAACAAGGTGTTGCGACCGTATGTCTTAGAGAAGTTCTCTTTCGAAGAGAGGGAAAAGGTGGACACGAAGAAAGCTCAACTTAAAATGGAACATGGTTTTATTTTTTAGGTTAAGATCATAAATGAAGTAGGTCACACACATTTTGGTTGTTCAAATTGGAAAGGATTATGCAAGGCCTATGGATTTGATGAGGGTATGAAAACAACCTTCGATTTTGGCATTCCTCAACACGATTCTAAACATGATAAAGACATTTGGGTGGATCTGGACATGATCCCAATTCTACCTCCATGTGAGTTTGTTATTTTTTATATTAAATAATCTATATTGCTTATTTAAAAATAGTTGTTACTCATTCCTACTAAACTTGTTTGTTTATAATTGACAGCTTATTTCCCTTCTTCAAGAGATACACGAAAGATAATAGACAAGACTTACTACAGTTATGGCTCAGAGATAACTTGAGAGGAGAATAATTTTCTTGTCAGCTTTGTTAATGATGTTCTACCTTTTAAGATCAGTTTTGGAGTTGGCCAAAATTATAGTGGATACATGCCACTAGTCCATGAGTTGAGCGATGGTAACATTCGTGCAAATATCATAGTAACTTTTTTACTATTGTGTAACTAGTCCATATTTTTCATACATTCTTATTAAGTAAACTACATTACTAACTATGTTAATATTATGTTCTTCAACAAAATCTCCCAAATGATGTTGTGACTCTACTGATGTATGTCAAAGGTGAGATGACAATTGTTAACATACGGCCATCGACGGGCACTTTCCAATGTGCATACCGGACTGAACATCAAATAGATGGCCTCCAAATCAAAGGATGGAGAAAAATAGTGACTGGGAAAAGGACACAAATTGGAGACCGGTGGATCTCTATGCTTCATAATGGAGATGGAGTTTTTTATTTATGTTTTATACTATTTTACCTAAGAGAGAGGAGTAGTTTGTACTACCTTTCAAGTGCTAGGAAGTTACAAACGTAGAATGATAACAGTTAGCTAGTAGTGGTTAACTTCTGATGATCATTATGGTGAGGCATTGTTATATCACTACGATGATAGTGAGTTGTTATATCACTACAATGATGACTTGTTGTATCACTACGATGATGATGCGTTGTTATATCACTATGATGATGATGAGTTGTTATATCATTTCTACTATATAAAAATTTGTATAAGGTTGTATAAATATAAAGAAATGAACTACACATGTATAGTAGTGGTGCGGGGTTGGGAGCACGCTACGACTAACAAGTTATCTGTAGCACGTTAGTAGTAGAGCCCCTCCCCCCCCCCCTCCCCACACACACACGGCACTACGGTAGGCCATTACCCATCGGTACTACTAGGGTTTTCCCTAGTAGTGTGGAAGTTTTTATTTATTTATGTTTGTACCCATGCAAATCTTGAATTGTTTACTTTGATGGTTTTTTGAAAAATATAGTATGTCGTGTTCAACATGCTCACAAAATTTAATAAAAACCCTTCTGATGTTGAATTCAGATTAAATCCATGGACTAGCTCATTCAGGTATTACAGGGGAAAGCATCATTGGTTTTCTAGATTCAGTTTTGGTTCTTTTGGTAAAAATAGCCGGATAGTGATCTTAATGAAACATTGCATTTATTTCATACAAGTCGCTCGTATAATTTGCACCTAGCAAATAAATTTGTATCACTATCTATTTTATCAGGTAAAAACATCAGAATGTTGTTTATGGTGCATGTATCGGTTGCAACGAAGATATGCGTATGACAATGCATTGCTGACCATGAAGCACCGCAGGGCTTTAGTACCGCAACTTAGAGACTTGACACATTGCCACTTGCTCCTACGACCATGCAAGTGGTCGATGGTTTAGTGTTGAACTATTGATTAATCTCTCTTTTTTCTTTAATCTATGTGATGGTGCCCCTTACCATAAATACTTGTTATGTTGATTCAATATAAATGATGTTTTAGGCATGTTTGATAGTTATAAATCAAATATCATAGACAACTGCTTTAATAATTGCTATTATGGAGATGTTTCGAACTATTGTTCAATTGCTATTCAATTTTTGATGCTCCTTCATTTTTTTATACAGAAGGGCTAAAGCTCCGATCATACATGTTTGCATAAACCTAAAGCTCCTAACAACTGAAAATAGTTTGTAAGTACTCATCATTGTGAAGGTAAAAATATTTTTAAACAAAAGCGTATGTATTTTTTGCTCAAACACAGAGTCGCTAAAAAAATGCAAATGTTTTCAATTTGAACATGATTTTAAATGGGTCTCTACGAACATGGGAGCAAATTTTTGTGCTATCAGATTAACATGTGTATTGGCGGCGGCGACCTGCGGCGACGAGATGTGGCGCCCACAGGGACGAGATGTGCGGCGTGTGCGATGGCGGGGATCGAGGCAAGGAGTTTGTCTGTTTCTATCCGTTCCAGATGCATCCGTGGCCCAAATTTGCTCTAGATTTGGGGTCACGTCGGACAAAAAAGGACATAGACGGACAAATTTGTCCGTTTGGGCATTTTCGTTGGGCCAACTTTCAGCTCAAACGGACGTGCACGGACGATTTGGGGGTCTGTGTTGGAGTTAGCCTAATGCCTAAGCTTCAGACCACGGAATCCTCGCACATCTCAAGTGTTTCTCTTTAAGATGTGGGGATTTAATCCATACAAAGCCATAATTTTTCCTTTGCCTTCAAATACTTCTTTAGTTCTGTGAGTAAAGTTATGCTGCACTTCCATTAACTGTTTCTATAGTAATGACGTTTTTTGTAGTAATAAAGATTGTTTGCCCCTGCAAAAAAAGTAATAAAGATTTACTTTTAAGGAGGATTACTTTCGGCATCTGCATCAAGCGATGCACACAGCCATAAGCAATAAAGATTGTTATTGTAATACTTCCACGGTTTCACTGATTCCATTTGAAAATAAGTGTTGGTTGGAGTACCAATGATTCATTTTCAAAAAAATTATTTCTTACGACTTTAGACTTCACATGGTAATGTTTGAAGTGAGAGTCCCGTTTCGGTACAGCCCCCTCACAAACTATACCTATTAATAAAACAAGGTGATATTTTCGGTTTCATCCCGCATTGAGGTTTTTAGCAACTCGGACGATCTCACATCTCCCGAAGTCCCGATACTAGACGGTCGATCGATCTATTTTTCTTTTACAATCGATCAGGGCAGCGAGCGGCACGGTCCGCACCCGTACTGGGCTATATGGGTTTATTTTACCGGAATTTTTCTTGTGGGCTCGGAAGCAATGTGACCGGGCCTTTCTAAAATCGAAAAAGAAAAGTGCCGGTGCGCTTGAAAGTTGTGACGATGGTTGCACATCCAATAAAGTAAGGGAACTAATAATAAAGGAGGGAGTACATGCATGCCTGCTAATTGGCACTAATTAAATGGTTGTGCACAGTTGGTTGACTTCCAGTTAAAAGTGGGATTATGGGCTCTGCATGGCCTAATTAAATGGTTGTGCATGTATGTGCATGACCTCCACTAACGGATGGAGCAGGATATTGACATCAATCTGGAAAAATCGTTTATTCTGCACGCTCACATCAAATGTTGTTTTTCGGCAACGTACTGACTAGGTATATCTGTCGTTATGCACCACTGGATGATCAGAGACCCTTCGTTGCTCCTGTCAACTTCTTTCTATAGATTTTTAGGCAAAAAATTTGAGTTGACAAGGAAGATGCATAGACAATAGAATTATTTTCAGGTTTGCATTACTTCTTGCTATTTGTTTGGAAAAAAATGCATACTCCATATAGTTGGATGATGTTTGCATTGCTATTTGTAGCAAGTTCTAGAAACCCATGTATGATTCTTCGTGTGCTCCTTTTGAATGTCCATCAGAACATCAATGGTGGGAGGGCGATGCTCCATATGGTGTTTATTTTTTGTAGTTGTGGGTGCTAATTTATGTATATAGTTATTTTAGCAACCGACAACATGGATGGAGGCTTATTAGGTTAGAGTGTGTGATAATTTTATTCTCCCGTTGCAATGCACGGACAAGTTTGCTAGTACGTATAAAGGGTAATATGGACTTTTGGCCAGTTATACCCATATTTGTACGGCCCATGAAACTGGTCGTTGTAGCTTCGCACCCTCAGTATCAACGATCTAATTTCTAAAAAGTAAAGAAAAGAATGCCCTTTAAAGGATTTGAACATGGGACCTGCAGATCCAAAGGAAAAACCCATAATCGGTTGACCTGAGAAGAGTTGGTAATAGAAAATGTGCGTGTCACTTTAAGAACTAAGTACAATGCAGAATCCAAACATTTCTTAGGAATTCCAAAGGAATATTTTTAAACATTTTTTGTAAATCCCTAACATTTTCTTAAAAACACAAACATTTTTAATTCAGAGAACAGAACTTATTAATTGGACCATTTTCCAAATTCTGAACAAATTTTCAAAAGCACGAACATACTTTAAAATTCCCCCAAAAATATAATTTTTGAGATTTTTTTTAAAAGGAAGCCCTTTTTATTTTAGAAAACAAGAATATTATCTTTAATTCACTTAAAGTTTTGGAATTTATGAAAAAATATGAAAACAAGAACATTTCGAACATTTTTTAATAAACTTGAACGTTTTATTAAAATTGCGAACAATTTCTAGAAAACAGAATATATTACGAAATTATGTATAAACATATGTGTATATTTTTTGAGTTTTGAGAAACTATTCAAACCTAAAATGGGCATGCTGTGTCGAAGTCGTTGCCTACAATGGGCATTCCCATGTTCTTGCAAAAGTTGGGGTCATTTCAAAGATGTTCCAACAGAGGGTGTTTGGGTAGGCTACAAGGGTCCATTTGAAAGCGTGTTTTTTTACATCCGTCAAATTGTTTAGATTTTGTTTCATTTGTGCATTTTCTGATGTTTTCTCAGTTAAGGACAAATGAATGGCTGGACGTGTCACAACGTGTCAACCATGCCGGAAGTTGTTCAAACCTGAAATGGATGTCTGATATGTCCGTTTCAGGCAGCTGCAAGAATTTATCTATAGTCCAAAAAAACCACAAGTTGAGAGCAGTGTGCTAGACTAGGGCAGACAGATGCATGTAGTTTTTTCCAATTCGAGTGATTTTGTTATTTGCAATTTCTGTCATTATCAATCAACATGAACATTTCTGATGTCGTAACCATTTCTTTAAACTTGTCCAAAATTTTGGAATTTCAAATTATGCATGAATTTTTTATAAACTTCAACACATTTTCCAAAAATTGTTAACAACTTCCCAACAATTTATATTAAAGACAAATTTCAAACCATTTACTTTATAAAAAAGATATCAATGTTTTCTGAAGTCCAAACATTTCTTAAATTCGAAAACAGAAACATTTTAAAATTGTAAACATTATTTGAAAGCAGGGATATTTTTTGGTATTCAAAGGAATATTTCAAAATTTTGAACATGTGCCTGTTAGGCCGACCCAAGCATTCGCAGATTTAGAAAAAGTTCATCTATTTTTTCATAAAATTTTGTACAAACTAATCTACCTATTAGAACTTTTTCCCAGATTTTTTGAATCATTTTGGATCAAAAATTTATCTATTCAGATAAAATGCAAATTTGGTAAACAAATTGCAGATTTTTAAAAATTTCAATAAAAAGTTGAAAAAGAAATTCGATTAACTGAAAAGGATTCAAAAATTTAAGAAAAGATTTACAGCACAAAATACGGTTAAAAACTAGTTTTATTATTCTTTGTGACCATATGCGGCTCCTTCGCACATAGGCGAGTGACCTAACAAACGAGATCAGCCAGCCCAATTATGAGATAAACGCATATGCTACAGTATCCGGTTTGTAATAAATCTGTTTTCACTGGTTTTTGGCTTCTTATTCGATTTTTTTATTTAAAAATTGTTTGAGAATTTGAAAATTGTTCGTGTCTCCACAACTGATAATCAAAATAAAAGTGTTCTTTTAAAAAAAAGTTTGCTACAGTACCCGCTAGTTTTATAAAAATGTTCATGTTTCTCAAAACTGTTTTCGTTTTTGATAAATGTTCAAAAGCTATTTTATGTTGTATAAAATTGTTTGCTGCATTACCTCCTATTCTTGAATTTTTTTTTTGTTTTTCAAAGAACATCCGCGTTCAAAAAATGTTTAAAATTCAAAAAGAAGTTTGAGATTTCAAAATTCACAATTTTTGCAAAATATTCGTATTTTTAAACATATTCACTTCTTCAGAAAGTATGTTTCAGCTTTGATTTTAGGATCTGGCGTTGGTAATAGCCTTTCTAATACATTGTGCTGCGTAATTAATCGCAAGTGCTTGTTAGTCCTGGTGCCTATCAACCCGCTCCTTGTAGCAGGAGGTCTTGTGTTCACTAGTGCAGAACCGGCCTATTGTCGCGGTTGGTAAGGACTGGGGACTAAAGCCTACCTTCTTTTAGTGCTGGTTCAACATGGCCTCAATGGAAGGCCCTCCACGTGGCGTTAACGGCGCCATGGGCTGGGGACCTTTAGTCCTGGTTGGTAACACCTACCGAGACTAAAAGTGTTTAGTTTTTAGTTTATTTTATTTTTCCTTTTAATTCTTTAGCGATTTATGAATTAATTATGGTTTAATTTTCCTTTTAATTTTTTTCCCATTTAATTAATTTTTATTTTAAACATATATTATGTTAGTACGTACGTACTATACATACGTTGTGCATGCGCATATATATAAATATAAATAGAATTTCTCATAGAATCGCGATCATATATATACAATTTCTCCTACAATTTGAGAATCATTATATATATATATATATATATATATGCAGGCCCCGTAGAAATCTAGCTAATCGTCGTCCCTGTGGATCTTGTAATGGTATTTCTCCACTGGGATTTATGACCTCGTCGAGCAGAAATTCAGATAATTCCTCTTGAATTGTTCGTACCCAAGCCTTTGGTATGAGGTGGCCCCGCACCTCCGTCAGCTACAAGATGAAGATCAAAAAGAATATATTAGTTGTGTGTATATATATTAGCTAAATCATGATAAAAAAATTATGCATAGTATTATGGCAAACGTATCCAAAGATTTCTTTCATTTCTGCCCCTTTCAGACGTGATCATGCGAATGTACTTGCAAACGTAGTATCCGCATAAAGTAGTCTCCTGCTCTTGCACCATGCACTTTACGAAAATAAAATTCAATCAGGTAATAATTAATCAAGCATGATAATAGTTTGAAACTACAATTAAAGAGATGCACGGACATAGCTAGCTAGCTAGTAGTACTTAATTACCTTGGATCGCGTTCATTTCAGTTGTGGTGCCCAGTCGTCTGGGATCTGTTTGATGAACTTGGCCTAAGCACTGCCCGCCGGCAAAGAAAATGAAGAAATAAGTTATTAACTAGTTGATATCAGGAAATGAAGTAATTATAGAGGTCGACATAGTGCGATAATGATTGAAATTACCTGTCAACCAGCCCCCTCACGATTGCGTATTCGGGATGCATCCTTTCATAGCGAGTCGAGTACTTCAACTTGTCCCTTGTCAACTTCAATGATTAACAAGATTCAGTGGTAACTGCATAACTCATCAACAACACTTATTAACTTCTAATAAGCAAAAAATAGAATTTGTAGTACAAGATATATATATATATATATATATATATATATATATATATGTATAGTACCACTCATCCGAAGTTGTAAGGAAGTAGTATTTCTGATTGGGTGTTTAGATGGATCAAAAATTCTAGCATTTTTTTCTCTGTGTCTTTTCTCGTATATGAAGTTTTCCATATCTTTTAATTAATCATATTTGGGTCAATGAACCCAACGTCATAGCGTCCAGCTTGTTTCATTCTTGCATCTTTATTCTGCACAATACCACAGAAACAAATATAGTGAGAATAATTCCAGGTAATGAACGAGAGCACAACTAGCTAGACACTTTAAATTATAGAAAGAAATCACTTACAAACCGAAAGATTTGTCGAGTGCGTCTTGATTGAATAATTGGAACAACTTTGTATAATGAATCCATACATCCATTTTATGGAAGTAATGTCTCTCTTTGACTTTCACCATGAGGGACTCTTCATTGGTATTTGCTGTTATTTGCATGTACCACGTATTCAATTCATACATTCTCGTTGGTAGAAGGTTGAAATCTTTAGGATTGACCAGAGGTTTGCCACGGGCATATTGATATTTTACTTATGTCTCTTTAAGCATGGGCATTTCCTCAAGGCCTAGGAGTTGTTCAACAGTGACACCGGCCTCTTTAGCCATCCTAATATGCTCTTCGGTTACTTCTTCATATGGCTGACCGGCAGTACTCATAGGTGTTTGCACAATGAGCGGGGGAGGGATGGATTGCACTGCCTGTTCTCCCAGCTAGGGGATAGTTTTCCCGCTTTTTTTGCCAACTCCTTTGCTCGAGCTCGAGCTCGACTACTTTTTTCCTGCAAGCAAAGACTTCTTGATAGATCGCACATAGTCGCTGTCCCTCTGAGCCGGTTGAGCCATATCAATGAAGTGTTGTGAGACATGCTCAGGTACTTTCTCCTTTGGCGGCTGGGGCGGTTTTGGTCCAAAATGGGCCTTCAATTTGGCATCCACTGCGTTGTCGAGTTCCTCGCCGGTCAGGTGGTAAGGCAACTCCGGAAGGGGCTTCAGGCTGCTTGGACCATATTTGAATTTCTTGCCTGTTGTACCGCTAGTCCTCAAGGCTGCGGCCTCTCTCTTCCATTGTTGCTTTGGCGATGTAGCACGCTGAGTCGACAGAGCACGCTGATGTCGTGTCGGACCTGGAGGAGGAGTCGGCTGACGTAGTGCCGGACTTGGAGGAGGAGGAGTCGGCTCACGCGGTGCCGGACCTGGAGGAGGAGTCTGCTGACGCGGTGCCGTACTTGGAGGAGGAGGAGTTGGCTGACGTCGTGCCGGACTTGGAGGAGGAGTCGGAGTCGACTGATTCGGCGGCGGACTTGGAGGAGGAGGAGTCGGTGGCCTTGGAAAGACGATGCAATCCTTTTTCCATAGAATGATATGATTGTTGGGGAACGTCGCATGGGAAACAAAAAATTTCCTACGCACACACAAACCTATCCATGGTGATGAGCATCTACGAGAGGGAGAGTGGATCTACGTACCCTTGTAGATCGCTAAGCGGGAAGCGTTAAGAAACGCGGTTGGTGTAGTCGAACTTCTTCGCGATCCAAATCGCCGAGCGTCCCGCGATCCAATCACGAACCGTCCCGCGAACACATCATGATCCGTCCCGTGAACTCATCACGATCCGTCTCACGATCTTGGTCACGATCTGTCCCGCGAACTCATCACGATCCGTTCCGTGATCACATCACGAACCGTCTCGCGATCTCGATCACAGTCCTTCCGATCTAGCGCCGAACGAACGGCACCTCCGCGTTCAGCACACGTGCAGCTTGATGACGATCTCCACCATCTTGATCCAGCAAGAGGAGGTGGAAAGGAGAGAGAGTTCACCGGCAGCGTGACGGCGCTCCAGTGATGGTGGTGGAGCAATTCCGGCAGGGCTTCGCCTAAGCGCTGCGGAACTACGATCTAGAGGAGAAACTATGCACCGGTGGAACGGGTAGCACGTGGCCGGAAATTCTGTCCAAAAACCACCCAATCCACTAGTATATATAGGAGGAGAGGAGAGGAGAGGCAGCCAAGGCCTTTGGGTCGGCCGAAATAGGAGGTGGGAGCAATCCTACTTCACCTCCAATCCTAGTTGGAGTAGGATTGCCTCCTATTGGCTGATTTTCCACTTTTTGCTTTAGGACTTTCTCTCCTGCGCCATGGGCCTTTGTGGCTGTTTTCCCAGCCCACTAAGGGCTGGTTATTATTCTCCCACAGCCCATGGACCTCTTGGGGTCGAAATACCCCTCCCGGAGGTCCCCCGGTACACTACCGGCACTCCTGGTACACTACCGATACTCCCGGTACACTACCGATGAGCCCGAAACTTTTCCGGAAACCAAACTGGGACTTCCTATATATGAATCTTTACCTCCGGACCATTCTGGAGCTCCTCGTGACGTCCGGGATCTCATCCGGGACTCCGAACAACCTTCGGTCACCACCATACATAACTCTACACTACCGAAACGTCACCGAACCTTAAGTGTGCAGACCCTGCGGGTTCGAGAACTATGTAGACATGACCGAGACACCTCTACGGTCAATAACCAATGGCGGGACCTGGAAGTCCACATTGGTTCCTACATATTCTACGAAGATCTTTATCGGTCGAACCTCTATGTCAAGGACTCAGTTAATCCCGTATAACGTTCCCTTTGTTCTTCGGTATGTTACTTGCCCGAGATTCGATCGTCAGTATCTCCATACCTAATTCAACCTCGTTACTGGCAAGTCTCTTTACTCGTTCCGTAATACAAGATCCCATGACTAACACTTAGCCACATTGCTTGCAAGGCTTGTTGTGATGTTGTATTACCGAGTGGGCCCTGAGATACCTCTCCGTCACACGGAGTAACAAATCCCAGTCTCGATCCATGCCAACTCAACAAACACCATCGGAGATACCTGTAGAGCACCTTTATAGTCACCCAGTTACGTTGCGACCTTTGATACACACAAGGCACTCCTCCGATATCCGTGAGTTGCATGATCTCATGGTCATAGGAACATATACTTGACATGCAGAAAACAGTAGCAATAAACTGACACGATCATATGCTATGTTTGTAGTTTGGGTCTTATCCATCACATCATTCTCCTAATGATGTGATCCCGTTATCAAATGACATCTCATGTCCATGGCTAGGAAACCTTAACCATCCTTTGATCAACGAGCTAGTCCATTAGAGGCATACTAGGGACATGGTTTTGTCTATGTATCCACACATGCATTTAAGTCTCCGATCAATACAATTATAGCATGGATAATAAACGATTATCATGAACAAGGAAATATGATAATAACTAATTTATTATTGCCTCTAGGGCATATTTCCAACAGTCTCCCACTTGCACTAGAGTCAATAATCTAGTTCACATCACCATGTGATTCGCATTGTTATGAATCTAACACCCAATGAGTTTTGGGGCTCGATCATGCTTTGCATGTGAGAGAGGTCTTATAGTCAACGGGTCTGCGATATTCAGATCCGTGTGTACTTTGCAAATCTCTATGTCAAACCGTAAACACTGCTACCACACTCCACTTGGTACTATTTCCAAATGGCTGCTCCACTATACGTATCCAGATTGCTACTACTAGTCATCCGGATAGGTGTTAAAGCTTGCATCGACATAACTCTTTACGACGAACTCTTTATCACCTCCATAATCAAGAAACATTTCCTTAGTCCTCTGGTTACTAAGGATAATTCCGACCGCTGTCCAGTGATCCACTCCTGGACCACTCTTGTACCCCTTGACAGACTCATGGCAAGGCACACATAGGTGCGGTACACAGCATGGCATAATATAGAGCCTATGGCTAAGGCATAGGGGACGACATTCGTCCTTTCTCTTTCTTCTGCCGTTGTCGAGCTTTGAGTCTCACTCAACTTCACACCTTACAAATCAGATGAGAACTATTTCTCTGGCTGATCCATTTTGAACTCTTTCAAAATCTTGTCAAGGTATGCACTCATTAAAAGTCTCATCAAGCATCTTGATCTATCTCTATAGATTTTGATGCTCAACAATTAGGTAGCTTTATCCAGGCCTTCCTTTGAAAAACACTTTTCAAACAACCTTTTATGCCTTCCAGAAATTCTACATTATTTCCGATCAACAATATGTCAACCACATATACTTATCAGAAACTCTACAGTGCTCCCACTCACTTTATTGCAAATACAAGTTTCTCGTAAACTTTGTATAAACTACAGAAACTTTGATCACCTCATCAAAGTGTATATTCCAACTCCGAGATGCTTGCTTCAGTCCATAGAAGGATCACTGAAGCTTGCTCATCTTTTAGCATCCTTAGGACTGACAAAACCTTCTGGTTGTATCACATACAACCTTTCCTTAAGTAAACCGTTAAAGAAACGATGTTTTGACATCCATCTGCCAGATTTCATAATTGAAAATGCAGCAACTGCTAACATAATTCCAACAGACTTTTAGCATCGCTACGAGTGAGAAAGCCTCATCGCAGTCAACTCCTTGAACTTGTCACAAACAACTTTGCAACAAGTCGAGCTTTACAAATGGTGACATTCACCATCAGTGTCTATCTTCATTCTAAAGGTCCATTTGTACTCAACGACCTGCCGTCTAACGAGCAAGTCTACCAAAGTCTATACTTGGTTTTCATACATGGATCCTATCTCGGATTTCATGGCCTCTAATCATTCGTCGGAATCCGGGCCCATCATCGCTTCTCCATAGCTCGTAGGTTCATCGTTGTCCAACAACATGATCTCCAAGATAGAGTTGTCGTACCACTTAGGAGCAGTACACATCCTTGTTGACCCACGAAGTTCGATAGTATCTTGATCCTGAAGCTTCATGATCATCATCATTAACTTACTCTTCAACTAATGTAGGCTTCACAGAAACATCTTTCTGCGCTGCGCTACTCTTTGGTTGAACAAAGGTTTAACAACCTCATCAAGTTCTATCTTCCTCCCACTCAATTCTTTCGAGAGAAACATTTCCTCGAGAAAGGATCCGTTTAAGCAACAAACACTTTGCAGTAGGATCTGAGATTGAAGGTTCACCCAACTGATCTTAGGGTATTCTATGAAGATGCATTTGTCCGCCTTGGGTTCGACCTCATTAGGTGAAAACATTTTCCACACAAGTGTCACAGCCCCAAATATTAAGAAATGACAACTTAGGTTTCTATCAAACCATAATTCACACGGTGTCATCTCAACGGATTTAGATGATGCCCTATTTAAAGTGAATGTAGTTGTCTCTAATGCATAACCCCAAAAATTATAGTAGTAAAACGATAAGAGACATCACAGTATGCACTATATCAATAGAGCATGACTATGATGTTCGGACACACCATCACACCATGGTGGTCCAGGTAGCGTTAGTTGTGAAACAAATTTCACATTGTCTTAAGTTGTATGCCAAACTCGTAACTCAGATATTCACCTCCACGATCATATCGTGGTCATTTTTATCTTCTTGTCACGATGATCTTTAAACTTCACTCTGAATTTGTTTGAACCTTTCAAACGATTCAGACTTGTGTTTCATTAAGTAAATATACACTATATCTACTCAAATCATCAGTGAAGGTAAGAAAATAACGATATCCACTGCACGCTACAAGACTCACTAGATTGCATACATCAATATGTATCATTTCCAATGAATCACTTGCCCGCTCCATCCAACGGGGTCCTTTAGTCATCTTGCCCAAGAGGCATGGTTCGCATGTCTCAACCGATTCGAAATCGAATGAGTCCAAATATCCATCAACATGGAGTTTCTACATGCGCTTTATACCAATATGACATTTAGCGGCAGTGCCACAAGTATGTGGTACTATCATTATTAACTTTGTGTCTTTTGACATCAATGTTATGAACATGTGTAATACTACGATCAAGATTTCAACAAACCATTCTCACTGGGTACATGACCATTGAAGGTATTATTCATGTAAATAGAATAACCATTATTCTCTAACTTAAATGAATAACCGTATTGCAATAAACATGATCTAATCATGTTCAAGCTCAATGCAAAACACCAAATAACATTTAGGTTCATCACTAATCCTGAAGGTAGAGAGAGCGTGCGATGTTGATCACATCAACCTTGGAAACATTTCCAACACATATCGTCACCTCACCCTTAGCTAGTTCTCCGTTTATTCCGTAGCTTTTATTTCGAGTTACTAACATTTAGCAACCGAACCGGTATCCAATACCCAGGTGCTACTAAGAGTACTAGCAAGGTACACATTAATAACTCGTATATCAAATATACTTCTATCAATGTTGCCAGCCTTCTTATCTACCAAGTATCTAGGGTTGTTCCGCTTCAGCGACCGCTCACCTCATAACAGAAGCACTTCGTCTCGGGTTTGAGTTCAACTTTGGGTTGCTTCACTGGAGCAGCAACTGACTTGCTATCCATGAAGTTTCCCTCCTTGCTCTTGCCCTTCTCGAAACTAGTGGTTTGATTAACCATCAACACTTGACGCTCCTTCTTGATTTCTACCTTCGCGGTGTCAAACATCGCGAACAGCTCAGGGATCAACATCTCTTTCCCTGGCATTTTATAGTTCATCACCAGGTTCTAGTAGCTCAGTGACAGTGACTTGGAGAACTACATCAATCACTATCTTATCTGGAAGATCAACTCCCACTCGATTCAAGTGATTGTAGTACCCAGACAGTCTGAGCACATGCTCAACGATTGAGCTATTCTCTTTTATCTTGCAGGCAAAGAATCTCGTTGGAGATCTTATATCTCGCAACTCGGGCACGAGCCTGAGATCACAATCTCAGCTCTTAGAACATCTCATATGTTCTGTGACGTTAAAAATGTTTTGGAGCCTCAATTCTAAGCCGTAATGCATGACGCACTAAACTATCAAGTAGTCATCGAAACGTGCCTGTCAGATGTTCACAACATCTACAGTCGACGCTAGATGGGGTGGCGCACCGAGCGGTGCATTAAGGACATAAGCCTTCTGTGCAGCAATGAGGACAATCCTCAGATCACGGACCCAGTCCGCAATTTTGCTACCAACATCTTTCAATTCTATTTCTCTAGGAAAATATAAAAATACAAGGGAGCCACAACGCGAGCTAGTAATCTACAACATAATTTGCAAAGACACTTTGACTATGTTCATGATAATGAGTTCAGTTAATCATATTACTTAAGAACTCCCACTCAAATTGACATCCCTCCGATCATTCGAGTGATACATGATCCAAATTCACCAACTCAAGTCCGATCATCACGTGAGTTGAGGTGGCTGCAATGGTGAACATCATCATGTTGATCATATCTACTATATGACTCATGTTCGACCTTTCGGTCTCTTGTGTTCCGAGGCCATGTCTGTACATGCTAGGCTCGTCAAGTTTAACCCGAGTGTTCTGCGCGCGCAAATCTGGCTTGCACCCGTTGTATGTGAACGTAGAGTCTATCACACCCGATCATCACGTGGTGTCTCAACACGACGAACTTTCACAACGGTGCACACTCAGGGAGAACACAATTTATCTTGAAATTTAAGTGAGGGATCACCTTATAATACTACCGTCGTCCTAAGCAAAACAAGGTGCATAAAAAGGATTAACATCACATGCAAACCATAAGTGACATGATATGGCCATGAACTTGTGCTTTTGATCTCCATCTAGAAAGCACCGACATGATCTCCATCGTCACCGGCATGACACCATGATCTCCATCAACGTGTCGCCATCGGGGTTGTCACGCCCTGCATGCTTCTACTACTATTGCTACCGTAGCGATAAAGTAAAGCATTACATAGCGCTTAATGATTGACACGCAGGTCATACAATAATTAAAGACAACCCTATGGCTCCTGCCGGTTGCCGTACTCATCGACATGCAAGTCGTGATAATCTATACATCACATGATCATCTCATACATCACATATATCACATCATGTAATTGGCCATATCGTATCACAACATACCCTGCAAAAACAAGTTAGACGTCCTCTAATTGTTGTTGCAAGTTTTACGTGGCTGCTACGGGTATCTAGCAAGAACAATTCTCACCTACGCATAAATCACAACGGTGATACATAGATTGCTTTTCAACCTTCTCAAGGACCGCCTTTGTCGGATCCGATCCAACTAAAGTGAGAGAAACTGTCACCCGTAAGCCATCTAAGCAACAAGTTGCATCGAGGGAACCGGTCTCTCGTAAGCGTACGAGTAATGTTGGTCCGGGCCGCTTCATCTCACAATCCCGCTGAACCAAAATCCGACCAAGAGAGGAAGCAATCTAAGCATCAACACCCACAAACCTTTTGTGTTCTACTCGAGATCTCATCGAACCATCAACCTAGCTCATGATGCCACTGTTGGGGAACGTCGCATGGGAAACAAAAATTTTCCTACGCACACACAAACCTATCCATGGTGATGAGCATCTACGAGAGGGAGAGTGGATCTACGTACCCTTGTAGATCGCTAAGCGGGAAGCGTTAAGAAACGCGGTTGGTGTAGTCGAACTTCTTCACGATCCAAATCGCCGAGCGTCCCGCGATCCAATCACGAACCGTCCCGCGAACACATCATGATCCGTCCCGTGAACTCATCACGATCCATCTCATGATCTTGGTCACGATCTGTCCCGCGAACTCATCACGATCCGTTCCGTGATCACATCACGAACCGTCTCGCGATCTCGATCACGGTCCTTCCGATCTAGCGCCGAACGAACGGCACCTCCGCGTTCAGCACACGTGCAGCTTGATGACGATCTCCACCATCTTGATCCAGCAAGAGGAGGTGAAGAGGAGAGAGAGTTCACCGGCAGCATGACGGCGCTCCAGTGATGGTGGTGGAGCAATTCCGGCAGGGCTTCGCCTAAGCGCTGCGGAACTACGATCTAGAGGAGAAACTATGCACCGGTGGAACGGGTAGCACGTGGCCGGAAATTCTATCCAAAAACCACCCAATCCACTAGTATATATAGGAGGAGAGGAGAGGAGAGGCAGCCAAGGCCTTTGGGTCGGCCGAAATAGGAGGTGGGAGCAATCCTACTTCACCTCCAATCCTAGTTGGAGTAGGATTGCCTCCTATTGGCTGATTTTCCACTTTTTGCTTTAGGACTTTCTCTCCTGCGCCATGGGCCTTTGTGGCTGTTTTCCCAGCCCAATAAGGGCTGGTTATTATTCTCCCACAGCCCATGGACCTCTTGGGGTCGAAATACCCCTCCCGGAGGTCCCCCGGTACACTACCGGCACTCCCGGTACACTACCGATACTCCCGGTACACTACCGATGAGCCCGAAACTTTTCCGGAAACCAAACTGGGACTTCCTATATATGAATCTTTACCTCCGGACCATTCCGGAGCTCCTCGTGACGTCCGGGATCTCATCCGGGACTCCGAACAACCTTCGGTCACCACCATACATAACTCTACACTATCGAAACGTCACCGAACCTTAAGTGTGCAGACCCTGCGGGTTCGAGAACTATGTAGACATGACCGAGACACCTCTACGGTCAATAACCAATGGCGGGACCTGGACGTCCACATTGGTTCCTACATATTCTACGAAGATCTTTATCGGTCGAACCTCTATGTCAAGGATTCAGTTAATCCCGTATAACGTTCCCTTTGTTCTTCGGTATGTTACTTGCCCGAGATTCGATCGTCAGTATCTCCATACCTAATTCAACCTCGTTACTGGCAAGTCTCTTTACTCGTTCCGTAATACAAGATCCCATGACTAACACTTAGCCACATTGCTTGCAAGGCTTGTTGTGATGTTGTATTACCGAGTGGGCCCTGAGATACCTCTCCGTCACACGGAGTAACAAATCCCAGTCTCGATCCATGCCAACTCAACAAACACCATCGGAGATACCTGTAGAGCACCTTTATAGTCACCCAGTTACGTTGCGACCTTTGATACACACAAGGCACTCCTCCGATATCCGTGAGTTGCATGATCTCATGGTCATAGGAACATATACTTGACATGCAGAAAACAGTAGCAATAAACTGACACGATCATATGCTATGTTTGTAGTTTGGGTCTTATCCATCACATCATTCTCCTAATGATGTGATCCCGTTATCAAATGACATCTCATGTCCATGGCTAGGAAACCTTAACCATCCTTTGATCAACGAGCTAGTCCATTAGAGGCATACTAGGGACATGGTTTTGTCTATGTATCCACACATGCATTTAAGTCTCCGATCAATACAATTATAGCATGGATAATAAACGATTATCATGAACAAGGAAATATGATAATAACTAATTTATTATTGCCTCTAGGGCATATTTCCAACAATGATGTATGGCCTCTCCCAGTGTTCTCTCCTCGTCACCTCCAGGAATGTCAAGTTGTAGCTCGTGATATGCTGACATCACTTGATCAACCCCGACACGAGCATAGCCAGCTGGAATGGGATTGCAATGGAAGGTTGCTTCTGGGGGATGTGCTAAAGCATAGTCGTCTGCCACCTTCATGGATAAGTTCTTCACTTTCATGTGTAGCTCACAATTAGTCATGTCTTTGATATCATCCACAGGGTACCTAGCTAGCAGTGCATCGTCATCGATATCGGCCGGGGCGGAACCCACGCTGCTTCTTAGCATAGATGGCATGGTGGTATCCATTGTTGGATCAATCTGCTCATGCTGCCGCTGAGACGCCCTATCCTAGCTGAGTGAGTCGATCTGCTCCTGTTGTCGTCTGAGTCTGTCTTCCAAATCCAGGTGCTTTGATTCGAGGCCTTCAAGGCGGAGTGCTTCCTCCTTCTTCTTCCGCTCCTCCTGTGTCTTCTTTCTCGCACGACTTCCGTAGTTGTCGTTCCAACCCGCAAACCCCTCAAACCACGAAACAACGCCCATGCCTCGTGTTCTTTCCGGGTGTTCAGGATTCTTCAGGGCGCATGTAAGCTCGTCGTCCTCTCTGTTGGGCATGAACACCCCCGTTCGAGCTTCTTCTATTTTCATCAGAATTTCATCTGTCACTTTTTGAGGACTTGCATTCACCATAATATCCCCTGTCTTTGGGTCCAACTTCCCCGCATGCACGTAAAACCATGTCCTGTACCTCGGGGGCCAGGTCACTGTAACTGGAGTGACCTCTGCACTAATCATATCTTTTCCGGATTTATCCCACTTAGGTAGGGCCGTCCGGTAGCCACCTACCCCAGAGTATGATGCCACTCCTTTTTCGCAGCATTAATCTTGTTCTTTCTCGACCGTTCCTTAGCTACTTCCGATTCCTTGAACTTCACGAAATCGTCCCAGTGATCTTTTGCTTTCACCAGTGCTCCCTCGAATTTTGGAGTCATCTTGTTTCCTTTGATGTACGCAGCCCATGCATTTTTCTTGAAGGTGTTGAATGCTATCGCCGTCTTTTTAAGAGCATAGTTTCTGACTTTATTCAGATATGCATCTGTCAAGTTTTCTTGTAGTGTGAAATGTGACAGTAGCTCGGTCCAAAGCACATCTTTTGCTCTTTCATCGACAAAAGTAACTCCTTGATGATCTCCCTTTGTTGGCTTTTTCCATTCTTGTGTGGAGATTGGGATTAGGTCCCTAACAATAACTCCGCATTGATTCTTGAACTTGGTCGCATTTTTCTTAGGTTCAAGCGGTTTGCCAGTTGATGTATTGATGGAATCGATGCTGAACTTTACGCCGGCGTCCAACTTTCTAGCCGGGCCTCGCTTTATCCTGTCGCTTGTAGAAGATTTGCTAGATCCAGAGGCCTAAAAGAAGAAAGATCGATTCGTTAATACATATACAACTCAATTAAGACATGTAATGATCACCGGATGGCTTATATAATAAGTCTACCTCGCCGGTCTTTGCTATTTGAAGAACATTTTCTTCATCAACATCGTTGTCAAATTCATCTATTCTTTCATCTACATCAAACATACAACTCTCACCGGAATTGTTCGGATATTGCGAGTCGTCATCATCTTCATGTTCATGCTCTGGGCTCGTGGAGCGTATGATGTTGAACAGAGACTCTTCTCCTTCTCTGCGGGTATTGTCCATAGCTTATATTTAACTAACCCAGAAGAAAGATAAAACAATTTAGTATTCAAATTAGAAAACTGAATCATAGTACATAATATGCATCATCGAATATAATCTCGAATAAATCATCTCGAATATTATCGAATATAATCTCAAATACATCTCGAATATTATTACTAATACATCTTGAATATTATTGATTATATAATATCACTACTACAGATCCAGTTGACGTCTCGCGCGGCACGCGATGGACACCCAAAGAGAAGGAACTATGACAGGATCATAGCTTGGGTGAGATCCCTGAACAACCTGCCAGGTATTGGAGAACCTGACGTCCAACGCATCCATGTACCGACGGACGTGCTCGTCCTCCTCCCTGACACGATGATGTACCACATCCGATGGGGCCGGCTGCCTCCGCACCGAAAGTGGCCCACGCGAATGCCACCAAAGAAGCTCCGAGTCGACGACGGGACTCGGGTTCCTCACCAAGTTGCGTGCCCCTGAAGGTAGTACCTCTTAGTGCCAGCCAGGCGGGGCCCAGTCCCGAACGTTGCCCCTCTGAAGCAGGACGTCGTCGCGAACGAGTCGACGACGAGGATGGGGGCCAGGCATCGTTGACTCCGAGAAGAAATTCTACGCAAATTTAAAAAAAATGCTTGATTGTGATTTTTGTAATTCTTTTTAACTTGGATTTGCAAATACATAACAAACTTTTTTCTATGCTTTGTCAAAATTTCTCAAATGTTTTCTATACATTATACATACATATACTAATTTCTATACATATATTGGATCAAATGTCAAATTCCTAAACCCTAAATGTCAAAAATTCTACATTGTATAAACCCTAAACCCTAAATTTCTGCATTGTATCAAAATGTTAAAATTCCTCAACATTTCTATACATATATTATACTAATTAATTCCTCAAATGTCAAAAATGTCAAAATTCTTATAAAAATGTCAAAATTCTTCTAAAAATGTCAAAATTCATCTAATTATAAAAATTGTATGTGTGTGTGTTCATCAAAATTGGGGGGGGGGGGGGGGGGACGGGCCGACGGCCGCCATGGCGACATAGGGGGCGAGGGAGAGGGGGCACAGGGGGGAGCTCACAGAAAGGCGACGGGGCGATGACGAGGTGAGGTTAGGCCGGGCTCGGCGAGGCAAGGCGACGGCGAGGGGACGGCGAGGCGGGCGGCGTCGAAAATCGGCGTGAGGAGGCGAGACGGCGACGGCGCGACAAGACGGCGACGACACGGGCAGCGTCGAGGAGGCAAGACGGTGACGGCAGCGATGTCGTGAAGAGGAGAAGATGCAGAGTAACTGAATTTTTTTTTGAAGTGTTGTATATATAGATGACTCTTTAGTCGCGCTTGGTGGCTCCAACTACGACTAAAGACCCCCTTTAGTCGCGGTTGGAGTCACCAACCACGACTAAAGGTCTGGCTTCCCGTCGCTTGGGCTGGCTGAAATTGACCTTTAGTCGCGGTTGGTGGCTCCAACCCCGACTAAAGGAGGGGTCTTTAGTCGCGGTTGGAGCCACCAACCGCGACTAAAGGTGGTGCTCGTGCAGGCACGGTGTAGGGAAAGTTTGGTCCCACCTCGCCAAGCGAGGGGAAGCCGCACTAGTTTTATAAGCCCCGGTGTGGCTACTCCCTCGAGCTCCTCTCAAAGCAGGCCTATGTGGGCCTATCAAACCAGTGCGGCCCTGTTGGGCCTACTGGGCCTTCCGGGCCTGCATCCTGGCCCTGTTGGGTTTCTAGTCGTATGTAGGCCGTGGAGGCCCAGTAGGCGGCCTATTTTTTAATTATTATCATTTTTTTGTTTTTTGCTTTATTTATTTTTAGTTGTTTCTGAGTTTTTGTGTGCTTTATTGACAGTTAATGAGTGAATCTTTTTGCGTTAGGTCATCAAAATTATGAAACTTTCTATTAGTGGCAGTAGTTTTCAGATTCGAATAGTTTAAATTTGAATTATTTAAAATTTGTGTGAATCACTAGTTTGTGAATAACTTTACTTTAAAATAGTTTTCCAGTGATTCTTTTTTCTACTGTTTAATATTATGGTATTTTATCATTATATCCAATTTGGTAATTCTTAGGTTATTTAAAAAATGAAATGCCTTTGTAACACGCGAGTTTTCTTCCGAAACCCTGATACTTCGAAAGAGATTGTCCATTTTGTACACGAAGTGCATCCAGTTTTTGTCGTAACCCTCTCAACTTTTTATAACATGCTATGTGGGTGAAATGATGATACCATGCCAACTTTCAACCTTTTCAGAGTTCATTTGAAGTACTTTTCAATTTCAGGGTTATTTTGCTGAAATAAAATCACTAAATGCATGAAAAATAGCAAATGAGGTGAGAAAGGGTTGAAAATTGATGATGTGGCTTTGAATGCTGCATTTTGAACACACAAAAAGTATGGAGTTCAAATAAGTTAAAAATAATGAAATGCCTTTATAACAAGCGAGTTTTCGTCCGAAACCCTATTGCTTCGAAAGAGATTGTCCATTTTGTACACGAAGTGCATCCAGTTTTTGCCGGAACCCTCTCAACTTTTTATAACATGCTATGTGGGTGAAATTATGATATCATACCAACTTTTAACCTTTTCAGATTTCATTTGCAGTGCTTTTCAATTTCAGGGTTATTTTACTGGAAAAAAATGAGTAAGTGCATGAAAAATAGCAAATGAGGTTAGAAAGGGTTGAAAATTGATGATGTGGCTTTGAATGCTGCATTTTGAACACACAAAAAGTATGGAATTCAAATAAGTTAAAAAGAATGAAATGCCTTTGTAACATGCGAGTTTTCGTTCGAAACCCTCATACTTCGGAAGAGATTGTCCATTTTGTACACGAAGTGCATCCAGTTTTTGACGTAACCCTATCAACTTTTTACAACATGTTATGTGGGTGAAATTATGATACCATGCCAACTTTCAACCTTTTCAGAGTTCATTTGAAGTGCTTTTCAATTTCAGGGTTATTTTGCTAAAATAAAATCAGTAAGTGCATGAAAAATAGCAAATGAGGTTAGAAAGGGTTGAAAATTGATGATGTGGCTTTGAATGCTGCATTTTGAACACATAAAAAATATGGAGTTCAAATAAGTTAAAAAGAATGAAATGCCTTTGTAGCAGGCGAGTTTTCGTCCGAAACCCTGATACTTCGAAAGAGATTGTCCATTTTATACATGAAGGCATCCAGTTTTTGCCATAATCCTCTAAATTTTTTATAACATGCTATGTGGGTGAAATGATGATACCATGCCAACTTTCAACCTTGAGTTCATTTGAAGTGTTATTCAATTTCGGGGTTATTTTGCTCAAATAAAATAACTAAGTGCACGAAAAATAGCAAATGAGGTGAGAAAAGGTTGAAAATTGCTGATGTGGCTTTGAATGCTGCATTTTGAACATAGAAAAAGTATGGAGTTCAAATAAGTTAAAAAAGAATGAAATGCCTTTGTAACATGCGAGTTTTCGTCCGAAACCCTAATACTTCGTAAGAGATGGTCCATTTTGTACACGAAGTGCATCCAGTTTTTGTCGTAACCCTCTCAACTTTTTATAACAAGCCATGTGGGTGAAATGATGATACCATGCCAACTTTCGACCTTTTTAGGGTTCATTTGAAGTGCTTTTTAATTTCAGGGTTATTTTGTTGAAATAAAATGAGTAGGTGCATGAAAAATAGCAAATGAGGTCAGAAAGGGTTGAAAATTGATGATGTGGCTTTTAATGCTGCATTTTCAACACAAAAAAAGTATGGAGTTCATATAAGTAAAAAAATGAAATGCCTTTGTAACATGCGAGTTTTCGTCTGAAACCCTGATACTTCGAAAGAGATGGTCCATTTTGTACACGAAGTGCATCCCGTTTTTGTCGTAACCTCTCAACTTTTTATAACATGCTATGTGTGTGAAATTATGATACCATACCAACTTTCAACTTTTTCAGAGTTTATTTGAAGTGCTTTTCAATTTCAGGGTCATTTTGCTGGAAAAAAAATCAGTAAATGCATGAAAAATAGCAAACGAAGTCAGAAAGGGTTGAAAAGTGATGATGTGGCTTTGAATGCTGCATTTTCAACACATAAAAAGTATGGAGTTCAAATCTGGTAAAAAATGAAATGTCTTTGTAACAAGCGAGTTTTCGTCCGAAACGCTGATACTTCGAAAGAGATGGTCCATTTTGTACACGAAGTGCATCCAGTTTTTGTCGTAACCCTCTCAACTTTTTATAACATGCTATGTGGGTGAATTATGATACCATGCAACCTTTCAACCTTTTCAGAGTTATTTGCAGTGCTTTTCAATTTCAGGGTCATTTTGCTGAAAAAAACAGTAAATGCATGAAAAATAGCAAATGAAGTCAGAAAGGGTTGAAAAGTGATGATGTGGCTTTGAATGGTGCATTTTGAACACACACAAAATATGGAGTTCAAATAAGTTAAAAAATGAAATGCCTTTGTAACAGGCGAGTTTTTGTGGGAAACCCTGATACTTCGAAAGAGATTGTCCATTTTGTACACGAAGTGCAGCCAGTTTTTGCCGTAACCCTCTCAACTTTTTATAGCATGCTATGTGCGTGAAATGATGATACCATGCCAACTTTCAACCTTTTCAGAGTTCATTTGAAGTGCCTTTCAATTTCAGGGTTATTTTGTTGGAAAAAAAATCAGTAAGTGCATGAAAAATAGCAAATGAAGTTAGAAATGATTGAAAATTGATGATGTGGCTTTGAATACTGCATTTTGAACACACAAAAAGTATGGAGTTCAAATAAGTTAAAAAAATGAAATGCCTTTGTAATAGGCGAGTTTTCGTGCGAAACCCTGATACTTCGAAAGAGATTGTCAATTTTGTACACGAAGTGCATCCAATTTTTGTCATAACCCTATCAACTTTTTAGCACATGCTATGTGGGTGAAATGATGATAGCATGCCAACTTTCAACCATTTCATAGTTCATTTGCATTGCTTTTCAATTGAGGGTCATTTTAGCTCAAAATAAATCATGAAATGCATGAAAAATAGTAAATGAGGTCAGAAAAGGGTTGAAGAGTGATGATGTGGCTTTGAATGGTGCGTATTGAATGCAGAAAAATACTTGAGTTCAAATATGTTTTTGAAATTGAAATAACATAATAAATAGAAAAGAATTGAACATAGATGCGCTTATCTAGGGAAAATTCAACCTGAAATCAGACTGTAATTAAGTTTGATTTGAGATCAAATTTCCCCATATAAGGGCATCTATTTTCAATTTGAGAGGAACTCAACAAGGCAGAGAGGGGTGGGCTTATAAACTGGTGCGAGCGTCCCTCGCTTGGCGAGGTGGGACTAAACTCCCACCATAGCCATGACCATCCTTTAGTCCCGGTTGGTGGCTCCAACCGCGACTCAAGGTTAGCCTATAGTCGCGGTTGGAGCCACCAACCGGGACTAAAGGTTCTCGTGGGGCCACAGGCTGACCCCAGCCTGCCACCACACCTTCAGTGCCGGTTGATGCTACCAACCGGGACTAAAGGTCCGTAACGAACCGACACTAATGATTCCCGGCACGAACCGACACTAATGATCACATTAGTGCCGGCCCAAGAGCCAACCGGGACTAATGATGCGGACAAAAGGTCGATTTTCTACTAGTGGTTTGAAACCTTGCCTAGCTATATTTTTTTGTTTTATATTTCACTCGACGAATGGGTCATACATACATGCATCGGCCAATGGGTCGGCCAATCGCGGCGTACAATGACGGTGTGGGTGAAGTATTTTCTAAATGACCACTCTACCTTTTATTATGAAAGGGTATGGATAAATCTCATTCGTTGATGTGTTTAGGGGTTGTACCGTAGCGAAAGTGTTTGATCAAACCTGCCTATGTGTTAGGACTTGCGATTTCAAAAGATGATGTATGACCTGCTTGATTAGAACATGAAAGGTGCATTCGTATGTGTTATTAGATCAAGGGACATTTAAAGTGATCCAAGAATAATTGTTCAAGCAGTCTCTGCATAGTGGGTGAACTAATTAAGAAATATAAGGTGTGAAAGTATCTTCTTGTAATTATTTAATTCTTCCTTAAAAGAAGACATCTTCTGACTGAACCACGTTGTTCACACATTTCGAGGCTGTTTGGATAGCTAGTTTTTAGAGAACTAGTTAGTTATAAATCAGGGTGGACGCAGCGAGCTGGCTTTTCGGCCCGCTCGTGGCCCGCTCAGGACCGGACCGCTCGGTCCCAGCCCGCTAGCAAAATTGGCCGGTCCGGTCCAGGAAATTAGGCCTGCTCAGCACTAGGTCCGGTCCGGTCTTCGAAACGAGACCGCTCGACGGACCGAGAAAGCCCAGTCACCGCCGCCACCGTGCTTCGTCGTCGTGGCCACCGGCATCCTCTGAGTGAACTATCATGTCTAGGAGCTTCCCCTCACCTTCCTTCCTCTCCTCTTTGTGCCCCATAGTCTCTTTCTGTCGCTCGCCGTCGCTGCCGTGCGTGCACTGAAGCTGTTCGCGAGTTCTCGACCATGCCAGTTCACCGTCCATGGTGTTCGAGCGCCGGGAAAACTTCTGTGTTTGTCTCCTTCCCCTCCGGTCGTGTCTCCGAAGATCACCGTCCACTCACGATTCCATTTTTACGCCGAGATCGCCAACAGCCTTCTGGATGCTGCCGCAGTACGTGCTCATGGGCGTCGGCGACGTGTTCAACACCATCGGTGTCCTCGAGTTCTTCTACGAACTGTCGCCGGAGGGGATGCAGAGCATGGGAACCACCTTCTACACGAGCGGGCTTGGCGTCGGGAAATTCCTCAACAGCCTGCTCGTGACGTTCGTCGACCGGGCCACCAGGGCGAGCGCCGGCAAGAGCTGGATCGGTGACAACCTGAACGACTCGCACCTCGACTACTAGTACGTGTTCCTGCTGCTGCTCTCCGTGGTGAACATGGCGCTCTTTGTGTGTAACTAAGACCGGAACTGCAACTAAATAGGCACTAAACAGAAGCTGGAGGACAAGTTGGCTCGGTCCCAACGAGCCGGAAAAGCTTGACCGAGCTGGCATCACTTCCGTCCGGTCCTGAAAATACAGACCGCTGGCGAGCTCGGTCCGGTCCAGTCCGGACCGCCGGCGGCCGGTCCAAACGCCGGCTCGGACCGGGACCGCGGACCGGACCGTGTCCAGGCTGAGCTATAAACGTGTTTCAGATTTCCAACCAACTAAAACTTTGTTTGGCCAAGCTAACTAATTCTTGGGTAAGAAGAACTTGGTTCTCGTAATACCCAGAATTTGAGTTTTGGCGCGGCGCGGCCGTGGATCTCCATGAAGAAGAATGTCTTCCATCACGAAGCTGAGGTCGACGCCGGCGCCAGCGTCGGAGACTTAATCCGCGACAGCCTTCGGTGCTTATTGGATTCCAAGAATTATATAACGTCAATTTATAACTTTCCTAACCAAGCACAAATTTCCATAATCCCATGACTGATAAAAGGGATCCTAAAACGGGTTTGGCTAAAAATCAGCTAAAAACTGATTTTCTGTATACCAGCTGCTAAGACTCCGTAGCCAAACAACCCCTTCAGATAGGAGCTGACATCTTCATGCAAAAGATGTACTGTACTAGACAGATGATCATAGATAACTCTAAACAAACTGAGCTATCAGAGATTGTTCACCCTCATGAATCATGCTCGTATATATATAATCAGAGTTTCTTCCTTCAGTTAGATGCATGCAAGTATTTTCAAATTTCAAATATAGTTTTCTTCCACATTTCAGCAGGCATAAAGCAAGTTTGAGGTTGAGGCAAGGAGGTCATGAAGTAAGGACGAGACCTTCAAACAACAGGCGCGGGCCGACGATCACGCACGGGGGTGCCATGCGGACGACGATTTCCCCGGCGCAAAGTTTTTGCGTAGGCCGAGCTCTGCGGTACCTCCTATCTACACGGTTGGCTATTCTCGTGATATGTACATCTCTAGTGTCATTAGGAGGAGTTGTTCTTTCAAAACAGTAATTCAAAGTAGCTGGCTCTATGTGCTAGGCTCCTAGGCAGTAGCTGGTCACCTTCCGTCTCACATGCACCACCGTCCCAGTTGAGTCCTGTTTGCCAGCGATTAAAAAAATGAAGGAACAGTGTGCCCTGCTGGAGCTGACCCCATAGAGAAAAATGGATTCTACTTGGTGCTTGCGGACATGTAAGAGAGAGAAGCTGTGAGAGAAATGGAGAAGAGGAAAAATGGGATAGCAGAAATGGAGGAGAGAAAAAGGAAATGGGAGACTGACAGGAAGGAGAGAGGAAAAATGTGTGAAAATTAAACATCGAAAAAAGAGCTAAAAGAGAAGGCATGAGGGGGAGCGTGGAGGATGTCAGAACATGGAAGAAAGCATGCACATATTAAATTATGATACTGTGGCTGATGTGGCTGATGTGTATGGCTGATGTGGACCAGGAGCCGTAGTTATTATCAGGGATGACTTGCCGTGTTGGTTAGAGCAGGCCACTAGCAATCTTTACGTGGCTGGTTCGAGTTTGGCTTTTTTACATTTTAAATTATGATACTGACAATTGAGGCTCACTAGTCATTGAGCTATATAGTATACAGGTAAATCCCGTTTCATCGCTACAATCACGCCTCATGCCATGTCTTCATCAACCTTGCTGCCCTCATGATGATGTGTGAGTAGTTCACCACAGACCTACGGGTCCATAGCTAGTACCTAGATGAAAATCTCTCTCTTATAATCTTCAATACAATGATCATCGCAGCTTTGCTTTGATCTATCCGATGTAACACTACTAGGGAAATGCCTATACACAGGAGATTGGTAGTAGTGCTTTTTCTGAGAAAACGCTACTACTACTTATCAGTAGCGCTTGCGCGTGGCAAGCACTGCTACTATGAACTTACCAGTAGCGTTGTTTCCATCAAACATGCTACTAGTAATTTTTTCCGGCCATTGTCGGCAGGCCGGGTGTAGTACTAGCACTTTTATTTAGAAAGCGCTACTGCTACTGAACTTACCAGTGGCGCTATTTTCATAAAACACGCCACTAGTAAAATTGTTAGGCCTTTGCCTGCAGGCCAGGCGTAGTAGTAACGCTTTTATTTAGGAAGCGCTACTGCTACGTTCAGTAGCAGTACCGCTTCCTAAATAGAAGCGCTACTACTATGGGGTCCATATCCACACCAACGCCCGCGCTCGACCTCACTCCCCCCTCACACACTCTCACTCTCGTTGCCGCCCTCCCCCGCGCGACGCCGTCCCCCGCACGCTCCCTCGCCGGCCGACCGCCCTCGCCCGCGCCGGCCCTTCTCTCGCCGACCACCCTCGCCCGCGTCGGCTCTTCTCTCCCCCGCCGGCCACCCTCCCCCGCACCGGCCTCCTCCCTGCCGGTCGACCTCCCGCGCCGGCCGTCCTCCCCCGTCGCCCCCCTCCCGCGTCGGCCGTCCTTCACCGAGAGGTATTCCTCCTCCCTCCTCCCTCCTTCTCCCTCTAGGTTAATTTGGTTTACTAACTAGGTCAATTAGATGTTTTTAGATGTTTGGTTAACTAATTTGGTTACTAAGTAGATGTTAATTAGGTTAGGGCAGTAGTGGTACTGTTAATTAGATGTTTTTTAGTTAGGGAAGTAGGTTAGGTAACTAAGTAGATGTTAATTTAGGGCAGTAGTGTTTAGTTTATAGAAAACATTCAATATAGTTTTTTTACTGTTTTTAGTAAATTTTTAATAGAATTAGTTAGAAAATTAATAGAACTAGTTAAACTAGTTTATTTTTAGTAAGTACTGGTTTATTTTATTTATAGTAAGTGCTTAGTTGAACTAGTTGAATTAATAAACTAGTTTATTTTTAGTAAGAAAATTTAGGTATATGAGATTTGATGATCTAATTGAAATTTTGTTTTTATTTATAGTAAGTCCTAAGATGAGGATAATAATGTTTTTGTTTATATTTTGTTTTTGCAGAAATCAAGGAGCCCCTGCATCATCCCTGCCATCGTCCCCGTCACCGACCACCTCTGACCTCAAGGCGAGACCAGCCAAATCCCCATGTCGATGATGATGTAGATGTTTTGATAGTTGTAGTAGAGTAGTAGCTACTCATGTAGCTGTGAAAACTTTCATGGAATATGTGATATGTAGTGTTCTGTAGTACTAGTTCTTGCCCAAGTGGCCTATGTTTGCAGGGAACACCTCATAGTGGCCTATGTTTTGCCGGAGTGTTGATTCATTTCC
This sequence comes from Hordeum marinum, assembly GCA_022496015.1. Taxonomy (NCBI): domain Eukaryota; kingdom Viridiplantae; phylum Streptophyta; class Magnoliopsida; order Poales; family Poaceae; genus Hordeum; species Hordeum marinum. The sequence goes on from CM039675.1 coordinate 483,966,747, forward strand.
GTTTCGGTAAATTTCAGGCGCTCAATATGTCCTATTTTAGCAAAGGTCATGCCGGATTTTTTCATGAATTTTAGCATGACTTTTGCTAGAATATGTAGGAAATATTGAGTGACCCAGATTTGCTAGAAAGAGAATTAAACAACATTTTGAGTTGACTATAAGTCTGTCGGGGCTCCATACATGACAGTCAAAAAATCAGTGAGGGAGAGTCTCCACCATATATGAGAGAAGAAGAATGCCGACTGTTGTCGTGGGGGTCACTTCTCCTTCTTCTCCTTGTGCTAGACCTTTGTTATGCACTAGGGTAAGAAGGAGTCGCGACCATCATCGACGGTCGAAAAATCAGTGAGGGAATATCCACCATATATGAGAGAGGAAGGAGAATCCCGACAGACCGATAGTCAACCCATGATGAATAATAATGATCTAATTTAGTTTTTATAGTACATATTTAAGTTTAGAAGTTTATTAATTTTGTTTTCATAGTTCAGCATTTGTTCTCGATGTCGACGATGCCTGGCCCGCATCCTCGTCGTCGAATCGGTGGAGGAGGCCTGCTTGATTATAGGGGCCATGTCCGGGACTGGGCTCTGTCGGGCTGGTACTGCGAGGTCCTACCTTTCGGGGCATGCAACTTGGTGAGGACGCAACCCGTCGTCGACCCGGAGGTTGTTTGGTGGCGGTCGGGTGGGCCACTGTCGGTGCAGAGGGAGCCGGCCCCGCGAAGGTGATATGTCGCCGTGTTAGGGAGGAGGACGAGCACGTCCGACACTATATGGCTACGTTGGACGCCAGGTTCTCCAATACCTGGCAGGTTCTTCAGGGATCTCACCTGAGCTATGATCCTGTGATGGTTCCTTCTCTTTGGGTGTCCACCACCCACGCCGATACCCGTTGTTCGCTATGGTTCTAATTATATTAGTGATGTATTAGTGATACTATTCGACGATGTACGGACGCAAGAGATGATTTAGTTTTTCTTATTGAATGCATGCTAATTTGAATACTAATTTGTTTTATGATTTAGTTCTGCTTATTGAATGCACGTCTGTTTGATATATGGAACGGGTTGACTTTAGGTCTGTTTCGGCTCCTTGTGTTTCTTTCAGTGAGGGAAAGTGTCCACCATGAGAGAGAGGGAGGAAGAATCCTGACTGTTTTCGTGGGGGTCGCTTCTCCTTCGTTCTAGTGTGCTAGACATTTTGGTATAATACACTCTGGGATGAATGGAGGAGTCACCATCACCGACTGTCGCAATATTAGAGGGAGTGGCCACCATATACGAGAGATGAGAGTTTAGGAAGGAAAGACTCGACAGACCTAAAGTCAACCCGTTGCATCTTGAGTAATAGTGATCTATGCGTTGATCAGTTTTCTCGTAGTTTCCTTCGATCGATTTTAAATGTTTCAACTATGAACATAGGAAATGTTTGACGACGAAAGGGAATTCACTATGTGCGAATACTACGAAAAGACGAGCGCGGCCTATGTGACAAAACTTTCCTAGTTGATGGTAGGCGCTTCAGCATCATGCTGGATGAGACATTCGAAGTGGATACAGTAAGTCACAATGACAAGTCTTTTTTCGTAATTAAGCATGACTTCTGCTTCTTTTGCTTCAACTTATCATTTTTATTTTTTACTATTCTACTAGTGTATCCCCTGCCATGCAAAAATTGTTGTCTTGAATAAGATTGGTTTCAATACTAAAAAAGATATGGAGGTAAAGATAGTTCACTTGAGGACCGAGCATGGTTTTACTTTTGCGGTGAAATTATACCATGCAGACACCTATTGCTATTCTGAATGCAAAACTTGGCAAGCACTATGCAAGGCTTATGCATTTGAGCCTAATATGCTTATCACCTTTGATATTCGTCCGAAAGATGAAATTAAAGATAATATCGACATATGGGTCGATGTCCAGACGCCTCCAGTTCTACCATTATGTGAGTTTCTTAACCATATTTATTAAGTAATTTATATTGTTTATTTAAAAATAGTTGACAACTTATTTGCATTGACAGCTTATTTTCATTCTTCAAAAAATGTACAGAAGATGATAGACAGAACCTACTATTACAGTGATGAAGCAGAATTAACTTGTAAGGAGAAAGATCATCTTATCGCATTTCTTAGTTATGTTGAGAATTATAATAGCTATTATCAAACTCCTGCACATTATGGTCAATACATGCCATTAGTGCACGTGGTAAACTACAGTAACATCCATGGAGATTGCATGGTAAGATTTTAATTCTACTATTACGACATCCGTACATCTTTTGCATAAATTCTTCTAAAACTAAACTACATTGCTAACTACAAAGTTATTAGTATGTTTTTTAACAAAAAATCCCGAATGATTTTGTGTCTCATCTGATGTTTCCGAGAGGTCGCGTTGTTGTTACGAGCTTAGGGCCACCACGACCAAGTCAGCCTACGCATAGCTCCTGTCCATACTGAATTTCTAAAACCGATGGAGTCATGACAATCAAAGATTCGAAAAAATGTATGGTCAATCGTAGAGAGCTACTTGGAAGCAACATTGTGCGTACGCCAAGAATGGGAGATGGGATGATCTCCGTTCTCCATAATGGAGAGTCATGGCCTATCTTATTTTATGATATTGTACCTAAGAGAGGGTAGAGTAGGTCCTATGTGAGAGGACTAGGTCCTAGGTACAATGTGTTATTATGTGCTACAATGTGTTAGAGTTGATGATGATGATGAGGAGGAGTTGTAATTATGACTAGTGACCAACTTGTTATATGATATCTCATTGACGAAAATGATGATGATGAGGAGTTCTTATATAACAATGATGTATTATGATGATCTGATGAAACTACTGTATAGATACTGTATAAATACATCACAAATACATAAAGGGTGTAAATCTGCGAAAGCAGGAATACTAGAAGTAGCGCTGGAAATCATCTAATAGCAGCAATGGATTAGCAGCAGTGTTTCGTTTGTCCAAGCGCTATAGATAGTTAGCAGTAGCGCTTTTCGGGCAAGCGCTACTATTAACAGCACATAGTAGTAGCGCTTGCCAAGCCAACGCTATTGTTAAAACTTAGCTGTAGCGCGATAGCAGTAGCGCTGGACCCAGCGCTACTAATATGCATATTTCGAGCGCTACTACTAGGGTTTTCCCTAGTAGTGTAATCCTATTGTATGGTGTCTTTGTTGGGATCCGATGAATTATGGGTTTATGTTCAGGTTATTTATGAAAAGTATTTGAGATACCTCTGATATATATTGTCTCTTAATTGCATGATCATTATAGCTATGTAATGCTTTCCGATCTATTGATGTGCTTTGGCCAAGTGTATTGATATTTCATCGGTGGGAGTGGTGCGTTGTTGTAGGTTTAACCTGGCGGTTTCTATATCCTAGTGACAAAGTAGGGGACAATATGCATCTTTGTGTTGTTGCTACTAAGGATAAAACGATGGGGGTTCATTCATATTAATTGTGTTTACTTTGTCTACATCATGTCATCGTTTTCCAAACATTACTCTGTTTTACTTAATACTCTAGATGCATGCTGGATAGCGGTCGATGAGTGGAGTAGTAGTAATAGGTGCAGGCAGGATTCGGCCTATTTGCTTATGGACATGATGCCTATACACACATGATCATTGCTGTGAAAATCGCATAACTATCCGTTTTTCTATCAATTGCCCAACAATAATTTGTTATCCACCGTATGGTGCCTACATGAGAGATGCCGCTAGGGAAAACTATGGCCCCGGGTCTATTCACTTATATATTTACAAACTCTACAATTAACTTGCTTCCTTTATTTATATTTTATTTTATTTTGCAATTTATATTTATCAATAATTATCTACACAACTCATTTGCTTCCAAATAACGAGATCAAGGGGATTGATAACCCTCTTGCTCGTGTTGGGTGTGAGTTGTCTGTTCATTTGTATGCAGCCGCTTAAGACGATTGAGGATTTATTTCCCTATTAGTTCGATAAACATTGGTTTCATAACTAAGGGAAATACTTACCCACTTTATGTTGCAATTACCTGTTCCTCTTCACGGAAAACCCAACACAGATCACAAGTATCAGTCTTCTGGTCCTTTGGCGGGTTTATTCTTTGGTTGCCTGGTCTAGCCGCGGATAATTCCCCTGACACACACCTCGCTGTGAAGCACTAACCCACCATCGGCGCGGCTATCCCTCCACCCGTCCGCACCCCATGTTATTCTTCGCTGACTACAGCCCCACGACTCACCCGAACCATTCAACCCACATACTCCTCTCCGTCCACGACTGCACCGCTGCATCTTCCCCATCTTCAGGTCGTCCCCATCCGGCACCTTGTCATCGGCCACCACCTTGGTGCGCTCGGCACGACGTGGTCAACGTGGTGAACAAATGAGAGTCATGGGAAGAGGATTGTACGTGGAGAGCTTGATAGTGGGGACGCACCAGGTCGACGGACGCACACATGCAACTGCCTCCTTATTATGCAAAAAAAACAATTCCTCCCTTGAAAGCTGGGACGCACCAGCTATATCTTCGCACGCAAGGAAGTGCCTCCTTATTCCCACCTGACAATTGGGACCCACCCGGTCGAAGCATAGATAACGTTATCTGTCTGGTCGCAAACTGTACGTACATACTCTCTCGGCAATGATGATGAACCGTGGTCAAGGAAGGAGCAACATGTTTCGTAGTAGATCCCCCGACGTTCCCTTCCTAGGCCTCGCCACCGTCCACCGCCTTGGTGCTCTCGGCACGGCTTGGTCAACATGGTGAATGAATGACATCCATCGAAGAGCACTACACGTTGAGAGGCTGATAACTGGGACCCACCAGCTACAAGTTCAGCCGTAAGGAAGTGCCTCCTTATTAGGCACAATTTTTTCCTCCTCCTTACAGCTTGGGCCCACCAGCTACATGGTTGCACGCAAGGAAGTGTCCCCTTATTCCATGTAAAAAAATGATTCCTCCCACTAACAGCTGGGAACCACTAGCCACATCTTCGCATGAAAGGAAGTGCCTCCATCTTACGCAAAAAAACTTAATACCTCCTCATGACAGCTGGGACCCACCAGCTATATCTCCGCATGCAAGCAAGTGCCTCCTTATTACATGCAAAAAATGATTCATCCCCGTGACAGTTGGCACCCACCAGCTATCTTCCCATGTAAGAAAGTGCCTTCTTATTACACGAAAAAAATGATTCCTCTCCTGACAGCTGGGACCCACCGGCCATCTTCACATGCAAGGAAGTGTCTCCTTATTACGCTAAAAAATGATTCGCCTGATGACAGCTGGGATCTACCAGGTCGGAGCGTACGTAGTGTCATTTGTGTGGTCGCAAAACATGTACGAACTAGACGTGAGGAACCATATGATATGTATTTTTTCACAATTATCGTCATGGAAGTGTATACCCATAACAGAAAAAGTTCTCGTTCGGCCTGTAATGTCACATATGTGTCTTTTTCTTGTAGTGGCCCGTGGTCCACCCATCATGGGCTCCCAAGAGGCCTCGACATCGAACGACTGACAAACATATGGCGTGGAGGGCATTCTCTCCCATGAAGCATCCCAGGAGGCAGGCACTCTAGCATCCTTCACTGGAGTACTTATGCCATGTCGATGATGATGCACAAAATATTTCCCACATATCTTAAAATTAATAATTGGGATATGGTTGACATGTACACATTCGTATCTTTTGTATTTTTTATGGGGCCATATATTTACTTGATTTCAATTTTTGCAACGTAGATTGAGCATGTACGACACCATGTGATTTCGGGCATTAAGAAAAGATTTTTGCTTATACTAAATTAATTGCTTATATTTGGTGGGCATTGATAAATTATTTGCTCGCGTATTCATTTAATTCCGTATCTTCTGGTTGGCACTAGAGAATATTTTTCACCTTACTATCACAAATAGTGTGTTGTATATTGGCATTAAAAATATATTTTATACAAATATTTGTGAATTTATGACATAATTAAAATTTTCATTTATGCATTTTATACCCCCTCCCCTAAGTCACACCAAGTCTATATATATTTCTCTATGCATATAGTGATCTTCATCCATTTACATATCAAAATGTCTAAACTTACTCAGCTTCGACAAATCATGGCTCTATGTTTCTTTTTTCATGCACTTCAAAGCGGAGGTGTACGCCTACACCCCGTAGTTCTAGAGGTAATCGTATGATGCATTGCAATATTATACAATTTTATATCAGTAGGATGTGTTGTGTATAGAAGAAGGAACTAGTATTTTCTCTAATGCCATATTTGGTATACCGTGTCGTGCTAGAGTTGTAGATAAACCATGATGGGTGGAGTTTTCTATAAGTAATTCAGATCCTAAAGGGTTACTAAACATACGGCGATCATGTTTGTCATCCATTAAACCAATAGAAGGTTTGGCTTGTGGATCCAATATTAGGGAAACCACTATATTATCCCTGGCAAGTTGCCATCGCAGAATCCATGCAGTCGATTTGGATCTTGGTCCAGTGGCATCAGATCTGGTTTAAAAGTATCAACAGTTTAACGGTGCTAGTTCCTAAATTTCATCATCGTCTCTTTGTTTTCTTTTCAACTTTTTTGCCTTTCTATTTCTATTTATTTGCCATTTATAGTCTCTTGTAAATTATAACATATATGATCTTGCAGAATAACCATGATAGCAAGATGGGTCAATAAGAAAAAAATAGTGAACAATTAATAGACATAATCGACACACACGCACACGCACACGCACGCACGCACGCATGCACACACACACACACACAGGACTAGAGAAGATTGAACCAAATCACCGTATTGAGATAATTACCATTAGTTTGTTACTGGCTACTCCCAAAGTTATTACCTTCTTTACTAATGTCATTATAACAAATGCTTTAGCTATGAAATTCACATTCACTTCAAAGTTGTGATTCTACATTCAATGCTTCATATGATTTCCTAACACATATTTATCATTTTAGGGGAAAGGAAATGATTCAGTATCATATGACTTTGTCCATGGCCCAGCCACAAAAAATCTCGAAAGCTTGAAGCCAAATTCTATTGAAGAAATATCTTTTGGAAAATATTCTAGTTCATGGGATGAACCATATGTGAGTTACATTTCCTCTTCACTTAGTTTACTTACCTATTGTATCAAGGACTATCCAACGAAGATTGGTGGTGCAATAACCAGATGTAATAGCTAGTTCTGTAAACTGCAAGAACTGGTACTAATATATGGCAAGTAGGCCGAGCTAAGATAAGAATTCGAATCAAAAATTTCTTGGCTATATTCAGTTATATCATTCTTGTTCAACAAATTTATTGCTATGAAATCTATGATACTCAGTATTGATACTAATAGCCAAAGCATTATGCTTGGGCAAAGTTTTTTATATTATGTATATGGGCATATATTTGCATACTCAGATACCAGGTTATCGTTTTTTATGGTTTCATCTAAGCATGAGAAATATGTGCATATCAATTGAAACTTAAATACTACCGTGCTAACATTCTTGCCATGAAAGTGATATCAGTCAAAGGCAGCCTTTATGGTGTTGTTTATACACAAATGAACTAAGAATTACTAGTACTAATGGAAGTGGTTCATATCTCTACTTTTTCTCAACACGTTATTAGCAAGATATGGGGCATTTCTCGTGCATTTAGGTACTATTTGCTTTGCTAGAAGAAAGCTTCTTTTCCTAGGGAAATGGCGGGATGACTTTCACACTTGCATAGCCAGATTTATTATTTACTTTGTTTTTGGTTTCAGTTATTTATCATACTAAAATTTTAGATTTGAGTAGGCATCTCTACGCAAGTAAAATTATAGAAAAACTAGAGGAATGCACCTTAAAAAATTATTTGGTGTTATTTTTGGCTTGTTATTCATTTGAGTTGTTGGTTAATTCAATTCACCACTAAAATTACAATAATGTAGCATTCAAAATATATAAAAAAATGAGTGTATACAATGTGTACATCTTGATGAAGCATGATCGTTTCTTAGTGTATATAGTTCTATAAGTGTCCTAATTTATGGGTAAGGATATATGCATTTGCCAACAGAATAATGGGGACATTGTGGTATGTTTTTCTTGGAAAAGGAGGTTGAACCCCCGGCCTCTGCATCAAACGATGCATGCAGCCATCTTTATTAATTATTCCTCAAAGGTCTGACAAAAACATACATCAATCCACCCGAAGCCACCACTCATACCTACAAACTCGATAATGTGGAGTGCTCTCACTCCTCATATCTAAAACCGGTGTAGACGCCAACCCATCCACATAACGTATCGGGACCAACAACCGGTGCAGCCTACCTAAAGCCACCCTCATCATCGGACCACTGACCCATCTTCAGTAGAGATATCCGCATCATCCTTGCCAGCACGGACATCCGTCGACGCCACCACGGCGCCCAACGGCACCACCGCCCTGCGCTCATCCACCCAGACGCGAAGACCCTAGAAGATCTATCATGCGTAGCACCTACCAACCAGGCATGACTCAGCGTAGCACCTGTCGGCCAGGCATGACTTGACAGCTCCACCGAAGCTTCGTGCAAGATGAAGCCGCTCCACCTCCTACCTCTGTCTTCCGGCGCTGCTCCACAAACGATGCTCCCAAGAAAGAAACGACACCATAGTACCGCCATCGTCCGATCTGGAAGACCAGATCTTAGGGTTTCCCCCGGAGCAGCACGAGTGGGTCGATAACAATTGCGCGATGATGCCTTCATCAAGGTAACGGTGCAACATGCCGCCATCGCCCGCCAACGGCCTTGTTTTCACCGACAACTATATCTCCTTGACTCGTAGCCGGGACTAGAAGCCGAATCTCGAGATCCGACCACCTAGCCGCAGGCCGACCACCTCTGATGGTAGAGATGACCACCATCGCCAGCTGCACCGGTCAGATCTAACCGGAGGTGCCACCGACAAGACCAGCAAGCCCTCCATGCCGCTGTCGCCACCGATCCAAAGGCAGATGGCGCACTGCCGCCGCCGACCTTAGCACCGTAGTTGCGGCTCGAACGACTGGCGGCCACGTCCGCAACACGCGCCACCTCTGCCGTTGCCACGCCACAGCCATCGCCGTTGTAGATCGGATCGGACGTGCCTCCACATGAATCGGGATCCCGTGCAACCTCAGATCTATGAGAGAGAGGCGATGTCCAACGCCACCTCCGTCGGCCCCCGGGCTTAGACCGGTGGCGTCCCCCGGCGGCGGCAGAGGGATGGGATGGGGAAGATGCGCCCCCGATGGCTGGTTTAGGGCTGACCGCGAGGTCGACATTGTGGTATGTGGCTCTCCATAGCTATGGGCTTATTGATGTCTCTCTTTCCACCCACCCCATATCATTGTATTATAGCGGTGTTTATTGTTTAGTTTCTAGTGTAATTTCCTTTAGAGAATGTTCCACCCAAAATCATTCATACTATGTTGGTTTTTACTTTGTGTTAATCATTTGGTGCATCTAAAATCAAATTCTATTAACCTGTTTGTGGAGTTATACAAGAATTTTGAGTTTTCACTATTTTGTAAGTCGCCATGAATATTTTCAAAGTAACACAAAGTGAGTTCAACTAGAAAAACAAAATATATATGAGAAAGGTTGAACACACAAGGTTTCTTCTTATCATGTTAGTGAGAGAATTAGATTAGTAGCCTAATTGTTCCTGGATCCATAGTAACTCGAAAAGGCTATTCTAGCCTTAGGTTTTATTGCTTTTCTTTGTTTGTGTGTTCATATACATATTTACTATATGAACAAACTGTGTGTACCTTTCAAGCTGCTCTTCTAACAATTTCATGTATCCCCATAGCGAATAGCACCCCTTGATTTTCAGAAAATAAATCAAGTTTAAGAATTCTCCATTTGTACAATGTTATAATTGCATGTTTTCCTCATCATTTTTGCTAGTTGTTGTGTATGTTGTCTATATGGGAGCTTTCATTGTGCAGTTTGCGGTACACCAAACATCTTCTGGAGGTCCTAATGACAACTACTATGGCTTACATGCCACTATGGATGTGTATGGCCACAAACTAAAACCAGGCAAATGGACTATGGCTGCAATTTGGGTTAGTCATCATGGAGATGGTGCTACATCGAGCTTTAATTCGATTCAAGCTGGTTGGCATGTAAGGGTCATTTCCCCCCTTCGCATCCAGACATAACTTTTTAATTTAGATCTCAACATACAGAGTAGCAGTCAACTGCTACGAGCATTCTACCGAAATAAAGACATGACCTTGGCTCCATGAAAGCTTTGAAAAACATCGGAAAGATCACAAATAATAGATATGGTTTGAACTAGATGCATGGGCTAAACACCCCAACCTCGAAAACAACTTGATAACGGTTGTATTTTTCTTCCAGCATGATGTGTAGTCCATCACTAAAAATTAATGGCTAGTTCTCCAAAACTAAAAGATAATAGTTATTTTAGCATAAATGGAACAATTTGGAAAGAAAAATCACCAAATATTTCTTTGTTCTTACAGTCGTATGTGAAAGAATGTTTTTCACTTGTACACCTTACTTTACAGATTTGTCCGAAGCGTTATGGCGACTCACGTCCTCACTTCTATACCCAATGGAAGGTAATGTGATAATGATGCTATGAATAATGGTTTACAAGTGATCTCACTCGAAATGAAAACATTTATCATATCATGTTTTTGACCCATGCATTCATATAGATGGTATAGAGAGATGGACATGAAGCAACTGGATGCTTCAACATGGATTGCCCTGGCTTCATACGGGCGAATGGCGTTACCATATCTCCAGGTGATGCCATAGAACCAGTTTCTGATGTTCCCATAGGCACATACATAATATCACACTGAGAGTGCTTAAGGTGCGAGCACCATCTTTTGTGTTTTACATTTCATTGGCATGCTATATTTAAGGCCAACAGTTTCCTCATTAAGTCATATGACATGGACGTTAGTACTTTAGCCTAGCTTATAGTCAAATGTGTAGAAAATGATGTGGCTTTCGCATTATTGATTCTCACATTTATACTTAACTCGAATAGTGATCGCAGGACAAAACAAGCGGAGAATGGTGGGTGTACTATGGCTTCAATAGCGTCCCTACGGGAGTGGGATACTTCCCAAGGTCATTATTCACGTACTTAGCAAATAAGGCAAACCAGTTAGCATTTGGTGGCGTTGTGGTTTCCCATAAGGCGGCTTCAACCCCTCCGATGGGCAGCGGCTCCATCCCAAATGGTGGTCATGGCTGCGCTGCTTCTTTCACCAACTTTCGTATCATTAATGAGGAGGGGAAGAATTTTTTTCAGAACTAGTAAAAATTTTATATCAAATTTGAAAACATGAGTATGAGTTCAAAAAATATCGAAAGTAGTACCCCGTCGGCCAGTACCAGGCCGAACGGGTACCTGTCAGCCTGCACCAGGTCGAAGAGGGGCCTGTCGGCCAACAGTAGGCCAAAGAGCCCCCTATCGGCCAATCAGAGGCCAGGGTGTGTCCTGTCGGCCAGAGGGGGGCCGAAGAGCCACCTGTCGGCCAGTGGGTGGCCGATGGGCCCCTGGATAAGCCTCGGGGCTTCTTTATTCCTCCTCTGCCCACTCATTTCACCCTCCCTCGACTGTTAGCCTGCCCCTCTTCACCTCTCACTCCCGTTGCTCTCCGGTGCTTCCACCGCCTCGCCGATCTCTTCGCTGGACCACCCATTTTGTTATCCTACCCGTGTAAACTGTGAAGGAGGTGCCTGCTGCTAGGAGGAGCCCCCTGACTGTGAAGGAGGTGCCTGTTGCCAGGAGGAGCTCCCTGGCTGCGAAGGAGGTGCCTGCTGCCAGGAGGAGCTCCCTGGCTGCGAAGGAGGTGCCTGCTGCCAGGAGGAGCCTCCCAGCTGCGAAGGAGGTTCCTGCTGCCAAGAGGAGTCCCCTGGCTGTGAAGGTCGAGGTTCTGAACGCTACAGAGAGGGGCGTGGTGGACGATGTGCTACACGAGTATCAACAACATCGGAAAATCTTCTACATGTAACAGTTGCAACGATCCCGCGTAGCTTCGCTAGAAGACTATTCAACCTTGTTGTTTGCTCTCGTAGTGAGATATTTTCTCCTCCGTCAACGCGTTCCACCAAAGCAGTAAGCTCCTCTACCGCCTGACTTGCCAATTCACCTGTACACAGAAAGTTAACCAATTGTACATGTTCATGTATAGGGAAAACGTATCATCTGAGAAAAATTGAGGACATACCGCGTGGTGCTTGGTTCCCACAACTGAGGAAGTTGGGAACAGATCGCTGGCGAGAGGAACTGAGATATGATCCGGAGCAGATGATGGAATTAAGTAGATCCTCGTGCTCTGTCTGTAACGCTTCAGATACAACCCGTACCTTTCTCAGTCGAAGACACGAACTTCATCCCATATATTTGTTGGGGCAGTAGTCCATTCCTCGAGGTAAGGGGTGATGTCGCGAACCCATGAAGCCTGGGACTTGTTTCTCCCTACGTGACTACCTGAGATTGAAATGCACGTTACATGATTAGCTATAAGTAGACCGAACTGTCGGAACAACCTATTAACGGAGAGCTGAGAACCAAAGTAGTATTACTTACTTGTGCATGTGATCGGGTAATCGTGAAATAACCGGAATGTCACGCTCTTGGCACAGACCGAACTGTCTCATCACCCTATTAATAGTCATCTCCTCGACCGTCACGTCGAAGACCAACTTGGCCTTGGTCATCCAGTAATGCTGATCTCTAGTGCAGTATCCAGAAATCCCACCTGGGTACCTTTTTGAAATAGCCGTATGGGTGTATGGTTCCCATATAACCTGATCCTCGTGCAGACTATCGAACTGCGCCGTGAAGGAGGGGTAGCAGCCCCTCACCTGGCTAGGCGTAAACTGTCTCTGTGCATGACAACAAACATTAGTACATAATATTGAATACCGAGAAATAAACATTACTAATTCATCTTGTTAATAATGAAAATACCTCTCTTCGTGGCCAAACAGATCCCATAGTAGGCAAGTTGCCGATAGAAGGCACGTAATGTCCATCCATGTCCTCATTACCAAAAGATTTGTCAACGCTGACGTACGGTCGACCAATAGGGAACCTCTCATATGACCAAAGCTGCAGCAATAGTGAACATCCGAGAAGACCAGATTTTCTTGACCTCAACTGGCAAGCTTTGCAGAGGCCTCTATACGTAGCTGCTAACACGGCAGAACCAAAACTCCTCTACACAATGTCCTTAGGGGAACGTGCCTCAGCTATCTCTCATGCAAGACCGATTAGTCGTGCATCTACAGTGGTCACGTGGTTCTTTGTGAACATCGTCTTGTCAAACAACCACATAATATATGCCTCTAGGGACCAGTCAATCTGTGCCTCTGACAACTGAAAAGTGGGATATCCTAAGGCGACAATCTGAAACTGGCTCAACCACCTGAAAAGAGGCCCGTGACGATCATTGTCTAGCGTCTTGGTAGTTGGCACCGCAGCCAGAAAACGGGCATGCATAGATGCTAGCCAACCAGTTTCCACCTCTAAAGGTCCTATGGCAGCACTGGCCAGAGGCAATCCCAACAAGTAAGACACGTCATGTAAAGTAGGAACCATCTCTCCCCAGGGAAAGTGAAACGTATGTGTCTCTGGTCTCCATCTATCTACTAAGCAGCTAAGGAGTGACCTGTCGTAAGAGAAGCGTGATACTTGCCTCTTGTGCAACTGCATTGGTTCACCAGCGTCATGCAAGTCCGGGTGATCGACTCACTCATCCAATGTACCCTCAACCAGTCGTGCCAAGGGTAGAAGTCCAGCCCAATTCAGCCTACAAAATAAACAGAATGTAGAGTACAATTAGCTTCTATCAAAACGATGTCGAACGTAGTAAGTGATTGTACCGACACATACCTATCAACCCATGCAGGGTGTATCATCCAGTTAGACTTAGGGGTGCGAGTGATCAACACGTCTAAGTTTGTGCCGGATTCCGTAAGTGCGCCTCGGTGCCCTCTGTCGATATTACCATTAAGCATCGGATACGAAGCCATATCTGCAATTAGAAAATACTACACACATATTACAAAATAAAACATAGATGTTTGGATATTACAAATAAAAACTTTAGTCTCACATATAACAAATAAAAACTTAGTCTCACATATTAGACATTAAAACATAGTCTCACATATTACAAATGAACACATAGTGCACACATATTACAAATAAAAACGTAGTCCAACATATTACAAATTAAAAACATAGTCACACAGATTATGTAGGTTCTGAGTTATTCATTTCTCGTCTGCCCTTCGGCCTCAAGAGCCACGTCCACCACGACTGCCAGGACCTCCTCTTGCAACTGTTATTGCAGGCGTCGATGTGGAAGCACTCGTCGATGAGGAAACACCGTCTTTCTTCAGGTCGGGGCAATATTTCATCCTATGCCCATACGCCGCACAGAGCAAACATTGCATGGTTGCTCCACCAGCTTCGGATTGGTCCATATCGTTTCGGATGCGCTTTACCTTACGCCTGCCCCTGCTAGTTCATCGTAGTGCAGGATCCGGGATGTATACTCTATCACCATCGTTTACCTTGTTGAAATTGCCGACGACTCTAAACCCTGTCATCTCACTTGTCCAGACATTGAGCACTGCCTCCTTTCAATAGTACGGAGACACGAAGGAGATAGGGTCCAACTGAATCTGGCCACAGGCAGCCAACACATGTGAGCAAGGCAGGTGCAATAACTGCGGTTTGTTGCATGTACACTCACAAGTTGGATAAAATTCTGCTTCAATTGTAACCTCATGCGTCTTCACCTCATTTGCAGAACCAAAACCATCAGTAGAAAGCTGAACCTCATACCTCCTTTCCTGATTACCTATGAGTGTGACGGTGTGCTTTTTTGCTTTCTTTATCTTCTCATCCATGTACTCCACTGCACGGCTACAATAAGAAGTGTTCTGATTATCTGCAATATGCTTCCTTGCTAACTCGTGCCTTTCTCTGAAATACCTCACAGTACCATGGAATACACCCTCCATAATAGCTGTCAGTGGTAATGCTCTATTCCCTCTGAGAACAAAGTTATAGATCTCTGTAAGATTGGTTGTCATGTGGCCATACCTAGCTCCATGGGTGTCATGCAGCAAAGACCAATTCACTGGAGGCTCTTTCTCTATCCACTCAGAAAAATTCTTTATTGCCCTGCCCTTCTTTCTCTTCGTATTAGGAGGCTCAATTGCTGGCAAGTCACAAAGAGCAACTGCCCCCTCCATCTCCGCAATGAGTGCTGTTAATTTAACCTGGTCTTTTTCCATTTTCTTCCTAGCAACCACCTGCATCTTAGTGAACTCATCTAGTTTTGACCAAATAAAATCGTATTTGCATCGCTGGTTCTGCTTGCATAACTTCTTGAACAAGTTCATCAACACCCAGATGGCGCATGCACCACCGGCTTTGCAAGTCCTTCTAAGGTGTTGGCTCATCAGCAGTTGGATTACTCAGTGTCTTCACGGCCTTCAATATACCGGGATGTCTGTCATGAATGAGACACACATTTGATCGGTCCTTCACGATCGCAATTTTAACTTGCCGGAAGAACCATACCCATCTCGGAAAGTTCTCACCCTCCACAAATGCCATGGCTAGTGGGATGATTTGGTTGTTCCTGTCCACACCAATAGCAGTCAGGATTTGCCCTTTGTATTGACCAGTAAGGAACGTACCATCCACAAAAATCACAGGAGGACAATGCCCGAAAGCTTCGCTGCACATACCGAAAGACAAGAATACTCGTTTCAACATCTTGTAATCTGGTATGCTTTCCAACCTCGTGTGCTGAATGTTAACATAAGTGTCGGGATTCCTCTCCTTCAGTATGTCAAGGAGACGGACAACATTATCATATGAGTCGAAGAACATCCCAAACCTCTCCTCCATAGCCTTCTGCTTAGCCCTCCAAGCCTTCCCATATGGAATGTCATACTTCCATCTGACCTTCACTGCTATCTGGATGTGCTTTGCTTCCATATCCTTCTTCGTCACTATCTCAGTATACATGAGTTGCGCTATGAGAGTTGAAGTAAGGTTTGGATGACGAACCAACACGTTTTTCCTCACACAATTATGCGGGACAACATTGTCACAACCCAGTGGATGTTATACTTTGACACGTGGGCGTGCACCTTCGCAGGACAACCTGATTCAACACACTTCACGGTATAGTTTATTGGACTTGATGTGTGTGTCCGGAAAACCCTCTGCGTAGACATAACCCACTTTATCATCGCATACTTCATTTTCTTCTTTGTGTCAAACATAGCACCGATCTGGACTTGGTTCAAATTATATTGCCATGAAGTCTCATGGCCATCGTTGATAGTAAAGCCGGCGGATATGTCCTGCTCCCATGCATCAGGAATTGGTACCTCCTCTTTATCCTCGGAATTTTTAGAATCAAGTTCCTCTGCAATCCCATCCTCGTCCTCTTCCTCCATCACCCTCTGCATTTCCTCGCCTTCCTCGTCCCCATCAGCAACACCTGAGGCAGCTAATACTATCGATTGAATACTCTGACCCGCAGCATGACCACTAACATAATCTGACTCATTGTCGGCTTGGGTAGCATTGAGATCCGGTGGCTGTGACACGGATACATAAATCTCGTTAGCCACTTGACTACCCTGGCCTGGATCATACCCCACGGTGGGTGGTACGATGTCCTCCTTCGCCACTGGTTGCACTAAATGACTTAACAGAGACAACCAATGCTGGCTCCTATCTATCAGAATCAAATCCCACTTGACATTTTTATAGGATTTGGTCCACAAGGCATGAATATTGACGGAACAAACTTTAGGATCGAGACCAAAACTAGTAGTCAACCAGTGCTTCAACTGCCTAATGTCCAGTCTGTCCGGGTCTGAAAGTGTCATCTCGCCTGTTTTAAACTCGCTAAGATCAACCCCCAACTCATTATATCGAACAGTACCAGGGCCGTAATACACAGTCAGATTTACGGATTCAGACATTTTAACCTGTCACACATTGCCAGCTTCTGATTATTGGCAACGAATATATCGACACTAAAATAAAACGTACACTATAATGTACCTACATATTCTAACTAAACCTAGACTAAAATGAACTACACAAAATTTAACCGACACTACTATGCCTACACTAACTAAACCTATACTCGGAAAACATAAACTAAAACGTACACTAAAATGTACCTACGTATTCTAAAAAACTACACTAAAATTAACTTCACAAAAATAAACCGACACTAAAATGACTACACTAACTAAACCTACACTCCGAAAACATACACTAAAATAACTACACTACTAAAAATAACATAAACTAATTTTACGTACATTAAAAAAATAACAAAAAAAACCATAACTAACAGCAAAAATTTATACCTTTGACGCGTGAGTCCCCTTCTTCTTCCTCTCCATCTTCTTCTTCCTCTCCACCACTCCACCTTCTCACCATTGACACATCCACCACCACACCATTTTCTCCTCCACACGAACAAACCAATACCCCGTTGCAAAAAATAAAACCGTAGGGCGGGGGAGAAGAAGCCGATCTACCGTTTCATCGGATTGAAACGTAAAATGGGTGGAGGGAATGGGAGATCAAGAGGGGATGATTTTCGGCCGAATAGAGAGGAAGAGAGAGCTAGAGGAGGAAGAAAGGAGGCCGGCCGCGTCGGGCTTATCCTGGGACCGGTCGGCCTCCTGGCGGCTGACGGGTGGGGCTCGGCCAGGAGCGGGCTGACGGCCGGCCGGTTCGGCTAGGCTAAGGCCGATGGGCCTGTTTCGGCCTCGTTTAGGCCGACGGGAGGCTGGTCGGCCCAATACCGGCCGACAGGGTAACATTTTTGAATTTTTTTCAAGTGACAACACTTTTTTCAAAATTGCTGCATAAATAGTGGTAGTTTTGAAATTTTTTCCAGCAAACCCATGATGGCAGACGTTCCCACGTTGGTTACCAATAACAAATGCCACTCT
The DNA here is from genome assembly GCA_022496015.1 of Hordeum marinum. NCBI lineage: Eukaryota > Viridiplantae > Streptophyta > Magnoliopsida > Poales > Poaceae > Hordeum > Hordeum marinum. The sequence continues at coordinate 483,984,803 of CM039675.1, forward strand.
ATTACTCCTATCGATCAGGCTTCATGCCTTTATGGCGGTCCTGGAGGTTGTGTGAGATAAGATGTAAGAACCTTTTATTTAGCTAGCTCGCTCCATGTTGTTCCTCTCCTAATAAAAACACATATAAAGATAATGTCCACTCCTTTACATTATATTACGCCGCTTGTAATTGATAGTAGTGGCTAGGGCGCGCCTCATGGTCAACCATCTACGTGATTTATGTATTGCTTTGACAAACGATCAATGCTAGAGGCTGCATGCTTACCTGCCGAAGTTACTCTCTGTCAAAGTTACTGAGCAACTCGCATGATTTTCTTTCAGTTTTGCACGTAAGGAAATTCCATGGTCGGACTTAGTGCTTTGCATATGCAAACATGATGACACGGAATAAATTCATGAGAAGGCTCGACTGAACCTTGAACTAATCAAGAACACGGTGACTTGGAGCATTATGCAGGCAAAACATTATTTCTTTATTTTTGTTCAACAAGGGCATATTTATGAGGGGATCATGGATATGTTTTGGAGGAAGGGGGATAGACCTATCAAAAACTTCTACTAAAATTTTACATTTTGGATATTTATTAAAACAGGCTAGTTGAGACTTATACAATTCAATCAAATAAAACAAGGATGGTAGTGGAAATGAAACAACTTGCATGAATGTAAAGGGGTTGGGTTGAGAAAACAAACATCATTTGACACGAGGATGTTTTCCCCATGGTTTAGATAGTTGGTGCTATCCTAATTTACGGAGCTTTGAATCAGAGGTTTTAGGCCCACCAAGCGACCACCAACCGCGATGAACCTATTGCATCATGTCCTTCACTTAGTAGCCCCACTAAGGGTAGATCTTCACTACGTGTGTGATGTATGGACCTATGCAAACTCCTGAGTACCTTCACAAAACAAACCGGAACAGCCAGTTCGTTGAGCAATTGGATGGAAGAATATTCGAGCAATTGGCAAAAGGTATGAACGTCTGTGCCATATCTAGCCAGAGCGGTTCAATTCCCATTAGGCGCATTGCGATCGAAGTCAACAGTATCGCTTAAACTTCTAAGGCATGTTGCAGTGTTCATGGTTCGCAAGCAAATGCCCAAATTTTAATGTCGGGTCACATATATTGTTACTTCCAATGTCGCAAAATATGGCTGTATTACGGGTTTCATCACTTATATATTATTGCGCGCTTATCGTACTGATATTGCATCAGATGGAAGAAGATTGGAGCAATTGGCATTCATGCATCTCAAACCATGTACACAAAATAAGGAGGTCTTATCACGGACGAACACGCAGGGCTGTAGTTCAATGTACGCTAAACCGCGGTCAATGAATTTACATATGTGTTCAATTGATAGCCAAAGCCGGTCAATGAATTTACATATGTGTTCAATTGATAGCCAAAACAGTTTAATTACAACTAAGCTGTATTTCGGTTAACATCAAACCATATTGCGTGCTATTGTAAGATATGTTGCGCTCATATAGAACGCCGTGCGATTACGTTGATCATAAAGCTTGTGGATGTTACCACCTCAAAACGGCCCGTAACACAAACTGGAGCGGTTAGTTACTTGAGAAATTGGATGGAATTATATTCGGATAATTGGCAAAAGTTATGAACCTCGTGCCATATCGAGCCGAAGCGGTTCAATTCCCATTAGGCGTATTACATTCCCATTAGGCGTATTACGATGGAAGTCGATCTGTATCGCTTAGACTTCTAAGGCATGTTGCAGTTTTTATCTTTCACATACATATCATGATTTAATGTCTATTACCGTGGTGCATGCATGCGTGGCTATTGAGTAAGTAGGAATGATTACCTGTATATGTCACTTTCTTTTTAACTCTGAGAAGCAACCTTCGGTTGGACGGTTAGAAGGACAATGATACCTCAATCCCACCATGGATTAAACCTCAGGTTTGATGCATTGGTGTCGTATAAAGACGGAATAAATTTTTCAAGGGAGACGACGTTGAGTCGATTGTGGTGACTTAATCAATCGCAAGACTCGTCAGCTTAGTCTCTCGTAAGTGTCCATAATGGTATGGTATGCGAGTATGCGTTCATAGGATTGAGTGTATGTACGTGCGTGTGACTTGTAAGGGTCTACGTTTGTATTGTGTTTTTAAAATAAGTTTTCTTCTAACCTTTGCATCCAGCAATTTAATGTGTTTGTGTGTTGCATCGAAAGGAGAAAAACTCGTCACACGTTCTAGTGACTCATCTATGTTGCCAAATTTAATGTGTGCCACCGTTCGTTGATGATCGTAGGGTTTTTGGCGTCCGCAATTAAAAGTTGTGAAGCCACATTCATGTCCTCCGGCAGTGTTTCCTTCAGCTTTGCGCTATCATTAGACGGAGTGAGATTTTTTATATAAGTTTTTAAATATTTGAATGCAATTTTTTGCATTATTTGGACTTGATCCAAACAAAAGCATTTCTTGTGAAAGGTATTCTCTAAAAACAACAAATATCTCATGCCCCACTCCAAGCTCTCTATAACAGGCTGAAACCAATTCTCTAGTTTCTTTCCATCTCTTCTATACCTCAACATGCGCCTCCCTGCCCCACCGTGCGGCGCTGATGGGTGCTTTGGGTGGACCCATACATTTTCTTCCTTGTTACAACACAAGGACATGTGTGTTAGTAGTATAATTGATGTGTAAATAGATTTTTTTAGAAAAGGAGGAACGAAGGTCTCGGTCTCTGCATCAATCGATGCATGCAGTCGTCTTATTAGATAGTTTCAAAACAAAATGCCAGGTCCACAATGCGTCCAGTCATCAATGCAAATTAAAGAGAAAAATAAATCGAGCTGCCACATTCGGCGATTTGTAACAATAGACTACGATGCCTATACACCTAGCCTATTATTAGCACGCCATCCAAATCGGTTGAAGATAACCCGTGCGACCATCTCCCACCGGTTGCATCCAATATCCATATGCTCCAAGACCTCCTTGGTCTTTTGGTCTGCATATAATATCCCATCGCGCCAGTCTATATTTCTTCTTAGCCTCATTACTTTGCCAGAAGAAACGAGATCTATAAAAGTCTAATCTTCTTCGTACCCCTACAGGCACTTCAAAGAAAGACAACAGAGTTTATTAATACTAGCCTCCCTCCATATAACATAAGTTTGCCCTTCCAGCAACCTAGTTTCTTTTCAAATCTTTCCTCAATACATTTCCATTCCTTGTTCGTCAATCTTTTATGATGAATAGGAATCCCTAGGTAACTAAATGGTAGTGATCCCAATTCACATCCAAATAGCTGTCTGTAAGCGTCTTGCTCGTCCTTTGCCTTTCCAAAGCAAAATATTTCGCTTTTGTTAAAATTTATTTTTAGCCCTAAGCACAAAACTATTTTCATATTCCTTGCTTTTGCCATATCATGTTTCATGAAAATGATCGTATCATCCGCATACTGTTGTATGGACACCCCCCTCCACTAGGTGTGGTACGAGTCCTCCTACATGCCCCTGTTCTTTAGCTCTACCAATGAGTATTGCCAACATGTCTGCTACAATGTTGAACAATAACGGAGACATGGAATCACCCTTCCTCAATCCCTTATGTGTTTGAAAAAATGACCTATGTCATCATTAACTGTAATACCCATGCTGCCTTTCTGAATGAAAATGTCCACTTGATCCCGCCATTTTTCAATGAACCCTTTCATTCGTATTGCGTGTTGTAGAAACGTCCATTTTACTTTATCATATGCCTTCTCGAAATCCACTTTAAAGATAACCCCATCGAGTTTCTTTGTATGTATTTCGTGCAATGTTTCATGCAAGACAACAAACCCCTTTAAGATGTGTCGTCCAGGCATAAATGTTGTTTGTGTTGGTTAGACTACCGAATGAGCTATCCTTGACAGTCTATTCGTGCCCACCTTTGTAAAGATTTTGAAACTGATATTGAGCAAGCATATCGGTCTAAATTGGTCAATACGTACAGCCTCCGTCTTCTTTGGCAACAACGTAATTGTTCCAAAGTTAAGATGAAAGAGTTGTAGATGGCCATTAAATAAATCATGGGACATAGGCAAAAAGGCCCCCCTTAATGATATGCCAGCATTTTTTTATAAAATTCTGTCGGAAACCCATCCGATCCCGGTACCTTATTTTGTTTCATTTGTGATATAGCATCAAACACCTCCTTCTCCAAAAATGGAGCTGATAGCACGTCATTTTGATCAGAACTGATCTGAGGAATATCATGAATTGTGCTTTCATCTAGAGAGACAAAATTCTCTTCTGGCGCCCCAAATAACCTCATATAGTATTCCAAAATATACGTTTTTAAATTCTCGTGTCCTATTATTGTCCCTTCATCTTGCTCTAGTTGAATAATTTTTTTCTTTCGATGCTTGCCATTCGCAATCATGTGAAAGAATTGTGTGTTATCATCTCCCTGGACCACCTTCGTCACCTTAGCTTGAAGTGCCCATTTCATCTCTTCCTCTCTCAGAAGCTGTTGCAATTTCTTCTCAGCCTCAATTTTTGTATTTCTATCCGACAAGTTGAGGAGATTAGTCTCAACCTTCACATCTAACTCATCAGTTAGTCGAATAAGCCTATCTTTTTCCACTTTGTATATCCCGCTCTGATTCTTCGTCCATCCTCTCAAGAACTGGCGCAAGTGTCGGGTTTTGTTTTGCCATCTTTCAATATTTGATGTTCCACCAGAATCCCTAGCCCATTCAGTGGCTATGAGCTCCATGAATCCTTCTCTCTCGAACCAACCTAGTTCAAAGGAGAAGAGATTTCTATTCCCCACATGATTGGCATCCCCGGAGTCAACTATTAGAGGTGTGTGATTAGGGATGGCTCGTTGTAGAGCATGAACTGTAACCAACGGGTACTTCTGTTCCCACTCCACGATGGTCAGTACCCTATCCAACTTCTCATATGTTGGAACCGGCAGTGAGTTCGCCCATGTGAACTGCCTACCGGTAAGGTCGATTTCCCTCAAATCAAGGCTCTTAATTACCATGTTAAACATTGTTGACCATCTTCCCTCGAAGTTGTCATTATTTTTTTCATTTTGCCGACGAATGATATTAAAATCCCCCCCCCAACCATAACGGGTAATCTCTCATCTCCACAAATTCTTACAAGGTCTGCAAGAAAATCCGGTTTTAGCTCTGGTTGCGCCGCCCCGTATACGGCCACCAAAGCCCACCGAAATCCATCAACTTTCGACTTCACTCGAAACTTGATGGAAAACTCTCCATATACCACATTCATCACCTCTAATTTTTCGCACTTTACCCCAAGTAAGATCCCTCCAGATCTACCCCTCGGTGGCAAACAGTGCCAATCAAAATCCACTCCTCCTAATAAGGTATTAAGAAATGATGATGTGAAATTATCTCTACCCGTTTATTTTAATGCCATAAAGTCGAGCTTATGTTCTAAGGATGTTTCTCTAAGGAATCTTTTTTAGCCAAGTCCGCTAGACCTCTGCTATTCCAAGAAAAATCCTTTCATATGTCATCATGAAATTTTTTCTTATGTTTCACTCGTGCACTTCTCCGTACCGCTGACACAGGATATACCTTCCTTTTCCAAGGCCTCTTATGTTTTTCCTATGCCACTTCCATGGTACTTTGTGAAGGTGTTTCATGAGAATGACAACCGTCAATCGAAGGGGTCATATACCCCTCCGACCCCATGTCATCCTCATCCTCCTGGTCTCCCCCTATGTTTAATAACCCTTCACACAAGCTTTGTAATTCTGTTCCTCCTAACCCATTAATGTCTGACTCATTCATCGGTTTTTTGCTGCTAGATTTTGAATAAACTCTATGGCTCTATCTACTTCTAAGTCTAAAATATCATTTATTGTTTGAGCTACTTGTTTGCCATCAGACCCAAGCAAGATACCTATGTCGCTAGCATTTTGCATAATCTCAGAATCCGAAAAGTGAAGAATTGATGTATCAGTATTAACCGACATACCTATAGTTTCCTCGACGTCTCGAAGTTTGGCGGCCCTCTTTGCCCGCCCAAGCACCATGTCGTTCGCATTCGGCTGCTCCTGGATGCGGTGACTAAATCGTCGGTCTCCTGACGTCGGGTCCGGTATCTCGCCATACGAGATCACGTCCTCCGTAGATACCACTGGATGACTCTGGCCTCCTACCTCAGTCTCAACTGTGGTAGAGTTGGTAGCCGGTGAATGGATAAGGATCGAAGTAGCTTCCCCACCGTTCGGAACCTCATGCCCGGCCTAAGATGGCAGCCCCTCCACCGTCATAGGTGCGCCGCAAGGGGGAGGCGCCTGGACCTCCAGCCCTACGCCGTGAGATCCCACGCCCGTAGAAAACCACGGAGAGTCAGGTTGGTGAACCACCCATCCACCCGAACCCTGCGTCACCGGGCGATCCGTAGCATGTAACTCTTGGTCGCAGTGATCGTCCTCCATCGCAGCAGGCATCAGCAACGACACCGCACCCCGCGTCCCATCCCTGTGCCTGATGGTGGCGCAGGCCGCAGTCCACTCCCTCCGGGCCTCACCATCTTCGGTTCGCTCACTGAAGTGGGGGTCAGCGAGTCCCCGTCCACTTGGCGAGGTGAACGATGTTCCTGCGAGACATGTGAATCCGAGAGCTCGTTCCCATCAACCGGTCCATCTGCTAACACAGAAGATTGATCAATATCCAGAAAATGCATGCATGAATCCCTTAGACGACTCGGCGCTGACATCGCCTTAAATGATCCAAACCGCAAAGTCGCCATAGGTGCAGCTGAAGGTGCAACCCCGCTAATACGTGGTGTATCTGTCCCCGTCGAGGACGAGTGAGTATGGTCCTCCTTGGACCTTTCAGTGTGCTCATCAGGGTTCTCATCTCCCTGGTTCCCATCATGATCACGATCACCGCCATCCACGATGTCAACATCACCATCATGAGTCTGTGGTAGAGTACCCTCCTCAACCTCAATGTCGAGGTCATAATGCACCCCATCATAGTACCATGGTGCGTAATCAGGTACGTATTCAACGTCCAACACGCTCATGAGCAACCTGGCAATCCCACGTTTGCGTGTGAAGGGCATATCAACTTTCTCTGTCTTGCCCACCAGTGAACCAAGACTCCAGACAATAAAGAAATCATTGTGAATGATCTCTCGAATACCTGAAAATCTGATCCAAACTTTCTTCAACCTTGTACCTAAAGGTTCGGTTTTCTTACATTCCTCGAACTCTAACAAGCATTTACTCCCATTCACCTTACTGACCCCGAAAGTCAGCAGACGTTGAAGATCCTCTTTTCTCGGAAATTCCACTCGATAAACCTGCTCGTCCACTCTAACCGGAGCCCATTGGTAAGCCTCAGACACAAGTCTCCTCAGCTGTTGAGAAACTTGGTCAACTGTCAATGTACCATTTGTAACCTTCACCAATCCCGTCCTTGAACTCTCAAGACGGGGAGGTGTAATAGCAGATGTAGAGCGTGACGTCTCGAAGAACATGAGTCTATTCTGGCAAACTCCATATATGTTGATCACGGGCTTAGGTGCTAACATAAGTGGATAGGCACCCTCATCATGTCCTGGTTTCTGACAAATATGACATAAGACCGTGGTGCAATCCATGACAAAGTGACCCGGTATACCACATCTATAACAAGTCAGCTTTTCTTTCTTATGCTCTGCTTTGTTAGCCCGCGCTATTTCTCTGTCGTCAGCCGCTGCCTTGGTGGGTACAGCCATCGTTGCCAAGGCACTAACCACGGTCGCCTCCTCCTCGCGCAGCTTGGCGGTCGTAGTCGAAGAGGTGGCACCTGTTCCGGTAACCGCAACCACGTCAGTTGTTGTTGTGTTCACTTCCGTCCACTTCGAGCCAGTTTTATTCCATCCATAGTTCCGGCCTCCGCCACCGCGACCACCACGCTATCGGTAATGCGGGGCCTTGGTTCCTTCCACAAACTGACCATCCGATGGATAAAAAGGACGGTGCCAGTGATTAGCACCACCCCCTCTACCGCCATCGTCGTTCCATTGTCCGCGGCCACCGCCCGGTCCAGCTGATCCCTAGTTCCATTGATTCCAGTTATACCGGTAGCCTTGATAGCCACCGTTCCCGGCCTAGTCCGGCCTGTGCCTGATCTGCCTCTACCAGCGAAAAAACCGCCGTGGCTTTGCCCTTCAGCTCGACCACGACCCTGCCCATCGCCCCGCCCTCCAGCAGCAGCCCCATGGCCACCCTCGGCATGCACCGGGGTCGTCCCGGCTGCGCCTTGTGGTTGTGCCCCCGGCTTGGGCAGCCCGATGGCGACCGGAGGCGGCTGTCCGGACTCTCGTCCGGCCATTGGAGTCGCCGGGGTGATTTCCGCCGGGATCCTCCGCGCTCGCCCTTCACGTGAAGGGAAGCCCGACGAAGGGAGGAGCCGATCCCATCGAACCCTAGCGAGGCCGTCTACCTCTGTCGATACGTTCTCGTGGTCTCTCGTCAGACGATCTCGAACAGGGTCCGATATACCTCTGTCGATAAGTTCCTCCTCGGACTCGACTTGCGGATCGTGCAGCGTTCTCAGCTAGGCCATATACCCAGTTGAGGCCTGCCAACACGTGTCCATATTGGGCCCAGCATGGCCCAGTAGGAAAATCAATCGCTGGTTCCTGGCATCGCGGATCCCTCGATCCGGATCGGCCAGCGTCGTCGCCGGCGGCTCCCTGTGCACCGCCGGCCTCCCCTTTCTCCGTCGGAAAGGCACCATCTTCCAGTCCCGAATGAAATCTGAAAGGGTAATAGAGGGCAAACGTAACTTTGGTAGAGGTCCCTTCCATGGTTTGATCACAGTCGTAGATGTTCGTCGATGAACGACTCGTGGGACCACCTCCGTCTTGTCCTCAATATCATTGCCCAATCCATCCCATGCCCCGTCGATGCGTGGAACCATTCCCTCGACGGTAGCAGCGACTTGTTCCTCGAAGTATCCCTCTACTAGGGTTTGACACACAATGTCCGATGGCATTGGTGAGAGCCCCGCCGCCATGTCGCCGGACTCATCCTCCTCCGCGTCGGACTCGTCATCGGTTTCGGCCAGCGACCAGAACCGATAACCGGTCGTGGTTCTTGCCGGTCGCTAATGCCCGGCGTGGTCGCGCCGCCCGCCAGGGTCGCCCTCCATTTCTCCCTTGGGCTTGGGTCCAACTCACCAAATCCTGTAAATAGATAGAAGAATTAGGGGGGAAACCGGTTATGTAAGCTGCCGTTTCAATGAATCTGAGTCTTCAGATAGCTTCAGCAGGCTCCAAAAATATACGAAAGTATGCTCCTAAAGGATTTTACATGCTACGGATGTAGAGACTCTGCTAGAGTTTCTCTAAGATCAGCATTTCTATTTGCATGGGAAAGTTCAGACTAACCCTGTTAATGAGTGGCTAGAATTGATGGGCACTCCCACCTTTCTCGATGGAGTACCACGTCCCAATTACCATTACCAGTACATTTCATTATGGGTTGATTCTCCTCTTGTTGGAAAATGACACCTTCGTAGTTGGAGTCACGTTTGTAATGGACATGCGGAGAATCACATCTACATAAACTGATATGTTCAAGGCCTATCGGTTATTGCCTGACTCGGCGACAGAGAATAAATCTATGCTTTCCTTGTCTATCTTGGGAAAACCTCGCATACATCAAAATCTGAAGTTTTGTTAACCGACGCATGCGAGTCTTTTTATTTTATTTTTAGAAAACACATGCGAGTCTGTTGATGGTGGGCGTTGTACCATGTGCTAATGTGCATTACAGTTATTGACAATTTGACATGCAGTACTATTTTGAGGGCATACGAGAGGAGACATACATCTGGTGAGGGATTACCATTTTCCAATTGGTCATTGGTTTCGTTTACAGCCTTTGTCATGGTGTTCCAATGAGTATGTTTATGTGAAGCAATGTTTTAAATAGGGTTGTTTCCAATAGAAATTTTCATGATTATTTCCTAGGCAATGTCCTCCGCAGTGGTATGCTAAGGTACTTCTTTATAGTAAAACACGAGACAGGTAATTTAGCAGCAGTCACGGCGGGACTGAACCAGGTGATGGATAAATTGCAAGGATGGAGTAGACGCAAATTTGGTAATGTCCTGAGAGACCTTGAATGTACACGTAAAAAACGGGATCACCTAGCGCAGACCAATGGAGATCCACGGGAGAGAAGAAGGTTGTCAGATAGTATGAATGAGCTGCTATATAAAGAAGAACTCCTATGGCTGCAGCGTTCTCGTATTAGCTGGCTCAAAGAGGGAGATCTAAACACGAAGTTTTTCCACAGTAGATTAGTTTGGCGAGCCAGGAATAACAAAATTAAAAAACTAAAAGATGATGATGATGCTTGGCAGACTACACCCTCGGTGGTTCAGTGGTTGGGCATGCGGTTGTGCAGCTAGTTCAATTCCTATAATTGACAGGTGATGCACAGGGGATTTTCTCTCATTTATTGAGGATCAAGTTTGATGTGTGATGAAACTACTCATCAAAAATATCTTAATACTCATTTAAAAAAATTCTGAGGACCATGTTTATCTTGATACTCATACTAAAATGGCCGTATGCATCCCTAGTTGGTGCAGAGGTCGGGAAGTGAAAAACTCACCCATTTTTCAGTTCCTCCCCTCTCCTCTCCTCGCGCCGTCCCCGCGGGTGGCCGGGGGGAGAGCCCAGATCTGTTGCCCCTCCTCCCTCCTCCGCCCCTCCTCGCCATCACCGGCGCAGGTCGCCGGGCAAAGCCCGCTCAGCCTGAGCGGCGGTGGGGCCTTCTTCTCCTCCTGCCCGAGGATGGCGGCGCGGGACGCTTTCTTCTAGTGGCGATGCGGCACGGGCGTGGGGCACGGCGGCCCGACGGCACGGACCGGCGGCGATGGCTGCTAGGCGTACGTGGCGTCGTCCTCTCCTCGGCCGGCGGTGGGATCTGGTGTAGGGCTCTCCGGTGCCGCGGCTGGGGCCTGTCTCGGGCGGCCCTGCTGCTCGCGCGATGCGGCTGCTGGCTGGTCAGGCGGTGGCGGCCTGGATCCTACTTCTAGTCCCCCATGGAGATGGCGGCGATCCGTACACAAGACTTGATGGAGGTTCTTCGAACGGATCTGGGTGAAAACCTTGCGCTCGGCTAGATGCCAAGGCCGGCGATGGCGGCGCTCTTCTGTGTCGTTCTCTTCCTGAAGATATCGCCGTGGAGAAGTTCTAGACCTCTATCTGTTACCTCCAGGGGAAACCCTAGATCGGTAGATCGGATGACGGCGGCACTCTTGCGTCGTTTCCCCCTTGGGGGCGTCAGTCTTGGAGGTGTTCACGGGCTCGAGGGACCAGCGGACAACATCTTTGGTGGAGCGGTGTTTCATCTTACGCATCGAAGACTGTGGATCTTGGCGGCGTGGCGCAGTGGAGTCTCAGCATCCGATGTCTGTAGACGGACTCGCGCAGGAGGATGGCACTGTCTGGCGCCATGGTGGCGTCGATGGCAGACCTCGCAAGGTCGTGGCGTCAGTACCTGCTCTGAAAATGGATCAGTGGGAGATGGCAGCGGCGTCCTCTCACAGTGTGTCGGACTTGTGTGTGCCCCAGACCAGGTATGTGGCTTGGCTGGAGCCTCTGGTTTTAGATGTTAGTTTTTGCTGCGAGATCTGTTTGGTATTAGGCTCAGACTATCAACACCCCTTCATCAAATGGATATAAGTAGCGATTGGTGGCTTCAGACTTACTAATATACTACTTTGTAAGGTCTTTGTGAATAATTAATAAAGTGATTGCATGCATCGCCCAGATGCAGAGGCCGGGGGTCCTCCTCCTTTAAAGAAAAAGACTACACCCTCGGTCATGGAATTAATGGCCACTTCCTTTTTTAAGGAATTGTTCTCCAGAGATCCTTCTTTGAATGCCGATGAGATAATTGGCTTGATAGATAGAAAAGTAACAGATGATATGAATGACTCACTTTGTAGGGATTTTATTGAAAAAAAATAGGCGACGCACCGTTTCAAATAGATCCCATGAAGGCCCCTCGACCGGATGAATTCCCTGTGAGGTTTTATCAAAGAAACTGGGCGGTTTCAAAGGACAAGATTGTTGCGGCAATCCGTCTGTTTTTTGCCACAGGGCACATGCCATCAGAGACAAACTCAACGGCAATCGTGTTAATTCTGAAAGCAGATCAGCCTGAGACACTTAGGCCTTGTTTGTTTAGTCTTTAGCTTCGGCTTTTGCAGCTTTTCCACTTCGGCCAAAAAGCCACAAAGCTCCTAAACAGATGCTTTTGGAGCTTTTATGGCTTTTGGAGCCAAATATTGTTATATTGATTCCTCAAAAGCCCTAAAAGCTTCAAAATCACCTATTTAGAAGCTTTTGTGGCTTTTTGACCAAAGTTGAAAAGCTGCAAAAGCCGAAGCTAAAGCCCAAACAAACAGGGCCTTAAAGAGTTCCGGCCTATCAGTTTGTGCTCAGTTCTGTACAAGATTATGGCTAAGTGCTTGGTTAACAGACTCCGGCCAATCCTTGGGGATATCATCTCTTTGAACTAGAGTGCATTCGTCCCTGGCCGTATGATTACTGATAATGCGTTGGTAGCGTTTGAATGTTTTCATGCCATTGAGCACTGTAAAAAGGAGCAAGATTCTTATTGCGCGTATAAGTTGGGTTTATCAAAGGCGTACGACAGGGTTGACTGGAAATTTCTTAGAAGAATGATGCAGAGTTTGGGTTTCGCTCCTCGATGGGTAGATTCGATTATGTCGTGTGTGACATCGGTGAGCTATTCGGTAAAATTTAATGGACCCTTCTTGATTCGTTCTGCCGATCCAGAGGTCTTTGCCAAGGTGATCCGCTTTCCCTTTTTTGTTCTTGTTTGTTGCTGATGGTCTTTCAAATTTGTTGCATCGTGAAGCATCCCAGGAATCCATCACGCCGATCAAGGTGTGCCATTGTGCCCCGGGTATTCCCCATTTGCTCTTCGCAGACCTTGTTGTTCTTCAAGGCAGAGAGCAAGGAAGCAGAACGTGTTAAACATGTGCTTAAGATATATGCTAAAGGAACGGGCCAGGTGATCGACCCACACAAGTGCTCCATCTTGTTCTCTCCTATCTGCCCCGCTAGTACCCAAGAGAGCATTAAGGGTACCCTGCAAATTACGCAAGCAACGTTTGAAGCCAAATACCTTGGCCTCCCGACACCAGATGGCAGAATGAGTAAGGGTAAATTAAAAAGCCTACAAGAGAGGTTGGCAAAATGCTTAATGGAATGGGAGGACAACTATCTTTCTATGGGTGGAAGGGAAATAAAGATCAAGGCGGTTGCTCAGTCCCTCCCGGTTTATCTTATGAGTATCTTCAAGGTACCGGCGGAGCTATGTGAGGAACTCATGCAAATGATCCGTCGCTTCTGGTGGGGAGCAGAAAATGGTAAACGAAAAACACATTGGGTCAGCTGGGACATTATGGTGAGGCCTAAAGGAAAAGGTGGAATGGGATTTAAAGACCTTCGAACGTTCAATCAAGCCCTCTTAGCACGGCAAGCCTGGCGTCTTACTCAGTTTTCGGAAAGCCTCTGTGCACAGGTTCTGCGGGCCAAGTACTATCCGAATGGGTCAATTCTTGACACTGTCTTTACAGGGAACGGATCATCGACATGGAACGCCATTGAGCATGGCCTGCAATTAGTGAAGCAGGGGTATGTTTGGCGTGTGGGGAACGGTACTGACATACGTATCTGGCGCGACCCATGGTTCCCGAGAGGACCTCCCTTTAAGCCAATCGCGCCAAAACGACGGTGCCGACTAAAATGGGTGGCTGACCTTCTGAATTTTGATGGTTCTTGGAACGTTTCACTCCTCAGACAACATTTCTATCCGGTTGATGTTACAGAGATTCTGAAAATAAAAACTTCTCGTCGAGAGGAGGCTGATTCAATTGTTTGGCAACCAGACAAGCATGGTCGTTTCTCTGTGAAGTTGGCGTACAACTTTGCAAGGGATGAGATCATGGCTCGACAGGGGACTGTCGCATGTAGCACTCGGCCTGATGGCTCAAGGCCGGGGTGGAAAATGATATGGAGTTGTGGAGCGCCACCAAAAGTCTGCGTGTTTGCTTGGAAAGCTGCTAGGGAAGCACTGGCCACTAAGTTGAACAAGATGAGACGCCATATGGAGGTTGATGGAGTGTGCACCATTTGTGGGCAGGAAGATGAATCAGTTCATCATGCACTCGTACGTTGGCCCCACGCTCAGAACTTGTGGAATGTTATGAGACTAGTTTGGGACCTGCCATCAGGGGATGTTCTTAGTAGAAGGGAACCAGATTGGTTGCTGCTGCTCTTACACGAATTAACTGAGACCCAACGGATGCCTTGTGCTCATGGTGCTATGGCGTGCTTGGCATATACATAATGAGTTGACTCATGACAAGCCACTGATTCTAGTAGAGGTCTCCAAGAGGTTTCTTTGTGATTATGCACAATCCCTGTTGATGATCAGGCACTTCCCACATGCGGATACTATCAAAGGGAAATTGCCGGTCCCGACGGAGTTAAGTAATTTGGAGAGAGATCACATGCACCGTCGGAGCTTGTTAGAAATTTATGGGAGGAGGGGAGGCAAGGCAAAAACAAAAGCATTTGGGGATGTAGAATATTGACATGAAGCAATCAAAATTATAGATATGACGGAGATGTATTAAGAAGTCTTAGAGAGAGATCTCCATCACACAGAGTGACAAATTCCAGTCTCGATTCATGCCAACCCAACAGACACCCTCAAAGATACCTGAAAAAACAACTTTATGATCATCCAGTTATGAAGTGACATTTGATAGCTCTCAAGGTATTCCTCTAGATCCAGAAAGTTGCATGATCTCATGGTCTGAGGAACAGATACTTCACATGAACAAAGCTATTACAGTTAAACTTTCCTGATACGATCATATGCTAAGCTTACGGTTGAGTCTTGTCCATCATATCATTTTCCTAATGATGTGATCCCGTTATCAAATGACAACTCATGCCCATGGTTAGAAAACATTAACCATCTTTGATCAACGAGCTAGTCTAGTAGAGGCTCACTACGGGACACGATATTGTTTATGTATCCACACATGTATTTAAGTTTCCGATCAATACAATTCTAGCATGGATAATAAACATGTATGATGAATATCGAAATATAATAATAATCAATTTATTATTGCCTCTAGGGCATATTTTCAATGGTCTCCCACTTGCACTACAGTCAATAATTTAGTTTATGTCGCAATGTGTTTAGAACCCAATGAGTTCTGGGGCTGATCATGTTTTGCTCGTCAGTGAGGTTTTAGTCAATGGGTCTGCAACATTCAGATCGTGTGTACTTTGCAAATCTCTATGTCTTTTGCAGATGGTACTACCACGCCCATATGGAGCTACTCCAAATGGCTGCTCCACTTTACGTATCCGGTTTGAGACTCGGAGTCATCCAGATCGGTGTCAAAGCTTGCATCAACATAACCCTTTACGATGAACTCTTTATCAACTCCATAAACGAGAAATATTTTCTTAGTCCTCTTTTGATATATAAGTATATTTTTTTACCGCTGTCGAGTGATCTATTCCTGGATCACTCTTTTACCCCCTTGCCAGACTCATGACAAGGTACATATCAGGTATGGTACACAACATGACATACATTATAGAACCTATGGCTGATGCATAGCGTGCGACCTTCATCCTTTCTCTTTCTTTTGCCGTGGTCGAGCTTTGAGTCTTACACACAAACATGCATGCAAGAACCCCTTCTTTTATTGGTCCATTTGGAACTCCTTCAAAATCTTCTCAAGATATGTGCTCATATCTTGCAACATAGCCAAGAACCCTTTCTTTGAATGGTCCATTTTGAACTCCTTCAAAATCTTGTCAAGGTATGTGCTCTGTGAATGTCCTATCGAACGTCTTTGATCTATCTCTATGACCTTGATGCCCAATGTGTAAGCAGCTTCATCGAGATCTTCCATTGAAAAACTCCTTTCAAATAACCTGTAATATTTTGGAAAATTCTATACAATTTCCAATCAATAACATATCATTCATATATAGCATTAGAAATGCTATAGAGCTCCCACTCACTTTCTTGTAAATACAAGCTTCTCCACAAACTTGTATAAACCCAAAAACCCTTTGATCACCTCATTAAAGCGTATATTCGAACTCCAAAAATGCTTTCACCAGTCTAGATGGATCGTTGGAGCTTGTATACCGTTTAGTATCCTTAGGATCGACAAAACCTTCCAGTTGCATCACATACAACTCTTCCTTAAGAAAGTCGTTAAGGAATGTTGTTTTGACGTCCATGTGCCAGATTTCATAATCAAAAAATGCAGCAATTGCTAACATAATACGAATCGACTTTAGCATCGCTACGGGTGAGAAGGTCTCATCATAGTCCACACATTGAACTTGTCGAAAACCCCTTTGGACAAGTCAAACTTTATAAATGGTGACATTATCATCAGTGTTTGTCTTCATCTTAAAAATTCATTTGTTCTCAATGGCCCGAAGTGTTGGAAATATGCCCTAGAGGCAATAATAAAATGGTTATTATTATATTTTCTTGTTCATGATAATTGTTTATTATCCATTCTATAATTGTATTGATTGCAAACTTAAATACATGTATAGGTATATAGACAATACCATGTCCCTAGTGAGCCTCTATAGGACTACCTCGTTGTTCAAAGATGGTCAAAGTTTCCTGGCCATAGACATGAGTTGTCATTTGATAACGAGATCATATCATTAGGAAAATGATGTGATGGACAAGACCCAAACTATGAACGTAGCATGTGACATGTAATATGTTATTCCGTAGATCATAGGTCGTTGGATCACAATGACCTGTAATATGTTATTTCATAGAGCACGATGGCGTGCACGACGAAATGTTTGAAATTCACACAATTATTTTTTAAATTCATACAAAAAATGTTTTCAAGAACATTTTATGAATCAGTGTACATTTTTTGAATCGATGAACTTTATTTGAAATTTGGGAGAAAATTTAAATTCCTGATTTTTTTTTGAATTTTGTGAACATTTTCGAAACATTCATGAACATTTTTAAAAATCACGAGAATTTATCTAATTCACAAACAATTTACCAACTTCATTAACACTTCTTTAATTTCATGATCATTTTTCCAAATCATGAACGGTTTTTTCAAGTTAAAAGTTTTTTCTGAAATGCGGATCAGATTTTTATTTTGAGATTTGTGAACAATCCTCAAAGTTAGAAATACCAAAAACAAAAGAAACAAAAACAGTGAAAGAGGATAAACGAAAAAAATTGGGGAGCATGCGTCCACACATGGGCCGGCCAAATCATGCATCGACGAGGAAGGGTGTGTGTGAATAGGCGAAATCATTAATTAAAGAGTATTCGTTGCAAAAGTCACACAGATCTTCTAAGGCGGTGACAAGTGACACGTGCATCACTTGTCATAACCCGGAAGTTTACGCATTTCCTTAGATTTATTTATTTAAAATGTTTTATCTCTTTAACCGTGCGACCAAATCGTGAATCATTTTCAACACTGGATTTGCCGGGTCAAGATTTTTGAAACTAGATCCCGTGTTAATTGGCTTCGACAAGCTTTGTTTTCAAACAATAAGCCTGGAAAATAAGAAGAAGAAAAAACAACCTTGAAGCCAATTATGTGTTAGTTGTGCCTCTCACGGAAACAAATCTGTATATTCATGAGAACCAAATATGTGCCTTTCATGAAAGAAAGATAATTGTGGAAGTAAATCCCTATCTCCACGAAAAGGAAATAAGTGACTCGTAGAAAAAAAATATGTTTTTTCCTTTTCGAGAGGCATAGCACGAAGCAAACCTATGCCTCCACAAGAAGAAAATATGTCCCTCTCACAAAAAAGAACGTTTCCCTTTATGAATGCCTCTTGCGAAAACAAACATGTACCTCCACGAGAATAAATATATGCTTCTCATGAAAGAAAAATGCATTTTTTTCTTTTCCAAAAGGCATAATTGTGCCTATCACACAAGTAAAAATGTGCACCTCGCGGAAGAGAAAACGTGTTTCGTAAAGAGAACATTTTTTCTATTTTTCTTTCCAAATCCTAGAAAAACCAGGCAAAAGCCAAAAAACATCTAAAACCCGAAAATGTGTAAAGAAAAAATAAAAAATAAAATCCCAATGGAGCACCCAACACCCGACATGTGGCAGTCGTTATGAGCGTGTCAACTAACGCGCTCTTAGCCCATAAAAAATAACGTTGCGGGGCTTCCGCAAATGGTTCCCCTTAATTAGTTGCTCTCATGACTATGGCTCTCGCGACGGGACGGCAGCAAATCGCCCACCCCCGCTCCCAATGCACATGCTTTTGGAGGACCACGTGTCCTTGGGTGAGTTGTTTTTTTCATTTTTCTCTTTTGTTTTTTCTTTTCTGTGTCTTATTCTATTATGTTTTTATTTTTGGTTCCTTCAATAAATTTCAGTATATAAAACAATTCGAAAATTTAAAAACATCTTTAAAATTCAAAAAAATATTTTAGAATTTCAAAACATGTTCCAAATTTAATAAAGCGTTCACAATTTGAAAAAATGTTCATGAACTACAAAAATGTTCTAAATTTCAAATAAGTGCTTGCAGTTTATAAATAATTATGGATATCATAAAATTTCAGAACTTTAAAACTGTTCATGGATTTCAAAAAATGTTCTAAATTTCAAATAAGTTCTTGCAGTTTATAAATAATTATGGATTTCATAAAAGTGCAGAACTTTAAAGCTGTTCTTGGATTTCAATTTTTTTCGCAAATATGAAAATTGTCACCAAGAAGTAGAAACCGGAGTGTCGGCGCTCGAGAAACAGGAACTAGGAAGCAATACGATGCCAGTGGCATCACCGTAGGTAGAAGTGATGATGGTGGTGCCCTGGGTGGAACCGGCAATGGTGTGTGAGCAGTCAGGTTGGCCGTATGCTATGAACCGACTGTGGTAGTGGTCTGACATGTTGCCCGCGCACGGAGGTCGTGGCCACGGGATTGGTGCACGAGGTTGAAGTCGGTTAGTGCCGACCGATACATCGCCCGTGGCGCCGCAACACATCAGTTCCTGGCAATGCCGATAGAGACGAATCATATGTCGCCATGATCAAATGTGGTGTCGCTGGACGCGG
The DNA here is from genome assembly GCA_022496015.1 of Hordeum marinum. Taxonomy (NCBI): domain Eukaryota; kingdom Viridiplantae; phylum Streptophyta; class Magnoliopsida; order Poales; family Poaceae; genus Hordeum; species Hordeum marinum. The sequence continues at coordinate 484,003,987 of CM039675.1, forward strand.
TCGTGCTCATGGAAGATTTGGGGCTCACCACGTTAGTACCACTACCCCCATCTGGACCAGAAGCCCACGAGAAGCCCGACCCAACTTAGGACAGGCCGGGTCCAAGCAATGCAAAGCGTGTGTGGAGGAGCAATCCCCAGGTTACCAGCAATGAGTGGCATGTGCATTATCTTGATCGTTTATGGTGTATGACATTCATGTTTTGAGGTGTATGACATTCATGAGTCATTTTGGGTTAATATTGTGTCAACACGTGGACAAATTCAGAGGTATGTCTCAATAGGCTTATACGTAAACAAAGGGGGCAACAACAATTTTTTAGATAAACTGTGAAAGCCAGGACTTGAACTCAAGACGTTAGCTTCGATATCATGTTAAGCTTCATGCACTGGTCAACGCAACCAAAAATCCAAACTGATGGAAATGGCTAGACAATCCACATATACATTTAAACAAATATGGCCAAGTTGAATTTATCAGCAACTACTGCATATTATCCTGTCAGTAAGAAAGTTCTGCGCTAAATTGGGAGGGTTTGTGCAACGTTCTCTGTACTCGTTTTGGCAGAGATCATAATCAGCTTATGATCCGTCAGTGTTATACGGTTCTTCAGTCCAGAATAGTGCAGGATTATATTTGTTGTTTTGGAGTACAGCTTATGAACTAATCTCTCTCTTAGCCAGGTTGTTAGCGTGATTATCAGGCGGGGCTAGGATGGGTGGCACTAGGAGAGAAGAAGGTGAAAGGCAAAATGAGCAGACATGGCCGAACTCGTCCATCAAACTGAACACCATAAAATCGCATGCAAAAAGAATCTTGCAAGAGTGTTTTATTTCATTGCAATTGCAACGCATTGTTTACCTATTGGAAACCGTGCTTCTTACAAGCCGCGTCGGCACACCGGAATCGTACGCGAAGGGGGCGTCGGTCGTCAGCCGCGCACGCTGACAGGGGCCATCTCCACCACCACCTCAGCGCGACGGACCGCCCGCCGCGGCGGAGGCTCGACGTTGTCTTCCGAACAGCAGCAGAAGTAGGGGGCTAGGGCGACGAGGGCAACGCCGGCGACCGTGCCGATGACGATGCCGAAGATCTCGGCGCCGCTCAGGCCGTGGTGACTGCGCGGGGCCTGCGCCAGCGCAGAGGGAGGAGGCGGCGCCGCCGCCTTCAAGCCCGGCTCAACCGCCGGAGGCGCTTCGGCGGCTGCCGAGACAAGGATCGCTGCGAAAAGGACAGCGACGGCGATCATCGGGGGCTTAGCCTCCATGGCGATCAACGGCTCCACTCTGTTTTCTCTCGGTTCTGGCGCTCTCTCTCTCTCTCTCTCTCTCGTGCTGATGAGGCGCCGCGGAGTACTGTATTTATTTACGAGATTGGCGCGGCGCGAGGGACGCCGTTGTTGGGCTTGGACGCTGCACCCTGAGATGTCTTTTTCTCTACTAGGTAAGAAATGCCGCTTGCCGCACCCAGCAGCAAGTGCCGCCGGGTATAGTCGTATCTTAACGGATAATACAATCATTAAAGCATTGCAAATATAAAAAATTGTTAAATGTAGTTGTGTTTATCAATATAATATATCAAGTTTATATCAGAAGCATCGCATCGATACATAGACAGTGAACAACAGATTATACTTTCTATATTGCCAATAACAGATCCAAACGGAGGGAAGATGAAAATTATACATGATATATGCATTACTTTTTTCGGATGATTACTATAAGTTGTTATAATCAAAGATATGCCGCATACTCCTATGTCATGCCAGTGTGCTACCTCTTGTCTTGGTCCTCCTTTCACAAAAGCATGATTCACTGCACAATCTTAACCCTTGGACGTCTACCTGAATAGCCAAATCAACAAACATGCCAAATACATCATCAATATAATTCAGAGGCAACGAAGTTTTCTACTCAATGTATGCCTACCTTCGTCATAACTGATGTAGATTGAGTTGTCGATTATCACCCCTTTCATAATGTACCTATCACTTGAGCCCTAGTAAAAGTCAAATTTAAATCCAAGAGGAATTTTTATTAACATGGACCTACCAAGATCAGCCATAGTTTAAATACTAAGCAATCACATTGACAATCAAAACTGGACGGTACAGCAGAACCGAATTTGTACATGTTCACTGGATATTAATCTATCCATACAATTGCTACAAGTTTTGTAATGATGTGTGTATCAGTAAGCAGGAAGTTAATATTGGCAACCCGATTTTCTCCTATATATAGCAAGTACAGGAACATATAGTGAATCGTATTTGCACAACAGTCTTTATCTATTTGCTTATGCATTTCAGAATTCGCTGTCCATGGTAGACAGAAAATCAGTGAGTGAGAGGAAGAGAAAGAGAGATGGCAAATAGAGGAAGAGCGAGGGGGGGGGGGAATGAACGGTACCCACATCTGCGGGCAACACCGTCCTACCCCCTTTCCTCCATTGTCCTTCTCTGTTTTGGAAACACCTCTCGTCTGCTCTTGTCTTGTAATTGGGCCGAGCCCGATTAAGGTAGGTAACTAATTATCCTAACTAAACATGCAACAATTGAAACTGGAGATCAACTTAATATCCTAGCTCCACACGTAACAATTGAAACTGGGGTAACACACTGGCTTCGGCTATGTATCTTAAAAGGTTAGAACACGCAAGGAAAATAGTTTAGAATGACTACATGACATGATGTTGTAGGTAAGGATGGTTTCAAACACAGGAGACTAAAAATGGAACTAGTGCCGCTGTTAAAACAACACCCCTCCTGCAGCAAACCCCCATTATTAATATTGTGAACATAAGGGATTTTCTTAGGCCGGGTATCAGCAAGATCCTCGGTTAATATGCTTCGAACTGTTGGGGAACGTCGCATGGGAAACAAAAATTTTCCTACGCACACGCAAACCTATCCTTGGTGATGAGCATCTATGAGAGGGAGAGTAGATCTACGTACCCTTGTAGATCGCTAAGCGGGAAGCGTTAAGAAACGCGGTTGGTGTAGTTGAACTTCTTCGCGATCCAAATCGCCGAGCGTCCCGCGATCCAATCATGAACCGTCCCGCGAACACATCATGATCCGTCCCGCGAACTCATCACGATCTTGATCACGATCTGTCCCGCGAACTCATCACGATCCGTTCCGTGATCACATCACGAACCGTCTCGCGATCTCGATCACGGTCCTTCCGATCTAGCGCCGAACGGACGGCACCTCCGCGTTCAGCACATGTGCAGCTTGATGACGATCTCCACCATCTCGATCTAGCGAGAGGAGGTGGAGAGGAGAGAGAGTTCACCGGCAGGGTGACGGCGCTCCGGTGATGGTGGTGGAGCAATTCCGGCAGGGCTTCGCCTAAGCACTGCAGAAAACCGATATAGAGGAGAAACTATGCACCGGTGGAACGGGTAACACGTGGCCGGAAATTCTGTCCAAAAACCACCCAATCCACTAGTATATATAGGAGGAGAGGAGAGGAGAGGCATCCAAGGCCTTTGGGTCGGCCGAAATAGGAGGTGGGAAGCAATCCTACTTCACCTCCAATCCTAGTTGGAGTAGGATTGCCTCCTATTGGCTGATTTTCCACTTTTTGCTTTAGGACTTTCTCTCCTGCGCCATGGGCCTTTGTGGCTGTTTTCCCAGCCCAATAAGGGATGGTTATTATTCTCCCACAACCCATGGACCTTTTGGGGTCGAAATACCCCTCCCGGAGGCCTCCCGGTACACTACCGGCACTCCCGGTACACTACCGATGAGCCCGAAACTTTTCCGGAAACCAAACTGGGACTTCCTATATATGAATCTTTACCTCCGGACCATTCCGGAGCTCCTCGTGAAGTTCGGGATCTCATCCGGGACTCCGAACAAACTTCGGTCACCACCATACATAACTCTACACTACCAAAACGTCACCGAACCTTAAGTGTGCAGACTACCCTGCGGGTTCGAGAACGATGTAGACATGACCGAGACACCTCTACGGTCAATAACCAATGGAGGGATCTGGACGTCCACATTGGTTCCTACATATTCTACGAAGATCTTTATCGGTCGAACCTCTATGTCAAGGATTCAGTTAATCCCGTATAACGTTCCCTTTGTTCTTCGGTATGTTACTTGCCCGAGATTCGATCGTCGGTATCTCCATACCTACTTCAACCTCGTTACCGGCAAGTCTCTTTACTCATTCCATAATACAAGATCCCGCAACTAACAATTAGTCACATTGCTTGCAAGGCTTATTGTGATGTTGCATTACCGAGTGGGCCCCGAGATACCTCTCCGTCACACGGAGTAACAAATCCCAGTCTCGATCCATGCCAACTCAACAGACACCATCGGAGATACCTGTAGAGCACCTTTATAGTCACCCAGTTACGTTGCGACGTTTAATACACACAAGGCACTCCTCCGATATCTGTGAGTTGCATGATCTCATGGTCATAGGAACACATACTTGACATGCGAAAAACAGTAGCAATAAACTGACACGATCATATGCTACGTTTGCAGTTTGGGTCTTGTCCATCACATCATTCTCCTAATGATGTGACCCCGTTATCAAATGACATCTCATGTCCATGGCTAGGAAACCTTAACCATCTTTTGATCAACGAGCTAGTCTATTAGAGGCATACTAGGGACATGGTTTTGTCTATGTATCCACACATGCATCTAAGTCTCTTATCAATACAATTATAGCATGGATAATAAACGATTATCATGAACAAGGAAATATGATAATAACTAATTTATTATTGCCTCTAGGGCATATTTCCAATAGTCTCCCACTTGCACTAGAGTCAATAATCTAGTTCACATCACCATGTGATTCGCATTGTTATGAATCTAACACCCAATGAGTTCTGGGGCTCGATCATGCTTTGCATGTGAGAGAGGTCTTATAGCCAACGGGTCTGCGATATTCAGATCCGTGTGTACTTTGCAAATCTCTATGTCAAACCGTAAACACTGCTACCACACTCCGCTCGATACTATTCCAAATGGCTACTCCACTATACGTATCCAGATTGCTACTACGAGTCATCCGGATTAGTGTTAAAGCTTGTATCGACGTAACTCCTTACGACGAACTCTTTATCACCTCCATAATCGAGAAACATCTCCTCAGTCTCTTAGTTACTGAGGATAATCTTGACCGCTGTCCAGTGATCCACTCCTGGTTCACTCTTGTACCCCCTGACGGACTCATGGCAAGGCACACACAGGTGCGGTACACAGCATGGCATAATATAGAGCCTATGGCTAAGGCATAGGGGACGACGTTCGTCCTTTCTCTTTCTTCTGCCGTTGTCGAGCTTTGAGTCTCACTCAACTTTCACACCTTACAAATCAGGCGAGAACTCTTTCTCTGACTGATCCATTTTGAACTCTTTCAAAATCTTGTCAAGGTATGCACTCATTGAAAGTCTCATCAAGTCATCCTTGATCTATCTCTATAGATCTTGATGCTCAACAATTAGGTAGTTTTATCCAGGTTTTACTTTGAAAATCACTTTCCAAACAACTGTTTATGCTTTTCAGAAATTCTACATTATTTCCGATCAACAATATGTCATCCACATATACTTATCAGAAATTCTATAGTGTTCCCACTCACTTTATTGTAAACACAAGTTTCTCGTAAACTTTGTATAAACTCAAAAACTTTGATCAACTCATCAAAGCGTATATTCCAACTCCGAGATGCTTGCTTCAGTCCATAGAAGGATCACTGAAGCTTGCTCACCTTTTAGCATCCTTAGGACTGACAAAACCTTCTGGTTGTATCACATACAACCTTTCCTCAAGTAAACCGTTAAGGAAACGATGTTTTGACATCCATCTGCCAGATTTCATAATTGAAAATGCAGCAACTGCTAACATAATTCCAACAGACTTTTAGCATCGCTACGAGTGAGAAAGCCTCATCGCAGTCAACTCCTTGAACTTGTCACAAACATCTTTGCAACAAGTCGAGCTTTACAAATGGTGACATTTACCATCAGTGTCTGTCTTCATTTTAAAGATCCGTATGTACTCAACGACCTGCTGTCCAACGAGCAAGTCTACCAAAGTCTATACTTGGTTTTCATACATGGATCCTATCTCGGATTTCTTGGCCTCCAACCATTTGTCGGAATCCGGGCCCATCATCACTTATCCATAGCTCGTAGGTTCATCGTTGTCCAGCAACATGACCTCCAAGACAGGGTTGCCGTACCGCTCAGGAGCAGTACACATCCTTGTCGACCTACGAAGTTCGATAGTAACTTGATCCTGAAGCTTCATGATCATCATCATTAACTTCCTCTTCAACTAACGTAGGCTTCACAGAAACATCTTTCTGCATTGCGCTACTCTCTGGTTGAACAAAGGTTTAACAACCTCATCAAGTTCTATCTTCCTCCCACTCAATTCTTTCGAGAGAAACATTTCCTCGAGAAAGGATCCGTTTAAGCAACAAACACCTTGCACTTGGATCTGAGATAGAAGGTTCACCCAACTAATCTTAGGGTATTCTATGAAGATGCATTTGTCCGCCTTGGGTTTGACCTCGTTAGGTGAAAACATTTTCCACACAAGCGTCGCAGCCCCAAACATTAAGAAATGACAGCTTAGGTTTCTATCAAACCATAATTCACGCGGTGTCATCTCAACGGATTTAGATGGTGCCTTTTAAAGTGAATGTAGTTGTCTCTAATGCATAACCCCAAAATTATAGTAGTAAAACGACAAGAGACATTATAGCACGCACCATGTCTAATAGAGCATAACTATGATGTTCGGACAAACCATCACGCTATGGTGTTCCAGGTGGCGTTTAGCTGTGAAACAACTTTCACATTGTCTTAAGTTGTATGACAAACTCGTGACTCAGATATTCACCTCCACGATCATATCGCAATCATTTTTATCTTCTTGTCACGATGATCTTTAAACTTCACTCTGAATTTGCTTGAACCTTTCAAACGATTCAGACTTGTGTTTCATTAAGTATATATACACTATATCTACTCAAATCATCAGTGAAGGTAAGAAAATAACGATATCCACTTCATGCTACAAGACTCACCAGATTGCATACATCAACATGTATCATTTGCAATGAATCACTTGCCCGCTCCATCCAACAGGGTCCTTTAGTCATCTTGCCCAAGACATGGTTCGCATGCCTCAACCGATTCGAAATCGAATGAGTCCAAATATCCATCACCATGGAGTTTCTTCATGCGCTTTATACCAATATGACATTTTGCGGTAGTGCCACAAGTATGTGGTACTATCATTATTTAACTTTGTATCTTTTGACATCAATGTTATGAACATGTGTATTACTACGATCAAGATTTCAACAAACCATTCTCACTGGGTGCATGACCATTGAAGGTATTATTCATGTAAACAGAATAACTATTATTCTCTGACTTAAATGAATAATCGTATTGCAACAAACATGATCTAATCATGTTCATGCTCAACGCAAAACACCAAATTACATTTATTTAGGTTCGTCACTAATCCTGAAGGTAGAGAGAGCGTGCGATGTTGATCACATCAACCTTGGAAACATTTCCAACACACATCGTCACCTCACCCTTAGCTAGTTCTCCATTTATTCCGTAGCTTTTATTTCGAGTTACTAACATTTAGCAACCGAACTGGTATCCAATACCCAGGTGCTACTAGGAGTACTAGCAAGGTACGCATCAATAACTCGTATATCAAATATACTTCTGTCAATGTTGCCAGCCTTCTTATCTACCAAGTATCTATGGTTGTTCCGCTTCAGCAACCTCTCACCTCATAATAGAAGCACTTAGTCTCGGGTTTGAGTTCAACTTTGGGTTGCTTCACTGGAGCAGCAACTGACTTGCTATCCATGAAGTTTCCCTCCTTGCTCTTGCCCTTTTCGAAACTAGTGGTTTGATTAACCATCAACACTTGACGCTCCTTCTTGATTTCTACCTTCGCGGTGTCAAACATCGCGAACAGCTCAGGGATCAATACTTCTATCCCTGGTGTATTATAGTTCATCACTAAGTTCTAGTAGCTTTAGTGACAGTGACTTGGAGAACTATATCAATCGCTATCTTATCTGGAAGATCAACTCCCACTTGATTCAAGCGATTGTAGTACCCAGACAATCTGAGTACATGCTCAACGATTGAGCTATTCTCCTTCATCTTACAGGCAAAGAATCTTGTTGGAGATCTCATATCTCGCAACACAGGCACGAGCCTGAGATCACAATCTGTGCTCCCAGAACATCTCATATGTTCCGTGACGTTCAAAACGTTTCGGAGCCTCAATTCTAAGCCGTAATGCATGACGCATTAAACTATCAAGTAGTCATCGAAACGTGCCTGTCAGATGTTCACAACATCTATAGACGACGCTAGAGGGGGTGGCGCACCGAGTGGTGCATTAAGGACATAAGCCTTCTGTGCAGCAATGAGGACAATCCTCAGATCACGGACCCAGTCCGCAATATTGCTACCAACATCTTTCAACTCTATTTCTCTAGGAACATATAAAAATTTAAGGGAGCTACAGCGCGAGCTAGTAATCTACAACATAATTTGCAAAGACACTTTGACTATGTTCATGATAATGAGTTCAATTAATCATATTACTTAAGAACTCTCACTCAAATTGACATCCCTCCGATCATTCGAGTGATACATGATCCAAATTCACCAACTCAAGTCCGATCATCACGTGAGTTGAGGTGGCTGCAATGGTGAACATCATTATGTTGATCATATCTACTATATGACTCATGTTCGACCTTTCAGTCTCTCGTGTTCCGAGGCCATGTCTGTACATGCTAGGCTCGTCAAGTTTAACCCGAGTGTTCTGCGCGTGCAAATCTGGCTTGCACCCGTTGTATGTGAATGTAGAGTCTATCACACCCGATCATCACGTGGTTTCTCAACACGACGAACTTTCGTAACGGTGCACACTCGGGGAGAACACAGTTCATTTTGAAATTCAAGTGAGGGATCACCTTATAATGCTACCGCCGTACTAAGCAAAACAAGGTGCATAAAAGGATTAACATCTCATGCAATTCATAAGTGACATGACATGGCCATGAACTTGTATTTAAGATCTCCATCTTCGAAACACCGGCATGATCTCCATCGTCACCGGCAGAACACCATGATCTCCATCATCTTGATCTCCATCAATGTGTTGCCATTGGGGTTGTGGAGCCAGCCCTGCTTCTACTTCTATTGCTACCGCTTAGCGATAAAGTAAAGCATTACATAGCACTTAATGATTGACACGCCGGTCATACAATAATTAAAGACAACCCTATGGCTCCTGCCGGTTGCCATACTCAACGACATGCAAGTCGTGAAATTCTATACATCACATGATCATCTCATACATCACATATATCTCATCATGTAATTGGCCATATCACATCACAACATACCTTGCAAAAACAAGTTAGACGTCCTCTAATTGTTGTTGCATGTTTTAGGTGGATGCTACGGGTATCTAGCAAGAACGATTCTCACCTACGCATAAACCACAACGGTGATACATAGATTGCTTTTCAACCTTCTCAAGGACCGCCTTTGTCGGATCCGATCCAACTAAAGTGAGAGAAACTGTCACCCGCAAGCCATCTAAGCAACAAGTTGCGTCGAGGGAACCGGTCTCTCGTAAGCGTACGAGTAATGTTGGTCCGGGCCGCTTCATCTCACAATCCCGCTGAACCAAAATCCGACCAAGGGAGGAAGCAATCTAAGCATCAACGCCCACAAACCTTTTGTGTTCTACTCGAGATCTCATCGAACCATCAACCTAGCTCATGATGCCACTCTTGGGGAACGTCGCATGGGAAACAAAAAATTTCCTACGCACACGCAAACCTATCCATGGTGATGAGCATCTACGAGAGGGAGAGTGGATCTACGTACCCTTGTAGATCGCTAAGCGGGAAGCATTAAGAAACGTGGTTGGTGTAGTCGAACTTCTTCGCGATCCAAATCGCCGAGCGTCCCGCGATCCAATCACGAACCGTCCCGCAAACACATCATGATCCGTCCCGCGAACTCATCACGATCCGTCTCACGATCTTGATCATGATCTGTCCCGCGAACTCATCACGATCCGTTCCGTGATCACATCACGAACCGTCTCGCGATCTCGATCACGGTCCTTCCGATCTAGCGCCGAACGGACGGCACCTCCGCGTTCAGCACACGTGCAGCTTGATGATGATCTCCACCGTCTCAATCCAGCGAGAGGAGGTGGAGAGGAGAGAGAGTTCACCGGCATGGTGACGGTGCTCCGGTGATGGTGGTGGAGCAATTCCGGCAGGGCTTCGCCTAAGCGCTGCAGAAAACCGATCTAGAGGAGAAACTATGCACCGGTGGAACGGGTAGCATGTGGCCGGAAATTCTGTCCAAAAACCACCCAATCCACTAGTATATATAGGAGGAGAGGAGAGGAGAGGCATCCAAGGCCTTTGGGTCGGCCGAAATAGGAGGTGGGAAGCAATCCTACTTCACCTCCAATCCTAGTTGGAGTAGGATTGCCTCCTATTGGCTGATTTTCCACTTTTTGCTTTAGGACTTTCTCTCCTGCGCCATGGGCCTTTGTGGCTGTTTTCCCAGCCCACTAAGGTCTGGTTATTATTCTTCCACAGCCCATGGACCTCTTGGGGTCGAAATACCCCTCCCGGAGGCCTCCCGGTACACTACCGATGAGCCCGAAACTTTTCCGGAAACCAAACTGGGACTTCCTATATATGAATCTTTACCTCCGGACCATTCCGGAGCTCCTCGTGACGTCCAGGATCTCATCCGGGACTCCGAACAAACTTCGGTCACCACCATACATAACTCTACACTACCGAAACGTCACCGAACCTTAAGTGTGCAGACCCTGCGGGTTCGAGAACTATGTAGACATGACCGAGACACCTCTACGGTCAATAACCAATGGCGGGACCTGGATGTCCACATTGGTTCCTACATATTCTACGAAGATCTTTATCGGTCGAACCTCTATGTCAAGGATTCAGTTAATCCCGTATAACGTTCCCTTTGTTCTTCGGTATGTTACTTGCCCGAGATTCGATCGTCGGTATCTCCATACCTAGTTCAACCTCGTTACCGGCAAGTCTCTTTACTTGTTCCGTAATACAAGATCCCGCAACTAACAATTAGTCACATTGCTTGCAAGGCTTATTGTGATGTTGCATTACCGAGTGGGCCCCGAGATACCTCTCCGTCACACGGAGTAACAAATCCCAGTCTCGATCCATGCCAACTCAACAGACACCATCGGAGATACCTGTAGAGCACCTTTATAGTCACCCAGTTACGTTGCGACGTTTGATACACACAAGGCACTCCTTCGATATCTGTGAGTTGCATGATCTCATGGTCATAGGAACACATACTTGACATGCGGAAAACAGTAGCAATAAACTGACACGATCATATGCTACGTTTGCAGTTTGGGTCTTGTCCATCACAGCATTCTCCTAATGATGTGACCCCGTTATTAAATGACATCTCATGTCCATGGCTAGGAAACCTTAACCATCTTTTGATCAACGAGCTAGTCTATTAGAGGCATGCTAGGGACATGGTTTTGTCTATGTATCCACACATGCATCTAAGTCTCTGATCAATACAATTATAGCATGGATAATAAACGATTATCATGGACAAGGAAATATGATAATAACTAATTTATTATTGCCTCTAGGGCATATTTCCAACACGAACATACTTCATGACCATATTAGATGCAACTACAGTAATTATATGAAACAAAGTGTTATGGTGGGTTTTGGTCCTAATGCTAACATATGTGTTATGTAAGCACTCTAGCGCATAACCTACAAACCCACTGGCCAACATGAAACCTGGAGTCGTATTACCAAAGCACCCTACAGCCTCACATGTGGCAAATTAATAAGGTGATAAAACTGTATAATGTATCATATTGGAGTATACCTTATTAAACAGCAGAGTGCGTGCTCACAGGTCTGGTCATTCTTGGAGGTACCATCTTCAAAAGCGACGGTGGTGGAGTCAATGATGAACACATCATAGTCAACCTGGGATAAACAAAACAAAAAAACACAACTTCAGCGATATGGAAAAGATAAAAGAGGTAGATTTTGAGTTGTGAAAAGAAAATCACTACTTTGGACCATATTGCCATCATAGAAGTATTTCTTCTTTTTCTTATCATAATCAAACAAAATCAGAAGAACATGAAAAACTTATATTTACGATTGTGTCAACTAAATATACTAACTACATGTAACCTGGCTCATGCACAGATTAAAAGAAGGCACCTACATGTAACAAAACACCTTCGTGTGATTAAGAATATCCAAGTTTCTTTCTCTGTGTGTAAGATATTTGTGATTGCACAACTCAAGAAAGTTTAAATCACAAAACAGAGCAATTAAAGCTTGAGCTTTCTAAAGCGCAGGACATTGAATCAAGCCCATAATTGAAAGAAATTAGTGAAATGAAATTCAAAACAAGAAATTTAGAGAACCCACCAATATAAAGACTGGTTCAGGTTTAAAAATAAGCATGTTTAGCACTGACTTGCTAAAACATGTTTTACCATGCCTGTCGGTATATGAAGATATTCATCATTCGACATCTCTTTGATAGTTTTCGGATTTCCGGTTGACTCTAGGAAAAGAATTAACTCGGCAAACTTTTCACATACGCCAAGGGTAGCCTTGCAGTGTAAGGACGGCCCGTCTAGTGTCGTTGCTGTCTGCTTGATCTGTAGCAGAAGGGTGTGAGAAATATTAGATCAGATGGTACATAATTTATGTTGGCGAAGCAATATTTGGGCTTTCATATTTCCCAAAAGTCCTACGAAATTGTTTGTTCTTTTACATAGTCAAAGAAAGGCAAATCTTCTCACGATAATGAGAATTGCAACATGTATTTTTTTAAAGCCAGATCATCTTATTTCAAGAATGTGAAATTTATAGTTCAACTAAAAATAACTGCACATTTTTGAAAGGCCAAAACGACCCGCTCGAACGAAGTAAAGATATTAGTTCCAAAACTTGTTGTGTATCTTACTGAATACTGACCAATCACGTCCACTTACGCACAAGAACATAGTTACCCAGTGAGGGGCCTGCCGTAACTCACACAATCTATAAATATATGAGCCATTAGTAAAAGTAGTTGACAACAAACTATAAGCACCAAATCCTAGAAGTATTCTCGTCTAGTGGGACCAAAAGCATGTTTATCAATGTAAAACCATAAACACATTTGTAGTGCAGGATACAGATCTTTGGAAGTTCTGATTTAAAAAATATATGAGCATGGTAGAAAAAGGGATTGTGCATATGTAGCAAGTGGATTGTAACATCTACGTGGGTCCCGGGACCACAAAAATAGGAATTAAGCTCCGTATACTGTTTGGAAACTTCACCAGCCGTATAGAATAGAGCTCATTATTTTAAAATAAGGGTAACCAATTAATATATCCAAAATAAATGATAGCACATATATAAAAAGGTTGTTTTTCTTTTCATATAAAAAATGCCGACTCTTAACAATTTAGCATTTTAGGAAGTTGTCCAAACAATGGGGACCCCACGCACCCAAACATGCAACCAAAGAGTAAATTAGTTACTGAGTATTGGACAAAGACAACACAATGAAGACCTCATTTGCAGGGCACCAGAAGTGTCAATTTTACACGATAGTGTTGCAAAACATAGTTGACATATGATAAACCAAATTTATCTTACACAACCATTAAACTAAAAGTTGTGAAAAACAATTAATTTATTCTCAAGTTTCTACAAAGCTAAGCTTGGCCAAACCGTCAATCGGCCTAATACGTCATATAAGAATGTAACATGATTTATGCAAACAAAGGAAACAAAATTCAACTTATCACAAATGCAACTTTATAAAGTGACATCCTCTACGCTATATTGACCATCATGCCCCCTCTTACGCTTATCAAAAACTGCCCTCCTGAAAGAGACGGTTACTATAGATGAATAGTTGCTATCCTTGTTCCACTTTTCTGCTTCGCCATGCCTCCTCTTTATCCTGCCCTCCTGAAAGCAAAATGGGAGAACATAAGCACATCTCAATCCTCTTGAATGAGCTTGAGTATCTCTTCTGAAAAATAGAAGTGGAGAAAGGGTTAAAAAATAGAGGGTTTTATTCTTTAAGCTACAATATTGCAAGAAGATACTTTGGATGGCAATATAACTCATCGCTTGAACTGATTTTCAGTGACAGCAAAATCTCAACAACAACATGACTGTAGGCTGTAGCTACATAAAGAGAATTTCATAACAATTGTCAAGTATTGCGCATCCATGGCATACTGCATCCCGGCCTAACTACATCTTTATTTGTTTTATTTATGCTTGATCCAGGTGGTCACATGATTCAGTTGGTCTGTAGGATTTGCATCCGCAATAGGTATACATTTTTTTGAATTGTTTCCTTCATACGTTTTGATCGGGCATACTTTGTATCACCATCAGTCGTTTGAAACTTCAGCAGTTGGAGGCATATGTTGATTTTATAGGAGTTTAAAATTCATTTTGTATATGAAGACCATACAAAATGTAAAATCAAAATGTAAGTAAAATAATGCCGGTAGGTTTCGATTCACATGGCCAGCGGCCTCAAATTGCGTCCAACTAACAATCATTTTCATTTGGATTTGGATCCTAACAGATTTGTTCTCCTAACAACACTTCTTCGTATGAGTTGAATCAGAGAACATGAGGCAAGTGAGCATAGGGACATGTAAGCATGGCTAGTGTCATCGAACGACCTCACCTGCCCAACAAAAAAACAGATCGATGCGGCTCTCCTGAACGCAAGGAATGAGCAAAACAGTTAAGGCCTTTGTTTTGAAAAAACAGGACAACAGCCAAATGAGATAGCAGTTAAAAAACTGGACAACAAATGTGGGAACCTACAATTTATATTCCAACGTCAAGCTAGGATGAATAATTGAGGTAAGCATTGTTAGTTTACAATCAGCGCAATATAATTCGTAGCAATACTAAACCTGACAGAAGATATCACAAAGAAATTTAAAATTACAACTGACACGAGAAATTCTTTTCAGCCATCTGCATATTGATAAGAAGACCATATCATGAAATAGCAATACTAAACCTGACAGAAGACATCACAAAGAAATTTAAAATTACAACTGACGCGAGAAATTCTTTTCAGCCATCTGCATATTGATAAGAAGACCATATCATGAAATAGCAATAAAAAACTGTTGTTTTCATATTCTTTTCACCAGCTTCTAAATTTTGAGGTCTCAGAAGGTTGCAGCTAGTATGGTAACAAAGGACGTGGCAACCCATGTAGCACTAAAAAGAAATTTAGTTCTGTTTAAGGTACTACCACAATCAAGAAAATAGGAGGATTTATAATTATAAGCGACTATCTATACACAATCACACATAATCTAGAAGGACTATCTAGCCAAACCACAAAAAGTATATATCTCATGTTATTACCTGAAATGGAGTTTCACTGAAGCATTCAGTTCAACAATAAACCATGCAATCTTGATTCAGGCCTTGTAGGTATGTGAAAGGACCAAACAATGCGATCTCATAATTTAGCACTCCCTCAGTGTGGGCCTCTCCTGCATAAGCAGTTTTGAGATAAGAAAAAGGGTTAGAGAAAGTCGCCTTTAATAACTTGTTTCAGATCTTCAGTTGTGCATAATGCTTATTGAAACAACAGAAATATTCCTAGCTGCAAGTAAAATTAATTAATTACATTTTCGAAAGATGTTGCTCTCACATGCATCAGTGAATCCTACATTGCTTAAACTAAAATACATATTGTATTCTAGTTCAGTTCGACTACTGTTGTGTTCTGCTAAATGAAAACAAACTAAAACTCCTGTTGTGTTTCCCAATCTATCTATCAAAAAATATAGTTGCTTGGACAGGTAAATAAACCCCCTCACGCTCAGAGAATCGGGCACATCCTCATGATCAGGGAATCGTTTTCGGGCACATCAATTTCAAGCTCGACTCCTCCGAGCACGACCCCATCATCCATGATCTCTTATCTATGAATGGAATGGCAAAGAACACCGGGAAGCACCCACATCCAACAGATGTATATAGGAACAGCTGGCAACAAACATACTGCCGCCCACAAAATCGTTTTGCCACAAGCGCACATCACACAATAAAACTAGAAGGACTGAGAACAGGAAGGAAAATGAACCTTTCCCATGGCTGTCGTGGTGGCAAACGACGGACGCCGAGGGCAGATCCGGAACCAATTGCAGCACAAGCACGATGTCACCCAAGGCAGTAGCAACGACCGGGAGAAGAGGAAGCACAGATGAAAGAGAGAGCTGGGCAGCGCACCTGAGGCGAGGCGAACATTGGAGCTTCAGATCCGGAGCGAGTGGCGGCGCCGGCGACGCGCCGCAGATGGCTGGACCTCCTCACTCCTCGTGCCAAGTCCAGAGGAGCCATGACAGCATCGCGGACAACTCAACCACCTCACCATCTCCACGACCCGCACTCAATCCTGCCCAGCCTCGACGCGGAGAAGGAGGGAGGATGCGCAGAGGAGCGGTGGTCGGCCGGACGTAGGAGACGGCGGGGCCAGGGGTGCGGGAGGATGGCGGCAGCGGAGGCAAGACACATCACGCGCGTGCATGCAAAAGGTCAATGGCGGCTAGGGTTCTCACCAAATCCGAACCTGTCCGTTGGTCAAAGCCAAAAACGCATTGCCCGCATTAGAAGACAGTCACACGCACCTGAAGCAAGAGAGGACGGGAGAGAATATGGATCCATACCTGAGGATCACGGCGGGGGAGGGAGCGAGACGGCGGCGACGGGTCGGCGGAAGAGAGAGCGAGAACGACGAGAACGGCGAAAGAGAGTGCGGGGCCAGGTTTTCGTCTCAGTCAACCGGTCTTCCCACCTTTACCCACAGCCCACGGCCGCCAGCCACAGGCAAATCGCCACGCACGAGCCTTCACGTGAAATGTAGAATTTACCCTCGGCAGGCAGAACTATTATCAGGCGGTGGCACGGGCTCTGTTGAGAAAACAACCCACACTAGAAATGTTGCCCTGATAAGTCGCTGACATCTGGGGCCCATCCTAACCTGGGCCCGCTTGTCACTGTAATAGACGAAAAAACCCGGAGTGTAAAACCAGCGGCAACTATTCATTGTAGCAGTGTTATCCACGATCCAAGGGTCAGGATCGTCTCGCCTGAAGATCTAACGGACAGGATTGCTTTGGATGCATAATCGGACGGTCTAGAACGCCTGATCGCTGAGGAGGCTTCATACATAGCACCAATCTAACAACTAGGATTTGACGGTGATGTCACCTACACGTACATGCCTGCCTACTGCCTTGCTTTTTTTCTTTGAAAAGGAGAGTGACCCCCGGTCTCTGCATCAGCATGATGCATGCAACCATATATTATTAATAAAGCAACATCCAGCAGCTGAAACACATTCGACCCGGAAATAAAACGGAAAATAAACCCTAAGACCATATACCTTGCGACAGTAACTCCCCCAGATAACCACTAACCCTATGATACAAGACACAACAAAAATGAAAAATACACAACTCCTAAGGTACCCCTTCAAAAAGGAATCACCGCATGTGCGCCGATGATGCCGAGTCCACCACAAGGATGAACTTCAGATTCTCATCCCCAAAGCAAAGCTTCAATGCACCACCTTCAGCAAGGACACGACGCAGGCACGCGACACATATCCCGATCAGTGATCTTGTGTGTCCACCGGAGTGCATAAGCTCGTCATTGAAGCTGTCTGTACCATCCGCCTTTATCCATCTATCGACACCTTAATAGCTAGATACCTCTGGAGGAGACAACGGAAGACAGAGACGTCCCATACCGCCTACCTCCCGCTACTGTTGCACCACATTCGATCCAACAAGAACAGGCTAAACCTGACACCTCCGCCAGAGCCGCCGTGCATCACCTGCCGGTAACAGGCATAACCTGACGCCTCCACATAAGACGTCGTGCGTAGCGTCCGCCGGTAGCACATCCACCGGTGGCTTCACCTGCCGACGACAAGTATCGCCCGACAACTCCGAGAGAGGCTCATGTGTCACCTACCGAGCCGCATCGACCCGATCTGTTGATGGAGGGGACGTCCCATACCGCCACCAGCCTCAGAAGGCCGTCACCATCTCGAGATCCGGACTCCGAGTCGCCTTGACGACCCCGGAGTCCTCCGCCGTTGATGAAGAGGGGCTGCCGCCCCGATTCCGGGCGCTACAGGGAGCACCCACCATCGCGCCGGCCGTTGTCGTCGCCCATACAACGGCAACCGCCGTCGCGATCCCGCATCAAGCACCGTCAACGCCGGAGGAAGCTCCGGCCGCCACGCGCATCCTGTGACGAGCCCGGTCACGGGACCCCGAGATCCACCGCCACCGATGCCGCCACAAGGACCCATCACCTGGTCCGTCATCCCCGGCGGAAGGGACGCCGCCATCACCATGATCAGATCCGGCCAGCCGTAGCCATCACCATCGCTCACCACAGTCTACTGCCTTGATAACAACGACATGTTTTCAATAGTAAATTTCAAACCACAGTGCATTCTGATGCCCGTATATATTTTCATGGAAACCAACTACGTGTATACAATTCATATATATACGTAAGCACGTGTGCTTTAGGATGAAGATTGGTGACCGGGGACGCAGATAATTACTGTCTTAAAAAACCCAGTTAGGCTACATAAGTGAATTGATTGATCTACATGATTCCTCTATATATGAGTACACACTGGCACATATTCCCGTGCTTCGCTACGGAGTGAGACGATAATGCAATTAAATAAATTGAACAAATGAGTAAGATCAATGAATTGGTTCCGGATATGTCGGAGATGACGTCACAGCGTCGATCTTAGCCATCCGTGATGCTTGCTGCCATCTTGATAGTGTCGACACAGATGAGTATGGAGATGTAGCGGCACTTGAAACAGCCCCTGCCCGTCTCCGGCTCCTCCATGAAGGCATCCATGATGTCCATTGTGGTGGAGCAGAACGGGAACATATAGGCACCGCGCCACAGGTTAATAGGTAGGTTGTGGACGCAAACACCGTGGGCAAGGTCTCCGGCAAATGGATGGCGATCATCCATGAATTATTTTTGATGGAGACCATAGGTAAGCCTTGTCATGCACATAGCATCTATAACTAGGTAGGAAGTGCGGCTTGCCGCACCCGGCAGCACCCATTGCCGGGTACGGTAATACCCAATCCGATAATATAGTCATAGGAGCATTGCAAATGTAAAAAATAACAATGACATTTGTTCAGTACAATGTCATACACCAAATCATTATCTATGAATATGATGGGTTTCAGACGTGGATACCATATTAGATAGAATATATTGACAAAGATGATGAACAGTTCACACATAAGCATCATCAGAAAGAGAATTCTGGTTTATAACATTGGTAGTCACATGAACATTTATTCAAAAATGAGGAGATGTGCGAAGTCAAAGAAGACATAACTTGACATCATTGATATAATAGTTCATAGATTCAGATATAGACAGGACATGTTCTCCTTATAGACACCACCAGTAAATACGTACATAGTACATGACTTAGTTGTCTCATTCTGATCTATTCTCATATGGTATGGTAGACAAAAGATAGTACTCGCGTACATAAGGAACTTGATCTTCCTGTTTCCTTTGACTTAATCAAATGCCTGCAAAGAAGCAACAAAAAATCACATTAGTTGCTACATAAGCGAGAAGAAAAATAGTATTGACAAATATACAATGACCAATGTCTAAAGATACTAATCGTAATTAGAATTCATTCTGGAGGTTACTTGATAATTAGCATGGAAGAGGTGGCAGCTCACCTACAAGCATAAAATATATTAGGAGCTCTTCCTTTCACGTAGTATGAACATGACGCCGCTGCCTTGCACCTTGAATTGAATTTTCTGGAGGTAGGAAACGCGTCCTGGCACACAGTGCCAGGCTCAGCGCATTGTTCCAATGTTTAAAGAAATTATTTTTGTGTTGACAAAGGGAATTAAAGTGATTGCTCTGAATGGATTAGTTTAAATTTACACCAAAAATAAGGCATTGAGTTTCTAAAGAAGTGACCCCGCATGAAGGATTTTTTCAAAGTAATGCCAAAGTAAGATATAAAATATATACCAAAAGTAAGACAAACAGAAAACATTTAGTCATTACATCATTGATCCAATTCACAGCGCTCGAGATAGCCAAAAAGACCCAATATGGCACAAAGTGCTTGGCTAAAGCAGTTTCCAATGACCCATCATCTAATATTTATTAGGAAATGATATAATCCAGTAGAAAGCATCAAAGCATAGTACAATGTATGATGAAAACTGGAACATAGAAAAGGACAAGAAATTTGAACAATGCCAGATAGACTCAACTAAGGTCATTTGTAGATAAAAGCATTGGTCATGCAAGACAAATTCAACTAAAGTCATTTGTATATAAAAACATGTGTATTGTGCATCATATAAACATATAGAAACATTATTCTTGTCGGGAAACATCACATAACCAAACATCTTGCCAACAATTAAGATGAAGAGCGCTTACTGTTACAACTAAAAAAAACATAATTGAGCAAGAGTTCAGTTTCTTGATCTCTCAAACCACACATGTTTACAGAAGATACAAAGTACCAAAGCTATCATCCAAAGACTGCGCCATGATAAGCAGTTGATACATATGTTGTCCACTCATAACGCATGGCTAATACAATCTATAGCGTATTGGTAGGTGATTTGTGCTACTGAGTTGAGAAAAAAGTAAAGGTCGTCAACTCTTTTGCAAATGTTAAGTTAATAGAACGTTGGATGCAGTTAAGTGGCAAGTCTAAACTAAATTGTAGTTCATGTAATGTTCATATTTGACATCAATAATCGTAGTTTACCCTGATAGCCTGCATCTCCTTCAAAAGATTGGACAAAGAGAAGAATGATAGTAACTATGTATGCATGTAATTGTAAGCAGAACTCCTACACAAATCAGCATGCACACTAACCATGGCATAATTGGATGTAACTGTAACCAAAACTCCTACACAAATCACCATGCACAGTATCCATGGCACGAAGCTATTGCTAAGCAAGGTAAATTACTATCATAGCATAACCTCTATCTGCGGAAAAATAGCAACCTATAACATAGCTTCCTGAAACTATCTAAATTGTCCAGTGGAATACTCAAAGTAGTCCCTTTGAAAAGTGGTGGTTCATAGCCAAACAAAAGCAAATACAGAGAAGTAAAAGATACAACATAAGAACCCAGACTGAAATATTGCAGCACATAATCATTTTGGAAGAAACAGTCAGGTTTGGTAACCAAATCATCATCATAAAGTGTCCAAGTGAATAAAGGGCATAAGTTTTATGATAACATATCAAGCAAAAAAGATTAGCTATTTTGTAGGAGCCGCCACCAGTCAAAGATTCATATGGAAAAAAGACTAATAACAAAAGGTAGGAAAAAAGTGTATACCTGATCATAATTGGATGTGTGTCATTCTTCGCTAATGCACTGCACCTTATTAAACTTCTTACAATTACCAATATTACCTGCACGGGTGGACAGAAACAAACAGTAACTGGAAGCACCAACACTTCTTGTATCATCCCATATAATCACTACATAACAGGTTGCCTCCACTAAAAAAGCATGTAAAACCATAAGACTCAACTTAGTGGACATTGGATTAATACACCTGCAATACAGAGCACACGTCCCTATGACCAGGATAGGAAAATGTACACATGTGAATTTTAGAATTACACAACAAACAAATATTTCCAACAAAAGGAAGTGCATAAAATGCAAAAGATGGGCTTGGTAGCCCTATAATTCATGGTGCATCCTCATTATGATATGATACACATGTAATGAAACAATATACATACAGGAACTGTCGTCTGATACATATAAGCAAAATGAGAAGATATCATAGATGCACACAATTCAGTCTTCATCCATAATATCTCTAATCCGTACATCCCCAAAGTAGCAATGCAAAGCTTAAAAGGGAATGAACCAAATAGTATATTACAGGTTGAGTTTTGAAAAGAATCTTATGACCTTCTCATAAGAAAAATTATCTAAAGGGTTCTTCGAGAAGTGCCAGGCTTTCACCCTAAACCTTAAGGACTACCATCGCGAAAACAGATTCTGAGAAATACATTTTATAACTAAGTTGTCTTAAATTGTAAAAAAAACATAAAGTATGGATATCTATAGACAATAAAGTATGGGTATTCTCGATATTAATATCGAGAGTGATTCTATGGAGATTGTGTAGGCTATACAGAATCCGTCCGAGTATCGGGCTTCCGAAGCAGTGATTACCGATGATTGCTGGAAGTTGATGGGTTCTTTTGGCAAGGTGACTATAAGTCATTATGTGCGTGAAGCTAATGGGTGTGCCCATGAACTTGCTCGTTTTAGTTTTGAGGGACAAGAATATGGGG
This sequence comes from Hordeum marinum, assembly GCA_022496015.1. NCBI lineage: Eukaryota > Viridiplantae > Streptophyta > Magnoliopsida > Poales > Poaceae > Hordeum > Hordeum marinum. The sequence goes on from CM039675.1 coordinate 484,026,548, forward strand.
TGTGGCATGATAAACCTCTGGACTTCTTGATCCCATTTATTGTAAAGGACATGCTTCTTACAAATATAGTTGCCAAAGTTCATTTTTGTTGTTGTTGAAATGACCTCTTTGCTATGAGGTGGTGAAGTTACCCTCTGTGAATGCACTATATGTCTCCGGGGTATTAAAAGGTTCCAACGACGTGATTTCTATCAAGGGGAGAGGTGATAAACACATCGGGAGTAGAGATTGAAACCGTCTCCACGTTCCTTGTCTATCTATGTGAGAATGTATTCCTGGAAACAGCTGGCTAGTATAAGTCTGGATTAGTTCCAAAAGCTCAGTCGTCCTTCTGAAGGTTCATGAGTACACGTATCTTGGCAACATTTTCTGACATCAACTTCATTTTTGTGAGTGTCTGCTCATCGATTGCTTCTGTAGTTGTGTCCGGGGGATCAAATTGGTGTAAGCCAAATACTACTTATAATCGAAAGCATGTCACTAGCTTTATTTCCCAAATCTTCCCCTTTTCCATCAGTTGCATCCTTGGTGTCTACGACTGAAACAGAAGAAGAGAAGACGTACAATGTTAGGAAACTAGGCAATGTGATCATGGCTTTTGTTTTCAGTTTTCGGTTTCCATGCCCATGCTAGCATTGCATAACAGCATAAATCTAGCATGTATAGTTAGATAAGACTATGGTTGATAGCAGTTATTTTTACATTTGGTTCTAAACATTACACTACTCCCTCCGATCCATATTAATTCTCGCAGCTTTGGTCGGAGGGAGTATCGTTTTTCTCCAGGTATTACTACTCACCCCGGCAGAGCAACACTGCTCTAGGACAAACAGCCGATAAGAGAGAACCAACATTTCAGGCTGTATTTGACAGTGGTGGCACCTACACGTACATGCCTGCCTTGATAACAACGACATGTTTTAAAGGTAAATTTCAAACCACAGTGCATGCTGATGCCCGTATATTTGAGAAAAGATAATAAACATGGAACTCATGTCACTTGAGTCTTTCAGGTTAGACACACTCTCACCAAATCATCACTTGAAATGTGGATGCCTCCATGCTGGAAAGGAAAAATAAGCCATTCTGATCTGTCAACGATGTGAAGAATGGATTCAAGGCACTGTCAATAAAAAATACCCATGCCCACGGCACCACCAGCTTGGAGATCCCACCTGAAAACTACCTCATCGTGATGGTAAATATTCGATAACAACCCAACTGACAAGCATCACTGGATAGCTAGCGGGCCATTGTAGGTAAGGAACTAAGGACAATGGGTAACATGTCTCTGTATGTTTGTGGCATAAAGACAGGAATGTGTGCTTGGCCATCCTTAATTGCTCGTCGGATCCTGTTCTGAAGCATCTCATCTTAATTGGAGGTATGAAGCTCAGATTCAGGTATTAATTGTCCAGGTTCTGAAACTAGTAAACCTTGCATGTTTTTAAAGAGTTAGTACTATATATCTTGATCTTTTGTTCTGCGGATGTTAAGATGCAGGATCTGCTTGATAACGACGGAAATCAACTTTGATGGGTCAGTGCACAGTGTGACAGGATGCAGGACCTGAATCTGTCATCGACTCGAGTCTCTGAATAAAATTTGAATCGACGGACACAAAAATCTTAGCAAGAACAAGAGATATGGTGCTCTCGCTTATAATGAAAGGTGTTGACATGTTGAGGTAAATAAAGTGTACCTTACATGGTAATACAAAACCAAGCCTGCGTGTAAAGTTTACTATTCTACAGTGCAGCCGCCACACGCTAATGCTGTTTGTGTGATTCGGTTCATGCTGTGGTAGTGTTAAATGTCAACATGTGTTCACTAGCTCTGTATGTTTGATTCGGTTCATGCTGTGGTAGTGTTAAATGTCAATCTGAGTTCGTTAGCACAGTTATGCCTCTCACGAAAACAATCCGTATATTCACAACCAAATATGTGGGTCCCGTAGAATAAAGACAATATTTGGAAGCAAATATTGGTCTCCACGAAAAGCAAATCAATCACTCACAGAAGGAAAGAAACATGTTTTTTCCTCTCTGAGCGGCACAACACGAAGCAAATATATGCCTCCACGAGAAGAAAAGATGTCCCTCTCACGAAAAAGAACGTGGTTTCCCGTTTACAAATGCCTCTCGTGGAAACAAACATGTGTCTCCACGAGAATAAATTTATGCCTCTCATGAAAGGAAAAATGTGCTTTTTGTTTCCTTTTCAAGAGGCACCGTTGTGCCTCTCACGCAAGCAAATTTGTGTCCCTCGTAGAAGAGAAAACGTTTTCATATTTCTCTGATTTTTATTTTTGTTCTTGGCTGAATGCATCCTTGATGTATTTCAATGTCTTGTTGGTGCAGAGGCTAGATATAATTGATATTTTTACGATATTAATATATTCTCTTTATCGAAAAAACCAATCCAAAGTTTCATATGGACGAATTGGCTAACCCTGTCATGTCTGCATACTAAGTATGACCCGCCTGAAAACATACAACGCATCTCCTTGCTATGCTATATTCTACCACCGTCATTGCTTGGCCGTCACCTTGCATTCGGTTTGCACCATACTCCTCTTGTACTTGCTTGGAACAGATTCGCCTTCTATCGGCTGCACGCACACCTCGTTGCTTTACGATGGCTTCACCTACTGTGCACATTGCTCCAACCTTTGACTCCTTTGACTAGATGACATAGACATCTTTTTTCTCTTCCTTAGCATTAGAACATCCTCGGATCATCATCACCCTCCTGGATGGGATTGCAATCCATCATATTAATTTTTGTTCTTTTGATCCCTCCTCTTTACGGGACACTCATATGATGTTTCAGGTCTTGCCAATCGAAGCAGTTATCCTGGATTTATCACGAGAACACTCTCTTGCTCTCCACTCCAATCTTCTAAACAAAAGTTGTTCGTCGTCTTGGTCGTCATGGATATAGCGTGTGAAATCTTTCCTCGCGAACCTTCAACCTCTCCTTGACTTACTCCATAGTCATCGTTTTCAAATCACCAAGCTATATGGCAGATGCAATATGCAGAAACTTTGATGGAACGCTCAAAAGGTTTTTTTTCTCGATGGTAGTTGTCTCATCAGACTTTTCTCCAAGCCATCATATCTCATCAGTGATGGTTGTCATCCTAAGAGCGAAGGCGTCGATTGATTATGTGTCTTCGAACTCGGACTTCAATTTTCCCAGCCGGTTCTACGATAAAATGTATGTTTGCTTTCAAATATTCAATTGTGCAAATGAAAAAGGGTTTTAATCTAACTTTAGCTCGAGATGGGTTGGAGGGGAGGGGGAGCCCCCATAACCTCACAATGACTAGTACGTAAAAAACTTTATTTTTTGCGGGTAGACAAACCTAGTCACTCTAGTTTGACGGGTAAAAATCAAAGAGGAGAACTTCTACTGCTAGGAACAATTTTGGTAATTATTTCACCGTGTTGTCATCCCTAGATGTGGCAGAGCCACTCCAAGACCACGCTTAGCTAGCGCATATGGTTTCGATGGCAGCTCACGCGGTTTGCATGTTCATTTTATCCATGATGTGCTCAAATCGTCTACTAGTAAGTGTAGTATTGTAACACACAGCGAGCGCTTTGAGAAATAAATAAACTCCCTAAGAAACACATTCAGATGGAAGAAATTACTAAATGAATAACCTTCTTGATCTACTTCCAGAAATAATTCTAACGGTTATTTCATCATATCGTCGCCATCCCCTAACTGCCAGAACAAAATGCAGTATACACCGACGGTCATCTAGAAATAGACTAGCGGATCTTCACGCGACAACAAGTAGGCTAGCTAGCAATGGTCGGGCTCGGTCTCGCGCGACATCTCCTCCAACGACTTGCCCTTGGGCTCGGGAACGAGGAAGGTGAGCATGAACCCCATCAAGCTACACCCGGCGAGCACGAAGAGCGAGTAGCGCACGCCGATGCCGGGGTGGTATCCATGGGCGGTCTTGGCCGGGTCGGGGCTCTGGGCCAGGTACAAGAACCCGAAGGAGCCGATGATGGCGCCCACCTTCCCCGACGCGGCTGAAATCCCGTGGCACGTCGCGCGGAACCTGGCGGGGTAAATCTCTGCAGGGACGATGAAGGTGGTCGCGTTGGGCCCAAAGTTGGCGAAGAAGAAGGTGAGCGCGTACATGACGACGAACCCGACCTGGTGGCCCTGGCCAGTCCAGTAGTCGTACGGCCCGGCCAGGCCCAGCATGAATGCCGTCATCATGAAGAAGCCCATGAGCTGGATCTTGAAGCGGCCCACGGAGTCGATGAAGGCGACGGTGAACCAGTAGCCCGGCACGGTGCCGCACAGCGCGATCAGGATCTGGGCCCGCGCGATGTAGTACAGCTCGTCCAGCGCGCTCATCGTCGCCGCCGGAGGGATCCAGCCGATGGCGCTGAAGATGTCCTTCTGGAACAGGTTCTGCGAGTAGTAGGCGATGTCCAGGAGGAGCCACGTCGACGCCGTGCCGACTAGGTGGAGCCCGTGCCGGCGCATGAACTCCCCGGAGAAGAGACCGAACGACGGCGGCGTGTGGGACTTGATGGAGATCGCGGTCTCCAGATCGCCGGCCTGCTCCTTGGTGATCTCCACGTTCAGCACCTTGGACATGTCGGCCGCGGCGCGCTCGGCGTTCTTGGCGATGAGCGCCGTGTACCGCGCCGTCTCCGGCATCTTCATCCGCCAGTAGAAGGTGAGCGCGGCGGGGAGCGCGCCGAGCATGAGCACGATGCGCCAGACGTAGTCCGCCTGATCCGGGGTGGACGCCGCGGGGTCCGCCGCGTACGTCGGCGCCGGGAAGAGGGCCCTGAACAGCGCCGTGATCCCGATCGCCACGCCGCCACCGGCGAGGATGCCGAACCCCTGCATCGCGAAGACGGCGGCGATGAACGCCCCGCGCGTCCGCTTGTTAGCGTACTCAGACATGATAGTGGCGGAGAGCGGGTAGTCGCCACCGATGCCGAAGCCGAGCCAGAACCTGAAGAAGCAGAGCGTGGCCATGACGCTGGTGGGCGTGTGGCCGAACGAGAGCCCCGACGCGACGGAGCAGATGATCATCAGCATCAGCGTCATTCCGTACACGCTCTTCCGGCCGACCTTGTCGCCGAGCCAGCCGAAGAAGAGCTGGCCGGAGAGCGTGCCGACGAACGCCACGCCGTTGACGACCGAGGAGACGGACGGCGGGAGGCTGCCCGGGCGGGGCGAGCCCGGGACGGTGTAGTAGATGCGGCCGATGAGCTTGGTGACGAGGGAGATGCAGAAGAGGTCGTAGGCGTCGGTGAAGAAGCCCATGCCGGCGACGACGATGGCCGTGAAGTGGTACCACTGCGTCTTGGCGCCGTCCAGCGCCGAGAGCACGTGTACCTGGTCGCCCGCCATTGCCAGCTCCGACCTGCCGGCGGCGAAACTGCTCGTGCGATCTGCCGCGATGGTAGGTTGTTGGGGTTTAAGATGGGAGTGAACTGAGGGAGAAGGCACAGGTGTCAGTTAGCCATGTATATACGGACGGAGAGGTGAGAATATTCGGGGCTCCTGGTCCTTCGTTGCTTGGAGCCCAACTTCCTCTCCCTGTTTAACAGGTGTCAGTTTTGTCTGCAGTAGGTATCCAAGGTCCATACATTTTGTGTTTATGGCCACACATGATGAAACTTGTCACAACGTGAACCAAAACATGCCAGTCTCCCCCTCCTGAGAGGGGCTCGTGGGTAACCTACCAGTGTACCAGAATTCCGAATAAAATTCTATACGCTGTGACGATGTTAAAGGTGTTTTTTTTTCTAGTAGTTGATTAAAGTTGCTTTGATTTGTAAAGTTTCATGGTGACATGTTGTGCCATTTTGGGGGTAAAAATAGGCATTTCTATGAATTTATATTTACAGGTTATCAATCGTTCGTCTTGTGTGTACCAGGCACCATCGGGTTTTCCTGATGTTTTATGTGTGACATTTTATTGTGTTGTACTATAACCATGGTTTTGTAGAAATTTTGTTATATTATATTATAATATCACTACCTTTTCAGAAAAAAAATCACGAATCCCTTTGTAAGAAATATATATCGCAAAATCATGTCTAAAGTTAATGTGTATGACTACATCCCGACTCATTCACAACTTTCCCAATACTTTATTGCCGCAAGTTTAACATGGAGGGTTGTTACCACATAACAACTCATTACCAATATTTTCGGAAAATGGCCACTATTTTAGCTAAAACTATTCAAAATTACAAGTTTACACTTAGATAAATAAGATGTACTTGTTCATCGCAAAAAAAAAAAAGATGTACTTGTGTAGTGGTAGATGAGCCGGTTCATTCTTGTAGGTCTCGGGTTTTAATCCCATCTCCCCGTAGTCCCTAAGAACGTTGTCTCATGCTCAAGCAAACATGGGGCGACTTCAAGACTAGGACATATCATAAACATTGCACTTGAAAAATAAAATATGACACTTCTTGTTGCATCTCAAAATAGGTATGTTCGACACCGTGTTCTACCAACATGGATCCATACTATTGAATTGATGTCATCTTATCCATCACCCGTGAAATGTGGTCATCATCTAACATATATGATAGTCTTCCAATATGTGTCCATATATCGCCAACAACCATAGACCACACTAGTGTAGAAACGGCGTTGGTAAGGGCTTTTAGTGTCGGTTCTCGAACCGACATTAAAGGATGGGGACTAAAGTCTACCCCTTTAGTCCCGGTTCAACACGACCCGGCATCAAAGGTCCTCCACGTGGCATCCGCCGACGCCATGGGCTGGGGGACCTTTAGTCCCGGTTGGTAACACCAATCGGGACTAAACGTATTTAATTTTTTTATTTTTGCTTTATTTTTCCTTTTAATTCTTTTCGGATTTATGAATTAATTATGGTTTAATTTTCCTTCTAATTTTTGTTTTCCATTTAATTAATTTTTATTTTAAACATATATTACGCTACTACATACTGTACACATGTATGTATATATATATATATATAGGATATATATATATATACATATATATATTACGCTACTACATACTGTACACATGTATGTATATATAGGGATCGACTATTCGTCATAATTCTTCACCCTAGTCTAATCCCACGACATAACTTGAATAGGTAAGAAAAAAGTAACTTGAGGTAATATTACAACTGTGAGGAGATATATTGGTCTCCCGCCGTACAATAGCAAGTGAGGTAATTTTATAACATGCATGCTAAAAAGTTATGTTTCGCATGTGAGAAAAAAATCTGGCGCGTCAATATCACACTATGTTGGCCTAAATTTACAAGATAAATGAGGTAATCTTACAAGAAAAAGTTGGGTAATTTTATAACATGCATGCTAGAAAATTACCTTTTGTTGTGACTGAAAATGTGGCTTGTCGAATGACCAAGGTGAATAATAAGTTATTCTTCATCCTGGGTGCCAAATAGACTATATATATATATATATATATATATATATATATATATATATATATATATATATATTCTCCTATAATTTGAGGATCTTGTAATGGTGGGATCTATGACCTGCTCGATCAGAAATCCAGCTAATTCCTCTTGAATTGCTCGTACCCGAGACTCTCGTATGAGCTGGCCCCGTATCTCCATCAGCTACAAGATGGAGATCAAGATAAATATATTAGTTGTGTGTATATATATTAGCTAGATCATGATACAAAAAATTATGGATACTGTTCTGTCAAACGTACCCAAAGATTTCTTTCGTTTCTGCTCCTTCCAGACATGATCATGCGAATGTTCTTTCAAATGTAGTATGCGCATAAACTAGTCCCCTGCTCCTGCCTCATGTACTTTACGAGAATAAAATTCAATCAGGTAATAATTAATAAAGCATGATAATGATATTGAAACTAGAATTAAAGAGATGCACACACGTAGCTAGCTAGATAGCTAGTAGTATTTAATTACCTTGGGTCGCACCTTTTTCAGTTGTTGTGCCCAGTCGTCTGGGACCTGTTTGATGAACTTGGCCCAAGCCCTGCCCGTCGGCAAAGAAAATGAATAAACGAGTTATTAACTAGTTGATATCAGGAAATGAAGTCTTTAAAGAGGCCGACATAGTTCGATAATGATTGAAATTACCTGTCAAGAAGCCCCCTCACGATTGCGTATTCGGATGGATCCTTAAATAGCGAGTCGAGTACTTCAACTTTTCCCTTGTCAACTTTAATGATTAACAAGATCCAGTGGTAACTGTATAACTCATCAGCAACACTTATTAACATCTAGTAAGCAAAAAAATAGAATTTGTAGTACAAGATATATATAGTAACACTCATCCGAAGTTGTAAGGAAGTAGTATTTCTGGTTGGGTGTTTAGATGCTTCAAAAAATCTAGCATGGCTTTCTCCGTGTCTTTTCTCGAATATGCAGTTTCTCATATCTTTTGATTAATCGTATTTGGGTCAATGAACCCAATGCCATAGCGTCCAGCTTATTTCATTTCATACATCTTCATTCTGCATAATACCACAAAAACGAATATAATGAGGATAATTACATGTAATGAACAAGAGCACAGCTAGCTAGAGACTTAAATTATAGAAAGAAATCACTTACAGACAATAGCAACTGACTAAAGATTTGTCGAGTGCGTCTTGATTGAATAACTGAAACAACTCTGAATAATGAATCCACAGATTTTTTTATGGAAGTAATGCCTCCCTTTGACTCTCACCATGAGGGACTCTTGATTGGTATTTGTTGTTATTTGCATGTATCACGTATGCAAATTGTACAATCTCGTTGGTAGAAGCTTGACATCTTCAGGCTTGACCAGAGGTTTGCCGCGGGCATATTGATATTTTACTTCGTCCTTTTTAAGCCCGGGGATTTCCTCAAGGCCTAGGAGTTGTTCAACACTGACATGATCTTCGGTTACTCCTGGCCGACCGGTGGTTATCATAGGTATTTGTACAATGAGCGGGGGTATCGATTGCATTGCCTGTTCTCCCGGTTGGGGGATAGTTTTCCTGCTTTTTTGCCAACTCCTTGGCTCGAGCTCGAGCTCGACTCCTTTTGTCCTGCAAGATATGACTTCTTGATAGACCGCACATAGTCGTTGTCCTTTTGATTGACAATCGGTCGAGCCATATTAATAAAGTGTTGTGAGACATGCTCAGGTACTTTCTCCTTTGGCGGCTGGGGCGGTTTCTGTCCAAAATGGGCCTTCATTTTGGCATCCACTGTGCTCTCGAGTTCCTCGTCAGTCAGGTGGTAAGGCAACTTCGGAAGAGGCTTGAGGCTTGGACCATATTTGAATTTCTTGTCTGTTGTACCGCTAGTCAAAGTAGTTGCGGCCTCTCTTCTGCTGTTGCTTAGACGACGGAGCACGCTGAGTCGACGGAGCATGTTGACGCCGTGCCGGACTTGGAGGAGGAGTCGGCTGACGCGGTGTCAGACTTGGAGGAGGAGGAGTTGGCTGACGCCGTGCCGGACTTGGAGGAGGAGTCGACTCATGCAGTGCCGGACTTGGAGGAGGAGGAGTCGACTAACGCGGCGGTGGACTTAGAGGAGGAGTCGGTGGCCTTGGAAAGACGATGCAATCCTTTTTCCATAGAATGATACGATGTATGGCCTCTCCCTGTGTTCTCTCCTCGTCACCTCCAAGAATGTCAAGTTGTAGCTCATGATATCGTGACATCACTTCATCAACCCTGACACGAGCATAGCCAGCTGGAATGGGATTGCAATGGAAGGTTGATTCTGGGGGATTTGCTAAAGCATAGCCGTCCACCACCTTCATGGATAAGTTCTTCACTTTCATGTGTAGCTCACAGTTATCCTGTCTTTGATATCATCCACAGGGTAGCAAACTAGCAGTGCATCGTCATCGATACCGTCCGAGGCAGAACCCACGCTGCTTCTCGGCATAGATGGGACGGTGGTATCCAATGCTGGATCGATATGCTCATGTTGCCGCTGAGACGCCCTTTCCTGGCTGAGTGAGTCGATCTGCTCCTGCTGCCGCCTGACTGGATTCCAACTCCAGGTGCTTTGATTCTAGGCCTTCAAGGCGGAGTGCTTCCTCCTTCTTCTTCCGCTCCTCCTGCATCTTCTTTCTCGCACGACTTCTATAGTCGTCGTTCTAACCCGCAAACACCTCAAACCAAGGAACAACGCCTTTCCCTCGTGTTCTTCGCATGTGTTTAGGATGTCTGCTCTTTCTTTCTTACGGGATGCCTGCTTTGAAGAAATTGACGATGCCCTAGATACACATTCTTCTAACATTTATCCAAATATATATTGTCGGTATCATCTAAACAGTGCGTGCATGCGTGGTATCCCTTGTTTGTCTGTCCTGAAAGGTTACTGAGAGCAGGCCAATCATTGATGGTTACAAACAGCAACGCATGTAGGTCAATTCCTCCTAATCTTTCGCATCCCACGCACGAACACCTTTTCCATTCCACAACTATAAAAGTTCTTCAACCAATGGCCTTAGGTACACATCAATGTCGTTGCCGGGTTGCTTGGGGCCTTGGATGAGCACTGACATCATAATGAACTTCCGCTTCATGCACAACCAAGGAGGAAGGTTATAGATACATAGAGTCACAGGCCATGTGCTATGATTATTGTTCTGCTCCCCAAAAGGATTAATGTCATATGAACTTAATCCAAACCATAGGTACCTTGCATCCTTTGCAAAGTCCTTCCACTTTCTCTTGATTTTCCTCCACTGCGATCCATCAGCGGGCACTCTCAACTTCCCGTCTTTCTTACAGTATTCGTTGTGCCATCACATCAACTTGGCATGCTCTTTGTTTTGGAACAAACGTTTCAACCGTGGTATTATAGGAGCATACCACATGACCTTTGCAGGAATCTTCTTCCTGGGGCGCTCGCCCTCAACATCACTAGGGTCATCGTGGCCGATCTTATAGCGCAATGCACAGCATACCAGGCATGCATTCAAATCCTCGTACTCACCGCGGTAGAGGATGCAGTCATTAGAGCATGCATGTATCTTCTCCACCTCTAATCCTAGACGGCAGACAACCTTCTTTGCTTCGTACGTACTCTCTGGCAATTCGTTGTCCTTTGGTAGCTTCTTCTTTAACATTATCAACAACTTTTGAAATGCCTTGTTAGATACACCATTATGTGCCTTCCATTGCAGCAATTCCAGTGTGGTACCTAGCTTTTTCTTGTCATCTTCGCAATTTGGGTACAACCCGTTTTTGTGATCCTCTAACATGCACTGCAACTTCAGCTTCTCATTTTCACCTGCGCAGTTTCTCTTTGCATCGGCAATGGCCCGACCAAGATCATCATCGAGCTCATCTGATGCCTTTTCTTCAGCTCCTTCCCGCATTGTCGGCTCAGCTTCTTCCCCCATTATTGTACCATCGTATTCATGGAACCCATGGCCAGGATAGCCATCGTCATCCTCTTCTTCTTCATTCTCTTCCATTAGGATCCCTCTTTCTCCGTGCTTGGTCAACAGTTATAGCCGGACATGAAACCAGACTCAAACAGGTGGACGTGAATGGTTCTTGAGTTAGAGTAATTTCGATTATTCTTACAGACAACACATGGACAATACATAAAACCATCTGGTCGCTTGTTTGCCTCAGCCGCAACCAAAAAAGTATGCATGCCATTAATGAACTGGGGAGAGCATCGGTCATCGTACATCCATTGCCGGCTCATCTTTATTACACAACACCGAAAAGACCAAATTAATACAAGTTCGTACATAAAGTTCATACACACTTGTTCTCATAAAACAACATACAAACTCTGGAGCTAAAGCATTTAAATGCAACAACAAATGCGATCAACGTCGCAACTAAGGTAACAATTGATCCAACATCATAGTGATAACAAGCCTCACTATCAATGGCATATCTTTTAAATTTTCTAATCTTCAAGCGCATTACACCCATCTTGATCTTGTGATCATCAACGACATCGGCAACATACAACTCGAGTTTCATATTCTCTTCTTCAACTCTTTCAATTTTTCTTTCAAATACTCGTTTTCTTTTTCAACTAAATTTAACTTATTGACAAGAATATCTATGTCGGTTGGAATCTCCGGTTCACATACCTCCTAGATAAAAATATCTATGTCAACTTGATGGGCATAATTGTCATGAACACGAAATGCAACAAAGAGTTATAAAAGAGAGTATATACCACATCCGAATCATAAACCGGACGAGGGCCGACGGGGATGGATTTCAAAACCATGCCACTATGTATAACAAACAACCATATAGGTAAGAAAACTATACAAGTAACTAACTAAATCTTACAAACATGGTTTTTTATAAAAAGGATAAGAACAAGAGGTTCACCAAGGTGGTGCCGGCGACAAGACGGTGCGGGCGGTCGACGGTGGTTAGGACGGGGACGGGAAGGCACTAAGTAAACCACACCTACAAATGCAAAGTAAGAAGTTAATTTGAGATCAAATTGCATAAATCGAATAAACTACCACATACAAACTAAAATCCACAAATTACTATACTTATAGAGCATTGCAAGAGCTAATCTAGCAATGAGAGATGAAAGGAGAAAGTTGTTAACCTTTGTGAACACTTGGATGGATGGGATGCCTCCAAATCTTGACAAATTTTGTTAAAATGGAGGATGAGCTCGAGGAAGAGAGGAAGAACAGAGAGGAGAGGAAAGGGGAAGAACAGGGAGGAGTGTGCTCGGGCTGGCCGAAGGGTTTCATATAAGGGACCTTTAGTCCCGGTTGGTGGCTCCAACCGCGACTAAAGGCTAGCCTATAGTCGCGGTTGGAGCCACCAACCGGGACTAAAGATTTCCGTGGGGCCCCGGGCTGACGCCAACCTGCCAACACACCTTTAGTGCTGGTTCGTGGCACGAATTGGGACTAAAGGTCCGGAACAAACCGGCACTAATGAACACCATCACGAACCGGGACTAATGAGCACATTAGTGCCGGTTCAAAACTGGACCGGGACTAATGAGGCGGACGAAAGGTCTGTTTTCTAGTAGTGCCATTACAACAACATCATAAAACATATGAATTTCACAAACAGACCACATGTTTATCAATCTATGTTGCGGTCATCATTTAACATATATGATAGTCTTCTAATATGCGCCCATATATCATCAACATCCATAGAACATTAGAACAACATGATAGAACATACGAATTTCACAAACAGATCACGTGTTTATGAATCTATGTTGAGATGATATTTAAGAAAAAACTATGAATTACTCGTGAAGACAAAAGTTGTCCTTCCCAATTATAGTGTCACGGTTGTTACTCCATTCAGTTGTTGCGACAGAATGATTCTACTCACCCCCAATGCTTCCCACTATTAAGCACGCTCCAATTTTTTTCTTGCATGCAAAGCTGATTTGTTGTAGACAACTAGATCTTCTTACCACCGACCTCAGTTTAACTCAAAACGCTCAGATATATCCCTTGTAAAGCGTGTTGACATGAAAATACATAGTATTGTTGTTGAGAATGCCGCTGAATCACACAGAGTAACCACAGTAGTGCTAAAGTTTCTATACTGTGTGCATGGAAAAGTAATTTCTCAAAAATGACTTTCGCAATGTGTCCATAGTAGTGTTACAGTTTCTATACTATATGCACGAAAAGGTAATCTCTCAAAAAGACTTTCATGATTTAGAATTTATTGTCGGTTTGGTGAGACTTGCAAGGTGATCAAGTTTGACCATTTGTTTTGTCTCTATATTTCAGTAACAGATACTTATAGGGTTATGGTGTTTCTTGCACATGAAGAACACTTTACAAAGTAATGAATCCATGATGAGTGAAGGTGTGGTGTGATTATGTGTCTGACCTCATTTAAATAGTTGGTGAATGTGAGGAGCCCACCCACGGTGTGTTTAATGTTGGATGGCTTGTGAATGGACGTGTGGTCGGAGCATGTTTATCGACACACGCACGGATTTAGTGAAGGTAGACGGGCAGTCTGTAGCAGTTTGAATGCAGCGAGGAGGCATGTTCAACAGACATGCAACAGGAGGCGCTCCCTCAGCCAGCGCACCGCTTTAATGCCAATGGTGAGAGGTCGCGTCTGTTCTGTGCGTAGTGGTTGTTCTACAACATCATGAATACGGACAATTGACGTCAAATGAAAAAAACACGCGAGTGAGAACGGAGGATTTTGGATGAACCATAATTGTTAGAGGAGAACGTGATAGCGGTCCAGAAGTATGTAACCCCTGTGTTTTGCGGGGGGGGGACGCGTCCAAGCCTGTGCAGGATCGTGGAGACCATGTGTGATCCAAACGGTTGCATTTGGTTCGAGTACAGAGGCATTTTTTTAGGAGTACCTGAGCCTTAGAGCATATCCAGCCGTTTGCCCCCCCACCCAACAAGCCTGGTGAGGCGGCAAAACGTCAAAGCCGACGGTATTTTTGTCCTGGGGAATCAACTTCCTAGACGCGGCCCTGGGGTTCGGCCACACAACGCATGCAAATTTGAACTTCTCATTTCCCGCTACCAAAAAAACGATGAGTCCGGCAATCATGTCACAGTTCGGCTTCGGCCATGCCACAGTCAGCGTCCATCATGACATAGTTGGCGATTGCCATAGGTTCGGCGATCAAAACATGCCAATAGTACAACATAGAAAAAATATGGGAGACGTGAGCATAGAACTCCTCAAACGGCCAGCTCCTCGTCGTCTCCCGGAGTGACGGAAAAGGTTGGCGTAGCAGTCGTCGTAGCGGTCGGCATCGGGGAGGGCGCGTTCGACAACATCGGAGACGAAGGCAGGCTCGGTGGCAGCGTGGGTCGTGTGAAGGGCACTGACATATGGTTGAGGATGAGGTTGCGCTCCGCCAAGTACCACGCCTTGACCTGTGGGTCTATCTTCGCCGAGATGCCTCCCATGACGAACGGCAGGTCAGTGTTGCATTTCTTCGCGGCGACGTTGGTCCTGAGGAGGTCGGGCTTGGTGTCCTTCTTCGTTATCAGTGCCGACCACCTCGCCTCCGCTTTCTCCTCCCTCAGGGCAGAGTGGATTTTTGCGTCGACGGTGCATTGCTCGATCGACGCCTACAGACGTTCGGCAGCTGGTACGTCATTCCTGCCTTTCTTCGCCTTCTTCGTCCCTTTCGGCCGCCCTTTGGCCGCCCCAGCAACAGGTGCATCCGGGTTGTACACGCCGTCCTTGTTGGTGAGCGCAAGCAAGACCTCAGCCCATTTCTCGCGGGACTCGATCCGGGTGAACACATGGAGGAACTTGAAGTCCGTATCGATGCCGTTGTCTCGGCGAAACAAGTCAAACATATGAACCATCTACAGCAAAAAGACAAGTGTTCAGCGAGCATAGAGAAGGACGGCGAAGCCAAGTGTTCGGTGAAGGACAAGAGTCGGCGAACGTACATGTTGTTTGACGTTCGCGCCGCTCTCAGGGCGAGCATGGACCTGTTCCTGGATGCCATGCCACTTGTTGCAAGCCGTTTGAATACTTGCCCAATGGTTGGACATGGCCTTGGTGCCGCGCTCCATGTACGTGTCGGTGAACTCTGGATCGACCAACTTGCACTCGTCAAAAGCCGCCTTGGTCCTCGCCCAGTACTTGTCGGTGTTCTGGTTCCCGCCGGTGATCGGGGCCATGCTGACCAGTTTCCACGCTTTGGCGAGGCACACATCCTCCTTCGTCGTCCACTTGATGCGGGGCTCGCCCGGCTTGCCATTGGCAGACCTTGGCTTCTTCTTCTTTTTCCCTTTGCCCTTCGCCGACGGCACGGGTTCCGGCACCGACTCTTCCTTCTCAATCTCCTACTCCTCCTTGGGCTCGTCAACCTCGACGTCGCCCATGTCGTTGGCATCCTTCGCCTCTTGCGTACCAAACCCGGGGCATGAGGCGGCCGTGGCAGAGCCGGTGTTGATAATCTCCTCCATCTCGGCCTCGGTGTTGTTGTATTGCGGGGCCACGCCAGGTGCGAAAGGCAGGGGGTCGCGCCGCAGAGCCGTCGCACACGAGCCAGAGTACGTCGGCGAGGACACGTAGCCGTACTAGGCATTGGGGTGGCCGGCGAAGAAGGCGGAAGGCGTGCGCGGGAAGGCGATGTTGGGGTTGAATCCGCCAAGGGCGTCGCCATCGACCTACTCCGATGAGGATGCGTAACCGCCCCACGACGGCGATGGGAATTTCGGGTTGGCCGGTGACGCGATGCTTTGTTGGCTGCCCCACACGCCTTGTGGGAACAGGCCCACCGGCTACCGTCTCGGGAAGATCGGCCACTGAGACGACACCTCCTGCTCAATCGCCGCCACCGTCATGGCATCCCTGGCTTTCTTCATGAGAAGCCTGTTACGGCGATCGGTGGTCATCGCCTCCCTTCGGTCGATGTAGGCCTTCCACTCCGTGTTTGCCAAGCCCGTCGGCCTTGGCATCGGCATTTGGGTCTTGCGTGGCTTGGCGACGGCGGGGGCAGTTGCTTGGTGAGGGGCGGCATACTTGTTCGGCGGCATGTCGGCTCCACCCGCCTTTTTCCTTCAGCCGACGCCCCAGGAACCCCCCAGCGCCCTGGGTTCAGCCTGGGTTCGTCGGCCAAGAAAGGGGCCCAACCGTCAAAAAACGACGTCTTGGGAGGCGACTGAGAATTTTTGCGTCCATCGGTGATAAAAAAAGAGGCCTAGAGGCCGGGGGTCCTTTAGAACCGCGGCTGAAGATGCTCTTAGTGTTGAAAATATGAGCAAATTACTACAAGATTTACTCTGAATAAGCAGCAAATAGATCATGACAGCAAAAGTATAGAATAAACTAATCATGTAGACTAGCATAGTTAACGAATAGAAAGAATCAACGACACAGACTAGACATAGAAATTCTAGTATGATCTCAAACAGGGAGGGCAAGATTGCATACGGTGCAGCAGGAGTAGAACCGCCAGCGTTGACGTTGTCGTTCATGTTGTTGAGGAAGAGGTTGCCGAGGTCAGGGAAAAAATCGTCATCGCAGCCAGCAGTCGCGCCAATGCGCTCGCCAAAAACCTGATCGCCCCTCTCCCGTATAGGATCACGAGAGGCGGGGTTTCGGAGGCCTGTTGTCCCTACTCGCGGTGCACGCCGGAAGGAGGGATGGAGGAGACTTGGATGGCGGCGCAATGATCTGGAACGGTGCGAAACCATATGTTGTGGCGGTGGCTAGGGTTGGCAGGGACCTCACGTATATATATGCGTGGCGATGGAGAGACGTGGGATAGACCCACGTCCAAGTCGGTTACAGTCCACGATCCGACGTCTTAGATCGTGACGCGTCTGTTAAGGACTCTCCGTTCCTGACCGGCAAAAATAAGTGCATAGGTATGAGCTCGGCTCGGCTCAATCCCGCACCCCGCGGCGCGGTGCAGCGAGGCGTGACGAGGCGTGGCGTGGCGTGGCGTGGCGAGGCGAGCGAGGAGGAGGAGTGCGTGAGGGCCTCTTCTCTTCTCACTCTCATACAAGTGCTAGAAGAGCTCACCTTATAAAGTGGTGTTGATCCCTCTCTACTATCGGTATGGGACTAAACTTTAGTCCCAACCACACCACTCAAACAGCCAACACACATGGGCCATTAGAATTTCAGATTTTTGGCTGGGCTTTGGGCCAAAGGCCTCATAGCAAAATCTAGCAATCCCCCACAAAGTCTCATTAGCACATCTCATCATTCCTTAGTTCCAAAACATTGTTTATATACCGGTTCTTGATGGAGACTGTTAAGTTGAACTTCCATTTAGAAAGTTATGCTACACTAGATCACTACTTGAATAGTGGACTATGCCTTGAACTACAAGTTTTCCGCGAGTCTAGTTTCACACAAATCCTTGACTGATACTGGGTTGCCGCAAGGCTTCCCCGCGGGTGGAGCATATGCGTCATACTCCAAGGCCTTTCATGAATTTATTAGAGAACACCCGATTCTTATAGACTGCGACGTTTACAGTCAAATTCATCTAGGTGTGTTCCTCAGGAGATGTCCTACAGGACAACATCTCTGCTTACCCAAATAAGCCACTTGGAACACATTAAGATAGGTATCAACCTGCCATGCAGACTATGAGAGTATTGCATATTCACGGAGTGGGATAGCAAATATAGGGATACTCTCCTTCTAGCTGTCCAACAACTTGTCTCCCACTTCTACTTCACGGGATCTCCGATCACGTAGAGTGAGTTACCACTATGGACAACTCATACGGTGGGTCTCAAACCCATCTCCGTCGATGCATTTTCTATCACATTACGTGATAAACCCTTTGTGAAGGGATCTGTCAAGTTTTTTAGATGTTTGGATATAGTCCAACGCAATAACTCCGAAGTTCTTCATTTTCCTGACAGATTTCAATCTCCTCTTCACATGCCTTGAGGACTTCATATTATCCTTAGAACTGTTTATCTTTATGATCACAGTTTGATTATCATAGTTCATCATGATAGCAGGTATTGGTTTTTAAACCATAGGTAAGTCCATCAAGAGCTAACGAAGCCAATCTGCTTCAACAGTGGATGTGTCTAATGTTGTGAGTTCTGCTTCCATAGTTGACCTCGTTAAGATGGTCTGCTTGCAAGACTTCCAGGAGACAGCGCCACAACCAAGTGTAAAAACATAACCACTTGTGGCTTTAATCTCATCAGCATCAGATATCCAGTTTGAGTCACTATAACCCTCCAGTACCCTCGGGTACCCGGTGTAGTGAATCCCAGAGCTCGCAGTACCTTTGAAATAGTGCATAACTCTCTCAAGAGCATGCCAATGATCATCTCCTTGGTTTGATACAAACCGGCTTAGTTTGCTCACAACAAACGAGATGTCAGGTCTCATGGCACTTGCCAAGTACATAAGCGAGCCTATTATCTTAGAATATCTCAGTTGATCTCTAGCAATTCGTCGATTCTTTCGAAGCAACACACTAGCATCATATGGAGTTGGAGAAGGCTTGTAGTCGCTATACCCAAAACAACTCAAGACCTTTTCCACATAGTGAGATTGGAGCAGTGTAATCCCACCATTCTCATCTCTCGGCAGCTTGATGTTCGGTATAACATCAGCTACTCCAAGATCTTTCTTCTTAAAACAACGAGATAAGAAATCCTTAACCTCCTTGATTAGATCAAGGTTGGTTCCAAAGATCAGTATGTCATCGATATACAGACAGAGAATAACTCCTTCGCCCCCACCATGGCGATAGTATACACACTTATCAGCTTCGTTTACAACAAAGCCTGCAGCAGTTAATGTTCTTTCGAACTTCTCATGCCACTGCTTAGGAGCTTGCTTAAGGACATATAAGGACTTCAATAACTTGCACACTTTCCCTTCCTGACCAGGTACTATAAAACCATCAGGCTGATCCATGTAAATTTCCTCATCCAATTCTCCATTGAGGAAAGCCGTCTTAACATCCATTTGATGAACGAGAAGACCATGTGAGGCAGCCAGTGATAGTAGCACCCGAATAGTGGTCAGTCTAGCCATATGTGAGTAAGTATCGAAGAAGTCTTCACCTTCTTTTTGGGTATAACCCTTGTCCACAAGCCGTGCCTTGTACTTTTCAATTGTACCATCAGGTCTAAGCTTTTTCTTGAACACCCACTTACATCCCACGGGTTTACACCCATAAGGACGATCACTGACTTCCCAGGTTCCATTAGCTAAGATGGAATCCATCTCGCTATGGCAGCTTCCTTCCAGTAGTCAGCATCAGAAAATGCATAGGCTTCTGAAAGAGTCCTGGGTGTGTCATCCACAAGGTACACAATGAAATCATCACCAAAAGACTTTGCAGTCCTTCGTATCTTACTCCTTATAGAAGTTTCATTGTCATCCTCCTCAGGATTCTCAACGTGTTCCATCGCAATGGTGGGTTCAAGAATTAAAGAAGATTCCTGAGTAGATAGAGTAGGTATCTCCTGATTTGATGAGTTAGACATATCCTTCATAGGAAATATGTCCTCAAAGAAAGTCGCGTCATTCGACTCCATAATCGTACCAACATGCATGTCAGGTACCTTAGATTTTATTATCAAAAATCTATAGCCAATGCTGTGAAAAGCATAGCCCAGAAGAACACAATCCACGATTTTTGGTCCAAGCTTGCGCTTCTTGGGAATTGGTATATTGACTTTCGCCAAACAACCCCAAGTACGTAGGTAAGAGAGTTTCAGACTTTTCCTTTCCCATTCCTCAAACGGAGTAATGGTTTTATGCTTTGTGGGAACTCGGTTTAGGACACAACATGCAGTCATTAGCGCCTCCCCCCACCATGCCTTGGAGAGACCCGATGTGTCTAACATGGCGTTAACCAAATTAGTTAGAGTGCGGTTCTATCTTTCGGCCACCCCATTTGACTGAGGTGAATAGGGAGGCGTCCTCTCATGGATTATACCATGTTCCGCACAAAACAAATCAAATTCATTGGAAAAATACTCTTCACCATGATTAGACCTAAGACGCTT
Source organism: Hordeum marinum (assembly GCA_022496015.1). Lineage (NCBI taxonomy): Eukaryota > Viridiplantae > Streptophyta > Magnoliopsida > Poales > Poaceae > Hordeum > Hordeum marinum. The sequence continues at coordinate 484,047,010 of CM039675.1, forward strand.
AATTTTCCGATCAAGTTGGTTCTCTGCTTCAGCTTTATAGTTTTTGAAGAAGTTTAAAGCCTCATCTTTTGATTTCAAAAGATACACATAGCAATATCTAGTGGAGTCATCAATCAACGTCATGAAATATTTCTTTCCACCTTTTGTCAACACGCCATTCATCTCACACAGATTAGAATGGATAAGCTCTAGTGGCGCCGAGTCTCTCACCTCTGCTGTCTTATGGGACTTGCGAGGTTGCTTAGCTTGCACACACACTTGGCACTTGGAGCCCTTGACAGTAGTGAATTTCGGTATTAAACTCATATTGGCTAGCCGCATCATGCAACCAAAGTTAATATGACAAAGTTGCGAATGCCAAGTATTAGACTCATTATCGTGGCAAACATTATTAATAACTTTAGTGCAAATATCTGACAAAGACAGGCGGAACAAGCCTCCGCACTCATAGCCTTTTCCAACAAATTATCCATATTTAGAAATAAAAACTTTATTGGACTCAAAAACCAACTTAAAACCATCTCTACACAAATGGGAATCGCTGACGAGATTTTTCTTGATAGAGGGCACATGATTAACGTTCTTCAGACGCACGATCTTCCCCGAAGTAAACTTCAGATCGATCGTACCGACCCTTCGAACAGTGGCATGTGAACCATTCCCCATCAGCACGGGAGAAATCCCTGTGACCTGGTAAGAAGAAAACATAGAGGCATTAGCACAAACATGTACATTAGCACCAGTGTCAATTAACCAATCTGGAGAATGACAAACTGAAAGGATGGTAGGAAAAATACCATACCCAGAATCCTTCATATCAGTATCACCGATGATAACGTTAGCGAACTTGCCGCCCTTCTCATGTTCGCGATCCTCATAGCGGTTAGGACATCTTGGAGCCCAGTGATTAGGATCACCGCAGACATGGCATAGTCCCTTCCCCTTCTTATGAGAATTCTTCTTGAAGTTGGAAGACTGTGACGGCTTGTTCTCTGCAACAAACTTGCCTTTGCCTGAGATTTGTTCTTGTTGTTTTGGGGCTTGTTGAGATGGAAGTTCTTCTTCTGCACCATGTGGGCACTAGAAGCTCCCTTAACAGCTCGAGCACGTGTGTCTTTTGCTCTCTCCTTCTCTTCAACATCAAGAGTTCCAATGAGATCGAAAACGGAAAACTCCTGTCTATTGTGTTTCAGAGAAGTAGCAAAATTGTTCCACGAAGGTGGAAGCTTGGCAATGATGCCCCCGACAACAAACTTGTCCAGCAATACACACTTGAAGTACTCAAGTTCCTTGGCGAGAGACTGTATCTCATGAGCTTGTTGAACAATAGAGCGCTCAACAGTCATCTTGTAGTCATAGAATTGCTCCATGACGTACAACTTGCTGCCAGCGTCCGAGGCCCCAAACTTGGCCTCGAGCGCATCCCACATGTCCTTCCCGTTGTCAAACGACATATACAAATACACAATGGAATCGTCAAGAACACACAGAAGGGCGCCCTTGAAGAGGGTATCTGTCGTGGTTTTATCACGGCAGATGTCCGAGTGAATGGACTTGGGTTCGAGGCCATTGCTAAAGTGATGGACTCAAAGGGGTTGATTGGGATGAAGGATACGAGTTTACCTAGGTCCGGCCCCTCAAGTCGAGGTAATAGACTACGTCCTGCTTGTGTTTGTATTGCTTGATGTATCGATTACAAGGGAGCTATCGCTTGACCTAGTTCTCGATAGCCTGATCCCTAAGTCGCCCCGGGTCTCACCTTTATATGGGAGGTCAAGACCACGGGTCATACAGGTTGTAGCCGACTCTCATTACATGTCCGAGTCTATCTCTACCTTAGTTTGCCTTCCTAACCAAGTTGTCTCCGGGTGGCTTACTAGCCCGGGTCTTCTCTATTCGGGCCACGCTCCGGCCCATCCTGTCAAGCCACCAAACGTCTTGGGCTTCAGTCTTTGCAGCCCACTCTTGGATTAATGTACGAGCCTCCTAGTGCGACCCGGAGCATGCATGGCGGGTCTCCCCGTGGGGTTATATCCCCAACATTAGGCCCCGGGATGATTTGAGCTTGCTCACTTCAGCCTCCTTCTTAACCATCGCCGATTTACCCTGAAAATAATGACCCGTCGTGACGTCATGTCAAACCTCATAGAAAGATTCTCTGACATATGCAACGGATCTTCCCTTATTAAATGGATAGTCCAAGAATCGAGGCATCTATTGGAAATATGCCCTAGAGGCAATAATAAATTAGTTATTATCATATTTCCTTGTTCATGATAATCGTTTATTATCCATGCTATAATTGTATTGATCGGAGACTTAGATGCATGTGTGGATACATAGACAAAACCATCTCCCTAGTATGCCTCTAATAGACTAGCTCGTTGATCAAAGATGGTTAAGGTTTCCTAGCCATGGACATGAGATGTCATTTGATAAATGGGATCACATCATTAGGAGAATGGTGTGATGGACAAGACCTAAACTACAAACGTAGCATATGATCATGTCAGTTTATTGCTACTGTTTTCTGCATGTCAAGTATATGTTCCTATGACCATGAGATCATGCAACTCACGGATACCGAAGGAGTGCCTTGTGTGTATCAAACGTCGCAACGTAACCGGGTGACTATAAAGGTGCTCTACAGGTATCTCCGAGGGTGTCTGTTGGGTTGGCATGGATCAAGACTGGGATTTGTTACTCCGTGTGACGGAGAGGTATCTCAGGGCCCACTCGGTAATACAACATCACAACAAGCCTTGGCAATGTGACTAAGTGTTAGTCACGGGAACTTGTATTACGGAACAAGTAAAGAGACTTGCCGGTAACGAGGTTGAACCAGGTATGGAGATACCGACGATCGAATCTCGGGCAAGTAACATACCGAAGAACAAAGGGAACATCATACGGGATTAACTGAATCCTTGACATAGAGGTTCGACCGATAAAGATCTTCGTAGAATAGGTAGGAACCAATATGGGCATCTAGGTCCCGCTTTTGGTTATTGACCGTAGAGGTGTCTCGGTCATGTCTACATTGTTCTCGAACCCATAGGGCCTGCACACTTAAGGTTTGGTGACGTTTCGGTAGTATAGAGTTATGTATGGTGGTGACCGAAGGTTGTGAGGAGTCCCGGATGAGATCCCGGATGTCACGAGGAGCTCCGGAATGGTCCGGAGGTAAAGATTCATATATAGGAAGTCCTATTTTGGTTTCCGGAAAAGTTTCGGGCTCATCGGTAGTGTACCGGGAGTGTCGGTTGTGTATCGGGAGACCATCGGGAGGGGTATTTCGACCCAAGAGGCTTCATGGGCTGTGGGATAGTGTTTACCAGACCTTAGTGGGCTGGTGGAAGTCCCACACAAGGCCCATGCGGTTTGGGAAAAAAGGCCCAAAGAAAAAAGTGGAAAAGGGCAAAAATAGGGTGAATCCTAGTCCTACTAGGATTGGAGGTGGAGTCCACCTCCTCCACCTGGTTCGGCCGACTCCTTGGAGGCTTGGCCCTTGTGCCAAGCCTCGTGCTCTCTTCCTCTTATATATACTGGAGGTTTTAGGGTTTTTGCACAGAATTTTCAGCCACGTGCTGCTTGTTCCTCCAGTGCATAGTTTCTCCTCTAGATCAGATTTCTATAGTGCTTAGGCGAAGCCCTGCCGGAATTGCTCCACCACCATTACCGTGGCACCATCACGCTGCCGGTGAACTCATCTACCTCTCCGCTCCCTCTTGCTGGATCAACAAGGCGGAGATCGTCATCGAGTTGTACGTGTGCTGAACGCGGAGGTGCCGTCCGTTCGGCGCTAGATCGGAAGGACTGTGATCAAGATCGTGAGACGGATCATGATGAGTTCGCGGGATGGATCGTGATGAGTTCGCGGGACGGATCGTGATGAGTTCACGGGACGGATCGTGACGAGATCGCGGGACAGATCGTGATGAGTTCGCGAGACGGATCGTGATTGGATCGTGGGACGGATCGTGACGAGATCATGGGACGCTCGGCGATTTGGATCACGAAGACGTTCGACTACACCAACCGCATTTCTTAACGCTTCCCGCTTAGCGATCTACAAGGGTACGTAGATCCACTCTCCCTCTCGTAGATGCTCATCACCATGGATAGATCTGTGTGTGCGTAGGAAATTTTTTGTTTCCCATGACACGTTCCCCAACAGTGGCATCATGAGCTAGGTCTATGTGTAGATGAGATCTCGAGTAGAACACAAAAGGTTTGTGGGCGTTGATGCTTAGATTGGTTCCTCCCTTGGTTGGATTTTGGTTCACCGGTATTGTGAGATGAAGCGGCCCGGACCAACATTACTCGTATGCTTACGAGAGACTGATTCCCTCGACCGCAACTTGTTGCATAGATGGCTTGCGGGTGCCAGTTTCTCTCACTTTAGTTGGATCGGATTCGACAAAGGCGGTCCTTGAGAAGGTTGAAAAGCAACTAGTGTATCACCGTTGTGGTTGTTGCATAGATTAGAATTGTTCTTGCTAGATACCCGTAGTAGCCACGTAAAACATGCAACAACAATTAGAGGACGTCTAACTTGTTTTTGCAGGGTATGTTGTGATGTGATATGGCCAATTACATGATGTGATATATGTGATGTATGAGATGATCATGTGATGAATAGATTATCACGACTTGCATGTCGATAAGTACGGCAACCGGCAGGAGCCATAGGATTGTCTTTAATTATTGTATGACCTGCGTGTCAATCATTAAGCGCCAGGTAATGTTTTACTTTATCGCTAAACGGTAGCAATAGTAGTACAAGCATGATGGGCGTGACAACCCAAATGGCGACACGTTGATGGAGATCAAGATGATGGAGATCATGGTGTCGTGCCGGTAACGATGGAGATCATGCCGGTGCTTTCAAGATGGAGATCAAAAGCACAAGCTCATGGCCATATCATGTCACTTATGATTTGCATGTGATGTTAATCCTTTTATGCACCTTGTTTTTCTTAGGACGACGATAGAATTATAAGGTGATCCCTCACTTAAATTTCAAGATGAATTGTGTTCTCCCCGAGTGTGCACCGTTGCGAAAGTTCGTCGTGTTGAGACACCACGTGATGATCGGGTGTGATAGACTCTGCGTTCACATACAACGGGTGCAAGCTAGTGTTGCACATGCAGAACACTCGGGTTAAACTTGACGAGCCTAGCATGTACAGACATGGCCTCGGAACACAAGAGACCAAAAGGTCGAACATGAGCCATATAGTAGATATGATCAACATGATGATGTTCACCATTGAAACCACCTCAACTCACGTGATGATCGGACTTGAGTTGGTGAATTTGGATCATGTATCACTCGAATGACTGGAGGGATGTCAATTTGAGTGGGAGTTCTTAAGTAATATGATTAATTGAACTCATTATCATGAACATAGTCAGTAGTGTCTTTGCAAAATGTGTTGTAGATTACTAGCTCACGTTGTAGCTCCCTTGAATTTTTATATGTTCCTATAGAAAGAGAGTTGAAAGATGATGGTAGCAATATTGCGGACTGGCTCCGTGATCTGAGTATTGTCCTTATTGCTGTACAGTAGGCTTGTGTCCTTAATGCACCGCTCGGTGCGCCAACCCCTCTAGCGTTGTTTGTAGATGTTGTGAACATCTGACAGGCACGTTCTGATAACTACTTGATAGTTTAGTGTGTCATGCATTATCGCTTAGAATTGAGGCTCCGAAACGTTTTGAACGTCATGGAACATATGAGATGTTCTAAGAGCTGAAATTAGGATCTCAAGCTCGTGCCCGTGTTGCGAGATATGAGATCTCCAACAAGATTCTTTGCTTGTAAGATGAAGGAGAATAGCTCAATCGTTGAGCATGTGCTCAGATTGTCTGGGTGCTACAATCACTTGAATCGAGTGGGAGTTGATCTTCCAGATAAGATAGTGATTGATATTGTTCTCCAAGTCACTGTCACTAAGCTACTAGAACTTGGTGATGAACTATAAACGCTAGGGATAGAAATAATGATCCCTGAGCTGTTCGCGATGTTTGACCCCGCGAAGGAAGAAATCAAGAAGAAGCATCAAGTGTTGATGGTTAGTTAAACCACTAGTTTCGAGAAGGGCAAGGGCAAGGAGGGAAACTTCATGGATAGCAAGTCAGTTGCTGCTCCGGTGAAGCAACCCAAAGTTGAAACCCAAACCCGAGACTAAGTGCTTCGATTATGAGGAGAGCGGTCACTGAAGCGGAACAACCCTAGATACTTGGTAGATAAGAAGGCTGGCAACGTCGACAGAAGTATATTTGATATATGTGTTATTGATGTGTACCTTGCTAGTACTCCTAGTAGCACCTGGGTATTGGATACCGGTTTGGTTGCTAAATGTTAGTAACTCAAAATAAAAGCTACGGAATAAACGAAGAACTAGCTAAGGGTGAGGTGACGATGTGTGTTGGAAATGTTTCCAAGGTTGATGTGATCAACATCACACGCTCTCTCTACCTTCGGGATTAGTGACAAACCTAAATAAATGTTATTTGGTGTTTTGCAATGAGCATGAACATGATTGGATCGTGTTTATTGCAACACGGTTATTCATTTAAGTTAGAGAATAATGGTTATTATGTTTACATGAATAATACCTTCAATGGTCAAGCACCCAATGAGAATGGTTTGTTGAATCTTGATCGTAGTAATACACATGTTCACAACATTGATGCCAAAAGATACAAAGTTAATAATAATAGTACCACATACTTGTGGCACTGCCGCTAAATTTCATATAGGTATAAAACGCATGAAGAAACTCCATGCTGATGGATCTTTTGGACTCATTCGATTTTGAATCGGTTGAGACATGCGAACCATGCCTCTTGGTCAAGATGACTAAGGACCCCGTTTTCTGGTTTGATGGAGTGGGCAAGTAACTTATTGGAAATGATACATGTTGATGTATGCAATTCAATGAGTCTTATAGCGTGCGGTGGATATCGTTATTTTCTTACCTTCACCGGTGATTTGAGTAGATATAGTGTATATTTGCTTAATGAAACACAAGTCTAAATCGTTTGAAAGGTTCAAGCAAATTCAGAGTGAAGTTTAAGATAATCGTGACAAGAAGATAAAAAATGTCTATGATATGATCGTCGAGATGAATATCTGAGTTGCGAGTTTGGCATACAACTTTAGACAATGTGAAAATTGTTTCACAACTCACGCCACCTGGAACACCATAGTGTGATGGTGTGTCCGAACATCATAGTCGTGCTCTATTGGATATGGTGCATGCTATGATGTCTCTTATCGTTTTGTTACTATAATTTTGGGGTTATGCATTAGAGACAACTACATTCACTTTAAATAGGGCACCATCTAAATCCGTTGAGATGACACCGTGTGAATTATGGTTTGATAGAAAACGAAGCTGTCATTTCTTAATGTTTGGGGCTGCGACGCTTGTGTGGAAAATGTTTTCACCTAATGAGCTCGAACCCAAAGCGGACAAATGCATCTTCATAGAATACCCTAAGAACAGTTGGGTGAACCTTCTATCTCAGGTCCAAGCATAAAATGTTTGTTGCTAAAACTGGGTCCTTTCTCGAGAAAAAGTTTCTCTTGAAAGAATTGAGTGGGAGGAGGATAGAACTTGATGAGGTTATTGAACCTCTGTTTCAACCAGAGAGTAACACAGCATAGGAAGTTGTTTCTGTGAAGCCTACGTTAGTTGAAGAGGAAGTTAATGATGATGATCATGAAGCTTCGGATCAAGTTACTATCGAACCTCGTAGGTCGACAAGGACGTGTACTGCTCCTGAGTGGTGCGGCAACCCTGTCTTAGAGGTCAAGTTGTTGGACAACGATGAACCTACGAACTATGGACAAGCGATGATGAGCCCGGAAACCAACAAATGGTTAGAGGCCATGAAATCCAAAAAGGATCCATGTATGAAAACCAAGTATAGACTTTGGTGGACTTGCTCGTTGGACGGCAGGTCAGTAAGTACAAATGGATTTTTGAAATGAAGACAGACACTAATGGTAAATGTCACCATTTTTAAAGCTCGACTTGTTGCAAAGAAGTTTACGACAAGTTCAAGGAGTTGACTGCAATGAGACTTTCTCACTCGTAGCGATGCTAAAGTCTGTTGGAATTATGTTAGCAGTTGCTGCATTTTTCAATTATGAAATCTTGCAGATGGATGTCAAAACATTGTTTCCTTAACGGTTTACTTGAGGAAAGGTTGTATGTGATACAACCAGAAGGTTTTGTCAGTCCTAAGGATGCTAAAAGGTGTGCAAGCTTGAGTGATCTTTTTATAGACTGAAGCAAACATCTCGGAGTTGGAATGTACACTTTGATGAGGTGATCAAAGTTTTTGAGTCTATACAAAGTTTATGAGAAACTTGTATTTGCAATAAAGTGAGTGGGAGCACCATAGAGTTTTTGATAAGTATATGTGGATGACATATTGATATTCAGAAATAATGTGGAATTTCTGGAAAGCATAAACGGTTGTTTGAAAAGTGATTTTCAAAGGAAGACATGAATAAACTACCTAATTGTTGAGCATCAAGATCTATAAAGATAGATCAAGATGTTTGATAAGACTTTCAATGAGTACATACCTTGACAAGATTTTGAAAGAGTTCAAAATGGATTAGTCAGAGAGAAGTGTTCTCGCCTGCTTTGTAAGGTGTGAAGTTGAGTGAGACTCAAAGCTCGACCACGGCAGAAGAAAGAGAAAGGATGAATGTCGTCCCATATGACTTAGCCATAGGCTCTATATAGTATGCCATGCTGTGTACCGCACCTGTGTGTGCCTTGCCATGAGTCCGTCAAGGGGTACAAGAGTGATCCAGGAGTGGATCACTAGACAGCGGTCAAGATCATCCTTAGTAACTAAAAGACTAAGGAGATGTTTCTCGATTATGAAGGTGATAAAGAGTTCGTCATAAAGAGTTACGTCGATGCAAGCTTTAACACCAATCCGGATGACCCGTAGTAGCAATCTGGAGACATATAGTGGAGCAGCCATTTGGAATAGTACCAAGTGGAGTGTGGTAGCAGTGTTTACGGTTTGACATAGAGATTTGCAAAGTACACACGGATATGAATGTTGCAGACCCGTTGACTATAAGACCTCTCTCACATGCAAGGCATGATTGAGCCCCAGAACTCATTGGGTGTTAGATTCATAACAATGCGAATCACATGGTGATGTGAACTAGATTATTGACTCTAGTGCAGGTGGGGGACTGTTGGAAATATGCCCTAGAGGCAATAATAAATTATTTATTATCATATTTCCTTGTTCATGATAATCGTTTATTATCCATGCTATAATTGTATTGATCGGAGACTTAGATGCATGTGTGGATACATAGACAAAACCATGTCCCTAGTATGCCTCTAATAGACTAGCTCGTTGATCAAAGATGGTTAAGGTTTCCTAGCCATGGACATGAGATGTCATTTGATAAATGGGATCACATCATTAGGAGAATGGTGTGATGGACAAGACCTAAACTACAAACGTAGCATATGATCATGTCAGTTTATTTGCTACTATTTTCTGCATGTCAAGTATATGTTCCGATGACCATGAGATCATGCAACTCACGGATACCGAAGGAGTGCCTTGTGTGTATCAAACGTCACAACGTAACTAGGTGACTATAAAGGTGCTCTACAGGTATCTCCGAGGGTGTCTGTTAGGTTGGCATGGATCAAGACTGGGATTTGTTACTCCGTGTGACGGAGAGGTATCTCAGGGCCCACTCGGTAATACAACATCACAACAAGCCTTGGAAGCAATGCGACTAAGTGTTAGTCACGGGATCTTGTATTACGGAACGACTAAAGAGACTTGCCGGTAACGAGGTTGAACTAGGTATGGAGATACCGACGATCGAATCTCGGGCAAGTAACATACCGAAGAACAAAGGGAACATCATACGGGATTAACTGAATCCTTGACATAGAGGTTCGACCAATAAAGATCTTCATAGAATATGTAGGAACCAATATGGGCATCTAGGTCCCGCTTTTGGTTATTGACCGTAGAGGTGTCTCGGTCATGTCTACATAGTTCTCGAACCCGCAGGGTCTGCACACTTAAGGTTTGGTGATGTTTCGGTAGTATAGAGTTATGTATGGTGGTGACCGAAGGTTATTCAGAGTCCCGGATAAGATCCTGGATGTCACGAGGAGCTCTGGAATGGTCCGGAGGTAAATATTCATATATAGGAAGTCCTGGTTTGGTCACATGAAAATTTCGGGCTCATCGGTAGTGTACCGGGAGTGCCGGTTGTGTACCGGGAGACCATCGGGAGGGGTATTTCGACCCAATAGGCTCCATGGGCCGTGGGAGAGTGTTTAACAGCCCTTAGTGGGCTGGTGGAAGTCCCACACAAGGCCCATGCTGTTTGGGAAAAAGGCCCAAAGAGAAAAGGTGGAAAAAGGCAAAAATAGGGTGTATCCTAGTCCTACTAGGATTGGAGGTGGAGTCCACCTCCTCCACCTGGTTCGGCCAACTCCTTGGAGGCTTGGCCCTTGTGCCAAGCCTCCTCCTCTCTTCCTCTTATATATACTAGAGGTTTTAGGGTTTTTTCATAGAATTTTCAGCCACGTGCTGCCCGTTCCTCCAGTGCATAGTTTCTCCTCTAGATCGGATTTCTGCAGTGCTTAGGCGAAGCTCTGCCGGAATTGGTCCACCACCATCACCATGGCACCGTCATGCTGCCGGTGAACTCGTCTACCTCTCTGCTCCCTCTTGCTGGATCAAGAAGGCGGATATTGTCATCGAGCTGTACGTGTGCTGAACGCGGAGGTGCCGTCCGTTCGGCGCTAGATCGGAAGGACTGTGATCGAGATCACGAGATGGATCATGATGGGTTCGCGGGACGGATCATGATGAGTTCGCGGGAGAATCATGATGAGTTCATGGGATGGATCGTGACAAGATCGCGGGATGGATCGTGATGAGTTCGTGTGACGGATCGTGATTGGATCGCGGGACGGATCGTGATGAGATCGCGGGATGCTCGGCGATTTGGATCGTGAAGACGTTCGACTACACCTACAGCGTTTCTTAATGCTTCCCGCTTAGCGATCTACAAGGGTACGTAGATCCACTCTCCCTCTCATAGATGCTCATCACCATGGATAGATCTGCGTGTGCGTAGGAAAATTTTTGTTTCCCATGCAACGTTCCCCAATAGCATCCGCCTTGGTCAAATGGCAACCGACGCCTGGATTTTCGCGCCTGCTTCCGCCTTTTCCTATTAAATAGTACCGCGAGGGGCAGCATTTTGCCTTCCTCCCACTCACTCTTCGTCTCCTTCCTTCCGACGCCTCCGCTCAAGCGCATCTCGCTCCGACGTCGTTTCCTCATCATCGTCAACAAAGGCCGCTACATCAACCTGTTTCATTCGAGAGCTCTCTCCGCGTCCGCCACGCCGTCTCCGGTGAGTCCCTTTTTCCCCTAGATCCATAGCTATCTCGGTAGGGTTTCATGGAGCTCCTACCGCCGCATAGAACACGAACCTCCTTCAATGCCGGCCATGCTTAGCCCATAAACACTTGACGATAGCTTGTCTCTAAGGCGGCGTTATGTAGGAGATCGATAGTAATACTACATAGATTTGCAATAGCTCCGCCTACCGTTTTTAAACTTTCTCCGCTTTCGTCAGTTCGTCTCTAGGTCTGAAATAGGAACATTTTCTTTGTTTTGTAGATCCGTAATCTTAGCGATACCTTGCAAAACCTGTTTTCCGGACTTAGCCGTATTTTCGCCTTGTCTTTTCATAACCTTGACCCGCCATGTACTCCGGCTCTCACCAACTGGGCTCTGGCGGCTCAACCTTAAGGTCTTAAGCTTTTAGCCGCCCGTAGATATCTGCCAATCCTTAACTTGCCATATATGGTTACTTTGCGTAGTTTTAAGCCGTCGTCATGTCTCGTGCATCCAACTCCTGCAATTGGGTCGGCTCTTGCATCACCGAAGAGTTCCTTATGGACTTTGTGCACGCGGTCACCCTTCCCTCCAAGGATGTAATCCATTGGCGGGTTCTGGTGATGAGCTGAAGCCCATTCCTCGGAAGGGCGAAGTAGTGGTGTTTTCAGATCACATCGAGCGTGGGTTTGTACCCCCCCCCCCGGCTCAAAATTCTTCTGGGATGTTCTTCACTTTTACAAGTTGCACCCTCAAGACCTCGCCCCCAATTCTGTCTCCAACATCTGCAATTTCCAAGTGCTCAGTGAAGTTTATCTGCAAGCCAAGCCGTCTATTGGTCTCTTCCGAAGTTCTTAGAGCTCGGTAGAATTTCAATACAGAGGCGCCGAGACATAACCTTTCCGGCTGTTCAGATGCCGACTCACCCAAAGGATTGGAATAAGACCTGGTTATACTGCAAAGACACTTCTCCAGAAAGTGAACATCCGCTGCCGGGTTATCGCCCATCCCGGCTCAACACAACCTCCGAGCTTCCCGTCCGACTGTCCACTGCTGAACGGGCGAGGAACGAGCCGGCTCTTGCCAAGATTAAGGCTCTCATGGCCAATGGGCTGATTGGGTTGGACTTGATCTGCTACTGGATCTCTTGGAGGATTACGCCCTTGAGCCGGAGAAATCGCCTTATGTACGAGTATCCAGGTCAGTACGATGATTCCCTCTGCTTCAGTCGGACGACGTTAACAGAGGATGACATTACAACTGTCATCCAGAGCCTTGTCCACGAGACTTCCCGTGCTTGCAGCGCCATTGGGCTGGCAACTTTCTATGCTATTAATCCGGCCCCAGAAGTAAGGTGTCTCTCCTGTTTATTTAGTTATGACTTTGGCACTTCATTACTACATGAAGGTTTGCTTTTCAGGCCGACTCTGACTTCTGGAAGAAGAAATACGTCCCTCCTGTCAAGAAGGCCAAGAAGAAGGCCCCAACCAAGAAGACAAAGAAGACCACTACTCAAGAAGAATGGTTTGAACCGCCGGAATCAGACGGCTCAGAGGTATAACTGGACTACTTTTTGCTGCTTCTTACTTACTTTATTGACAACAGCCATTCACAGGACGAGGCAGAGACGAGCCACGCCAACGCCCCTGAGGTAACTTATATTTCATTTGACTCGGAATATTTTGTGCCCCAGAAGATACGGCGGGTTGTTCGAAAAGTTCCCCTTTCTCATCCTATTGCTTATTTGGATCCTCAATTTGTTTTGAAAAAGCAACAGCAAGCCAACCGATGCCAGACCCGGAGTGTCGGCTCTACTAATCGCATGTCTGGGTTACCGAACTCCCTGGCTTAGAAGAAGCGCCCCGCAGAGGTATATATTCCTTCTCTGTTTGATTTTACTGGCTCTTCCTTTGTAATTCCAACAGTACCTTACATTATCTGAACTGTCTTTCAAGGGTCTTCGCCTTCATCTGGCGACTTTACGGCCACCGCTCTGCCGCCTCCAAAGATTAACCCGTTGTATGTGTTTTTTCAAACCTTGCGTTTGACTCTTTGGCGGTTGTAAACTTCCGGCGCTAATTTTATGCTTTTCCAGGGCTCAAGCCAAGCGAAGGAAAACCAATAAGTCCTCGCCTAGCCGTACCTCTCAAGATCCGGAGCTTGCCAAGCCGGACGCTCCTATGCCGGACGCAAACCGTCCAGCGGCTTCTGTAGAGCCGGCAGCTGATGACACTATCCAGAGAGCCCGTAGAGGGACCATTCCAAGCCGCCGAGCCCTGCCAAGGCTGCTGATGACACCACTACTCCGGACGTCATGATTATTGGCGCCGGCTTTCACTCTCCTTCTCCTCACGTGTTGACAAAGCATGCTGAGACGACTGAAACCTCCAGGAAGCTGGAGTTTGAGCTCCCGGCCCTCGAGAAGATGACAGCCAATGAACTTCATGCTGGCTATATGAACTGGCTGTCTACAAGCCGGGATCTGGAGCTCAAACTTGTCAACTTAATGAAGACGAAACGTGAGGTATTCTGTTTCCTCTTTATACCCTTACTCAGCCCCCAAGAACCGGGTTAACATTGGCTGATGATAATCCGGTTCTTCCATCTTGGTAGAAGTAGAAATACTTAGCACATAGGTCTCATCTTACTTAGAAGTAACCTTAAATCATCGTTGTCAGCCCCCAAGGGCCGGCTCAAAGTTGGTAACATTGAGCCGGAGCTTTATGGAATATATATAATAGAACTAACTGCAGCCCCCAAGGGCCGGCTCAATCTTGTTCAAAGTTGAGGTGGGACTTCATTGAGCATGGGTAATAGAACCAACTGTAGCCCCCAAGGTCCGGCTCAATCTTGATAAAGATGATCCGGAACTGTCTTGAAAATAGACATTAGCCCCCAAGTGTCATGCATATTGCTTGCAATCTGTTTGAGACTTGCTCTATCTTTGAAATTTCTCCCCCTGTCGGTTTATTCCATGCTGTTATATGTCGCAGGAAGCTTTAATCGAAGCCGGGTCAGAATTGGCCGGCTTAAAAAGCAATCTAGATGCTCAGCAATCCGCTCGAAGTGAAGCTGATGAGAAATGTCGGCTCCTTTGTGAAGAGCTGACCAAAATCAAGGACGACTTCACCACTTTCAAGGACTCCGCTAAAGCTGAAGAAGCCGCCTTGACCAAACGGGCGGATGATGCTGATCAGCGGCTTATGATTGTATCCAACGAACTGCAGTCCTTGAAGCGCCATATCACGAAGATGACAGCCACCCTCTTTGGTAAGTATTTGATGACTTAACTCAATTTCTGTATTGTACTTACATTGGCGACTCACAACGAAGCATCCGTCTTATGCAGGTCCTAGGAGCCGCCAACTTGCTATCGACAGTTTGCTGCCCCTGAAAGCCATATATACTTTGACAGAACAACTCTACTACGGCGTTGTATGCACAATCAAAGCTGTGCAATACAAGGAAAATATCCCTTCAACTCTCAAAGGGGTCTTAGAGCTTCTGTCAATGATGCCGAAACAGATTGTGGAGTTGAAGAGATCAGCCGCCCGCCAGGGGGCGATCGTGGCCATAAGCCGGGCGTTGGCTTTCGCTCCGGAGCTAACTCCGGTTGATATGATGGACGACTTTCCCTCCAAGAAGGATGATGGATCTGAATTCACAAACGCTGACTATGCCCGGTGTGTGAAGGATTCCAGAGTCCTAGCCTCCGTCTTAGCAGAAGAGGTCAATCTGGCGACTTACCAGGTGGCTTACAGCGCAGATCAGAAAAGGATCTGTGGCTCTCTCTTTGAATGCAAGGATCTGACACCCGCCCGTAGTAAGAATCTTTTCGCCTCTGAACTTGTCCCATCCCCCTTCTTTGAAGAAGGAACCTTTGCGGATTTAACCAACTGCAACTGGGACTTAGAAAATCTCCACATCAAAGCAGCCGAAGACTTGGAGCAGGGTGACCCGCCAGCCAGCTGATCGCGCAGTAGATACCTGTTGATAGTCGGCTCTTTATGACCTGCCATGAGCGGTGTAAGAACTTGATGATATTTTTGGGCTCCACAGAGAGCGTCTATAACAGACTAGTAGTAACTTTTGCCTTTCTTTGAACTGTGCCATCGCGCACATATGAAAAGTCCGGCTTAACATATATGTCATCCTCTTTGTTCTTCTCATTGTATGCCTTACCGATTCTTAGCAGCTTAATTTCCTGCAATAATAGATGTACCATTAGGAGGGCGGCTTAAAGGCATAACCCGAAGATGCTGTGTCTTCCTAATGCGTTCGACGGAGTCAATTGTTTGGCTTAAGAGCCGGCCGATAGGATTAGATGAGCTACACCCGTAGGGCAAGAAGCCCCTTGTACGGCTATGTTGACTTGTCAACATTTTTGGCGTAGAATCCGGTTGTTAGGGTTAGATAAGCTACACCCGGAGGTGGGAAGCCCCCTTCGACAACCAAAGTTGACTTGTCAACTTTTTTGGCATAAAGACGACTGTTAGGGTTAGATAAGCTATACCCGAAGGTAGGAAGCCCCCTTCGACAGCCAATGTTGACTTGTCAACATTTTTGGCATGAAAGCTAGTTGTTAGGGATAGATAAGCTACATCCGGAGGTGGGAAGCCCCCTTCGACAACCAAAGTTGACTTGTCAACTTTTTTGGCATAAAGTCGGCTGTTAGGGTTAGATAAGCTATACCCAAAGGTAGGAAGCCCCCTTCGACAGCCAATGTTGACTTGTCAACATTTTTGGCGTGAAAGCCGGTTGTTAGGGATAGATAAGCTACACCCGGAGGTGGGAAGCCCCCTTCGACAACCAAAGTTGACTTGTCAAATTTTGTGGCATAAAGCCGGCTGTTAGGGTTAGATAAGCTATACCCGAAGGTAGGAAGCCCCCTTCGACAGCCAATGTTGACTTGTCAACTTTTTTGGCATGAAAGCCGGTTGTTAGGGATAGATAAGCTACACCTGGAGGTGGGAAGCCCTCTTTGACAACCAAAGTTGAGTTGTCAACTTTTTTGGCATAAAGCCGGCTCTTGGGGTTAGATAAGCCATACCCGAAGGTAGGAGGCCCCCTTCGACAGCCAATGTTGACTTGTCAACATTTTTGGCGTGAAAGCCGGTTGTTAGGGATAGATAAGCTACACCCGGAGGTGGGAAGCCCCCTTCGACAACCAAAGTTGACTTGTCAACTTTTTTGGCATAAAGCCGACTGTTAGGGTTAGATAAGCTATACCCGAAGGTAGGAAGCCCCCTTAGTTAGCCAATGTTTTGGATTTTCCTTGCATTAGTGAATATACGTGAAATGGTAGAGGCCCCGGCTTGCAGGGATGCTACTTTATTCATATATAAATATGATATGTACAATGATAGTGTATAGTGGTTATTCTCAACAATCTTAGGTGTAATAAGGTCGTAGATGCGCTATGTTCCACGGCCGGCGGGTCTCCTGACCCGAAGTATCTGAGTCGTCCAGGATGTCAATGAGGTAGTACGACCCGTTGTTGAGATTTCTTTTGACCACGAAAGGTCCTTCCCATGGAGGAGATAACTTACGCATATTTGTCTGGTCTTGAATTAGCCGTAGCACTAAATCGCCCTCTTGAAATATCCGGGTCTTGACCCTACGGCTATGATAGCGGCGCAAGTCTTGCTAATAGATCACCGAACGGGCAGCCGCCAGCTCTCGTTCCTCCTCCAAAGCATCCAACGCGTCTTGACGCACCGTCTCATTGTCCGTCTCAACGTAAGCCACCACTCGTGGCGAGTCATGCTGGATGTCACTTGGTAACATGGCCTCTGCACCGTAAACCATGAAGAAAGGTGTATACCATGTGGATCTATTGGGGGTAGTTCTGATGCTCCATAAGACGGACAACAACTCTTCCATCCAACAACCTGGTGTCTGCTGTAAAGGGACCATAAGCCATGGCTTGATACCTCTCAAGATTTCTTGATTAGCTCATTCTGCCTGACCATTGGACTGTGGATGAGCAACCACCGGAACATCAAGCCGGATGTGCTCCTCGTCGTAGAATTTTTTCATAGCCCGCTTGGACAAGTTTGTGCCATTGTCCGTGATGATGATGTGAGGGTAACCAAAACGGTAGATCAGCTTTTTAATAAACTGAACCGTCGTAGCCGCGTCACACTTGCTAACCGGCTCAGCTTCTATCCACTTGGTGAACTTATCAACCGCCACCAAGAGGTGTGTTTTCTTATCCTTGGATCTCTTGAAAGGCCCGACCATATCAAGCCCCCAAACTGCAAACGGCCAAGTAATTGGTATCAGGCGCAATTTTTGAGCCGGAACATGAGCACGCCGGCCGAATTTTTGACAGCCATCACACTTGCGGACCAGATCCTCTGCAGCCTTATGAGCCGTCAACCAGCAGAAGCCGTGCCGGAAAGCCTTGGCCACTAGAGACTTTGAGCCGGCGTGGTGTCCGCAATCTCCAGCGTGAATTTCATTCAAAATTTCCTTACCCTCCTCTGGTGAGATGCAACATTGAAACACCCCAGTAACGCTACACTTATGCAATTCACCATTAAGTATTGTCATGGTCTTAGACCGCCGGGTGATCTGTCTGGCTAAATTTTCATCCTCGGGTAACTCGCCCCGAGTCAAATATGTCAAGTAGGGCATAGTCCAATCCAGAATAGCATGTAGAGCAGCCACCAATTACCCCTCTGGGTCAGGAACAGCCAAATCTTCTTCCGAAGGTAACTTGACAGTCGGGTGATGTAAGACGTCCAGAAAGACATTGGGCGGCACCAGCTTTTGCTGAGAGCCTAACCTTGACAAGGCATCAGCCACCTCATTCCTGCAACAATCAATGTGATCCACCTGACAACCTTTGAAGTGACCAGCAATGACATCCACCGCGTGATGATAAGCCACCATCCACGGGTCCTTGGAGTCCCAAGTGCCTGAAACTTGCTGAGCCACAAGATCTGAGTCGCCAAAACACCTTACCCGGCTTAAATTCATCTCCTTAGCCACTCTGAGGCCATGAAGCAGGGCTTCATATTCAGCATCGTTATTGGTGCAAGGGAACATCAGCCAGAGCACATAACAGAACTTATCACCTTTGGGAGATGTCAGAACAATTCCTGCCCCTGATCCTTCCAGCTGCTTGGATCCATCAAAGTGTATAGTCCAGTACATGTTATCCGGCTTTTCCTCAGGAGCTTGACACTTTGTCCAATCGTTTATAAAATCCACAAGGGCTTGGGACTTGACAGCCGTACGAGGGACATATTTCAGATTGAGAGGCCCCAACTCCAGTGCCCACTTAGAGATCCTACCAGTGGCTTCTCTGTTTTGAATTATGTCCCCCAATGGAGCAGAGCTGACCATTGTGATCTGGTGCCCCAAGAAATAATGCTTTAACTTGCGGTTGGCCATGAACACCCCATACACTAGCTTCTGCCAGTGTGGATATCAATGCTTAGACTCTCTCAGGACCTCACTGATGTAATAAGCCGGTCTCTGAACCGGATACTCCTTCCTTGCTTCCTTGCGCTCGACCACAATTGCATCGCTGACAGCCCGGTTGTTAGCCGCCACGTATAGGAGAAAAAGGTTCTTTCTCAGCCGGAGTAGCCAATACCGGCGGCTCAGTGAGCTGCTTCTTGAGCGCCTCAAATGCTTCACCCGCCGCCATACTCCAGAAAAAATTGTCTATCTTTTTCATCATCTGGTATAGCGGGATAGCTTTCTCACCAAGGCGGCTTATGAACCGGTTCAACGTGGCGATCCGCCCTGCCAGGCGTTGGACATCGTTAATACAAGACGGCTCTGCCAGGGAGGTGATAGCTTTGATCTTATCCGGGTTAACCTCAATGCCACGTTCAGAAACTAGAAATCCCAAGAGCTTGCCAGCCGGAACACCAAAGATGCACTTTGTCGGGTTAAGCATCATCTTATAGATCCGGAGATTGTCAAAGGTTTCCCTTAAGTCGTCCAAAAGGGTCTCCTTCTTCCTTGATTTGATCATAATATCATCCACGTAAGCGTGAACATTGCACCCGATCTGACTGTGAAGGCAATTCTGCACACAACGCTGATAAGTTGCCTGGGCACTCTTGAGCCCAAAAGGCATAGACACATAACAGAAGGCTCCAAAAGGTGTAATGAAAGTCGTCTTGTCTTGGTCCTTAACTGCCATCTTGATCTGATGATATCCTGAATAAGCATCCAGGAAGCATAGACTTTCACAACCCGTCGTAGCATCAATGATCTGATCAATACGAGGGAGAGCAAAAGGATCAGCCGGACAAGCTTTGTTAAGGTCCGTATAGTCCACTCACATACGCCACGTGCCGTTCTTCTTGAGCACCAGCACTGGGTTAGCAAGCCACTCTGGGTGAAAGACCTCGACAATGAAACCCGCCGCTAAGAGCCGGGCAACCTCTTCTCCAATGGCCTTGCGTCTCTCCTCATTTAACCACCGTAGAAACTGCTTAACAAGTTTAAACTTAGGATCCACATTAAGGTTGTGCTTAGCGAACTCTCTCGGTACACCCGGCATGTCAGAAGGTTTCCATGCAAAGATGTCCCGATTCTCACGAATGAATTCGATGAGGGCGCCTTCCTATTTGGGATCCATGTTAGCCCTAATGATGAACTGTTTGGATGAATCGCCCGGAGTGAAATCTATTGCCTTGGTATCATCCACTGAAAACTTGAGGGGCGGTTCAACCTCCGTTGTGGGCTTTTTCAGTGGGGTCATATCCTCCGGGTCAACATTCTCCTTATAGAACTTAAGCTCCGCCTGAGCACAACTGGATTCTGCATAAGCCGCGTCTCCTTCCTCGCACTCAATAGCCATATTCCGATCACCATGAACGGTAATCGTACCTTTTAACCTGGGCATCTTGAGTTGTAAGTAGACATAACAGGGTCTAGCCATGAACTTAGCATAAGTCGGCCGCCCAAACAACGCGTGGCAAGGGATCTTGATCTTGACCACTTCAAACCACAAGGATTCCACCCTGTAGTTATATTCGTCACCAAAGGCGACTTCCAAAGAAATCCTGCCTACCGGATAAGCCGACTTGCCTGGCACCACACCATGAAAAACGGTGGATGAGGGCTTAAGATCCTTGTCAAGCAGCTTCATCCACCGGAAGGTATCATAATAAAGGATGTTAATACTGCTGCCTCCATCCATAAGTACCTTATTCACCATATATCCTCCCACTTGGGGGGCAACAACCAAGGCCAGCCGCCCCGGATCATCAACACGTAGCGGGTGATCCTCCCGGCTCCATGTCATGTCATATTCAGACCACTTCAAGTACTGCAGCAGAGCCGGCGCAACTGCATTAACCGCCCGCTTACGCAATTTTCTGATCCCGCTTGTTAAGGCTGGTTGTGAAAACATGATACTGGCCCGAGCTGAGCTGCTTCGAATTACTCTGATACCCAGACTGGTTATGCTGCTGTTGATTGTTGTTACCAGGGTTCTGAGGATGTCCTCCTCGATTGCCCTGCCCATGATGACCGGATCCTGAGCCGCCAGATCCAAATCCGGCTCCTGACCCGCCTGGTCCTGAGCCGCCGGGCGGGCCACCACCATGGTTGTTGTGTTGCTGCATGTGGTAATTCTTGAACTTCTGCATGATTAAAAGGCAATTCTTGTGTGTGCTGAAGTTCATGGCTATCACCCCATGTGTGCGCTGAAGGCTTACCAGGCTGGCTGTGTTCCGGACAGGGCTTTTTGAGCATTTCCTCCAAATTGAAAGGAGTCCTGTTTTTATTAAAAGGCGGCCTGAACTTCCCATTGCCCTTAGGAGGATTCTGGCCGGTGCTTGCTTTGGCCACCAGTTCTGACCTACCATCCGGGTTTTTCCGCTTACTCTGGTTACCATTGTTTGCCGCACCCTTGCTCGGGTTGTTCCTCTTACCTTGGTCGGCCTTCTCCCTATCAGAGTCTGGATCCTTCGTGTTATCACAGTCAGCATACTTTGTAAGAGCCATCATGAGTTCTCCCATGTCCTGACACGTACGCTTGAGCCGACCAAGCTTCTGTTTCAGAGGGATGAAGTGACAGTTCTTCTCTAAGATCAGCACTGCTTGAGCCGCCATGATCTGTTCAGATGAGTGGATGACGGTTGACACCCGTCGGACCCAATGATGAGCCGACTCACTCTCCTGTTGGATGCAATGATCGAGATCTACGATGGTCATAGGTTGTTTGTAAGTCCCTTGAAAGTTTTGATGAACCTCGCCCTTAACTCAGCCCACGAATTGATGGTATGGGCGGCAACCCTTTTAACCATGTGCGAGCCAGACCTTCAAGCATCATGATGAAGTACTTAGCACACACCGCCTCACTGACATCCAACATCTCCATAGTCAGCTCATAACTTTCGACCCAGGCCTCCCGAGGTAAATCAACAGTGTAATTCGGAACCTTGCGAGGTCCTTTGAAATCCTTCGGCAAGCGTTCACTTTGCAGAGCCGGTGATAAGCATGGCACTCCCACGGCCCTGGTGGTTACTCCCACTCCTACTGATACAGAGGGCGTGGGCTCTTGGTGAGTCACCGTGGCCAAAGCTGCCGCCTCTTGCTGGTTTCTCGCCCGGTTTATGGGAGCTTGCACATCGAGAGCCGCCTGATCGTCCCCCGGAGGTCCTCTATGCCAATCACTACTGGAAACCGCCGGCGACTCAGAGCACCAGCTAAAGCTCCGGCTGGGGAGAGGGGTTGAATGAACGCGGCTCCGGCTGTGAGCATACTTCTCCTGATGGGCCATCATCGTCTGAAGGTATTCAATGGCATTCCGTACCTCTTCCGCAAAAGGCGATTCATCCAGAATAGGGATCATTTCAAGCCGGGTGGGCACGGCCACCATGTTCTTAGCTGGGTTAGAATAATGACCCGCCGGTGTTGGAAAGACCACTGGTGAGGCCTGGTTTCGTCGGGCCGGGTGTGGCGTTGGTCGAACCGCCGGCCGACTTCCAGGTGCATCCACTGCCTGTCCCGTTCCTGGCATGTTGAAGAGATTCCTAGCCTCATAATGTTCTGGTAAGCGGGATTGATGCCTCATCCGATGCACCGCAGCCGCCGATTGCTGTTCCAGCCTAAGGCGGAAGGCATCCGTCTTAATACGTTCCGCCTCTTCCTCCATCTGAACCTTTAGCTCGGCTATCCTTTGTTGCTCCTCCGCCATCTGGTCCTTGAGCCTCACAATCTCTAAGTTCCGAGCGGCTTGGTTATCTGGTGTAACTTCAGTGGCCATCAAGACCGCGAGCTCGTTCATCAGATCCAGAAGAACTTGAGCCGGTGGCGACGGGTCAGCCCCCGAGGCTGCTGCTCCAGCGGCTCTGCTGCTCGCACCCGGGGCCGACCCTGCCATGAACACTGCCACATGAACCGGCGGCCCAAGATCGTCCGACTCAGAGCAATCCGACTCAGGGTAAAGCTTGTTGTAGCCCCTGAGCCCACCGTTGTGAAGCTGGTAGATCGACTCTGTTTCCCCGCTCGAAGATTCGTCCTCTGAACAGACAAGAGTCTCCTGCGATGCAGAAGCTTCAAGATTCATACCTTGAGTGAAGCCTACAAAGACGTGCTTCTGGCCCGGGTTAACACGGGCGGGTTGCATAGCACGAGCCGGCTCGACGACATCGGCGCAGACGTCCGGCCCGGGTGTAGATCCGTCAATCCTGCCGATGAAGACATGGATCCCGCCGAAAGGAACCCAAAATCCATATTCCACAGAACTGGCATCAAGCCCCCAGCCGGACTCGTCGATGTAGAGCCGGCCGTGGCGACTTTTGTTCATCCTTTTGACCACGTATCCCTCAACCCCTGGGAGAGAACCCTTCGAGAACTCAACACCGCCGAGCGCATGCCCCACGATGGGCGCCAACTGTCGTGGTTTTATCACGGCAGATGTCCGGGTGAATGGACTTGGGTTCGAGGCCATTGCTAATGTGATGGACTCAAAGGGGTTGATTAGGATGAAGGATACGAGTTTACCCAGGTTCGGCCCCTCAAGTCGAGGTAACAGCCTACGTCTTGCTTTTGTTTGTATTGCTTGATGTATCGATTACAAGGGAGCTATCGCTTGACCTAGTTCTCGATAGCCTGATCCCTAAGTCGCCCCGGGTCTCACCTTTATATAGGAGGTCAAGACCACGGGTCATACAGGTTGTAGCCGATTCTCATTACATGTCCGAGTCTATCTCTATCTTAGTTTGCCTTCCTGGCCAAGTTGTCTCCGGGCGGCTTACTGGCCCGGGTCTTCTCTATCCGGGCCACACTCCGGCCCATCCTGTCAAGCCGCCAAACGTCTTGGGCTTCAGTCTTCGCAGCCCACTCTTGGATTAATGTACGAGCCGCCTAATGTGACCCGGAGCCTGCAGGGCGGGTCTCCCCATGGGGTTATATCCCCAACAGTATTGATCTTCTCAAAAGCTTCTTGCTGTGCAGGATTAAGAACGCCCTTGGCCTTACCCTTGGTGGCGTCACAGCAGTACATGGTCTGAAACCAGTAGACTGCTCTCGTGCGCCACTTCTTATATTGCACCCCTTGAAGGTGGGCGGCTTCAGATGCACAGCAAAACCACTTGGAGTAAATTGCCTATAATAAGGTTTTTGGATTGTTGAAAATATGAGCAAATTACTACAAGATTTAATCCGGATAAGCAGCAAATAGATCATGACAGCAAAAGTATAGAATAAACTAATCATGCAGACTAGCATAGTTAATGAATCATGCAAACTAATCATGTAGACTGGCAAGATTGCATATGGTGCAACAGGAGTAGAACCGCCAGCGTTGACATTGTCGTTCATGTCATTGAGGAAGAGGTTCCCGAGGTCGGGGAAGAAATCGTCATCGAGGAAGTCATCATAGCCAGCAGTCGCGCGAGTGTGCTTCCCAAAAACCTGATTGCCTCTCTCCCGTACAGGATCACGAGAGGCGTGGTTCCAGAGGCCTGCTGTCCCTTCTCGCGGTGCATGCCGGAAGGAGAGATGGAGAAGACTTGGATGGCGGCATAATGATCTGGAACGGCGGTGGTGGAGAGACGTGCGGCAAAAATAAGCGCGTAGGTATGAGCTCGGCTCGGCTCAATCTCGTGGCGCGACGGGGCGAACGAGGAGGAGGAGTGCGTGAGGGCCTCTTCTCTTCTCACTCTCTTATAAGTGCTAGAAGAGCTCACCTTATAAAGAGGTGTTTTTCCCTCTCCACTAGCGGTATGAGACTAAACTTTAGTGCCAACCACACCACTCAAACAGCCAACACACATGGGCCATGAGAATTTCAGATTTTTGGATGGGCTTTGGGCCAAAGGCCTCATAGCAAAATCCAGCACTTAGCTAGAGAGCCTACCAGCTAAGAGCATCTCCAGCCGTTGCCCCCAGGAGGCATAAAAATCACCGCTTGGGGGCGAGCCGGCGGTGGAATCGGCGCTGGGGGCGGTTGGGCATCCAGCCATCGCCCCCCAGGCGCCGATACCGGCCCATTCGCGGCCGCTTTTCGGCCTAGATAAATAGAAAAATGGCCCGATATCAGCAAGAAACGGCCCATAGTCGACGTGGTTCGGCGTGGTTCGGCGTTCAATTCTCAACATAAATAAAAAAATTATCACATAGTTCATCACAGAAAATCAAATAATTCAACAAAATAGTGCAAAAACAACAAATAATTCAATACAAATTATATATAGTTCAACAAATAAAAACTCATATGTCATCACACGTCGAGCTAGGCGTCACCCTTGATCCTCCATAGGTGCTCCACCAGATCCTGTTGCAGTTCATGATGCACCTATGGGTCTCGGATCTCCTGACGCATACTGAGGTAGGCAGTCCAGGTTGCCGGTAGCTGGTGATCAACTTCGGCTAGAGGACCCTGCATGTAGTATGGTTCAGTGTCAAACACTGACTCTTCCTGCTCGCTCTCGATGATCATGTTGTGCAAGATGACACAGCAAGTCATGATCTCCCACATTTGATCTTTCGACCAGGTCTAAGCAGGGTACCGGACAACAGCAAATCGAGATTGGAGCACACCAAATGCCCGCTCGACATCCTTCCTACAAGCCTCCTGCACCTTGGCAAAGTGTGACTTCTTGCCTTCTGGCACATCGTTTGAGATAGTCTTCACAAATGTAGACCATCTCGGATAGATGCCATCAGCTAGGTAGTACCCCTTGTTGTAGTGCCGTCCATTGACCTCGAAGTTCACCGGAGGAGAATGACCTTCAACAAGCTTGGCAAAGACAGGGGAGCACTGCAGCACGTTGATGTCATTGTGAGTTCCTGGCATACCAAAGAAGGAGTGCCAAATCCAGAGGTCCTGTGTGGCCACCGCCTCAAGTACCACACTACAACCACCTTTGGCGCCTTTGTACATCCCCTGCCAAGCAAATGGGTAGTTCTTCCATTTCCAATGCATGCAGTCGATGCTTCCAAGCATCCCAGGAAATCCTCTTGATGCATTCTATGCTAGGATCCGAGCAGTGTCTTCCGCAAATGGGTGTTCGCAAGTATTGCGGTCCAAACACTGCCACCACTGCCCGACAGAACTTGTAGAAACACTCAATGGTGGTGGACTCGGCCATACGCCCATAGTCGTCGAGTGAATCACCGGGAGCTCCGTATGCAAGCATCCTCATCGTTGTCGTGCACTTCTGAATTGAGGTGAATCCAAGTTTGCCGGTGCAATCCTTCTTGCACTTGAAGTAGCTGTCGAACTCCCGGATGGAATTCACAATCCAGAGGAAAAGCTTCCGGCCCATCCAATAACGACGCCGAAATGTTTTGTCACTATGCAGTGGAGCGTTGGTGAAGTAGTCGGAGTAGAGCATGCAGTAGCCTTCGAGACGATGCCGGTTCTTTGCTTTCATTTTCCCTAGCGCCGAGCCACCTCGCCGCGGCTTTTCATTGCTCGCCAGCAGGCCGGCGAGGGCGGCGAGGACCATGAGATGCTCCTCTTCCTAGACGTCGGCCTCGGCTTCCTTCTCCAGCAGCGCGGCGAGCGCCTCGTCGTCCGAGTCCATTGCCGAGGCAGGCAAATCGCCGAACACCTTGCGGGCGTGATTGGAGCGTACCGCCGCTACACTTCCCCTCCGAGGCCGGGAAACGCCGAAAAAATCGCCCAGGTGGTGGCGGAGGGGATGCCTCGACGAAACCTCTGCTCTTTTTTCCGGCGGGGATGGGCTATCTAGCGGTGGCGGGGCGGTGGGCGGCTCCAGGATCAGCCGATTGGCGGCCGAACGCGCGGGGGCAGGGAGGCGAATCTGGAAGAAAAACTTAACTTTTCGCGTGACGGTGTGGGCCAGACGTGCTTTTCCCTTGCACCGGAGCCTCCGAGCGCCCCCAGTGCGCCGGGTGCGGCCTGCGATCGCCGGGCCAAAAAACGGGCCGAGCCGACGGATTTTGACATCCTAGGAACGCGATTGGGGCATTTTTTTCGACGCCAGCATCGAAAAAAATCACCTGGAGTGCTGTTGGGGACACGGCTGGAGATGCTCTAAATTCGATTAGACTTGTTTTTGTGGATTTACGAGTCCGTGATGTGGACGTGTGAATCGGTGTTTGCGCGTGCACCTTCTCCTCCGAGTCTTCCCATACGCCCGGTCCAACGCGGCGGACGCAGCAGCAAAGCCGCCGTGCCGTGTCCTTCACCCGCAAGGAACCACCCCTCCAAATCCCCAAAGACCAAACCATCCAATCCCCACGGCAAAGATCGACCGATGGCACAGCCACCGGCGACGGCAGCGGCGGCGTACGGGTGCGCGGCGTGCGGCGCGGACCTGAACCTGTCGGCGTCCCACCTGTACCCGGCGGGGACCTACTTCGAGGCGGGGAACAAGGGCACGCTGTCCTTCAGCTGGGCGGACGAGTCGCGGCTGCGGTTCGCGGCGGAGGACCGGATCCGCCCCTTCTTCGAGACGCTCGACTACTGGGGCATCCACCGGAAGCGCACCCGCATCAGCTGCGACGCCTGCGCCAAGCTCCTCGGCCACGTCTACGACGACGGGCCGCCGGTCATGGACGGGACGGGCCAGCTCGGGATGGGGCCCAGCCAGGTCGTCCCCCGCCGGCCCAGGTACCGGATCAAGGTCAAGGCCGTCACGTCCACCGCCGGCTCCTCCTCCGCCGCCGCCGCCCCGCGCTGAGCTGAGAGAAGCTTGATACTTGCAGATGCTTCTTCCTGCTGTAAATCAGTGCCACTACATGTAAAATGAACTTGAGCATCGAAGACGTTGTGATCCATCAAGCTTCGTCCAACTGTTCTTATCCGATTTGCTGTGAAAATCGAAGTTGATCTGATTTGCTGTGAAAATCGAAGTAGTTCTGACCAGTTCGCTCTTCGCTGCTGTTTGGCGTCTTTGACGCACGTAAGTCGCAACCCAACCAGTTCAAGCTGCTACTCAGCCAGACCCGACCCACAAAAACAACCCAAGAGAGTAAGAGACGACGCACCCGACCCGACCCGACCCACACCACACACCACCATGGCCGTGGCCGCACGCGCACGCGCACGCGGCTCCCCCCTCCTCCGCGCCCTCGCCGGCAGGAGGGGGCCGCCCCCGCCGCCGACGCCGGGGTCCCGATCCATCCACGAGGGGCCCGACACCATCGACGAGCTCCTGGACCGCCACCTCTCCAAGAAGTCCCCATCACCCATCCTCGACGACGACGCGGCGGAGGCCCTGGCGCGGCGGCGGCTGACGAGCACGCGGCGGGAGGCGCTGGGGCTGTACCGGGACATCCTGCGGGCGACGCGGCTGTTCGAGTGGCCCGACGAGCGCGGCGTGCCGTGGCGCGAGTCGCTGCGCGCCAACGCGCGCCGCGAGTTCGAGGAGGCCCGCGGCGAGCGCGACCCGGAGGTGGTGGCGCGGCTCCTCATCGGCGGCCGCGACGCCGTCGACCAGGCCCTGGAGCGCGTCGCGGAGGCCTCTCGCCGCATGGTCCAGGCCGAGGAGGCCAAGCGCCGCGGCGGGCCGTAGATCCCCCCACCCCAACCCCGACCACGACTCGATGCGCCCCATGCTTCCTCTTCTTCTTCTTCAGCTGCTTATGTTTGCTAATTTCGTTGTAAAAGCCACCATGTACGAAGGCTTGTGCCATGCCACACAAAATGAGTTTATGTCATGCCTAGTTCTACCTCTTCCAAGAAATGTGACGGGAAATCAACTTTCATTTTGCATTTGATTTGATCCATGTATGATGTATGTGTGCTATACAGGTACAGCTATACACTGTGTTATCTGCAATTCCAAAAATTTCAGTTGAAAAGAATTGGCTTTTTACATCACATCATTCTCAGTTACAAAAGTCAAAAGGCGAGCAGCGTGTAATCTCCATTGCCAGCAGCAAGACAAAGCCCTGTTCCTCGAGCCAATGCGACGAGTACATGAGAGTTGATCCCTCATGAGAGTTGATCCCGGTTCCTCAAGATTGTGCTGGTGCTGGCGTCAGAATTCAGAAGCTTTTGTTTAGAGCAAAAAAGGAGCATCAGATTTCAGAAGCTGTGTGATGTCTGAAACTGTGACATACAGCTGCAGCTTGTCATGAAACTATATCTGCATCCTGGCGTTCTCTTGCTCTTGCCGAAATGCTTTCATGCTTTGCCATCAACCATAACTATTCTGTTCACCAGTAGTCACCGCAGCAACAAGAGCCATCAGAGAATTGGTGATAGATATTGGTGTCGCCGACAACAATCCTCCGTCCTGAATATTTCGATATCAACTTCAGCGCATGATGGCAGTCGTTGCATATGCGCACGTTCTTCTTGACAAGAACTGGGGTTCCGGCCTTGGACGATATCAGACCAAAGACAGCAGCTAGCCTTACACTATGCTTGTTAGGCTCTGTAGTTCTTCTCGACTCCAGAGAGGCTGGATCAGATTGATTCGTTGGGTCAACCGTTTCTCCAATCTTTCCTGAGAGAAAGTTGGACACTTCTTGAATCATCTTGCTCTGAGGGTGTGTCATATCCCCGTTGACAAAACTGCAGGTGATACCATGAAGCTCAATTATGCTTCTTGGATCTGTCCTTCGCAGCCCCTTCTCCTCCATCAGTGATCTTATTCTCTCGACATCCTTCCATCTCCCAGCATCGGCATACATGGAAGAAATAAGAACATAGCAACCTGTGTTATCATGTTCCAGTTGGTCGTGTTCCAGTTCGAATATCCTCTCTGCTGCGTATTCTGCTATGTCTATATCATTGATGTTCCTGCTTGCAGTCAGTAGGGAGCCCCAAACCCTGAATGTTGGATCTATTGGCATTTTCTCAATAAATTGCATAACGTCTCTAAGATCACCTGCCCGACCGAGCAGATCTGTCATGCATCCGTAGTGCTCAATCTGTGGGATCATACCATAGTCATGTTGCATTGAATTGAACTGCGCCCAGCCTTCATCTGTCAAGCCTGAGACACTGCAAGCAGTCAAGACGGAGACAAAGGTACTCTCATTTGGTTGCAGGCCGTCACATTTCATCTCGGAGAACATCTCCAGTGCAGTTCTCCCCTGGCCATGAATCGCATAGCCCATTATCATTGTGTTCCAAGAGATGACATCCTTACCTGCCATTTTGTCAAATATCTCCCTTGAGCACACAACATCACCACACCTCGCATACATATGCATAACTGTGTTCATGATGAGAGTGCTGTCCCCGTAACCTAGCCTGATAATGTAGCTGTGCATTTGCCTGCATTGTCTCAGCAACCCCAGCGAAACAAACGCCGGTACCACTGCCGACATGGTGAAATAATCAGGGTAAAGCGGCTGATTCAGTAATTCGAGGAACAATGTGATGGCTTCCATATACATCTCCTTGTACATGTAGGCAGCGATCATATTGTTCCATGATACCAGAGTTTTGGTCGTCATCTGTCCAAATACCTTCTCCGATGATTTCACTTTGCCAACTTTGTTGTACATCTCAAGAAGAGCGGTCTCAAGCACCACATGAGGAAGAAACTGTCTTCTTGTTATGTAACCGTGAACGCTCCTTCCATACAGTGAGCTCTCAGTTTGAGCACAGGCAGCCAGCAGATTGATGGCGGTGACAACTTCCACCTGGTGGCCCTCTGCCTTCATTTGCACGAAGCAGTCAAATGCCTCCTCGGGCTGTTCATTGAGCGCATACCCACCTATCATGCAATTCCATGTCACCACGGTCCTCAACGGCATCATCGCAAACACGCCCTCGGCAGAAGCAATGTCGCCACACTTGCAGTACATGTCAAGGATAGAAGTGCCAACCTTGACGTCATGCTCCATCCCGTGCCTGATCACGTAGGCGTGGACCTCCCGCCCTTGCATCAGCGCCGATTCCAAGCAGCACGCGGCGAGTGCGGCGATGATCCCGACGCCGTCATGCTGCACCTCCAGCTCCTCGTGCATCTCCCGGAAGCAGCCGAGCGCGAGCGCCCCGAGCCCATTGGACACGTAGCCGTCGACCATGGAGTTCCAGGTGACGATGTCCCTGGCCGGCATTCCGTCGAACACCCTCTCGGCGTCGTCCACCAGGCCGAGCCTGGCGTAGAAGGCGAGGAGCGAGTTGCCCGTGTACACGTCGGCGGCCGCCAAGCCGAGCCTGATCGCCGCCGAGTGCGCCGCGCGGCCGTCGTCGAGCGCGCCGAGCCGCGCGCAGCACTTGAGGACGACGGGGAAGGTGAAGCGGTCGGGGCACGCGCCGGCGGACAGCATGGCGCGGTAGGCGGCCAGCGCGGCGCCCGGGAGGCCCGCGTCGGCGAGGCCCCGGATGACGACGTTGTGGAGGAATGCGTCCCGGCTCCCGGCAGACGCCAGGGCCTCCAGGGCGTCGTCCATGCGGCCGGCGGCGGCGTGGGATAGGACGAGCGACTTGGTGCCGCCGGGCCCGCCGCGCTTGGGCCGCACGCGCGGCGGGGGCTCCTTGGAGGTGGCCGCGGCGACGTGCTGGGAGGCGCAGGTGGCGGTGGTGGTGGCGGCGGCGGCGGCGTGGGCGCCGCGGGAGGCGAGGAGCAGCGGCGTGGCCATGGGTGGAGCACGGGGCCGGCCTATCCGGGATGAGCCGAGCCAACCAAGCGAAGCAAGGGGACAAGAGGGTGGTGACGTGTCCGCTGGATTGCACCGTCGTAACGGCGTTTGCTGCTTCGCCTGAGCCGAAAATTACCTCCTCCAATTTTACTCAAGCGTGAATAGTAAGCAAAAGATATACTGTAGTAAATGTTTTCAAAAGAATCTGAACTTTTTTTTGTAAATATTCGTGTTAGTGTCGCAGACGTCCTTCAAAGTTTTCATGCGAAACGGAAAAGCGGTGCTTCCTTGGTGAAAAAAACAAATTTATGATAACATTTTTTAGCTGACATTTGATTTTTATTTCTGTACGGGGCCAAAATGTTTAACCTTTTTGTTTAGAAATTTGTACTTATGTCGCAATGAACACATGGAATTTTTATTGGCTTTTTTTTCACCTCAATTTTTTTTTCACGTGCACTCTTGCTCGCTCCCGGGAACACCAACAAATTCCTCCAGTTTACAATCACACCATTTCTTTGCCTTCATTTTCTGCCGGGAAGTCACGCACTGGCCAAACACAGCCAAAATAAATTGGACCCGAATATCCAGCGAACTGGCAAAATAAATATTTTTCATGACAAATTGTGCCCACCGAGGATAACTTTACTTGATGAGCATGATAAATCCGTCTCGGTTCATTTTTGCCAAAAATTTACCATGCTCGCAAACTAAATTTATCATTCAAACACCAGTATCATTCTCACATCATTATACCATTAAAAACATTCGAGTTGCCATGTCAAAAAAACTAGCATCAATTTTTGTCCTTTTTGAAGAAATTTGGGAAATTCGGCCATTAACAAAAAATTGGTACGGTGGGTTTTGGCCATCATCCAAAACACACCTACTTCCTCCTTTTTTGGCGTATGAGGTCCATCTATTTTGACCTAAGTCTTAACACTTTTATGTTTGATGAAGCTTATTGTTCATGTCTCACGCCATGAGCTTATTGTTCATGGCATGGCAGAGCCTACCGAAATAGGTTCTGATTGTCCCGCGCCAACTAGGAATGACCAGTGCGCGAAAAATACGACTGCATTAGAGGGGTTTTCTTTTCTTTAAACTTCCTAGAAAATACTATTGCCTCTAGCATCTAAAGCAGTAAAAGCTGCTCCAGAAAATACTTGCAAGAAAACAGATGATGCTCGCACAGAAAATACTTGCAAGAAAACAGATGATGCTTGTTAAAAGAACAAGTGCGCATCGCTGTGGTGGATACAGATTGGGTCCACCGTGTGCATAACCCACAAAAATATATCAGCAGCAGATACTACAAAAATGTTCTGAATTTGCGACGAATTGTCCTGATGATGCTCAGGTGGTGGTGATGGTAGATGTCCTCCTTAAGTTGCTAGCCCATCTTTCAAAACCATGAGGCCTCGTTAGGTTACGCAGGGTTTAAAGAGGTTTGACAGGGATTGAAGGGGATTAAATTGTTTGCAACGAATTGTCCTGATGATGCTCAGGTGGTGATGATGGTAGATGTCCTCCTTAAGTTGCTAGCCCATCTTTCAAAACCATGAGGCCTCGTTCGGTTACACAGGGTTTAAAGAGGTTTGACAGGGATTAAAGGGGATTAAATTGTTTGCAACAAATTGTCCTGATGATGCTCAGGTGGTGGTGATGGTAGATGTCCTCCTTAAGTTGCTAGCCCATCTTTCAAAACCATGAGGCCTCGTTCGGTTACGCAGGGTTTAAAGAGGTTTGACAGGGATTGAAGGGGATTAAATTGTTTGCAAGTTAAAATCCCTTCCAAACCTCCCCAATCCATTTCAATCTCTGTGATGAAGGGATTAACCGAACATGGCCTGAATTATACACATTCCTTCCTTTTCAGGATCTGCAAAGTCAAAAACACATTTATTAGTTTAGTCGGTTTGATACGTCATGCAATGCGCATTCCACGAGTATATCGGTATCACACAACAGCATATGCAAACTTACCTTGTAAAGGAGACTAAACAGAATTCTAAGATGGATTTTCTTTGTTCACTAGCCGTGATACACATGAATATGTATTCGACTAATACAGTGAAAACTGAAGGGAAAAAAATAAGTAACAAAGCGGCTGCAACAAAAATCGTGTTTGTTCAAGTACCTCTTGAAGATTTCGGAGCAGCCTTTCTTCGAAATCGATAAGTCCAGTTCCGGAAACGTTGCATCTTCTCGGTTCAGGTGTTTGATGAGTTGACTCTGCTGGCAACACGTCCGGTTCTTCAACAAGAGAAACAGTTAATGGGACCAGGAATACATTGTAGACAGAATGGTTCTCAAGTGCCGTTTTCTGTTAAAAGAACAAGCATTTGTTAGCCACATAGTAGAAACATACAATCGATTCCAAGAACAAAGCTCGGTAAAGATCCACAAGATGAAATGCAAATGAAACCAATGACAGAAATATTGAACCATAAATAGAGACAGCAAGAAGCCATGCACGATCAAACATGGGCATGTTGCCGACATTGCAAGAATGGCTTATGAACTTCTATCTTGCGGTGGATTGTAAACAAACTCAATTTTCTGTGCTATTTCAAGATCTAAAGGACTTTTGCGGTGGAAAAACTCTCCCAGACAAGAACAATAATATATAGAAATGAGACTTACTGCTGCCAATTTGGAAGCCATGACAACAAGTGCTGAACCCTTGCTCTTTGATTTACTAGTCCTGATCACAATGTCTTCAACCGTGCCAAATTGCTTAAAGATCTCGTCCAGCTTTGCTGCGGTGTAGTAATCTGCACCCCCTTCCCATGAAACCTTCAAGATCGTACCCTCGTCTGTTTTTGGTCCGTGTGCCTAAAGAAAAAAAAATATACCAAGTTGTGGTCAGTGCCATCATAGAAAATACAAATTAAAAAATCTCTTGCAGCGTACAAATAAACAGTATCCTGCATAGTTTTGAAATCTACATTGGTGCTAAGGAAGAAAAATGAGACATGTACACACACAACAGAAAGAAAAAAAGCTTTGCTATAATGTGTCAAAGGAAGATGTTTGATGCTGAATAATCTAGATATGTTCACATGGCTACTTTGGATGATGAAATACTTTAGCTGATCCTGTTTTAGAATGTTAGCCTGCAAATGTTTTGTATGTTCATCTGTAAACGTAAGGCTACAACTGCAGTTGCAAACGCTATCCTTTCTGATCAACTGCCGTCCTTCAGGAATACAAATTCAGAAGTAAGCTAGTTTTAACTTGAGGTGCATCATTTTACTTTTCACATCGAAGTAAAGTTTAAAGATATTCCCCAACACCATTCATCTTCCCAAAAGGCAAGCACAATTGTAACCGCAGCAATAGTACATCGCTATCGATCATGCACAATGAATAAAAACGAACAAATTAAATAGATTCAGACGACAGCGAGGCATTACCGAAGTCGAAGCGACGCCAGAGATGCACGACTTCTTGAGAGCCAAGTGCTCATTCAGCCTGCGCTCGATATCGGCAGCCTTCCGCTTGTCCTCTCGCTTGGCCAGCTCGGCAGCACCGACGCGTCCGCGGGCGGAGGAGGCGCGCTCGCGCTCCTCTAGGTCCGAGACGGCCTTCCGCCGCTTGGCTCCTCTCGCGGCGGCCGCGGAGGCGGGCGTCGAACTGGCGGCGGAGGGACTCGTCGCGGAGGAGCTTGTAGGAGCTGGCCAGGCCCTGGAAGTCGGCGGTGGCGTTGGGGTCGTCGGGGCGCTTGTCGGGGTGCCGGAGCCGCGACTGCGTCCGGTAGGCCTCGTCGATCCGCTCGACGCTCAGCGCCGCGCCTTCCTCGTCGGACGGGAGGCGGAGCACCTCGTAGTGGTCGACGTCCTCTCCCTCTCGCCCCATCACAGCCATCGTATCAGATGCCGACGACGCGTGTGGATAGATATCGGGCTCTGTGCCGTGCGTGTGGTTCAGCGAGGTGCAATCCGAGCGAGCCGGGTGAGGGCAGCCGCGCCGGAGACCCTCGGCGGCGGGAGACGGGAGCGAGAGGCGGTGGGGAGCGCGATTGGGTCTGGTCTCCAGCCAAAAAGACGTAGGGGGCGTACGTGTGGGGTGCGAACTGTATAGATCGTTCCGGCTTTTGAGATGGTCTCTCTCTGCCCCGCGTCGGTCGACCCATCGGGTTTCCGATCCGTCACCTTCCTGGCCGCCCGATTAGCGTCTCGCGTGGTCGTTGGATCAGCTCTCATTAACCCCCCTTGTTTCGGTCCATGATACGCACATGAAAAAAAAAACTCGCTCACAACCCATCTCCCATTCTCGCCGGTTACCGCGGTTCTTGCGCTTCTTCGTCGACAGGCAAGTTTGATGGTGATGGTGATTGGTGGGCTTGTTGGCGCCGGTGTGGTTTTATGTGCGGTTGAGGGTGTGCTCGTAGCTTGGGTGAAGACCCTGTCTTCGTCTTGTGTCATGACTAGCGATGGCGGCGGTTGCAACCGTCGTTAGCCATCGGGGGGCATCACTGTGTTTGCTGCCGCACCCCTCTCGCGGGGATCCAGTCATCGGTGTAGCTCCGAGGGAAACCCTTGATCTCCTGTGATCGGACGATGTCTGCGCCTTGGTGTCATATTTCCTCTTGGGGGCTTCGTCTTTGGAGATGGACACCGACATGCAGGACCAGTGGAAGGCGGTGGTGTTCGTATTAGGGCTTGTGTGACAAAGACGACGAGGTCAAGCGATGTTGGAGACGTTACATTGGTTGAGGTAGTCGGCTCTTCTAGGGCGTGTTCATAGGATTGTCTTGATCGGTTGTTTGTTGCTATGAAGTTGAAGTTATGACGGCGGAATCCCGATGGCGTACATGACACGCGATAGGCGGTCAGTTCGGTGATATTCCGCGGCATCAAACTTACCTAGTTCTCCTTCAAACTCCACGTCAAGGTCAAAGCTACGTTATCTTCTCCCAGATGTCTGAGTGCTGGCGCGAATCTTCATATGACTCCACACGGTCTCTTCAGTGTGGATTGGGTGGACGATCTTCATATGACTCCACACTTCCCTGTTTGCAATTGCCGATTCAATCTCGAAGGCCGTCAAATTCTAGCCGCCGGTGTGATAAGCCCTTGTTGCTCGCTACATCACCGCCAACATGCTCCTCGATGCCAAGCACACCTCAGATCGACGCGCTCCATCCCCGTTGGCGGCCCAGCTCGCGGCACCGCCCCACCTACTTCTTCCCGTCGACCATGGCGATGCTCCTGGGCACCTCCACTATCCACTCGCGTCGAAGCTTCTCTTCTGTGGCCATCCTCCTCAGTTTGGCTACACCGGTTGTGGCCTAGCTACTGTACATTGACCTGCTAGCTGCATCTGGGCAAATAACTTCAAGTTCAGAGCATGACGGCTCATCTGCTAGTTGCAACACAAACACATAACTATGTGCTCTGTTCATTTGCATCCTTAATTCTGCTGGATATGATTGTGCTGAAGTTATTCTCTTATTCGTGGACGGAGCATAGAAGAAACGAAAGGAATATGATCAGCATGATGGCAAAAGGAAGATGAAAGTACCAAAATTATGTTGTTGTGCATGCCTCTATCGATAAAGATTCAATGCTTTGTAGAGATGTCCGTGCAATTTGTTTCACTCAACTAGAGCAAACTGTTAGATAATTTGCATCATTAGGATGGCGTCAACATGAGTAGACTGCATCTAGATCACCCAATATAATAGGAACAGGGAGTTTAGAATTCCTTTACTTGCTACTAATGTTGACATGATGGCCTACCCGTTGCAGGCAAAGTGGCAGGACGAAGTGGTCGAAGATGACGATCTCCTCGACGACCTTATTCCTTCAAGGCGCCATCGGCACTGCCCAGGGACGGCGGTGGCGGCCAGGCAAGGTCTTCTCGTCGCTGCAATGCTCCCCTGATAGGAGGGGTGAGGGAATATATGGAGGAGAGTAAGCCGTACGTGAATAGAGTTCTCGTAAGTCGCTGGCTTTCTCCCTGTATCCTCTTATATAGTGCTGGTGATAGGGGACCTAAACCATGTGTTGGTTAGGGTGCCCCGATCAGGGCATGTAAGTTGGAGATGAGGTTCACGTACGTTGGTAGGTGGGCCTCTCTCACTCTTTATTTTCTTTTTTGTTACGATGTTGGATCCAATAGGCCTGTTAAGCCTTTTAGATCAAACCAACATTCTCACCCTTGATCGTTAGGCTTAACTTCATTTGCCCATCTTCCATAGGAATGATGTGCCAAAGTGAGTTGTTGCCACATCTCAAAATGACATAGAACCTCAAGGCTTATAGCACACACGCCTAGTTTGAAATGGAAAATATTTTGCTTATTGGGGAGTGGTTTATTTTAATGGTCCTCTTATTCCTAAATCATAAGGCTTCTAGTAATCCCATGCCGGCAACATGCTCATGAAAAGTACTGGGTAGTACGACTTTAGTTAGCGGATCCGCAAGCATATGCGTCGATATATGCTTAACATCAATTGTTTGATCCTGGATTCTATCTTTCACAACGCGATACTTTAGGTCAATGTGTTTGGTAGCATCACTTGACATGTTGTTACTGACGTGTCTTGAGACTGCGTCGGTATTTCCCCAAATAGGAAGGGATGATGCAGCACGGCGATGCAAATTATTTCCTTGAGTTAAGAAACCAAGGTATCAATTTGTAGAGGAAGATCAAGCAACTATTTAAACAACACCTGCACACAAATAACAAATACTTGCAACCTGACGCGTAAGAGAGGTTGTCAAGCTCTCAATGATAAAAGATAGATTAGTTTGTGATAGTTTGGGCAAATAGATCTCGCAAGAACACAAAATTAAAGAAGTAAACAAAAAGTGCAGCAAGGTATTTTTGGGTTTTTGGATTAATAGATCTTAAAACAAAAATGGAAAAAGGATAGATCGGAAAGCAATATGTTGGAAAAGTAGACCCCGGGGCCGTAGGTTTCACTAGTGGATTCTCTCATGAGTATAGCACACGGTGGATGAACAAATTAATGTTGGGCAATTGATAGAAGATCGAATAGTCATGAAGATATCCAAGGCAATGATCATTATATAGGCATCATGTCCAAGATAAGTAGATCGAAACAATTCTGCATCTACTTCTATTACTCCACACATCGACCGCTATCCAACATGCATCTAGTGTATTAAGTTCATGGAAAAACGGAGTAATGCAATAAGAATGGTGACATGATGTAGACAAGATCTATTCATGTAGGAATAGTTCCCATCTTGTTATCCTTAATAGAAATGATACATGCCTGCCTTGCTGCCCCTTCTGTCACTGGGAAAGGACACCACAAGATCGAACCATCACAAAGCACCTCTTCCCATGGCAGGAAAAATTGATCTAGTTGGCCTAAATAAACCAAAGATTCGAAGAAGAAATAGGAGGCTATAATTAATCATGCAAATAAGAGATCAAAGAAGACTCAAATCATATTCATGGATAGAAACTGATCATGCACTCAAAATTCATCGGATACCAACAAACACACCGCAAAAGTCATTACATCAAATAGATCTCCAAGAGACCATTGTATTGAGAATCAAAAGAGAGAGAGGAAGCCATCTAGCTACTACCTACGGACCCATAGGTCTATGGTGGACTACTCATGCATCATCGGAGAGGCACCCATGAAGACGATGCACCCCTTCGTGTTGGTGTTAGATTGGATCTCATGGTTCTAGAACTTGCGGCGGCTGGAATTGTGTTTCATCGAATCCCCTATGGTTTTCCGAATATTTGAGAATTTATAGAGGTGATAGTCGGTGGAGGGGGTCCCCAAGGCATACATAACCCATGAGGACGTGCCTGGGGCCTCTGGCATGCCCTGGTGGGTTGTGGGCGGCCTGGGCTCCCTCTTGGCTGCTTCTTTGGCCCATTGGCACTCTTCTGGTCCAAAGAAAATCTCCAAAAAGTTTCGTCTCAATTGGACTCCATTTGGTACTGATTTTCTGCGAAGTAAAAAACAAGCAAAAAACAACAACTGGCACTTTGGCACTATGTCAATAGGCTAGTCCCAAAAAATGATATAAAGTTGCTATAAAACGATTGTAAAACCTCCAAGATTGATAATATAAAAACCTGAAACAACCAAATTTATAGATACATTGGAGACATATCAGTTACTCATATAGAAAATTGTGGGTTGTTATTGTAGTACAATAAAATTAGTTTAGATATGTTGTCAACCACTTTAAGCCCGAGAACAAAATTCTTTAGCCATACAGCCAGCCTGGCGGCCTCAAAACATGCTACAAATTCTGCTTGCATCGTAGATGCAACCGTTAACATCTGTTTGGAGTTTCTCCATGATATGGCTCCTCCAGTTAGTGGGAATATGAAACCTGACATGGATCTCTTACTATCCAGACACCAGACAAAATCAGAGTCTGAATAATCAATAATTTATAGGTTATTAGTTCTTCTATATGTAAGAATGAGATCCTTAATTCCTTGCATATAACGCAAAACTTTCTTTGTCGCCTTCTAGTGGTCCGGTCCTGGATTTGATTGGTATCTGCCAAGCATCCCGGTTACAAAACATAAATCTAGGCACGTACACACTTGAGCATACATGATCCTTCCGATAGCTGAAGCATGGGGAACCAACTTCATGTGATCATTTTCATAGTGGTTCCTTGGACATTGAAATATCCCAAACTTATCGCCCTTGACTATATGAGCAGGTGAGGGTGAGCACTTATGCATATTGAATTTTTGTAACACTCTCTCAAAGTATGTCTTTTGAGATAGTCACGGCGTTCCTCCGGGCCTATCTCGATGAATCACGATGTCAAGGACATACAAGGCATCACCAAGATCTTTCATATCTTTAACATCCCAAACTTTGGAATGTTATAATAATTATTAGAATGTTTGTTTGTTTGTTTGTTTGAGTGATTGAAAGTGAGTGAAATTTGAAACTTTTTGAAAGTTTATTGAGAGGGAATGAAATGACTTTCCCCAAACATTCAATCTGCATTTTGATCACCAGGAATTCAAATTCATTTCATCACAAAACCCTAGAGTGAAGATGAAATGACTTCTTCCATTTACAGAAATGAAAAGGGATTTGAAAATGATTTGAATTTCCATTTTGAAAATATTTCAAATTCAGAAAACTTTATGCAACTCAATGATTTTTATGAGAGAAGATAATATGACTTCTTCAAATTATATGAAATATGAGTTGGAAGTTTAAAATAAATCTTTGAATAGTGAATGTGAAAATCTTTGGATTTTCTTTTGGAATCATTTCATATTTGGTTCCTATTCCAATTTTCAAAGTATTCAAACCCCTGACAAAAATTTGAGAGGAGTAACATGACACTCCACACCAGGGACTTCTTGGTGATTTATTTGAATAATAAAAACCAGGGGTTATTCTGAAAAAAATATTTGCAAAGGGATTTAAAAGCAAAAGGGCAATTTCTGAAAATAATATTTTTTCCAAAGTATTCAAATGCAAGAATAAAAATGTCCATTAAATGGCATTTATTATTATGTTAATTTTGATATAACATTTGACTATATTTGGAATTTATTCGAATGCATTGAACAAGTTTTATGGCTCTGGTAAAATCATAAATAGAAAACGGTAACGGTTTATAATAAAACCGGCCGGCCCACAGCCTTTAAAGCCGAATTCATTTCGTAACGGTCGCCCGCTGACTACACTCGCCCTCTCCTCTCGCTGACGTGTGGGACCATCGCCCGCTCCTTTCTCCCGCGCGGTCGTCCTCCTCCTCCCGCACGCGCCGTCGTCGCCGGTTCCCCTCGCCGCGGATCTCCTCCTCTTTTACTTCCCCGACCACCGCACTGACCCTATAAGTACCCACCCCTCTCACG
The DNA here is from genome assembly GCA_022496015.1 of Hordeum marinum. NCBI lineage: Eukaryota > Viridiplantae > Streptophyta > Magnoliopsida > Poales > Poaceae > Hordeum > Hordeum marinum. The sequence continues at coordinate 484,088,290 of CM039675.1, forward strand.
CATCCATTCCTCTTGCTTTCCCCCTCTCTTCGAGCCCCCACCTCGCCGGAATCGCTCGCCGGAGCTTTCGGTCGCCGCCGCGCCTCTCCCCTTCTAGCGCCCGTCTCCGACCTCCCTGACCTCTCCCGAGCGCACCATCGAGCTCCTCTCGCCCGTGCGCACCACCCCATCCCCTGCCCGAGCCCCAGAGACCCCAGACCCGCCTTACCGTCACCCTCGCTGGAGTAACCTCCCCACCCGAAGCTCGAGGAGCTCCTGCCCGTCGACTCCGACGCCCCCGAGCCTCACTGACGCCACCGATGTGCTCGCCGTACTCGCCGCCGTCGACTAGTGCCCTCGCCGTCGCCGGAGGACCACCGGAGCGCCGCCCACGTCGACCACTTCGCCTCGGCCTCGCCGGAGAAGCCCTCGCCGGCGACCCACCACCGCGGTGAGCTCCACCACCTCTCTCCCCCGTCCGATCTGGATCTGACGATCCAGATTAGAACCTATTAAACGCGAACCGTTTTCTTCTAAAGCACCGGTCGACCGCCCGAAAACCCCTAGCACACGCCCACCTGGACGAACTAGAGCATGCCACGTAGCCCCCTGACTGTTAGAAACGAATTTTTCTTTTCTGTTTTAATTTCTGTTTCCAGAATAGGTTAGGATTTCATTTTCCTTATATCTTTTAAACTATTTAATGTTTGTAATTGATTCTTTTTGCAGTAGATCACAAATTTCATCTAGTTTCTGTAGATATCAAATTTGACTATGTTTAAAAATTTAAATTTGAATTTAAACAGATTTGATTTAAATTTTGTTTTCTGAATATCTTGAGTTTTAAAAGGTATTTTTGATTGATTCTTTTTGCTACTTGTCACTAGTGATATTAGTTATCATTAGGAAGAGTTTGAGAATTTTAGAATATTTGAAAATACTGTTTTCAACCAAAACAGATTCTGTTTAATTCCTATGTTGTTTAGTTAGCTTAATTTTTTCTTTAGTTATTTTGAAAATCTGAATATGATTTATGTTATGTTTTAGATTTCATTTAGTTCTGTTGTTCTAAATTTAGGATTTATACTTACTGTTAAAACAATAATAATAATTTGCTTAGTTTATTACTATGTTGTTATAGGAACATTATATTTTTAACTAAGCATTGTTTCATAAAAACAGACTAGTTAGTAATAGTTAATTTTAACAAAGTTTTATATTATTAAAATTCGATTTTCCAAGAAAAAGTTTCCAGTAATATTTTCTGTTAAGAAATTTTTTGTTAATAAAAATACTTTAGTTTTGCCCTATTATGATAGGAAAACTATGTTCTTTATCATTAGGTAATGTGTTATAAAACAGTTTAATTTAGTAGAAATTCTTTTCACAAAACTTTTTGATAATCTAATTATGTTTTGTAATAAAGGTTTTTATAAATTATTTTCTGTTAACTTAGTTATTTTACGAAATGTTTTCTTTTAGTTTATAGTTGTGCTTGTAGTTAAATTCATTAGGCAAACACTCATGTTGTTAGAATGTTGTTTTCATAGTTTTAGTTGTTTTTCAAAAGTAATTCTTTTGCTAGTAAAATATTTACTAAAATACTTTTGTTGTATTTTACTTTGTTATTGTTTGTTACTATTTGAAAATAATTGTTTTAGGGGAAAACTACTTTAGTTGCTTTTATGAAAACTTTCTTGATTTTAACTTTTATCTTAAGTATTGCCTTCATCAACCTTGTTGTTTTGTTTCTTGTGTTATCTTGTGATTGTTAGAATTGATTGCTAGTATGATTGCTTATGAATGCAATGTTTGCTATATAGATTTTCATCGGAGAGTGACGAATAGTCTATCAAGTTATTTCTGAGAGCGATCTTTATCTTCATCAACAGTACAGGCAAGTTCACCTTGACCATCTTTTCATACCTATGTTTTATTGCATGTAGTGACATCATTCAAGAGATCCCTCCCGTAGTGTTATTGAAACTCTTGTAGTTGAGTAGAATGCATGAGGTAGGAACCCACCACTTGTTACTAAAGCCCCGGGAACGCTAGTTAGTGCAATGCTATGCTAACGTAGACGGGTTCTGGTATGAGTGTTCGTGAGTGGTGTGAAGAAGGACTCCACGTCAAAACGACGACTTCATGAAGACATCTTCAAGTCCTGCTTATTCAAGACTTCAAGACTTCAAGACTCGAGAAGACAAGTTTTCAATACACACTACTGGGTGAAGGATGGTTGATTGGGCATCCCTGGAGAAACCAGTGGATGGTCGGGATGCATGGAGAAGCGCCATGACATCTTGCGGAAAGCTTCACCCAGACTCAAAGAGAAGGATGAATACTTCATGCTCGGAAGCTTACCTGTGTAGCCACAAGTCATTATGGGCTCTGGCTTGGTTGATCTTTGTTGTGACTCTGCTGGGCAGTGCTACGAGATGTAGTCGACGTTAGGATTGGGATGGGCACTGTCGGACAGTCAGGGAAGCACTCTGAAAGACCATGTTTCTTTCATCCTGTTCTCAAACACCAGGCAGTGCGAGGACTTACCAGGAGGGAAAGAATCTTGTGGGTAAAGTACACAACACTCTGTAGAGTTAAACCTAATCGATTAGCCGTGTCCCCGGTTACGGACAATTTGAGCTTCTAGACTTGGATCTATCTCTGAACTCTCAACACTGGACTGATAACTAATTGTGGGCAACTTAATGATACTTGTGGGCAATTGAGACATTGGTTGGCGGAACCATGTCATGATAGGTAACTCCATAGTGAAATTCCTGATATTCCTTTGTTGTAGGAAAATAAAATCAGCTTTTACGCAAAAACTTAGACACAGAGCCACAAAGCCTTTGCATATAGAATAGCCTTTATTCTCCTGTTCTACTATGGTGATCTTGCTAGTACATTCAATGTACTGACCTACACGGCTGCAACGTCTTATGTTGCAGATACTCTTCTACGACGGGTAAGAGTACGATTCAGGGTTACGGTCCGCACTCAACTTGCCGTTGGTGTTATTGGGACTCCACTCCCGTTGACTGTATCCGCTGCTATTTTAAGGTATATATTAGTTTTACGTTATTTACATGTGATTGCACTTTGATATATACATTGATGTACTGTGTGTGCCAGCATACTGATCCAGGGATGGCACCGAACACACAGAGGCTTGACTCGTTTTGAGTCGGTCGCTACAGAAATGGTATCAGAGCACATGTTGACTGTAGGACGTGACCCTAGAAACTGGAAAGCCCTTAGGAAATGATTTCTCGAAAACTTTGTTTTCAGAAGACCTTCTACTTCTCATCCCTTCTGAGTTTTATCAAGAGTTAGAAAATACCCTTTTCCCCTTGACCACACGAAGGATCAACTGAAGCCCTCCAAGAAGGACAAGATATCAGACAACTGGTGACCAACTCAGACAAAGATGTATTACATTATGGAAGAGCTACAAAAGGATTGAAGATTATACAGATCTGAAGAAATTGAAGGCCATGAAGAATTTCCAAGATATTATGCCCCTAGAAGACCAAACCATGTTGTATACTTACGATAGATACGATGATTTGTGAACTGTCATTTGTGTGTAAGTTTTAATTTTTGACAGCCTCAACAAAAAAAATCTATTTTTAAAACCATTGTTTGTATTGTGTGTATCTCCTCCTTTCTCTCTACCATCTCATCCCAAAACCTTGAACCCAATAGATGGCATATGAAGCTGGACTTGTACTTTCTGGACCAATGACCCAGCTAGAGGCAGAAGTATGGATACACAACATGGAGAATCACTTCAGGAGCAACTCGATAGCACAGAAGTATGAGGTTCAATATGCTCTCCAGCACTTTACACAAAGTGCCACAACTTGGTGGAAAATGCATCATGCCATACAAGGATTTAATGGAGCAAAGAATTGGGAAGAACTCAAGAAGACTCTGTTAAGATCCCGTCTCATTCAGAATCATTGTGTTATCCCGATGAAGAAGACCCGAGCATGCAAAATCTGTGGAGAGATAGGACACACCCAAGAAGAACACAAGGAAGGATGTCCTTATTGTGAAGAAAATCACCCTGGTGAGGAATGCCCAACTGGGCAGGTGACATGTTTCTTGTGTGAAGGAACCAACCACTACCCGGCTCAATGCCAAATATACCCCAAGGTACAGGAAGTCATCAAGCAACAGAAGGAAGCCATGAAGGAAGCCTTCAGAGGAGAATTTGGAGAATTTATGATGAAGAAAGATATTGAAGACCCTGATGGAGAAGGATTAACCAGATTTTACTCAAATGTCTGCTATACATGTGGAGAAGAAGGACATTTCTCACAGGACTGTACGAAGGAAAGAAAAGAGTATCTGGGAAACTTCCCGATAGAAGAAGTGGAGTTTGATCCACAGGAAATTGAAGCTTTGATCGGAACAAAGAACCTTAGGAAGAGACGAGCCCCTGAACAGAAGGACCTGAGTCATATTAGATGTTACAAGTGTAAGGATATGGGCCACTATGCCGATAAGTGCCCAAGAAAGGAATCAAGAACCCAAGGAGCAAGCACCAACATCAAGAAGCCCCGAGATTTGTCAGAAATCATCTGTTTTCGGTGCAAGAAGACATGACCCTACTCCTATACCTGCCCAGAGAAGAATGCTAAGCATGAGTAGTTTGAGTTCGGAAGTAATAAATGTAATAGGTAGCACTCTTATCCTTTGAGGTTATGTTATGGATAATCCATTTGTTTTAAGGATGACAATACTCTCTAAAGATGTTGGAAAGTGAATTTGAAGTTTGATTTTGAATAACATGGATGTTTACCCAAGTCAAGACATATGTCAATTCTGAGTACCTTTTCTGACACACGCAGATGACCACCCTTTATGAGTCTTTCCTCAAAGGCCCGGAAACAATCATGACCCTGACCAGTGATCATGACTACCCAAGGATCCTGAAGGATATGATGAAGCACATCCATCTTGAAGGAGATGCAGTCTACAAAGGCTACCCATTCATGGATAATGGAGTGAAACTTTGGTATGTGGAGGTACACCTTCACCGTGCAAAGGGAGTTTGCCCAAAGACTACTGGATGATACTTTTACATATCTCGTGTACCACAAGCTATTTTCTTTGACGCTGTTCGTGAAGCTGCCATGGAAGCCATACGCCATATTGGAGAAATACTTGAAGCAAGACTCCGTCATACTCAGGAATACCTGCAAGAGGTGCATACGGAGATGATGGAGATGAAGCTCATGTCCACCCTAATCAAGGAAAAGATGGAGGATTTCAAGGAGCACATCGGAAATTTTCAGTGGTACTAAAATATATCCAAGGGGAGATGAATGAATAAAGTTCAGAGTGGATGCTAGACCATACCAAACTATGTGGATGGCAGCATTTGTAATAAAGTATTTTCTAGGAGTTTTAAGAAGTGATTGAGAATGTAACCAAGGATTGAATATGAGAAGAATGGGATAGTTTCGAAGATGGAAATACCTGTATCATGAAGCACTTTTGATTTCATGAGCTTATCTTGTAACGGAAGTCTCAGAGTTTGTAATAAATTCATGAGTCAATGGAATTTATGGTGTCATGATTTACCTTATGTTGCATTTCATGAGTTGTTACTCTATGACCCAAGGTCTCCTACCATTTTCGAGGATATGAGAAAATATGGTTTATGCAAACATGATTGCATTTCATTTTAAGTGTGGTAGAAACCACAGGTACCTTCCCCGAATTAAGGAGTTTGGATAAGTGAATGCAGTTGAAGAGAATATGGAACCTCCTCAAAACTATGAGAAGGGTAACCTTGTGACAAAGTACTTTTGAGGGTTAAACAAACCAATGGAAAGGAAAATGAATTCCATGGAGTGGAATCCAGACAATAATAGGTCTGTAAATTGTTACCTCAAGGGTATGGTGTAGTGAACTGAAGGTAATGTTGGAATATGGATCGATAGTCACCCCACGGGTGAGATGAAGTTGTTCAAGAATTCAAGTGAATCCACAAGTCACTGACCTCAGGATTGATAAGGATCAAGCCCCACCTTGGTGAAGGAAGAAACTTGGAAGAAGCTATGACTGATCAGCAATCGTTTTCTTGGGAGTTTACGAAAACCTGAGAGTTGTGAAGGAACGCTAGATCTTTTGTTCAGCTTGCAGAAATCAAAGGATTTATCTGAACTTTGTTCGTTGACAAGAGAAATTTCTGCAACGCTTGTGAGGAAGCCCAAGTGTTAGAATACGAGATTCACTAAACCTTATACAAGGTAATGATTTCAGTGCGACATGGTTTGGCCACCATGACGACTTACTCTTATCATTCTCTTGCTATTCGGAATGGTAAATCTGAGTGACTTACCCATAGTAAAGAGACGACGTTCTTTGAAGCTTTTTGTTTAAGCCTTAGAATGGTAGGATGAAACCCCTTGTACATGACAGTTGTTGTCACACGTAGGAATTTTACAGTGAGGAATGAAGCCAAGACCCATTTCACTGTAGGATGACCACCAATAGTAGACCACCACGAGATTATCGATAAGTTATTTAGAATGATCACGAGACCTGTCAGTTATAAGACCCAGTATTGGAGGAAGTACACCTTGTTGTGAGGACACAAGATTTTGATATAACCGAAGATCATCACCAAGGAAGCCGCCTCTCCCTATAGTCCGGCTCCGTGCCGTCGGTTGCGACGAGCCGACTGGCTAGAGACGGAGACGCCTGGCTCTCTAGCCGTAGGTGTTAGGGAACGTTGCATGGGAAACAAAAAAAATTATACGCACACGCAAGATCTATCCATGGTGATGAGCATCTACGAGGGGAGAGTGGATCTACATACCCTTGTAGATCACTAAGCGGGAAGCATTAAGAAATGCGATTGATGTAGTCGAACGTCTTCACGATCCAAATCGCCGAACGTCCCGCGATCCAATCATGATCCGTCCCGATCTAGCGCCGAACAGACGACACATCCGCGTTCAGCACACGTACAACTCGATGATGATCGCCGCCTTCTTGATCCAGCAAGAGGGAGTGGAGAGGTAGATGAGTTCTCCATCAGCGCGATAGCATGGCGGCGATGGTGGTGTAACTATTCCAGCAAGGCTTCGCCTAAGCACCGCTATAACAATCTAGAGGAAGAACTATGATTTAGAGGAGAGGGTAGCATGTGGCTGATTTCTATGTTGAAAAACCCTCAATACCTCTAGTATATATAGGAGGAGGGATGGAGGAGGCTTGGACCCCAAGGGGCTAGCCCTTGCTTTGGCCAAAGGTGGAGAGGAGGAGTCCTCCTCCAATCCTAGTAGGACCAGGACTCCTTCTCTCCACTTGGAAACCTCCTCCACCTTTTGGACTTTCCACCTTTCAGCCTCATGGGCCCTTTCGGCTGGCCGCCCAGCCCACTAGGGGCAGGTGTGCAACCCTATAGCCCATGTGGTCCCCTTATGGGGGCCCACTTGGTGGACCCCCGGAACCCATTCGTCACTCATGATACACTGCCGGTAATGCCCGAAACTTTTCCGGAGTCCAAACACGAACTTCCTATATATAAATCTTCGTCTCCGGACCATTCCGTGACTCCTCCTGACATCCGGGACTCTGAACAAAACTTCGGTCACCAACATGCATAACTCAAAACTACCTAAACATCACTGAACCTTAAGTGTGCAAACCCCGCGGGTTCGAGAACTATGTAGACATGACCGAGACACCTCTACGGTCAATAACAAATAGCGGAACCTGGATGCCCATATTGGCTCCTACATATTCTACGAATATCTTTATCGGTTGAACCTGTATGTCAAGAATTCAGTTAATCCCGTATGATGTTCCCTTTGTTCTTTGGTATGTTACTTGCCCGAGATTCGATCGTTGGTATCTGTATACCTAGTTCAATCATGTTATCGGCAAGTCTCTTTACTCGTTCCGTAATACAGGATCCCATGGCTAACACTTTAGTCACATTGCTTGCAAGGCTTGTTGTGATGTTGTATTACGGAGTGGGCCCTGAGATACCTCTCCATCACACGGAGTAACAAATCCCAGTCTTGATCCATACCCACTCAACACACACTCTTGGAGAAACCTGTAGAGCACCTTTATAGTCATCCAGTTACGTTGCGACTTTGATACACACAAGGCACTCCTCCAGTGTCAGTGAGTTGCATGATCTCATGGTTATAGGAACAGATACTTGACATGCAGAAAACCATGGCAATAAACTGACACGATCATATGCTATGTTTATAGTTGGGTTCTTGTCCATCACATCGTTCTCCCAATGATTTGATCCTGTCATCAAATGACATCGCATGTCAATGGCTAGGAAACCTTGACCATCTTTGATCAACGAGCTAGTTTACTAGAGTCATACTAGGGACACAATGTTGTCCATATATCCACACATGCAATGTGTTTCCAATCAATACAATTATAGCATGGATAATAAACGATTATCATGAACAAGAAAATATAATAATAACCATTTTATTATTGCCTTTAGGGCATATTTCCAACAGTCTCCCACTTGCACTAGAGTCAATAATCTAGCTCACATCACTATATGATTTACATTGTATTGAATTGAACACCCATACAGTTCTGGTGTTGATCATGTTTAGCCCTTGGAAGAGGTTTAATCATTGGGCATTGAGTCTTACTCAACTTCACACCATGTAACATAGGCAAGATCTTCTTCTTGGACTAATCCATTTTGAACTTCTTCAAAACTTTATCAAGGTATGTGCTCTATGAAAGTCCTATTAAGCGTCTTGATCTATCTCTATAGATCCTAATGCCTAATATGAAAGTGGCTTCTCCTAGGTCCTTCATTGAAAAAATCTTGTTCAAATATTCCTTGCGCTTTCCAGTATTTCTATATTGTTTCCAGTCAGCAATATGTCATCCACATATAATATTAGAAATGCTATAGAGCTCCCACTCACTTTATTGTAAGTACAAGCTTCTTCGTAAACTAGTATAAACCCGAACGCTTTGATCACCTCATCAAAGCGCAGATTCCAACTCCGAGATGCTTGCACTAGTCCATAAACGGATCGCTGGAGTTTGCAAACTTTGTCAGCATTCTCTGGTTCGATAAAACCTTCTCGGTGTATCATATACAACTCTTCCTTAAGGAGATCATTAAGGAACGTTGTTTTAACATCCATCTGCCAAATTTCATAGTCGAAATATGCAACTATTGCTAACATAGTTCTGACGGACTTAAGCATCACTACGGGTGAGAAGGTCTCATTATAGTCAACTCCTTGAACTTGTGAAAAAACCTTTGCCACAAGTTGAGCTTTATAGACGATGACATTACCGTCCGCGTACTTCTTCCTCTTAAAGATCCATTTGTTCTGAATGTCCTTTCGCCCTTCAGGTAATACTTCCAAAGTCCATACTTTGTTTTCATACATGGATCCCATCTCGGATTTCATGGCCTCTAACCATTTCTCGGAATTCAGGCTCATCATCGCCTCTCCATAGCTCGTAGGTTCATCGTTCTCTAACAACATGACCTCCAAGGCAGGGTTGTCGTACCACTCAGGAGCAGTAGGCGCCCTTGTCAACCTACGAGGTTCAATAGTAACTTGATGCGAAGTTTCATGATCATCATCATTAACTTCCTCTTCTACTACCATAGGCTCCACAGAAACATCTTTTTGTGTTGCGCTCCTTTCTGGTTGAAGCAAAGGTTCAACAACCTCATCAAGTTCTATCTTCCTCCCACTCACTTCTTTTGAGAGAAACTCTTTCTCAAGAAATGTTCCGTTCTTAGTGACAAACACTTTGCCTTCGAATTTGAGATAGAAGGTATACCCAACTGTCTCTTTTGGGTATCCTATGAAGATGCATTTCTCCGCTTTGGTTTCCAACTTTTCAGGCTGAAGCTTTTTGACATAAGCATCACATCCCCAAACTTTAAGAAACGACAACTTTGGCTTCTTGCCAAACCACAGTTCATATGGCGTTGTCTCAACGGATTTCGATGGTGCCCTATTTAAAGTGAATGCAGGTGTCTCTAATGCATAACCCCAAAACGATAGTGGCAAATCGGCAAGAGACATCATAGAACACACCATATCTAATAAGGTTCAATTATGACGTTCGGACACACCATTACGACGCGGTGTTCTAGGTGGTCTCAATTGTGAAACAATTCCACATTGTCTTAAGTGACTACCAAACTCATAACTCAGAAATTCTCCTCCTCGATCAGATCGTAGGAATTTAATCTTCTTGTTACGATGATTCTCAACTTCACTCTGAAATTGCTTGAACTTTTCAAACATTTCGAACTTGTGTTCATTAAGTAAATATACCCATATCTACTTAAGTCATCAGTGAAGGTGAGAAAATTATGATATCCACCGCATGCCTCAATGCTCATTGGACCGCACACATCAGTATGTATGATTTCCAACAAGTCACTTGCTCGTTGCGTTGTTCCAGAGAATGGCGTTTTATTCATCTTGCCCAAGAGGCACGGTTCACATGTGTCAAGTGATTCAAAATCAAGTGACTCCAAAAGTCCATCAGCATGGAGCTTCTTCTTGTGTTTTACACCAATATGACCTAAACGGCAGTGCCACAAGAAAGTGGTACTATCATTGTTAACTCTACATCTTTTGGCATCAATGTTATGAGCATGTGTATCATCACTATCGAGATTAAATATGAGTAAACCCCTCACATTGGGTCCATGACCATAAAACATATTACTCATATAAATAGAACAACCATTATTCTCTGATTTAAATGAATAACTGTCTCGCAATAGACAAGATCCAGATATAATGTTCATGCTTAATGCAGGCACTAAATAACAATTATTCAGGTTCATCACTAATCCTAATGGTAATCGAAGAGCGAGCATGCCGACAACGATCACATCAACCTTGGAACCATTTCCCACGCGCATCGTCACTTCGTACTTTGCCAACCTATGTATATTACATAGCTCCTGTTTTGAGTTGCAAATGTGAGCAATTGAACCGGTATCAAATACCCAGGCACTACAACGAGAGTTGGTAAGGTACACATCAATAACATGTATATCATATATACCTTGTTTGGTGTTGGCCTCCTTCTTGTCGGCCAGATACTTGGGGCAGTTCCGCTTCCAATGACCAGTTCCCTTGCAATGAAAGCACTCAGTTTCTGGCTTGGGTCCAACCTTGGGTTTCTTCGCGGGAGGGGCAACTTCTTTGCCACTCTTTTAGAGTTACCCTTCTTGCCCTTGCCATTCTTCTTGAAACTAGTGGTTTTATTGACCATCAACACTTGATGCTCCTTCTAGATTTTAGACTCATCGACTTTCAGCATCGCAAACACCTCGGCAACTGACTTGTTCATGTCTTCCATGTTATAGTTCATCACAAAGCTCTTGTAGCTAGCTGACAATGATTGAAGAACTCTATCATTGATCGCCTCTGGCGGGAGAAAAATTCCCAACTCAGCGAGACGGGTCGAATACCCAGACATTCTGAGTATATGTTCACTGCTAGACCCGTTCTCCTCCATCTTGCAAGCATAGAATTTATCGAAGGTCTCATACCTATCCATCCGGGCATTCTTTTCAAATATAAACTTCAACTCCTGGAACATCTCATATGCTCCATGATGTTCAAAACGTCTTTGAAGTCCCGGTTCTAAGCCATATAACATTGCACATTGAACTATTGAGTAATCTCCAGAACGTGCCTCCAGACATGGGAGCGGGTGGGTCACCAAGCGATGCATCAAGGACATAAGCCTTTTGGGAATCCATGAGGATAATCCTCAGATTACGGGCCTAGTCCACAAAGTTAGTTCCATCATATTTCAACTTAGCTTTCTCTAGGAACGCATTAAAATTTAGGGGTGCTACTACGCGAGCCATTGATCTACAACATAAATATGCAAAGGTTACTAAGACTATTGTTCAAGATAATGAGTTTAGTTAATAAAATTACTAAAGCTCCAACTCAAATTGACATCCCTCAGGTTATTTGAGTGATACATGATCCAAATTCACCAACTCAAGTCCGATCATCACGTGAGTTGAGGTGGTTTCAATGACGAACATCATCATGTTGATCATATCTACTATATGACTCATGTTCGACCTTTTGGTCTCTTGTGTTCCGAGGCCATGTCTATACATGCTAGGCTCGTCAAGTTTAACCCGAGTGTTCCGCACGTGCAACACTGGCTTGCACCCATTGTATGTGAACGTAGAGTCTATCACACCTGATCATCACGTGGTGTCTCGACACGCCGAACTTTCGCAACGGTGCACACTCGAGGAGAACACAATTCATCTTGAAATTTAAGTGAGGGATCCCCCTATAATGCTACTGTCGTCCTAAGCAAAACAAGGTGCATAAAAGGATTAACATCACATGCAAATCATAAGTGACATGATATGGACATGAACTTGTGCTTTTGATCTTCATCTCAAAGCACCGGCATGATCTCCATCGCCACTGGCATGACACCATGATCTCCATCAACGTGTCGCCATCGGGGTTGCCACACCGACTGTTGCTTCCACAACTATTGCTATCTCATAGCAATAAAGTAAAGCAAATACAACGAAAATAATTAAATACAACCCTATGGATCCTGCCGGTTGCCGTACTCATCGATATACAAGTCGTGATATTCTATACAATACATGATCATCTCATACATTACATATATCTCATCATGTAGTTGGTCATATCACATCACAACATACCCTGCAAAAACAAGTTAGACGTCCTCTAATTGTTGTTGCAAGTTTTACGTGGCTGCTACGAGTATCTAGCAAGAACAATTCTTACCTACGCAAAAACACAACGGAGATACAAAAATGGCTATTCAACCTTCTCAAGGACCGCCTTTGTCAAATCCGATCCGACTAAAGTGGGAGAAACAGACACCTGCCAGCCATCTTTATGCAATGAAGTTACATGTCAGTTGATGGAACCGGTCTCTCGTATGCGTACGAGTAATGTTGGTCCGGGCCACTTCATCCCACAATACCGCCGAAACAAGAAAAGACCAAGGGAGGAAGCAATTTGAATATGAACGCCCACAAACTCCTTTGTGTTCTACTTGAGATCTCATCTACACATAGACCTGGCTCAGGATGCCACTCTTGGGGAACATTGCATGGGAAACAAAAAATTCCCTACGCACACGCAAGATCTATTCATGGTGATGAGCATCTACGAGGGGAGAGTGGAACTACATACCCTTGTAGATTGCTAAGCAGGAAGCGTTAAGAAAGGCGATTGATGTAGTCGAACGTCTTCGCGATCCAAATCGCCGAACGTCCCGCGATCTAATCATGATCCGTCCCGATCTAGCGCCAAACGGACGACACCTCCGCGTTCAGCACACGTACATCTCGATGACGATCTCCGCCTTCTTGATCCAACAAGAGGGAGCAGAGAGATAGATGAGTTCTCCGGCAGTGCGACGGCGTGGCGGCGATGGTGGTGGAACTATTCTAGCAGGGGTTTGCCTAAGCACCACTGAAACAATCTAGAGGAAGATACACACAAGGCACTCCTCCAGTGTCAGTGAGTTGCATGATCTCATGGTCATAGGAACAGATACTTGACATGCAGAAAACTATAGCAATAAACTGACATGATCATATGCTATGTTTATAGTTTGGGTCTTGCCCATCACATCATTCTCCCAATGATGTGATCCCGTCATCAAATGGCATCTCATGTCAATGGCTAGGAAACCTTGACCATCTTTGATCAACGAGCTAGTTTACTAGAGGCATACTAGGGACACAGTGTTGTCCATATATCCACGCATGCAATATGTTTCCAATCAATACAATTATAGCATGGATAATAAATGATTATCATGAACAAGGAAATATAATAATAACCGTTTTATTATGGGATTTTTATTTCTGTACCCCCGGTTCCTTAGCTCTACTCATTCATCCTCATGCTCTTAACTTTTGCTCACTTTCCCCCACTCCCTTGTCCGAAATCCTCAAAATAGGTTACAACGGACGCTGCCATCGGGTCAATGCCTCTGACCATTAACTCTGACGAGTGGGACCAATTTCGGTGGACTGTTCGGCCGAAGCGCACCACTCCCTTCATCCCATTTTGCAGGCGTCTTTTAATAGGCGCATGCCAAGTCGGGCTGATGACATGACCCCACGCGGACTCGTCGAGAAACCCGATGGTCTGATGGGCATCTCGATCGTCAGCGCGGTGTGAACGCCGCATGGCGCCACTTTGAATCGCCGCCCGAGGCCATTCCCGGCTACTTAAGCCAGTCGGCGTCCCCCATCCCTTGCACATCCTCCTCCTCCCTCCACCCCACCGTCGCCCGAGCCCATACACCTCCTCTCACACTTCCATCACCGTCAGGATGGTCCGACACCTCATCACCACGTACGCGCAGCTCACTCCGAAGCGGCGCCTGCAAATTGAGGCGGAAATGCAGGCTCGCCACTCCGGCCGCATCACTGCGGGTCTCCCTCCGGATTCGCCTGAGACGGAGGAGGAGGAGCATCAGCCAGCGCCCATGAAGGAGGACGGCCCAGAGGCGGAGGCAGAGGCGAACGTCGCCGTCGACCAGCCGGATTCCATCCGGGATGAGGCCGAGGTGGAGGCTAACCGTCGGCTCATCCGGCAGAGGCAGCCGGAGGCCGACGCCATGTTCGATGAGCTGGAGGCGGAGATAGAGGCAGAGGAGGCGGCAATAGAGCAGCCGTAGGCACCGGAGCAGGCGGAGCCGCAACAAGCGGCCATTTATCCACCGGAGGGCACGGAGATCATTGACATCTCCGAGGAAGAGTAGATAGGTTTTATTATGTAGTACTATGTAGGTTTTACACCCTCCATGCTTTTGTATGAATTTTTTCCTTTCTGAATATGAGATATCCGTTGTGTAATGATGTTTTCAATCTAATATGAACCATGGTGATGTTGAAAAAGAAGAAGGAAAAGAAACTAAAAAAAGAGAAACAAATAGTGCAATCCCTCAATACCGGGGTCAAATGTGAAGTGACCCGTTTTCACACCCACTACAACATCGGGAGTGTACACGCGTGGGAGGAGGAAGAAAAAGAAAAATAAGCTAATTACACGCGTGGGAATCCATGGTCACATATATTACATGAACAAAAAGAGATGATTTTTGAATAGCTTGTGGCCATTTTGCATGATAAAAAAACTTTGGCCCTTATAAATTTGGTCATTTTGCATTTGTGTTGAACAAAAAAACTAAATTTTCTAGGCAATTGAAATTGTTTCGTAATTTCAAACGATGCAAAAAATAGAGCCATCACATTCAATAAAAATAGAGCAAACGATGCAGAAAAACGACGCAATTCGACGGACCAACCAGAGCTTGGTTTCCTTTTGGGCCCAATAACTACGTTTTTTTCGTAGAGTCAGTGGTGGGCGAGCAGCCGAGCACAACCAATAGGATCGCCCCACGATCCAACGATGCGGAGCTGTCCATAAGATCGAACGGCTAACGTTTCGGAGCTAGGGTTGGGACTGGTTTAGAGGGGTTTTGAGCTAGTCAACGGGGTTTCCAAGTCTTTGACTCAGCATAACTAATTAAAAAAACAAAAAAATATGAAACCTTCACCGTTCGTCATTTTATAAGACACACTAACTAGGAAAAAAAACTAAACTTGGTATACGGACATTTTCACAAAAAACCTAGCTAGCACGATCGAGCTCAAATGAGCACCATTAATTTAAAAAAATCAAAAAAATATAAAACCTGCGCACAATGTTGTCTTATGTGACATGTTACCAACCCAAAATCATAAACTTGGTCATGGTCATTTTCATGAAAAAACCTTCACACATATGAGCTATCACGTACAACAATTCATAGAGTTCAAGGAGAGGAGGTAGGTTTACCTTTTGTTTGAAAATTTAAAAAAATCAAAAAAATCACCAAAGCTTTATTTCAAAGTGAATAAGAAGGATCTGAACTTAGTTTTCCATTTTCATATTTTAAACGTGTTTTTCATAGTTTTCATATTAAGGCATATTTTTTCAAAAGAAATGTAAAAACATGAAGATTAATTCAAAATATAGTGAGACTTCGAATCTACACTATATAGATTGAATATGTGTTAATAAAAAACATTTGGCTCATTTAGAGTACGTCCAGAAAAACTTGATTACAAATGGGGTTGTTTACCCTAGCCCGGAAGCTCATTTGGAGCACATTTCTCAAATCTTTTGAGGTAAGCTAACATCTCCAAGTTCAAATGAGAAGAACAAATTCAAAAAGAATAAAAAAATGGAAGACCTGCACACAATGCCATTGTATGTGACATGGTTATGACAAAAAAATCTTGGTTTATATTGGAAATGGGCCTGTTTACCCTTCCTTTTCAGATCTCACCAACATAGGCTAACATGATCATTTGTTTGTATTTTTGTTTTTGTTGTTGTTAGATCATTGCAAACTAGGCTAACATGATCATTGAAATCACAGAGGTTTAGGGTTTAGGGTTCAGGCTAACATTAACACAAATGTTGCTTATAATTCAAATGCCACTCAAAATTCAAACATCACATCACAGTCGAAACATCATATCAAATTACATCAATCTGCGTTAACTATAATTATACATTGATACCGGCCACAAAGGCCGGCGAGAGTTCACACGTCTGCCATGCATTAAATAAAAATGAAAATGAGGAGATGTGCTGCCCCCTAGGCGTCCTCGTCGTCGTCATCGTTGGGGCCGGTGAGGTCGAGGAGGGTCGACACCAGGCCAGCCTAGGGGAATGACGTATCCTAGGTGGTGGCGATGTCGTTCGCCGGTGGCTGCACTGCTGCTACCTGTGCTTCGGCACGGTGCTCCTCCTCCTCTGCCTCGGCGTCCTTCTCCAACCCCTCGAGCCGCTAGCCCTTGAGACGCTCCACCCACAGGTGTCGTTGTCGCCAGAACTCAAGGTAGTCCTGCTCCTGCTCCGACATCGCCAGCATCCATATGGGTGGCATGCTCACCCACTCTTGCACCACCCCCTCCCACAAGTACTCATGGGGCATGAGGGCGGTCGGCGCCTGCTCGAGCCTGGCAGGGGACAACAGTGCCGGCGGCGGCACGACGCAGTCGCCAGTAGCAGAGAGCGCAATGGCCTCCACCATCCGTGCCTGGTAAGCTGCCTCCTCCTCCTCCTCCTCCACCTCCTTGCGCCGCTCTTCCTCCTCGCTTTCACGGAGGACAACTGCCAGCGCCAGCGCCTCCTGGTATGTGGCCTCCGCCTCCTGGTCCTAGAAAAGAGTCTTGATGACCCACAAGTATAGGGGATCTATCGTAGTCCTTTCGATAAGTAAGAGTGTCGAACCCAACGAGGAGCATAAGGAAATGACAAGCGGTTTCCAGTAAGGTATTCTCTACAAGCACTAAAATTATTGGTAACAGATAGGGTTGTGATAAGATAATTCGTAACGAATAAGAAGTAACAAGTGTAGCAAAGGTGCAGCAAGGTAGACCAATCCTTTTTGTAGCAAAGGACAGGCCTGGACAAACTCTTATATAAAGCAAAGCGCTCCTGAGGACACATGGGAATTTCTGTCAAGCTAGTTTTCATCATGCTCATTTGATTCATGTTCGTTACTTTGATAATTTGATATGTGGGTGGACCGGTACTTGGGTGCTGCCCTTACTTAGACAAACCTCCCACTTATGATTAACCCCTCTCGCAAGCATCCGCAACTACGAAAGAAGAATTAAGGTAAACCTAACCATAGCATGAAACATATGGATCCAAATCAACCCCTTACGAAGCAACACATAAACTAGGGTTTAAGCTTCTGTCACTCTAGCAACCCATCATCTACTTATTACTTCCCAATGCCTTCCCCTAGGCCCAAATAATGGTGAAGTGTTATGTAGTCGACATTCACATAACACCACTAGAGGAGAGACACCATACATCTCAAATTCACATGATTAATTATAACAAGACTTATCCCATGTCCTCGGGAACAAATGTAACTACTCAAAAAGCATGCTCATGTTCGTAATCATAGGAGTATTAATTATCATAAAGGATCTCAACATATGATCTTCCACCAAGTAAACCAACTAGCATCAACTACAAGGAGTAATCAACACTACTAGCAACCCATAGGTACCAATCTGAGGTTTGAGACAAAGATCGGATACAAGAGATGAACTAGGGTTTGGAGAGGAGATGGTGCTGGTGAAGATGTTGATGGATATTGACCCCCTCTCGATGAGAGGATCGTTGATGATGATGATGATGGCTTCGATTTCCCCCTTCGGGAGGGAAGTTTCCCCGGCAGAACAGCCCTGTCGGAGCTCTAGATTGGTTCTGTCCAAGTTCCGCCTCGAGACGGCGGCGCTTCATCCTGAAAGCTCTTTTATGAATTTTTTTCAGGTCAAAACCCTCCATTTAGTAGAATATGGGCATCGGGGGCCTGCCAGGTGGGTCACAAGCCTGCTAGGCGCGGCCAAGGGGTGGCCGCGCCTGGCAAGCTTGTCACCTCCTGGTGGGCCCCCTTAGGTATTTGTTTTGCCCAGTATTTTTTATATATTCCAAAATAATTCTCCGTAAATTTTCAGGACTTTTGGAGTTGTGCATAACAGGTATCTCAGATTTGCTCCTTTACCAGTCCAGAATTCCACCTGCTGGCATTCTCCCTCTTCATGTAAACCTTGTAAAATAAGAGAGAAAAGGCATAAGTATTATACCAAAACGTGTAATAATAGCCCATAATCCAATAAATATCAATATAAAAGCATGATGCAAAATGTACGTATCAACTCCCCCAAGCTTAGACCTCGCTTGCCCTCAAGCGAAAACCGAGATCGATAAATATGTCCACAAGTTTAGAGATAGAGATGTCGATAAAATACAATACGGACATGAGGGAATCATGAACATATTCAGAACAGCAATACTTATTGTATAAGATTTCTTATGCTAGAGTAACAATTCATTCACAAGATAAAGTATGAACAAGAACTCTATTGACAACCAACAAACTATAATCTTAGTCATTGAAGCAATTGGCAATTTATCATAACATCGGAAAGAGTCAATATACGAGCTTGTAAAGCAAACCCACATACTCAATCATCTTTTAGTCTTTCACAATTGCTAACACTCACGCGGTACTCATGAGATCAAAGCTTCAATCAGACAGAAAGATAGGGGCTTATAGTTTTGCCTCCCAAATATTCACCTCAAGGGTGATGTCAACAATAATAACTCATGATCACCCACATCCAAGTGGATATATGTGTCTAGATCATTCACCAACACATAATGCTTGCCAAGAGAGAGACGAAATGTAGGAAGTGGTGAGGATCACCATGACTCTTTCATAAAGGTAAGTACTAAAAAAATAGAAGCAACAGATAGGCCCTTCGCTGAGGGAAGCAGAGGTTGTCATGCGCTTTTTTGTTTTGGGATGCACAAACCCTTAGTGTAGAGGAACACCTCATTGTATTGCCCTTTGCGATAGCAACCTTTATTATGCAGTCTGTCGCTTTTATTTCTTTACTATCACAAGTTCGTACAATTCTTATTTCCCTTACAATAAAAGATCACACATATTTAGGAGCAATTTTTATTGCTTTTTGCACCGATGACAACTTACTTGAAGGATCTTATTCAATCCATAGGTAGGTATGGTGGACTCTCATGGTGAAACTGGGTTGAGGTGTTTGGATGCACTAGTAGTATATTTACCATGTGCGGAAGTTTTGGCTAATATGAGATGGTAGCAAGCACTACATGTTGGAGGATCTAAAACCATATAACTTCTATCCGGAGGCAAGCAAACATAACCCATTATAATGTCTTCCTTGTCCAACATCAACTTCTTGGCATGTAATATTTTAATGAGTGGTCACAATCATAAAAGATGTCCAAGATAATATATTTATATGTGAATCTCTCTTTCTTTATCACTTCCTTTTCAATTGCACCAATGACCAATTACTATGTTTGTTAACTCCCAACAAATTTCAATCAACATACTTTTTATATGTGAAGTCATCACTCCCCATAAGATCATTATATATACTCTTTGCTTTTATTATACCATTCTTTATTCATTACTCTCAAGAGCATAGTAATCTAGCAAAGCCCTCTCATCAAGACTACTTTTTATTATATAACTCTCGGACTTGCTTACATAAGGGGAGCAAAAGCAAAAACTAAAAGGTAGATCATACTAACACTTTATTCCACTAGATCAAAACAAAATCAAAAAGGATCAAACTAAGAAAAACAAGAAAAAGGAAAAGGTGTGATGGTGATACCATACCGGCACACCTCCCCCAAGCTTGGCACAAGCCAAGGGGAGTGCCCATACCCATGTGCTCATGTGTCCTTCTTCGAAGGTGGTGGTGGTGGAGTTGTTGATGGGGATGGAAGCTTTTCCTCCGTCTTCCAAGGCATAGTCTCACCATCATAAAAAGATGAACGACTCTGGAATCCTCAAATCTGCAGCCAAACTCATTCTCTTAAATCTGTATTCATACTCACAGTTTTGATTTTGCAGATCATAGATCTCGGCTTGGAGATGCTCAATTTTCCTGTAAACCTTGAAGATGTGCTCCCTGATGTCCTTGGTGTCTAGCTTATGTTTATGGGTAAAATCCGAGATCATCATATGATTAGCATTGAGTCCATGTTCCACCATCCCTTGGCACTTGAAGACTTGTTGCTCCATTGCTTCGAGCCTTGTTTCCATGCTTTCGGTCTTTTTTGGCCCCTCAATGTCACGGATGTGCAGAACCCCCTCACGCGTCTCAATGGTTTGAGGGTGTTGCAGCACCTCCGCAAGGTAAGTGTTGATGACCTTCTCGAAAAACTTGTACTTTGGAGCACTCGGGGACGCCATGACGATCTAAATCTGCTGCAGAAACAGCTCAAATGAAAACGGGAGGTATTGTCATGATACGAAAGTGCAAACCTTCCGGAGATTATACAATGAATTTTTGCCGAGCCGAAGGGTGTACCACAAGAAAACGGAGTCCGGAGGGCGCACGGGGTGGTGACAAGCCCCCTAGGCGCGGCCAGGGGGTGGCCGCGCCTAGCAGGTTTGTCGCCTCCCTGTGCGTCCTTTGGACTACTAGTCATTTTCCTAATTTTTAAATATTCCAAAACTGAGTAAAATTGCTATTAGGAAAGTTTTGGAGTCGGTTTACTTACCATACCACGTACCTACTCAGTAGGTCTCCCTAATATGCTCTTCTGGAGTTATCGAATTGATAACATTGGTTTCAACATTAATGGGAGTACCTGAGATATAATGGTTGATTCTTTGCCCGTTTACCACCTTCGGATTTGTGCCTTCGGCGTTGTTGATCTTGATGGCACCGGAACGATATACTTCCCCAACAATGTAAGGCCCTTCCCATTTAGAGAGAAGTTTTCCTGCAAAAAATCTTAACCAAGAATTGTATAGCAAGACATGATCACCTACATTGAATTCCCGCTTTTGTATCCTTTTATCATGCCATCTCTTAACTTTTTCTTACAACTTGGCATTCTCATAGGCCTGGGTTCTCCATTCATCAAGTGAGCTAATATCAAATAACCTCTTCTCACCAGCAAGTTTGAAATCATAGTTGAGCTCTTTGATTGCCCAATAACCTTTGTGATCTAGCTCTAGAGGTAAGTGACATGCTTTACCATAAACCATTTTATATGGAGATATACCCATATGATTCTTGTAAGCAGTTCTATAATCCCATAATGCATCATCAAGTTTCTTAGACCAGTTCTTCCTGGATCTATTAATCGTATTTTGCAAGATCAATTTAATTTCTCTATTGCTTAATTCTACTTGACCACTAGACTGAGGATGATAAGGAGATGCAATTCTATGGATAACATCATACTTAGCAAGCAATTTACGGAAAGCACCATGAATAAAATGTGAACCACCATCAGTCATTAAATATTTGGGGACTCCAAATCTAGGGAAAATAACTTCTTTAAGCATATTAGTAGAGGTGTTATGATCAACACTACTAGTTGGAATAGCTTCTACCCACTTAGTAGCATAATCAACAACAACTAAAATATGAGTATACCCGTTGGACGTTGGAAAAGGTCCCATATAATCAAAACCCCAAACATCAAATGGTTCAATATATAGAGAGTACTTCATAGGCATTTCCTTACGTCTACTAATATTGCCAATTCTTTGACACTCATCACATGAAAAGACAAACTTATGAGAATCCTTGACGAGAGTAGGCCAATAAAAACCAGATTGTAATACCTTGTGTGCAGTTCTATCTCCAGCGTGGTGTCCTCCGTAGGCCTCGGAATGACACTTGTGTAGGATCTGTTCATGTTCATGCTTAGGTACACAACATCTAATTACACCATCTACTCCTTCTTTATAAAGGTGTGGGTCATCCCAGAAGTAATGTCTTAAATCATAGAAAACCTTTTTCTTTTGCTGGTATGTGAAACTAGGCGGTATAAATTTAGCGACAATGTAATTAGCATAATCAGCATACCAAGGAGCATTACAAGAAGCATTTATGGCAACCAATTATTCATCAGGAAAGGTATCATGAATATGTAGTGGGTCATCTAGAACATTCTCTAACCTAGACAAGTTATCTGCTACAGGGTTATCAACACCCTTTCTATCAAAAATATGCAAATCAAATTCTTGTAGCAGAA
Source organism: Hordeum marinum (assembly GCA_022496015.1). NCBI lineage: Eukaryota > Viridiplantae > Streptophyta > Magnoliopsida > Poales > Poaceae > Hordeum > Hordeum marinum. The sequence goes on from CM039675.1 coordinate 484,110,942, forward strand.
GAACCCACCTGATAAGTCTAGGTTTAGCGTCTTTCTTTTCCGTAAGATATTTAATAGTAGCATGATCAGTGTGAACATTTACTTTAGTATCAACAATATAGGGCCTAAACTTATCACAAGCGAACACAACTACTAAAAATTCTTTTTTCAGTGGTAGCATAGTTTCTTTGAGCACTGTCTAGAGTTTTGCTAGCATAATGAATAACATTTAATTTCTTATCAACTCTTTGTCCTAGGACAACACCAATGGCATAATCACTAGCATCACATGTAATTTCAAAAGGGTATGTTCCAATCAGGTGGTTGAACAACAGGTGCAGAAATTAAGGCATTCTTAAGAATTTCAAAAGCTTCTACATAATCATCATCAAAAATGAATGGGACATCTTTTTGCAAGAGATTAGTGAGCATCCTAGAAATCTTAGAGAAGTCTTTAATAAATCTCCTATAGAAACCAACATGACCAAGGAAACTTCGTATACCCCTGATATCCGTAGGACATGGCATTTTTTCAATAGCATCAACTTTAGCCTTGTTAACTTCAATACCTCTTTTGGAAATTTTATGTCCCAAGACAATGCCTTCATTCACCATAAAGTGTCACTTCTCCCAATTCAAGACAAGATTAGTTTCTTCACATCTCTGCAAAACTCGATCAAGGTTGCTCAAACAATCATCAAAAGATGTTCCATAAACGGAAAAATCATCCATGAAAAGCTCAACAATCCTTTCGCAAAAATCAGAGAATATAGCAGTTATGCATCTTTGAAAGGCAGTAGGTGCATTGCATAAACCAAAAGGCATACGTCTATAAGCAAAGGTACCAAAAGGGCAGGTAAAGGTGGTCTTCTCTTGGTCCTCTTTTGACACAGGTATTTGAGAGAAACCAGAATAACCATCTAGAAAGCAGAAATGTGTGTGTTTGGATAATCTTTCTAGCATTTGATCAATAAAAGGTAGATGTTATGATCTTTTCTAGTAGCTTTATTCAATTTTCTAAAAATCAATTACCATTCTATATCCTGTAACATTCTCTATGGGATCAATTCATTTTTATCATTAGGAACTACGGTAATACCTCATTTCTCAGGGACACAATGAACGGTACTAACCCATCTACTATAAGCAATAGGGTAAATGATACCTGCCTCTACAGGCTTTAATATTTCATTTCTTACCACTTCCTTCATTTTAGGATTCAACCGTCATTGGTGATCAACAACTGGTTTAGCATCAGGCTCCATTTTAATTTTGTGCTGACATAGAGTGGGACTAATGCCCTTAAGATCATCAAGAGTATATCCAATAGCAGCATGATGCTTCCTCGGAGTTTTCAATAATATCTGTTCTTCATGCTCGGAAATGTTAGCACTAATAATAACAACATATATCTTCTTTTCATCAAGATAAGCATATTTAAGAGTATCTGGTAATTGTTTAAGCTCAAACACAGGATCACCCTTGGGTGGAGGAGGATCCCCAAGTATTTCAACAGGCAAGTTGTGCTTCAGAATAGGATGTTGATCAAAGAAAATCTTATCTATTTCATTCCTTTCATTCATATGCATGTCATTTTCATGGTCTAGCAAATATTGCTCTAAAGGATCAGTAGGAGGCACAACAATAGAAGCAAGACCAATAATTTCATCCTTACTAGGCAATTCTTTATCATGGGGTTTTCTAAGAAATTTAGAGAAATTAAACTCATGAGACGTATCCCCAAAACTTACGGTAACCGTTTCCTTCTCGCAATCTATCCTAGCATTAACGGTATTCAAGAAGGGTCTACCAAATATAATGGGACAAAACATCTTGTGGGGAGCCAAGAACAAGAAAATCAGTAGGATATTTTATTTTCCCACACAATATTTCAACATCTCTAATAATCCCAACTGGTGATATAGTGTCTCCATTGGCAAGCTTAATTATAACATCAATTTCCTCTAACTCATCTAGTGCAATATCATTCATAATATCTTTATATAAGGAAAAGGGAATTGCACTCACACTAGCACCCATATCACATAATCCATGATAACAATGATCTCTTATTTTAACAGAAACAACAGGCGTGCCAACAATGGGTCTATGTTTATCTTTAGCATCAAGTTTAGCAATTCTAGCGGCTTCATCAGAAAATTGAATAACATGCCCATCAATATTATCAGCCAAGAGATCCTTAACCATAGCAATACTAGGTTCAACTTTAATTTGCTCAGGCGGTGTGGGTGTTCTAGCACATCTCTTACGAACCACAATTGAAGCCTTAGCATGTTCCTTTATTCTAATAGGGAAAGGTGGTCTTTCGATATAAGCAACGAGAATAACAGGATCAACATTATAAGTAATAGTTTTCTCTTCAACTTTAATAGGTTCAACTAATTTCACTTCAATAGGAGGAGGATATTTAAACCACTTCTCCTTAGGGAGATCAACATGAGCAGCAAAAGATTCACAAAAAGAAGCTACTGTCCGAGTCAAGTCCATATTTAGTGCTAAATTCATGAAAAGCATCGATGTCTATGAAGAATTTAACACAATCAAACTTAAGGTTCATACCCGACTCCTTATCTTCGTCGAGTTTCCAATCTTCATAGTTGTGTTTAATTCTTTCCAATAAATCCCATTTGAAGTCACTATCTTTCTTCATATAGGAACCAACACAAGAAGTATCGAGCATGGATTGATCATTACGAGAAAGCCAAGCATAAAAATTATGAATAATAATTTCTCTCGAGAGCTCATGATTGGGGCATTAATATAAGATTGAATTAAGCCTCCCCAAGCTTGAGCGATCCTTTCTCCTTCACGAGGCCAAAAATTATAAATATAATTCCGAGCACGATGAACTAGATGCATAGGATAGAACTTTTGATGAAATTCTATTTTCAATCGGTTGTAGATCCATGATCCAATATCATCACATAGCCTATACCAAATAAATGCCTTCTCTTCGAATATAAAGGAAAGAACTTATTCTTGACATGATCCCCGGGCAGACCTACAAGCTTAAATAATCCACAAACTTCATCCACATACATTAGATGCAAATCAGGATGTAGTGTTCCATCTCCTGCATAAGGATTAGCCAGCAGTTTCTCTATCATACCCGGAGGAATTTCATAATAAATATTTTCAGTAGGTTCAGTAGGTTGAGGGACAACTCTTTGTGTTTTCGATCGAGGTGAAGATACCCCGAACAAGCCCCTCAAAGGATTACTTTCCATAGTAACAAGTGACATAAATTTCAGCACACTATATACATTTTCCTTACCAGATTCCACTTACCAAAGGCACTTCACTCCCCGGCAATGGCGTCAGAAAAGAGTTTGATGACCCACAAGTATAGGGGATCTATCGTAGTCCTTTCGATAAGTAAGAGTGTCGAACCCAACAAGGAGCAGAAGGTAATGACAAGCGGTTTCCAGTAAGGTATACTCTGCAAGCACTGAAATTATCGGTAACACATAGGGTTGTGATAAGATAATTCATAACGAGTAACAAGTAACAAGTGTAGCAAAGGTGCAGCAAGTTAGCCCAATCCTTTTTGTAGCAAAGGACAGGCCTGGAAAAACTCTTATGTAAAGCAAAGTGCACCGAGGACACATGGGAATTTCTGTCAACCTAGTTTTCATCATGCTCATTTGATTCACGTTCGTTACTTTGATAATTCGATATGTGGGTGGACTGGTACTTCGGTGCTGCCCTTACTTGGAAAAACCTCTCACTTATGATTAACCCCTCTCGCAAGCATCCACAACTATGAAAGAAGAATTAAGATAAACCTAACCATAGCGTGAAACATATGGATCCAAATCAGCCCCTTACGAAGCAACGCATAAACTAGGGTTTAAGCTTCTGTCACTCTAGCAACCCAACATCTACTTATTACTTCCCAACGCCTTCCCCTAGGCCCAAATAATGGTGAAGTGTTATGTAGTCGATGTTCACATAACACCACTAGAGGAGAGACAACATACATCTCATCAAAATATCGAACGAATACCAAATTCACATGAATAAAAAGACTTATCCCATGTCCCCGGGAACAAACGTAACTACTCACAAAGCATGCTCATGTTCATAATCAGAGGAGTATTAATTATCACAAAGGGTCTCAACATATGATCTTCCACCAAGTAAACTAACTAGCATCAACTACAAGGAGTAATCAACACTACTAGCAACCCACAGGTACCAATCTAAGGTTTGAGACAAATATCGGATACAAGAGATGAACTAGGGTTTGGAGAGGAGATGGTGCTGGTGGAGATGTTGATGGATATTGACCCCCTCTCGATGAGAGGGTCATTGGTGATGATGATGGCTTCGATTTCCCCCTCCGAGAGGAAAGTTTTCCCAGCAGAACAGCCCTGCCGGAGCTCTAGATTGGTTGTGTCCAAGTTTCGCCTCAAGATGGCGGCGCTTCATCCCGAAAGCTCTCTTCTAAATTTTTCTAGGTCAAATCCCTCCATATAGCAGAAGATGGGTGTCGGGGGCCTGCCAGGTGGGTCACAAGCCTGCTAGGCGCGACCAGGGGAGGTGGTCGCGCCTGGCAGGCTTGTCACCTCCTAGTGGGGCCCCTAAGGTATCTGTTTCACCCAATATTTTTTATATATTACAAAATAATTCTCCGTAAATTTTCAGGACTTTTGGAGTTGTGCAGAATAGGTACCTCAGATTTGCTCTTTTCAAGTCCAGAATTCCAACTGCCGGCATTCTCCCTCTTCATGTAAACCTTGTAAAATAAGAGATAAAAGGCATGAGTATTGTACCATAACGTGTAATAACATCCCATGATGCAATAAATATTAATATAAAAGCATGATGCAAAATGGACGTATCAGTCCTAATTCCGCACGACGAGGGGCGGCGGGGTGCAAGCCCGCACATCTCGGACGCCACGCCGACGCTGCTCTGCGTGCTAAAATGCAAATCAGACCTCCCAGTTGGGAGAGCCTACAACATAGGCCGAATCAAGCCGTTGTTCGGGCATGAGCTGCTACCGCCTGCGCTTCACCTCCTCTGCATGCGCCCGCGCCAACCATGGAATCGTCGGCATAGGCATCCTCTCCGGATCCAAGTGCCAGTCTTGTGGCAGGATCACATCGGCGTAGGGCAGAGGGACGATGTGCTCCCAGTGCCACATCGCCTGGTGCACTAGGACACGAATCCATTACCAAGGTGGACGGGAATAGGACTTCGGGGGTAGCGCGCACCAAGGTATGGAAAGGGCCTTACCCTTCTTATTGCCGGAGCTCGAGCTAGCCCCTTCGAAGATGCCCATGGTGGCTACTAGCTAGGGTTTGGTTTTGGGGTCGTCGGTGACTAGGGTTTGTATCCTATCGGGGGTGGAGGGGGCAGGCGCGGCTCTAGAAGGATGGAAGGTGTTGTGGATTGGCTGCCATTTAAAGAAGGACAACGACCCGAACATGGGTGGCTGATGACCAGGGCCCGCCGCGCATGTGCATTTACTTTTAGTTGTGGGGGTAGTTGGAAGGCCACCATGCGTCCCTGAGGCGGATGAGGAGAAAGCACGTGCACGTCCCTTTGGCATCTGTTTGGCCGGAAATGGGGCGGGACGGACTCAGCATGGCCCCACTCGTTAGAGTTAACGGTCAAACCATTGACCCAACGACATCCTTCGTTGTGACCTTTGGTGAGGGTTTCGGGCTAGGGAGTGGGGAAAAGTGAGCAAAATTTAAGGACGTGGGGATGAATGAGCACTGATATGTCTCCTACGTATCTATAATTTTTGATGATGGCATGCTATTATATTATCTGTTTTGGATGTTTTATATGCATTATTATGCTATTTCATATTATTTTTGGGACTAACCTGTTAATCTAGAGCCTAGTGCGAGTTTCTGTTTTTTCCTTGTTTTTGAGTTTTTTAGATATGGAATATTACACGGAGTCCAAATGTAATAAAACCTTCGAAAGGAATTTTTCTAGAAGGAAACAAATGAACCAGGCTTGGAGTGCATGCCTAGGCTTGTGCCAGGGAGTCACAAGCCTTCTAGGCGCCACCCCCTGGCCACGCATAGCAGGCTTGTCGTCTCCCGGCAGGTCTCCTAACCCTAATCTTTGGCCTATAAATTCCCAAATATTTCCCCAACATCAAAAAGAGCCACGCAAATACTTTTCCGCCGCCGGAAGCCTCCGTTCCCGAGAGATCCAACTTGGAGCCTTTTTCGGTAATCTGCCGGAGGGAGTTTCGATCACGGAGGGCATCTACATAAAGCCCATTGCCCCTCCGATGATGCGTGAGTAGTCCACCACAGACCTACGGGTCTATAGCTAGTAGCTATATGGCTTCTTCTCTCTCTTTTATCTTTAATACCATGTTCTTCATGATCTTCATGGAGATCTATCTGATGTAATCCTCGTTTGTGGTCTGTTTGTCAAGATCTGATGAATTGTGAGTTTATGTTCAGATTATCCATGAATCTTATTTGAATCTCCTATGAATTCTTATATGCATGATTTCATATCCTTGCAAGTCTCTTCGAGTTATTGGTCTAGTTTGGCCAACTAGATTGGTAATTCTTGCAATGGGAGAAGTGCTTGGTTTTGGGTTCAATCTTGTGGTGTCCTCGCCTGGTGACATAGTAGGGGTAGCGAGGCACGTATTGTATTGTTTCCTTGAAGGGTAACAAGATGGAGTTTTCATCATATTGCCTGAGTTTATCTCTCTACATCATGTCATCTTTCTTAATGCATTACTCTGTTCTTCATGAACTTAATACTCTAGATGCAGGCAGGAGTCGGTCGATGTGTGGAGTAATAGTAGTAGATGCAGAATCATTTTGGTCTACTTGATACGGTCGTGATGCCTATATGCATGATCATTGCCTTGGATAACTACATGATTATTCGCTTTTCTATCAATTGCTTGACAGTAATTTGTTTACCCACCATGATATTTTCCTTCGAGAGAGAAGCCTCTAGTGAAACCTATGGCCCCCGGGTCTACTTTCCATAATATACTTTCAGATCTATAAACCAAAAATACCAAAAAATACTTTTTTGCAATTTATTTACCTTTTACTTTCCGTTCTCGTTTACATCTATCTCTATCGGATAATCCTGACAAATAATCGTGAAGGAATTGACAACCCCTTTATAGCGTTGGGTGCAAGAGTTTGATTATTTGTGTAGGTGCATCCATTGGTGACTTGCTTGTTCCTCCTACTGGATTGATACCTTTGGATCTCAATAACTGAGGGAAATACTTATCTACTTCACTGCATCACCCTTTCCTCTTCAAGGGAAAACCAACACACGCTCAAGAGGTAGCAAGAAGAATTTTTGGCGCCGTTGCCGGGGAGGATACACATCAAGCCTACCAAGTACACATCACAAACTCATCTCTTGCATTTACATTATTTGCCATTTGCCTCTCATTTTCCTCTCCCGCACTTCTAAAACGATTTTCAAAAAATATCAAAATATTTGCCTTTTTATTCGCCCTTCTTTTTTTTGTCTTTTATTTGCTCATGTGCAAGATCATTTGTTCGTCTTTATGGCTCCACCCAATGACTTTAATCCTTATCTTAGGAAGTTGGAAGATATTGAGGATAATGCCAAAAGATTCATGTCACTCCAATTTTACCATAATAACTTCTTTAGAAATGAGCTTAAAGAACAAAAGGGTATGCTTGAATACATGAACAAGGAACTTGATGATATGTGTAAAGAGTTTTATGGATTGAAATCTCAGTTTGCTCATCTTCAGGATTTAGTAGGCCAAATTTCTGATAAACAAGCTACCTTAGTCAATAAGATGGGCGCCAAGCCAGAATCTTTCAATGATGATGAAGATCTTAAAGTGATTGATGTGACTCCTATTGATTTTTTGTTTTCCAATGTAAATCTTGATAAATATGGGGCTGGAGATAAGTCAACTTTAGTTAAAGAGTGTCCCAATGATTCGGAGTTTATAGATCTTAGTGCTAAGATTGGTAAAAGTCAGATTGAAGAGGTCAAAACTTTAAATAGCTATGAACCCACTCTTTTGGATTTCAAGGACTTTAATTATGATAGTTGCTCTTTGATTGATTGTATTTCCTTGTTACAATCCATGATGAATTCTCCTCATTCTTATAGTCAAAATAAGGCTTTTACTAAACATATAGTTGATGTTATGATGAAATCTTTTGAAGAAAAACTTGAGTTAGAAGTTTCTATTCCTAGAAAGCTTCATGATGAGTGGGAACCTACTATCAAGATTAAAATCAAAGATTATGAGTGCCATGATTTGTGTGATTTTGGTGGTAGTGTTTCCACGATTCCGAAAACTTTATGTGATGTGCTAGGTTACCATGATCTTGATGATTGCTCTCTAAATTTGCATCTTGCGGATTCCACTATTAAGAAACTTATGGGAAGAATTAATGACGTTATTATTGTTGCAAATAGGAATTATGTGCCAGTAGATTTCATTGTTCTTAATATAGATGGCAATCCTACGTGTCCTATTATTATTGGTAGACCCTTCCTTAGAACGATTGGTGCAATTATTGACATGAAAGAAGGAAACATTAGATTCCAATTTCCATTAAGGAAAGGAATGGAACACTTTCCTAGAAATAAAATAATATTGCCTTATGAATCTATTGTGAGAGCTACTTTTGGATTGCATACCAAAGGTGACAATACCTAGATCTATTGTGCTTTGCCTAGGTAGGGGCGTTAAACAATAGCGCTTGTTGGGAGGCAACCCAATTTTATTTTTGTGTTCTGTTTTTTCTTATGTTTTTGAGTGTTTCCCATATTATTACTTCTGTAGTAATTGTTTTTTGGTGTTTTAATTAGTGTTTGATTCAAGCAAAACATTTGGGGTGATCTATGGTAGTTGTTGATATGGTCTTGCTAAAAAACAGAAACTTTTGCGCTCAGTCCAGAAATTTTCTAAAATTTTCAGAGCGTATAATGAGTTTGAAATTTTTACAAATGATTTATATATAAATTTCCCAGGTTCTACGAATTTTTCAGAATTGTTCGAGTTCCAGAAGTATACGAAGTTTTCAGATTTCTACAGACTTTTCTGTTTTTGACAGATTCTGTTTTCTTTGAGTTGTTTGCCTATTTTGATGAATATTTGGGTTGTATCATGGGGTATGTAGCATGGAGAAGTTAGAATACAGTAGGTATAATACCAATATAAATAAATAATGATTTCACAATATTACCTAAAGTGGTGATTTATTTTCTTATACTAACGGATCTCACGAGTTTTCTGTTAAGTTTTGTGTTGTGAAGTTTTCAAGTTTTGGGTAAAGATTGGATAGACTATGGAATAAGGAGCGGAAAAAGACTAAGATTGGGAATTCCCAAGTCACACCAAGTCATATTCAAGGATTCTAAAGAGCCTAAACTTGGGGATGCCCCTAAAGGCATCCCCTCTTTCGTCTTCAATCCATCGGTAAATTTACTTGAGGCTATATTTTTATTCACCACACGATATGTGTTTTGCTTGGAGCGTCTTGTATGATATGAGTCTTTGCTTGTTAGTTTGCCACAATCATAGTTGCTGCACACATTTTTGAGAAGGACACGCTGAATCGTGAATTTGTTAGAATTCTCTATGTGCTTCACTTATATCTTTTAGAGCACGGTGGTGTTTGTGTTTTATAGAAACAATTGAACTCTCGTACCTCACTTATATTATTTTGAGAGTCTCTAAAACAGCATGGTAATTAGTATAGGTTATGAATTTAGTCCTAATATGATAGGCATCCAAGAGGGATATAATAAAACCTTCCATATTAAGTGCATTGAGTATTTATGAGAAGTTTGATTCCTTGCATACAATTTTGAGATATAAAGACGGTAATGTTAAGAGTCATGTTAGGAAGTAATTGTGATTTGGTAAAAATACTTGTGTAAAGGTTTGTGATTCCTGTAGCATGCACGTATGGTGAACCGTTATGTAAGGAAGTCGGAGCATGACTTGTTTATAGATTGTCGACCTTTGTGTGAGGGTCGGGAGCGCGCGATGGTTAACTCCTACCAACCTCTCCCCTAGGAGCATGCGTCTAATGCTTTGTTTGATGACTAATAGACGTTTGCAATAAGTATGTGAGTTCTTTATGACTAATGTGAGTCCATGGATTATACGCACTCTCACCCTTCCATCTTTGCTAGCCTCTCTAGTACCGTGCAACTTTCGTCGGTACATCAAACCCTCCTTCCTCAAAACAGCCACCATATACCTTCCTCAAAACAGCCACCATATATCTTTCCTCAAAACAGCCACCATACCTACCTATTATGGAATTTGCATAGCCATTCCAAGATATATTTCCATGCAACTTCCACCGTTTCCTTTTCTGGCATGCACCATCACTTCCATATTTCATATAGAGTCATATTTTGTCATAGGTATCGAGTTGTAATTTTATTTTGAGTTGTAAGTAAATAAAAGTGTGATGATTATCATTATTAGAGCATGTTGTTGGGGAACGTCGCATGGGAAACAAAAAAATGTCCTATGCACACGCAAACCTATCCATGGTGATGAGCATCTACGAGAGGGAGAGTGGATCTACGTACCCTTGTAGATCGCTAAGCGGGAAGCGTTAAGAAACGCGGTTGGTGTAGTTGAACTTCTTCGCGATCCACATCGCCGAGCGTCCCGCGATCTAATCACGAACCGTCCCACGAACCAATCACGAACTGTCTCGCGATCTCTTCACGATCCGTCCCGCGATACAATCATGAACCGTCCCGCGAACTAATCACGAACCGTCCCGTGGCCTTGATCACGATCCTTCCGATCTAGTACCGAACGGACGGCACCTCCGCGTTCAGCACACGTGCAGCTTGGTGACGATCTCCACCGTCTTGATCCAGCAAGAGGAGGTAGAGAGGAGGAAGAGTTCACTGGCAGCGTGACAGCGCTCCGGTGATGGTGGTGGAGTGATTCCGGCAGGGCTTCGCCTAAGCGCTGCGGAAAACCGATCTAGAGGAGCACCGGTGAAACGGGTAGCACGTGGCCGTAAAACTGTGTCTAGACAGCCCCAATCCACCAGTATATATAGGAGGGAGGGAGAGGCAGCCTTGCCGCAGGGCCAAGGCCTCCTAGGAGTCAGCCGGCCAAGGGGGAGGAGTCCTACTCCTTCTCCAATCCTAGTTGGACTAGGATTGCTCCCTATTGGCCTTTTTTTCCACCTTTTCCTTAGGCCTTTTTACCTCCTGCTCCATGGGTCTATTGTGGCTGTTCCACCAGCCCACAAAGAGCTGGTTATTACTTTCCCACAGCCCATGGTCCCTCTAGGGTCGAAATACCCCTCCCGGAGGTCTCCCGGTACACTACCGGCACTCCTTGTACACTACCGATGAGCCTGAAACTTTTCCGACGACCAAACTGGGACTTCCTATATATGAATCTTTACCTCCGGACCATTCCGGAGCTCCTCGTGCCATCCAGGATCTCATCCGGGACTCCGAACAACCTTCAGTCACCACCATACATAACTCTCCACTACCAAAACGTCACCGAACCTTAAGTGTGCAGACCCTGCGGGTTCTAGAACTATGTAGACATGACCAAGACACCTCTACGGTCAATAACCAATGGCGGGACCTGGACGTCCACATTGGTTCCTACATGTCCTACGAAGATCTTCATTGGTTGAACCTCTATGTCAAGGATTCAGTTAATCCCGTATAACGTTCCCTTTGTTCTTCCGTATGTTACTTGCCCGAGATTCGATCGTCGGTATCTCCATACCTAGTTCAACCTCGTTACCGGCAAGTCTCTTTACTCGTTTCGTAATACAAGATCCCGCAACTAACAATTAGTCACGTTGCTTGCAAGGCTCATTGTGATGTTGTATTACCGAGTGGGCCCCAAGATACCTCTCCGTCACACGGAGTAACAAATCCCAGTCTTGATCCATGCCAACTCAACAGACACCATCGGAGATACCTGTAGAGCACCTTTATAGCACCCAGTTACGTTGCGACGTTTGATACACACAAGGCACTCCTTCGATATCTGTGAGTCGCATGATCTCATGGTCATAGGAACATATACTTGACATGCATAAAACAATAGCAATAAACTCACACGATCATATGCTACGTTTGTAGTTTGGGTCTTGTCCATCACATCATTCTCCTAATGATGTGATCCCGTCATCAAATGACATCACATGTCAATGGCTAGGAAACCCTGACCATCTTTGATCAACGAGCTAGTTCACTAGAGGCATACTAGGGACACCGTGTTGTCTATTTACCCACACATGCAATGTGTTTCCAATCAATGCAATTATAGCATGGATAATAAACAATTATCATGAACAAGGAAATATAATAATAAACACTTTATATATTGCCTCTAGGGCATATTTCCAACAGTCTCCCACTTGCACTGGAGTTAATAATCTAGTTCACATCACTATGTGATTTACATGGTAATGAATCGAACACCCATACAGTTCTGGTGTTGATCATGTTTAGCCCTTGGAAGAGGTTTAGTCAACGGGTCTGCAACATTCAGATCCATGTGCACTTTGCAAATATTTATGTCCTTCTCCTCGATGTAGAACCGGATGGAGTTGAAGCGTTGCTTTATGTGTCTGGTCCTCTTGTGAAACCTTGGTTCCTTGGCTAGAGCAATGGCACCAGTGTTGTCACAGAACAGGTCTATTGGATTCAGTGCACTAGGCACTACTCCAAGATCTGTCATGAACTGCTTCATCCAGACACCTTCCTTCGCTGCCTCCGAGGCTGCGATGTACTCCGCTTCGCAAGTAGAATCAGCTACCACGCTTTGCTTGGAACTGCACCAGCTTACCGCTCCCCCGTTAAGAATAAATACGTATCTGGTTTGCGACTTAGAATCGTCCGGATCAGTGTCAAAGCTTGCATCGACGTAACCCTTTACGACCAGCTCTTCATCACCTCCATAAACGAGAAACATGTCCTTAGTCCTGTTAAGGTACTTAAGGATATTCTTGACCGCTTGCCAGTGCTCCACTCCATGATCACTTTGAAACCTTCCGGCCATACTTATGGCAAGGCTGACATCGGGTCTTGTGCACAGCATTGGATACATGATAGAGCCTATGGCTGAAGCATAGGGGATGATGCTCATCTTTTCTTTATCTTCTGCAGTCACTGGGCATTGAGTCTTACTCAACTTCACACCTTGTAACACAGGCAAGAACCCTTTCTTGGACTGCTCCATTTTGAACTTCTTCAAAACTTTATCAAGGTATGTGCTCTGTGAAAGTGCTATTAAGCGTCTCGACCTATCTCTATAGATCTTAATGCCTAATATGAAAGCAGCTTCTCCTAGGTCCTTCATTGAAAAAATCTTATTCAAATATTCCTTCACGCTTTCCAGCATTTCTATATTGTTTCCAATCAGCAATATGTCATCCACATATAACACTAGAAACGCTATAGAGCTCCCACTCACTTTCTTGTAAATACAAGCTTCTCCATAAACTTGTATAAACCCAAACGCTTTGATCACCTAATCAAAGCGCTTATTCCAACTCCGAGATGCCTGCACCAGTCCATAAATGGACTGCTGGAGTTTGCAAATTTTGTCAGCATTCTCTGGATCGACAAAACCTTCGGGTTGCATCATATACAACTCTTCCTCAAGGAAACCGTTGAGGAACGCCGTTTTCACATCCATCTGCCAAATTTCATAGTCGAAATAAGCAGTTATCGCCAACATGATTCTGACAGACTTAAGCATCGCTACGGGTGAGAAAGTCTCATCGTAGTCAACTCCTTGAACTTGTGAAAAACCCTTTGCCACAAGTCGAGCTTTATAGACGGTGACATTACCGTCCGCGTCTGTCTTGTTCTTATAGATCCATTTGTTCTGAATGGCCTTTCGCCCTTCAGGTAGTACTTCCAAAGTCCATACTTTGTTTTCATACATGGATCCCATCTCGGATTTCATGGCCTCTAAACATTTCTCGGAATCCGGGCCCATCACTGCTCCTCCATAGCTCGTAGGTTCATTGTTGTCTAACAACATGACCTCTAAGACAGGGTTGCCATACCACTCGGGAGTAGTAGGCGTCCTTGTCGACCTACGAGGTTCAATAGCAGCTTGATTGGAAGCTTCATGATCATCATCATTAACTTCCTCTTCTACCGTCGTAGGTTCCACAGAAACATCTTTCTGCGTTGCGCTACTTTTCGGTTGAAGTAAAGGTTCAATAACCTCATGAAGCTCTATTTTCCTCCCACTCAATTCTTTCGAGAGAAACTCTTTCTCAAGAAATGTTCCGTTCTTCGTGACAAACACTTTGCCTTCGGATCTGAGATAGAAGGTATACCCGACTGTCTCTTTCGGGTATCCTATGAAGACGCATTTCTCCGCTTTGGGTTCCAGCTTTTCAGGCTGAAGCTTTTTGACATAAGCATCACATCCCCAAACTTAAGAAACGACAACTTTGGCCTTTTGCCAAACCACAGTTCATATGGCGTCGTCTCAACGGATTTTGATGGTGCCCTATTTAAAGTGAATGTTGTTGTCTCTAATGCATAACCCCAAAACGATATTGGCAAATCGGCAAGAGACATCATAGAACGCACCATATCTAATAAGGTTCGATTATGACGTTCAGACACACCATTACGCTATGGTGTTCCGGGCGGTTTCAACTGTGAAACAATTCAACATTGTCTTAAGTGACTGCCAAACTCATAACTCAGATATTCACCTCCTCGATCAGATCGCAGAAATTTAATCTTCTTGTTACGATGATTCTCAACTTCACTCTGAAATTGCTTGAACTTTTCAAAAGTTTCAGACTTGTGTTTCATCAAGTAAATATACCCATATCTACTCAAGTCATCAGTGAAGGTGAGAAAGTAACGATATCCACCACGCGCTGCAACATTCATTGGACCGCACACATTAGCATGTATGATTTCCAACAAGTCACTTGCCCATTCCATTGTTCCAGAGAATGGCGTTTTAGTCATCTTGCCCATCAGGCATGGTTCACATGTGTCAAGTGATTCAAAATCAAGTGACTCCAAAAGTCCATCAGCATGGAGCTTCCTCACGCGTTTTACACCAATATGACCTAAACGGCAGTGCCACAAGAAAGTGGTACTATCATTAACAACTCTACATCTTTTGGCATCAATGTTATGAACATGTGTGTCATCACTATCAAGATTCAATATGAATAAACCCCTAACATTGGGTGCATTACCATAAAAGATATCACTCATATAAATAGAACAACCTTTATTCTCTGATTTAAATGAGTAACCGTCTCGCAATAAACAAGATCCAGATATAATGTTCATGCTTAACGCAGG
Source organism: Hordeum marinum (assembly GCA_022496015.1). NCBI lineage: Eukaryota > Viridiplantae > Streptophyta > Magnoliopsida > Poales > Poaceae > Hordeum > Hordeum marinum. The sequence continues at coordinate 484,126,254 of CM039675.1, forward strand.
CACTAAATAACAATTATTCAGGTTCATCACTAATCCTGATGGTAATCGAAGAGAGAGCGTGCCGACGGTGATCACATCAACCTTGGAACCATTTCCCACGTGCATCGTCACTTCGTCCTTTGCCAGTCTTCGTTTATTCCGTAGTTCCTGTTTTGAGTTGCAAATGTGAGCAACCGAACCGGTATCAAATACCCAGGCACTACTACAAGAACTGGTAAGGTACACATCAATAACATGTATATCATATATACCTTGTTTGTCTTCTGCCGCCTTCTTGTCAGCCAGGTACTTGGGGCAGTTCCGCTTCCAATGACCAGTTCCTTTGCAATGAAAGCACTCCATTTCTGGCTTAGGTCCAAGCTTAGGCTTCTTTGTAGGAATAGCAACTGCTTTGCCATCCTTCTTGGTTTTACCCTTCTTGCCTTTGCCCTTGCCATTGTTCTTGAAACTAGTGGTTTTATTGACCATCAACACTTGATGTTCTTTCTGGATTTCAGACTCAGCGACTTTTAGCATCGCAAACAGCTCGGATGAAGACTTGTTCATCCCGTGCATCTTATAGTTCATGACAAAGCTCTTGTAACTAGGTGGCAGTGATTGAAGAACTCTGTCAATGATCGCCTCTTGCGGTAGGGTAATTCCCAACTCAGCTAGACGGTTTGAATACCCAGACATTCTGAGTATATGCTCACTGATAGACCCGTTCTCCTCCATCTTGCAAGCATAGAACTTATCAGAGGTCTCATACCTCTCGATCCGGGCATTCTTCTGAAAAATAAACTTCAACTCCTGGAACATCTCATATGCTCCATGACGTTCAAAACGTCTTTGAAGTCCCGGTTCTAAGCCATACAATATTGCACACTGAACTATTGAGTAGTCTCCAGCATGAGCCTCCCAAGCGTTCTTAACGTCTTCGAAGGTCATGTCTTCTGGTTGGTCACCAAGCGGTGCATCAAGGACATATTGTTTCTGGGAAGCCGTGAGGATAATCCTCAGATTTCGGGCCCAATCAACAATGTTACTTTCGTCATCTTTCAACTTAGCTTTCTCTAGGAACGCATTAAAATTCAGGGGTGCTACTGCGCGAGCCATTGATCTACAACATAAATATGCAAAGGTCACTTAGACTGTTGTTCAAGATAATGATTTTAGTTAATCAAATTACTAAAACTCCCACTCAAATTGACATCCCTCGGGTCATCTGAGTGTCACATGATCCAAATTCACCAACTCAAGTCCGATCATCACGTGAGTTAAGCTGGTTTCAATGGTGAACATCATTATGTTGATCATATCTACTATATGACTCATGTTTGACCTTTCGGTCTCTTGTGTTCCGAGGCCATGTCTGTAAATGCTAGGCTCGTCAAGTTTAACCCGAGTGTTCTGCACGTGCAAATCTAGCATGCACCCGTTGTATGTGAACGTAGAGTCTATCACACCCGATCATCACGTGGTGTCTCGACACGACGAACTTTCGCAACAGTGCACACTCGGGGAGAACACAATTCATCTTGAAATTCAAGTGAGGGATCACCTTATAATGCTACCGCCGTACTAAGCAAAACAAGGTGCATAAAAGGATTAACATCTCATGCAATTCATAAGTGACATGATATGGCCATGAACTTGTGTTTAAGATCTCCATCTTCGAAACACCGACATGATCTCCATCGTCACCGGCAAAACACCATGATCTCCATCATCTTGATCTCCATCAATGTGTTGCCATTGGGGTTGTCACGCCCTGCATGCTTCTACTACTATTGCTACCGTAGCGATAAAGTAAAGCATTACATAGCGCTTAATGATTGACATGCAGGTCATACAATAATTAAAGACAACCCTATGGCTCCTGCTGGTTGCCGTATTCACTGATGTGCAAGTCGTGAAAATCTATACATCACATGATCATCTCATACATCACATATATCTCATCATGTAATTGGCCATATCACATCACAACATACCCTGCAAAAACAAGTTAGACGTCCTCTAATTTTTGTTGCATGTTTTACGTGGCTGCTACGGGCATCTAGCAAGAACGATTCTCACCTACGCATGAACCACAACGGTGATACATAGATTGCTTTTCAACCTTCTCAAGGACCGCCTTTGTCGGATCCGAGCCAACTAAAGTAAGAGAAACTGTCACCCGCAAGCCATCTAAGAAACAAGTTGCGTCGAGGGAACCGGTATCTCATAAGCGTACGAGTAATGTTGGTCCGGGCCGCTCCATCTCACAATCCCGCTGAACCAAAATCCGAGCAAGGGAGGAAGCAATCTAAGAATCAATGCCCACAAACCTTTTGTGTTCTACTCGAGATCTCATCGAACCATCAACCTAGCTTATGATGCCACTGTTGGGGACCGTCGCCTGGGAAACAAAAAATTTCCTACGCACACGCAAACCTATCCATGGTGATGAGCATTTACGAGAGGGAGAGTGGATTTATGTACCCTTGTAGATCGCTAAGCGGGAAGCATTAAGAAACGCGATTGGTGTAGTTGAACTTCTTTGCGATCCAAATCGCCGAGCGTCCCACGATCTAATCACGAACCATCCCGCGAACCAATCACGAACCGTCCCGCGAACCAATCACGAACCGTCCCACGATCTCGTCACGATCTGTCTCGCGATCCAATCATGAACCGTCCCACGAACTAATCACGAACCGTCCCGTGACCTTGATCACGATCCTTCTGATCTAGTACTGAATGGACGGCACCTCCGCGTTCAGCACACGTGCAGCTTGGTGACGATCTCCACCGTCTTGATCCAGCAAGAGGAGGTAGAGAGGAGGAAGAGTTCACCGGCAGTGTGACGGCGCTCCAGTGATGGTGGCGGAGTGATTCCGGCAGGGCTTCGCCTAAGCGCTGCGGAAAACCGATCTAGAGGAGCACCGGTGAAACGGGTAGCACGTGGCCGTAAAACTATGTCTAAACAGCCCCAATCCACCAGTATATATAGGAGGGAGGGGGAGGCAGCCTTGGCGCAGGGCCAAGGCCTCCTAAGAGTCGGCCAGCCAAGGGGGAGGAGTCCTACTCCTCCTCCAATCCTAGTTGGACTAGGATTGCTCCCTATTGGCGCTTTTTTTCCACCTTTTCCTTAGGCCTTTTTACCTCCTGCGCCATGGGACTTTTGTGGCTGTTCCACCAGCCCACAAAGAGCTGGTTATTACTTTCCCACAGCCCATGGTCCCTCTAGGGTCGAAATACCCCTCCCGGAGGTCTCCCGCTACACTATCGGCACTCCCGGTACACTACCGATGAGCCCGAAACTTTTCCGGCGACCAAACTGGGACTTCCTATATACGAATCTTTACCTCCGGACCATTCCGGAGCTCCTCGTGACATCCAGGATCTCATCCGGGACTCCTAACAACCTTCGATCACCACCATACATAACTCTATACTACCGAAACGTCACCGAACCTTAAGTGTGCAGACCCTACGGGTTCGAGAACTATGTAGACATGACGGAGACACCTCTACGGTCAATAACCAATGGAGGGACCTGGATGTCCACATTGGTTCCTACCTGTTCTATGAAGATCTTCATCGGTTGAACCTCTATGTCAAGGATTCAGTTAATCCCGTATAACGTTCCCTTTGTTCTTCGGTATGTTACTTGCCCGAGATTCGATCGTCGGTATCTCCATACCTAGTTCAACCTCGTTACCGGCAAGTCTCTTTACTCATTCCGTAATACAATATCCTGCAACTAACAATTAGTCACATTGCTTGCAAGGCTCATTGTGATGTTGTATTACCGAGTGGGCCCCGAGATACCTCTCCGTCACACGGAGTAACAAATCACAGTCTTGATCCATGCCAACTCAACAGACACCATCGGAGATACCTGTAGAGCACCTTTATAGTCACCCAGTTACGTTGCGCCGTTTGATACACACAAGGCACTCCTCCGATATCTGTGAGTTGCATGATCTCATGGTCATAGGAACATATACTTGACATGCAGAAAACAATAGCAATAAACTGACACGATCATATGCTACGTTTGTAGTTTGGGTCTTGTCCATCACATCATTCTCCTAATGATGTGATCCCGTCATCAAATGACATCACATGTCAATGGCTAGGAAACCCTGACCATCTTTGATCAACGAGCTAGTTCACTAGAGGCATACTAGGGACACAGTGTTGTCTATTTACCCACACATGCAATGTGTTTCCAATCAAGGCAATTATAGTAGGGATAATAAACGATTATCATGAACAAGGAAATATAATAATAAACACTTTATATATTGCCTCTAGGGCATATTTCCAACACATGTCCCATGTGAGGAAAGGATGATGGAAGCTATGGTTCCCTCACAAGTGGGAATGAGATTCCGGAGTTCATGAAAAAAAGGCCATCGAAGCCCAAATAAAAAAAGAGGCCTTAGATACCCACCAAAAAAAGAAAAATGAGAGAAAAGAGAGAAGGGACATTGCTACTACCTTTTTCCACACTTGTGCTTCAAAGTAGCACCATGATCTTCATGATAGAGAGTCTACTATTTTGTCACTTTCATATAACTAGTGGATTTTTTTCTTCATGATGCACGTCCACTTAGTTCCTTTTTGAGATTGCATACACTTATAACTCTAGTGCATCCGTTGCATGGAAATCCCTACTCACACACATTGATATCTATTAATGGGCATCTCCATAGCCCGTTGATATGCCTAGTTGATGTGAGACTATCTTCTCCCTTTCCTTGACAACCTCCACCATATTCTATTCCACCTATAGTGTTATATCCATGGCTCATGCTCATGTATTTCGTGAGAGTTGAAAAGGTTTGAGAAAATAAAGGTGTGAAAACAATTGCTTGACTTTTCATGAGGGTTGTGCATGATATAAATACTTTGTGTGGGGAAGATGGAGCATAGCCAGACCATATGATATTGTAGGGATAACTTTCTTTTGCCATTATATTTTGAAGAGATACAATTGCTTTGCTAGTATGCTTGAAACATTATTGTTTTTATATCAATATTAAGATTCTGTTTTGAGTCTTACGGATCTGAATATTCATGCCACAATAAAGAATATTACATGGATAAATATGTTAGGTAGCACTCCACATAAAAAATTCTGTTTTTACCATTTACGTACTCGAGGACGAGCAGGAATTAAGCTTGGGGATGCTGATACGTCTCCAACGTATCTATAAATTTTTATGATCGAATGCTATTATATTATCTGTTTTGGATGTTTACATGAATTATTATGCTATTTTATACTCCCTCCGTTCCTAAATATAGGGTGTATAGTTTTTGGCACGGAAATTAAAGGACGCGTGTGGAGGGAAATTTTCACAAGTTTTGGGCGAGATTACACCTAACTAATTGGCATCAGAAAATAGAGGAGCTTGCATGATATAAGAATCAAATCCATAAAACCAATAAACAAATTAGTGCAACGCAATACACCTTATATTTTGGATTTTTTTCTCAAAAATCTATACACCTTATATCAAGGAACGGAGGGAGTATTATTTTTGGTACTAACCTATTAATCTAGAGCATAGTGTCAGTTTCTGTTTTTCCTTGTTTTTTGAGTTTTTCAGATATGGAATATTAAACAGAGTCCAAATGGAATAAAACCTTCAGACGGATTTTTTTTGAAAGGAAATAAATCAACCAGGCTTGGAGTGCACACCAGGGCTTGTGCTAGGGAGTCACAAGCCTGCTAGGGCTTGTCGTCTCCCGGTACGTCTCCTAACCCTAATCTTTGGCCTATAAATTCCCAAATATTCCCCCAACATCAAAAGGAGCCACGCAAATCCTTTTCCACCGTCAGAAGCCTTCGTTCCCGAGAGATCCAATCTTGGAGCCTTTTCGGTAATCTGCTGGAGGGGGTTTCGATCACGGAGGGCATCTACATCAATTCTATTGCTCCTCCGATGATGCATGAGTAGTCCACCACAGACCTACGGGTCCACAACAAGTATCTAGATGGCTTCTTCTCTCTCTTTGATCTTCAATACCATGTTCTTCATGATCTTCATGGAGATCTATCCGATGTAATCCTCTTTTGTGGTGTGTTTCTCAAGATCCGATTAATTGTGAGTTTATGTTCAGATTATCCGTGAATCTTATTTGAATCTCCTTTGAATTATTATATGCATGATTTCATATCCTTGCAAGTCTCTTCGAGTTATTGGTTTGGTTTGGCCAACAAGATTGGTAATTCTTGCAATGGGAGAAGTGCTTGGTTTTGGGTTCAATCTTGCGTTGTCCTCACCCAGTGACATAGTAGGGGTAGCAAGGCACGTATTGTATTGTTGCCATAAAGTGTAACAAGTTGGGTTTTAATCATATTGCTTGAGTTTATCCCTCTACATCATGTCATCTTTCTTAATGTGTTACTCTGTTCTTCATGAACTTAATACTCTCGATGCAGGCAAGAGTCGGTTGATGTGTGGACTAATAGTAGTAGATGCAGAATCGTTTCGGTCTACTTGATAGGGACGTGATGCCTATATGCATAATAATTGCCTTGGATAACTACATGATTATTTGCTTTTCTATCGATTGCTTGACAGTAATTTGTTTACCCGCCATGATATTTTCCTTCGAGAGAGAAGCCTCTAGTGAAACCTATGGCCCCTGGGTCTACTTTCCATAATATAATTTCAGATCTATAAACCAAAAATATCAAAAATACTTTTCTGCAATTTATTTACCTTTTACTTTCCATTGTCGTTTACTGTTGGGGAACGTCGCATGGGAAACAAAAATTTTCCTACGCACACACAAACCTATCCATGGTGATGAGCATCTACGAGAGGGAGAGTGGATCTACGTACCCTTGTAGATCGCTAAGCAGGAAGCGTTAAGAAACGCGGTTGGTGTAGTCGAACATCTTCGCGATCCAAATCGCCGAGCGTCCTGCGATCTCATCACGATCCGTCCCACGATCCAATCACGATCCGTCCCGTGAACTCATCACGATCCGTCCTGCGATCTCATCATGATCCATCTCACGATCTTGATCACGATATATCCCGCGAACTCATCACGATCTGTTTCGCGATCTCATCACGAACCGTCTCGCGATCTCGATCACGGTCCTTCCGATCTACCGCCGAACGGACGGCACCTCCGCGTTCAGCACACGCGCAGCTTGATGACGATCTCCACCGTCTTGATCCAGCAAGAGGAGGTGGAGAGGAGAGAGAGTTTACCGGCAGCGTGACGGTGCTCCGGTGATGGTGGTGGAGTGATTCCGGCAGAGCTTCGCCTAAGCGCTGCGGAAAACGGATCTAGAGGAGAAACTGTGCACCGGTGAAACGGGTAGCACGTGGCCGGAAATTCTGTCCAAAAACCACCCAATCCACTAGTATATATAGGAGGAGAGGAGAGGAGAGGCAGCCAAGGCCTTTGGGTCGGCCGAAATAGGAGGTGGGAAACAATCCTACTTCACCTCCAATCCTAGTTGGAGTAGGATTGCCTCCTATTGGCTGATTTTCCACTTTTTGCTTTAGGACTTTCTCTCCTGCGCCATGGGCCTTTGTGGCTGTTTTCCCAGCCCACTAAGGGCTGGTTAATACTCTCCCACAGCCCATGGACCTCTTGGGGTCGAAGTACCCCTCCCGGAGGTCTCCCGGTACACTACCGGCACTCCCGGTACACTACCGGCACTCCCGGTACACTACCGGCACTCCCGGTACACTACCGATGAGCCCGAAACTTTTCCGGAAACCAAACTGGGACTTCCTATATATGAATCTTTACCTCCGTACCATTCTGTAGCTCCTCATGACGTCCGGTATCTCATCCGGGACTCCGAACAAACTTCGGTCACCACCATACATAACTCTACACTACCGAAACGTCACTGAACCTTAAGTGTGCAGTCCCTGCGGGTTTGAGAACTATGTAGACATGACCGAGACACCTCTACGGTCAATAACCAATGGCGGGACCTGGACGTCCACATTGGTTCCTACATATTCTACGAAGATCTTTATCGGTCGAACCTCTATGTCAAGGATTCAGTTAATCCCGTATAACGTTCCCTTTGTTCTTCGGTATGTTACTTGCCCGAGATTCGATCGTCGGTATCTCCATACCTAGTTCAACCTCGTTACCGGCAAGTCTCTTTACTCGTTCCGTAATACAAGATCCTGCAACTAACAATTAGTCACATTGCTTGCAAGGCTCATTGTGATGTTGTATTACCGAGTGGGCCCCGAGATACCTCTCCGTCACACGGAGTAACAAATCACAGTCTTGATCCATGCCAACTCAACAGACACCATCGGAGATACCTGTAGAGCACCTTTATAGTCACCCAGTTACGTTGCGCCGTTTGATACACACAAGGCACTCCTCCAATATCCGTGAGTTGCATGATCTCATGGTCATAGGAACATATACTTGACATGCAGAAAACAGTAGCAATAAACTGACACGATCATATGCTATGTTTATAGTTTGGGTCTTATCCATCACATCATTCTCCTAATGATGTGATCCCGTTATCAAATGACATCTCATGTCCATGGCTAGGAAACCTTAACCATCCTTTGATCAACGAGCTAGTCCATTAGAGGCATACTAGGGACATGGTTTTGTCTATGTATCCACACATGCATTTAAGTCTCCGATCAATACAATTATAGCATGGATAATAAACGATTATCATGAACAAGGAAATATGATAATAAATAATTTATTATTGCCTCTAGGGCATATTTCCAACAGTTTACATCTATCTCTATCGGATCTAATCCTTGCAAATAATCGTGAAGGGATTGACAACCCCTTTATAGCGTTGGGTGCAAGAGTTTGATTGTTTGTGTAGGCGCATTCATTGGTGACTTGCTTGTTCCTCCTATTGGATTGATACCTTGGTTCTCAACAACTCAATGAAATACTTATCTACGTTGTTGCATCACCCTTTCCTCTTCAAGGGAAAAGCAACGCACACTCAAGAGGTAGCAAGCACATCTAAGGAACTAGGGGCACAGATTTAAAAAACCTTTTATTATTGCCTCTGGGGCATATTTCCAACAGGCGGTGCCTCGGATACTGTGGTCAGGGCACGCTTGGCTATAGTGGCTCCCCCGTCGCGTGGGGGGTCAACGTCCGCATGGTGACAGTGCCTCTGACCCTGGCCGACCGCGACCGGGCATACGACATAGTGTCGGCATGCCCTCAGCCACTCCATTACATGCCTCGGCATGCATATAGCGCGGCCGACCGTACCACTGACCGTGGCCGGCTGCCGCAAGACGACGCCTCAAAGGACGAACCGTGTCGTGACATGACGGGCACGGGGGCCTACCAGGTGGGCCCCTCCGGCTCCATACAGGACCCCATAGCCGTCGAGCCCTACCAGCGACAAGACCCCCCAGTCGGGGGACCCATGGCCGGCTAGAGAGACTGCCAGCTGGGGCCCTCTAGCGCCTTCTACTCATATTATATTATGGGGGGTTGGCCTATAAACCCCCCTTGGAGCTCCCTCATGCACGGGGGCGATCACTTCACCAGCATTCACACACACACTCCCACGTAGAGAGGCTGAGAAGGCAAGCTAGCTCCTTCTACCTCCTCTACCGATACAGCTCAAGGAGCACCATTGTAGCCCCCTTTGGATCATCAACTAGACTAGCAGGACTAGGGGTATTACCTCCCACGGAGGGCCCCAAACCTGGGTACATCGTGGGTCCCGCATTGTTTGTCCCTAATCCCGCTCCCGGAGTGCACTGGAGTCCATCGGCCCCAATCACTCTCGTAAGCCTCCCCATGGCATCTACCGTGACAAAACAACGACAGTCTAAAACGTCGTTTGATCCCATAGATTTCAAATCGTCTTACATGGAAACCAACCACTTGGACGAATTTTCACTTCTAATGTCTTGCTTATAAGAGGTTGGGTCCTCCACCTTTCCTATATCATGTATATCCTAACATTATGAACATTATATAATCATGTGATATAACTCTCTTTTGCTCTCATCGTGGTCTACCCATAGGAGGAGGTGGTGGTGGTGCATCATTATTTTGAGGATCATTATCTTGATGGGGATCCTTATTTGTTTCTAGATTTTCATTATTAGTTTCGATATCACCATTTGGCTGAGGACCGAAACGTGAGATTTAGGATCATCAGATGTCACGCTTCTTCGTATTGGAAAACCTCTTGGATAATCGGGGATGGTGCACAAACCTGTTTCTCCTCAAGATCGACCTCCCTTAATTTTGTGACCTCGTTATCCTAAAAAAATACCGCTTTCTAGTCTCCACAAATTTGGTGGTTTAACTTGAACAATAAAAACGATATCCATTTCCCCTATGAGGGTATCCGATAAAGAAATAACTAACAGTTTTTGGATCCAATTTCTTAAGTCGTGGATTGAAAACTTTAGCTTCAGCACGACAACCCCACACGTGTAAGTAATTCAAGCTCGGTTTCTTTCCTGCCAACATCTTGTAAGGTGTGTTTGGTGCTGACTTAGTTGGAGCAAGATTTAGTATGTGTGTGATTGCTTTTACTGCCTCTATACAAAGGCTTTCTGGTAAACTAGAGTGACTAAGCATGCTCCGCACATATCCATAAGGGTATGATTGCAACGGTCAATGATATGTCTACAACGTATCTATAATTTTTTATTGTTCCATGCTATTATATTATCAATCCAGTATACTTTATAAGCAACTATATGCTATTTTACATCATTTTTGGAACTAACCTATTAACCTAGTGCCAAGTGTCAGTTATTGTTTTCTGCTTGTTTTTGGTTTCCAAGGAATTTGTAACAAATGAAGTCCAAACACCACGAAATTGTTTGCCGATTTTTTTTGGACAATAGAGACCCAGGAAGCTTCAGGAGGAGTCTGGAGGCCGCACGAGGAGACGACAGGGCAACAGGGCGCGCCGAGGGGGGGTAGGCTGATACGTCCATTTTGCATCATGATTTCCTATTGATATTTATGATATTCTTGTCCATTATTCCACACTATGATACAATTCTTATGTGTTATCTCTCTGAATTTACAAGGTACTTTGTAAAGAGGGAAACTACCGGAAACTGGAATTCTGGACTTGAAAACCAAGGAAAAGGGTGAAAATCCACTCAACTCCAAATGACCTGAAACTTCACGGAGAATTTTTATACAATATTTAATAATTATTGGGCCAAAAATATACCTGAGGGGGGCCACATGCTGTCCACTAGCCACCAGGGCGCGCCTACCCCCCTAGGCACGCCATGTTAGCTTGTGGGGCCCCAACAGGTCTCTCAGCCCCTCTCTTCTCCTATAAGGTGTGTTTTGACCTAGAAAAAAATCAAGAAGATAATTTCAGGATGAAGTGTTGTCATCTCGAGGTGGAAACCTGGGCAAGTCCCTTTTGCTCTCCGACAGAGAGATTCTTCTGGGGAAACTTGCCTTCGGGAGGGTGTCGGAGTCTAAACCGGTGGATCTCGGGTAGGGGGTCCCGAACTGTGAGACTAGGATCGATGGTAACAGGAGACGAAGGGGACACAGATTTACCCAGGTTCAGGACCTCCTATGGAGTTAATACCCTATGTCTTGCTTGGTTGTACTGATGGTATAGGGGTTACAGAGTTGATCTACCTCGAGATCGAATAGCTAACCCTAGATGAGTTGTTATGTGTCTATAACCTAACACCCTCCGGCTTATATAGACGCCAAGGGTACCTACGGTTTACAAATGGTCGGTTACATGCCAAAGAGATAAACATGCCTATTTGCTACATCAAACATGGAGCGCAAGCCTTACTCCCCGAAGCTTCCATCTTGGAGATAAGGTCTTCACTGAATCCTGTGTTCGGTAAGTGTCCCATATAGTCCGTCCCATAGAGATAGCTCGGCCTCCTGAGGACCCCTTAATCAAGGACTCCCTCAGTAGCCCCCAAACTTGCCTCCAATGCCAAGGTCCCAGCTTCGATTGCTTCACACGATCAGAGTCTTCGGCTTGCGAGGTGAGTTCTTCCCGCCAAACCTAGTTCGGCCTCCGATGATAAGTAGCTTTCCACATAGTGGCGCGTCCGAACACTGTTAATAGGTCGGCCTTGAAGGCCAAACATCAGGGGGTAAATAGCATTCCTTTGACGACCTCTCTGATGAAAGGTCATGGCCCATCACGACCGCCAAGCCAGTTACAAAAGCTCGATTCGCGGTTCGAGGCCATTTCAATCAACACGGTCTATCAATGTGTCGATCGTGCCCCGCTTTACACGGGATATGTTTAATTATGCGCGTGCAATGGCTTGCATGTCTCGGGAAGCAGAGGAATTCATGGCGCACCGAGGGGAGACCAAATCGATAAGCCTCATAAAAGGGGAAGAAAACCCCAAAGCCTGTTCATGCTCCCCTTTCGCCTTCTGTGTCTTCCATTCCTATGCGCCTCCAAAGCACAGATCTAGGTCTTATGCCTCATCCACCTCCGAGCTCATCAATGGCAGGCTCCAACAGCCAGTGGGAGGCCTCCACGGTCACTGATCGGGACATCCTTGACCCCAAGAAGGCTGGCTACCTCTCCGCTGACATCCCTCATTGCGCATCGGAGGAGGGCCAAGTGATCCCCACTCCCCGGTCGGGCAAAAGGGTGGTCTTCCTCCCCCACTTCATCAGGGGGCTAAGCCTCCCGCTCCACCCCTTCATCAGGGGGTTAATGTTTTTCTACGGCCTTGACTTCCATGACCTCCCGCCGAACTCTTTCATGCACATCTCGGCGTTCATTCTCATCTCCAAGGCTTTCCTGCGAGTCGAGCCGCACTTTGGGCTATGGCTCAAAGTGTTCAACGTCAAGCCAAAGTGCATCGGCGGGAAGCACGTAGACTGTGGCAGAGCTGTCATCGGCAAGCTCACCTGCGTCGTGTGGCCATCGGGCACCTTCATCGACACCATCAAGGTGTGGCAGAAGGAGTGGTTCTACATCATAGAACCATGAGAAAAAGGTCAGATTCCTCCTACCAAATTCAGATCCGATCCCCCCACCAGACTAGCTTCATGGCTCAAAAAGGGCCTTAGCTGGGGACCGAGCAAGGAGGTGAGCGACCTGCAGAAGCGCATTGGCTGTATGATCAAGAAGGACATTGAGTTGACCAATGTGGTCCAGGTGATGCTCTGAAGATGCATCCTCCCCTGCCAGCGCTGGGACACTCCCTTGTGGGCTCGTTAGCTTGACGATGCGCCCACAATCCGGAACCTCTTCCGCACTACGTGGGAGAAGCTATGGAAGGCGCTCTTCAAGTCACAGGAGAGCTGGCCATCCGAGGAGGAAGATAGGGGCATGCATGCCTCCAAGCCCACCACCAAGGTGTGATACACTTTTGCTTGATCGGATTTTACTTTTCCCAAAGAGGATCCATAACCTTTTCTTCCGATCATTCCCTTGCAGAAATGGCTACAGAAAGCCATTAACATAAGCAGTCTGGCACCTCAGCCCAAATACGCCAGGTCCGGGCTGTTGGTGGAAATGCTCATTGCGAAGCATTACGAGGCCCCCACAAAGAAGGAAGAGAATAACAAACCAGGCCGAAGTGGCTTTCACGTCAAGGACCAGTCAGAGACTCTGTCCGGGGAGAATCATGCCTCCTCGAATCAAGAGGAGCATGAGGAGGAAGATAAAGAGGAGGACGAGGAGGAATAAGAGGAGGACGAATCTGAGGGGGAAGGCAATTCCCCCCTCGCAAGGAAGAGGGCAGCATCATCGGACGCCACGGAGGAGGTACCCCATCCTGCCCTGAAGAGGACGCATCGGGCACAGGTGATCCTGTCCGATGACAGGTTGGACTCTGACACTGAGTCCGATGACCTCGAGGTGGTTCCACGAAGGAACCTCAGGGTCAAGCCCCCGGCCCGAAGGTTAGGATCCAAAGACCCCTTGTTCATCCTTTAACAGGTTTAGAGTTTATTGACATACAAGTGCTTATTGATTTTGCAGGCCCCGTGTGTCCTTCCCACCGACTTGATATCGGACACGGAGACCCCACCCGCCGAACTAGCGGAGAGCGGGAATGCCTCGCATCCCGCCACTCCAGGCGCCGAAGGATACCACGGAGGTGTCATCCTAACATGCTCTTATGGAGCCGGGCACCGGCGGTGGGGGAGACAACATAATGGCCGAGGCTAACACCTCGGTCACCGAAGACCAGAGGGAGCTACCCCGCCCGGACACTGAGGAGGTCGGACGAGCGGCCGCTCAGTCCCGTCCAAGGGCATCTCCGGAGAGCACCATGCCTCCGGAGGTACTGGTTCAAACCCCAGTCAGTGATCGGGTTATTCGATCACCTCTGGCGCCACCGACCAATGGGTGGCCGGTCATGGAGGAGGCTCTATCGAGCGCCTCCATCTTCGAGGAGCACTGCACCCTTATGGGTGCGGTATTACAGAGCATCCAGTCCGTCGACAAAAGACTGAAGGAGGCCTTCAAAGGTCTACTAACGGGTTTTCAAGTAAGTCACATGAAACTCTTATTTTCCAAGTTTTTAGTATTTTTATTATTATGTACATGGCAGCCCCCGAGCCCGAGGTGAGTTTAAAAAAACTTACCTAGGGGTCAATCATGTATCCGATTCCGGACTAGATACAAATATGTGTCCGGAGCGTTAGATTAGCCCCTAATAAGGTCAAACATATGATCAGATTGAATATAGTTCGGAGTGTAGAACCCATGTAACATGTCAATGATGTCTACTACACAACCTTCTTTTTGTAGACTCGTGTTGGGCCTCCAAGCGCAGAGTTTCGCAGGACAACGGCAATTTTCCCTCAAGTGGATTACCTATGGTTTATCAATCCTGGGAGGTGTAGGATGAAGATGGTCTCTCTCAAACAACCCTGCAACCAAATAACAAAGAGTCTCTTGTGTCCCCAACACACCCAATACAATGGTAAATTGTATAGGTGCACTAGTTCGGCGAAGAGATGGTGATACAAGTGCAATATGGATGGTAGACATAGGTTTTTGTAATCTGAAAATATAAAAACAGCAAGGTAACAAATAGTAACAGCGAGCAAAACGTTCTATAAATTCTTGGAAACAAGGCCTAGGGTCCATACTTTCACTAGTGCAATTTCTCTCAACAATATTGGCATAGTTGAATTATATGTAAGTACCTCTCGTGCGACAACGAGTTCACTCCAAAGTCACAAATAACTGATAACCAACGAAGAAATTATTGTAGGGTACAAAACCACCTCAAAGTTATCTTTTCTGATCAATCTTATGAGCTATCCCTATAACTGTCATGGACAGTCCTGGATTTCGTACTAAAATAACACCTTAAGATACACATCAACAAAAACCCTAATGTCACCGAGATACTCCAATGTCACCACAAGTACCCATGGGCTTGATTATACAATATGCATCACATAATTTCAGATTCATCATGTTCAATCCAACACAAAGAACTTCAAAGAGGGCCCCGAAGTTTCTATCGGAAAGTCAGGACAAAAATGTGTGCCAACCCCTATGCATAGATTCCCAAGGTCACGGAACCCGCAAGTTGATCACCAAAACATACATCAAGTGGATCAATAGAACATCCCACAGTCACCCCGGATATCCCATCGCAAGACATACATCAAGTGTTTCTAAAATCCTTAAAGACTCAATCCGATAAGAAAACTTCAAAGGGAAAACTAAATTCATCACAACAAGATAGAGAGGGTAAAACTCCATATGATTAATCTATATCAATAAAGCTCGCGGTACATCAAGATCGTGCCTTCTCAAGAACACGAGAGAGAGATCAAACACATAGCTACTGGTACATACCCTCAGCCCCGAGGGTGAACTACTCCCTCCTCGTCATGAAGGTCGTCAGGATGATGAAGAGGGCCTCCGGTGATGGTTTCCCCCTCTGGCAGGGTGCCGGAATGGGCTCCCGATTGGTTTTCCATGGCTTTGGAGGTTTGCGGTGGCAAAACTCCTGATATGGGTTTCTTTTCAGAGGTTTCTATATTTATAGGAAATTTTGGCATCAATCTCACGTCAAGGGGGGCACGAGGTGGTGACAAGCTTGCTAGGCACGGCCAGGGAGTGGCCGCTCCTGACAGGCTTGTGACCTCCTTGTGGCTCTTGTGGCCCAACTCCAATGCTTCGGGGGTCTCTTCTGGTCCAAAAAAAATCATACTAAATTTTCAGCCCATTTCGAGAACTTTTATTTCTGCACAAAAAAACAACACCATGGTAGTTTTGCTGAAAACAGCGTCAGTCCGGGTTAGTTCTAATCAAATCATACCAAAATCATATAGAATTATTGTAAACATGACATGAATACTTCATATTTTATAGATACATTGGAGACGTATCAGCATCCCCAAGCTTAATTCCTGCTCGTCCTCGAGTAGGTAAATGGTAAAAGAAATAATTTATAAAGTGTGAATGCTACCAAGTGCACAAGTTTGATCAATGATAATTTCAAACACTTTTTCTAGCATCATTATATATCATAAGCAGTAGCTCATCTCATAAACCTTCTCATGATGAAATAACAAGCTATCCACATATTAAAGTTTAGACTAACAAACTATGCTTCCAGTCACCAAATAGTTGCAATTCATCTTATTTTTAGGAAGGGTCTATGTAAGAGCTTTGATTTAGCAAATTCCACATACTCAACTATCATATAGCCTTCCATGATTGCTAACTCTCAAAGCATATTTTTAGAGCAAATGGCATCTGTCAAACACAGAGAAAGATAGGGGCTTAAAGTTTTTCCTCCCAACTTATTTATCATATAGATAATTGTCAACAATGATAATTCATGGTCAAATATATTTGAATGGCCATATATGCTTGGATCTTTCCCACCACATTATGCTTGCCAAGAGAAAAAGGCAAAATATAGGAAGTGGTGAAGATCACCATGACTATTGCATAAAGGTAAGTACTGGAAAGTAAAAGATAGGCCCTTCGCAGAGGGAAGCATTGATTTGCAGAGGTGCCAGAGCTCAAGCTTTTGAAACAGAGATGAATAATAATTTTGAGCAGTATGCTTTCATTATCACCATAACAACCGAGAGATCTCGGTACCTTCCATCCTAGATACATTATAGGCGGTTCCCAAACATAATGGTAAAGTTTTTACTCCCCCTCCACCAATCAATTACACTACACGGCGAGCCGAATCCACGGGTACCGTCCATACCAACAACATTCCTGAGGGAGTTTTGTTTAATTATTTGCATTTTTTTCTTTGATTTCGGGACTGGGAATCCCTATTACCGGCCACTTTCTCGAGAATGATAGTGAATCAACACATATCATGAGAATAACCCACCTAGCATGGAAGATAATGACATCCCCTAGTTACTATATGAGCGGTTTGGGCATACAAAACAGAATATTATTTGAAGGTTTAGAGTTTGGCTCATGCAAATTTACTTGGAACGACACGTAAATATCGCATATAGGTAGATATGGTGGACTCTCATGGCAAAACTAGTTTAAGGGTGTTTGGATGCACAAGTAGTATTTCTACTGGGTGCGGAAGTTTTGGCTAATATGAGGTGGAAGCAAGCACCACATGTTGGAGGATCCATAACAATATAACTTCTATACAAATATACCCAAGCATAACTCATTACGTTGTCTTCCTTGTCCAACTTCAACTAATTTTCTCAAGTTTGAAAATAATTAATGGGGCTCACAATCATAGAATATGTCCAAGATAGTGTATTTATATGTGAAATATCTCTTCCTTCAATATTTTTCATGAATTGTTCAAGTGGCCAATGAGGTGTTTGCTAACTTTCAACAAATTTTACCACCTATACTTCTTATATGTGAAGTCACTACTCCCCATGGGATAAGCATATAAAACATATAAAATTTTGTATTTATGATATTCAATTCATTCAACCATTTACTCATAGTATATAAGTAAAGCACGAGAGTAATTGACAAAACTACTCCAAAATATATAAGTGAAGATCAATGAGTAGTCAAACAATTAAGTAGATATGTGGGGACTTTCTCTCTCTATCTCAATAAAGATTTTCAGATCTGATTATTTTATTTAAACATCAATCAAAACAAAAATAGCACTCCAATAATAGCATGCATCATGTGAACAAATTAAAATTTAAGCTCAACATAGGCTAACTGATAATTGTTGATGAAGAGAGATGGGATGCATAGCATCCCCAAGCTTAGATGCTTGAGACTTCTTGAAATATTTGTTTGGGGTTCCTTGGGCATCCCCAAGCTTGATATTTTTTATCTTGTACAATCCGCTCATATCATGGTTTCACCTATTCTCAAAAACTTCATCCACACAAAACTCAAAAAGAAGTCATGAGATATGTTAGTACACATAAGAATAAATCAACACTTCATGTACTGCCAATACAAGTTTCACAATAATTTTCAAACATTAGGTACTGTATACTATCATTTACACAATTTATATCTACCAATATAGGCTATGGAAACTATAGGATAACAAAACTATGACAGCAATCTGTCTAAACAGAACAGTCTGTAGCAATCTATGAAACCAGTGTACTTATGTAACTCAAAAAATTATGTAACTTTAGAAAATGCTACAAACTTTATATGAAAACACTGTGTAAAAATTTCAGAAACTTTCCACGTTCCAGTAAAATATGAAAATTCAAATACTACAGCATAAGTTCCTGTTTTTACCCAGCACATATCAAAACATGCAATGCAAGCATCCTAAGGCAACTCTTGGAAATTTTATTGAAAATAAAGATTATAAATAAAAAATAACAGATAAAAACAAAATAAAATGACTCTCCAAGCAAAACTCATATTATGTGACGAATAAAAATATAGCTCCAAGTAAGATATACCGATAGTGTTGAAGACGAAAGAGGGGATGCCTTCCGGGGCATCCCCAAGCTTAGACGCTTGAGTCTTTCTTGAATATTACATTTGGGGTGCCTTGGGCATACCCAAGCTTAGGTTCTTGTCACTCCTTATCCTCCTAATATCGGTGTCTCGCCTAAAACTTGAAAACTTCAATCACACAAAACTTAATGGAGCTTCGTGAGAAGGGTTAGTGTAATAAAGATAGATCATTCACTTAGGTACTATAAAGAAAAGATTAATAATTACTCCCACATGATACCTACTGTATTACATCATTCCCACAATTTTTATTAATCAATATAAGCTACAGGAACACTTGAAACAAGCAAACTATGCATGCAAAACAGAATCTGTGAAAAACAGAACAGTTTGTAACGATCTGAATGATCACCATACTTGCCTGACTCTAAAAATTCTGAAAAATTAGTAAAACTCAAGGAATTTTCATATAAATGTTTTGTAAAAATTTCAGAATTGTTTGACGCTCCATTATAATCAGATAATTCATATACTGTACGCAAAACTTTCTGTTTTTGCATAGAATCAAACAAGCAAGTATCCACACTATCCCAAAGGCTTTACATGGCACTTTATTGAAATAAAATACACAAAACATGATTAATACAGTAGATTAATGATGTTAACACATAAAAACATAAGGTAAAAGTGTTGGGTTGTCTCCAAACAAGCGCTTTTCTTTAATGCCTTTTAGCTAGGCATGATGATTTCAATGATGCTCGTATAGGAATAATAATTGAACATGCAAAAGAGCATCATGAATCTTATGACAAGAACATTTAAGTCTAACCCACTTCCTATGCATAGGGATTTTGTGAGAAAACAATTTATGGGAGCAAGAATCAACTAGCATAGGAGGGCAAAACAAGCATAACTTCAAAAGTTTGAACACATAGAGAGGAAACTTGATATTATTGCAATTCCTACAAGCACATGTTCCTCCCTCATAATAATTTTCAGTATCGTCATTAAGGAATTCCACAATATAACCATCACATAAAGCATTCTTTTCATGATCTACAAGCATAGAAATTTTACTACTCTCCACACAAGCAATTTTCTTCTCATTCATAATAGTGGGAGCAAACTCAACAAAATAACTATCATGAGATACTTGATTGACATAACCACATTCAATATTAAAATCATGATTACAAGTTTCATGGTTACTATCACTCTTTATAGAATACATGTCATCATCATAATCATCATATATAGGAGGCATGCCATCATCATAATAGTTTTGCTCATCAAAACTTGGGGGGGTATCATCTTCATCAAACATAGCATCCCCAAGCTTGTGGGTTTGCATATCATTAGCATCATGAATATTCAGAGAATTAATACTAACAATATTGAAATCATGCTCATCACTCAAAGATTTAGTGCCAAACATTTTAATAACTTCTTATTCTAAGACTTGAGCACAATTTTCCTTTCCATCATTTTCATGAAAGACATTCAAAAGATGAAGCCTATGAGGCAACCTCAATTCCAAAAAAATAGTTTTATTTTATAAGACCAAACTAGTGAAAAACAAGAAACTAAAAGATTTAATTGCAAGATCTAAAGATATAACTTCAAGCACTCACCTCCCCGGCAACGGTGCCAGAAAAGAGCTTGATGTCTACTACACAACCTTGTTCTTGTAGACTCGTGTTGGGCCTCCAATCGCAGAGTTTTGTAGGACGGCGGCAATTTTCCCTCAAGTGGATGACTTAAGGTTTATCAATCCATGGGAGGTGTAGGATGAATATGGTATCTCTCAAACAACCCTGCAACCAAATAACAAAGAGTCTCTTATGTCCCCAACACACCCAGTACAATGGTAAATTGTATAGGTGCAGTAGTTCGGCAAAGATATGGTGATACAAGTGCAATATGGATGGTAGATATAGGGTTTTGTAATCTGAAAATATAAAAACAGCAAGGTAAAAAATAGTAACAGCAATCAAAACATTGTACAAATGCTTGGAAACAAGGCCTAGGGTCCATACTTTCACTAGTGCAATTTCTCTAAACAATATTGGCATAGCTGAATCATATGTAAGTACCTCTCGTGCGACAAAGATTTCACTCCAAAGTCACAAATAGTAGAGAACCAATGAAGAAATTATTGTAGGGTACGAAACCACCTCAAAGGTATCTTTTCTGATCAATCTTATGAGCTATCCCTATAAGTGTCACAGACAGCCCTAGAGTTTGTACTAAAATAACACCTTAACATACACATCAACCAAAACCCTAATGTCACCTAGATACTCCAATGTCACCACAAGTACCCATGGGCTTGATTATACGATATGCATCACATAATTTCAGATTCATCATGTTCAATCCAACACAAAGCACTACAAAGAGTGCCCCAAAGTTTCCACCGGAAAGTCAAGACAAAAATGTGTGCCAACCACTCATAGATTCCCAAGGTCACGGAACCCGCAAGTTCATCACCAAAACATACATCAAGTGGATCAATAGAACATCCCATTGTCACCACAGATATCCCATCGCAAGACAAACATCAAGTGTTTCTCAAATCCTTAAAGACTCAATCCGATAAGAAAACTTCAAAGGGAAAACTCAATTCATTACAACAAGATAGACAGGGTCAAACTCCATAAGCTCGTGGTACATCAAGATCATACCATCTCAAGAACATGAGAGGGAGATCAAACACATAGCTACTGGTACATACCCTCAGCCCCGACGTGAACTACTCCCTCCTCATCATGAAGGTCGTCAGGATGATGAAGATGCCCTCCAGTGTTGGTTTCCCCCTCCGGTAGGGTGCCGGAACAGGCTCCCGATTGGTTTTTTGTGGCTCTGGAGGTTTGCGGCAGCGGAACTCCAGATATAGGTTTCTTTTCGGAGGTTCCTATATTTATAGGAATTTTTGGCGTCGATCTCACATCAAGGGGGGCCACGAGGCGGTGACAAGCCTGCTAGGCGCGGCCAAGGGGGTGGCCGCGCCTGGCAGGCTTGTGACCTCCTCGTGTCTCTTTTGGCCCAACTCCAATGCTTCGGGGGTCTCTTTTGGTCCAGAAAAAATCATACTAAATTATTAGCCCATTCCAAGAACTTTTATTTCTTCACAAACAACGACATCATGGTAGTTCCGCCGAAAACAGCATAAGTCCGGGTTAGTTCTAATAAAATCATACCAAAATCATATACAATTATTGTAAACATGGCATGAATACTTCATAAATTATAGATACGTTGGAGACATATTAGTCAACTGCATGTGTATTGCAGGCTTCGTCATCGGCAGCGGCGGCCATAAATGGAGCCGAACTCGACGAACTGAATTGGAAGCTTAAACGCTCCAAGGATGAAGTTGATGCCCTCAATAGAACATTCGACGAGGCACAAGTTAGGTCAAAACAAAATCCAAATACCTTTGCCTGAACATTGTCCATGCAGTTTTTCATAATGCTTTAATGTTTAAACAACTTTGACGAAAGAGGTGGAGAGGCTCAAGGCCGAGCTCCAACAAGCAAAAGACCATGCGGCCGTCGAGAGGGCGGCGGCCAAAGAAGCAGCGACCGCCCTCTCCGCCCTACGAGCCACCAGCCAAAAGAACGAGGCTCATGTGGCGGAGGTCTAGCAGGAGCTCAAGGACGCCAGCCAGAAGTGTGAGGCCCTTGAGCAGAAGGGCATGGCGAGCGTAGCCAAACTGTCCACCCTAAAGAACGATCTTCAGAAGGATTGGGTGGACAGGCTGTTCTATGAGGAGCAGGTCCGCCAAGTGGAGGACATAATGGATGGTAAGATATACTTACTACAGTGCGTCTTCGGGGATAGCAAATTCAAATTGCTTACCCAAGTGTGGCATTCTTCAGGTGCCTCCTTCGATCTCTAGAAGAGTGTGGCAGACGCCAATCGGCTGTTCGCCTCGAGGGAAGAAGGAGACGAAGCTCAGCTGTTCCAGGCACAATTCGGAGCCCCGGAGCGCTCGCCTCTTCTCGTGGAGCAGCTAAAACATCTGATGGAGCTGCACCAGATGGCGTAGCCGGCCATGAAGGACCTCTGCATCCACCTATGGCCTGGCGAGCCGCTGCCAGGCAGCTACTTTGGCCTGATGCAGAAGTTAATCGCCGCTTCACCCTGCTTCGACACCATGAAGTGCTCCTCCTGCATCGAGGGGGTCCGGATTGCCCTTGCCAAGGCCAAGGTGCACTGGCCGGGGCTGGATCCGATGAAGGTAGCCACTGCACCGCCGCCTCCCAGGAAGGAGCATAGACGCCCTGAGCTATACTTTGCCGGAGTAATGGAAGGTGCTCGGGCGATATCTTCTCAGTGTTCGGTCGATAATGCATTCGAATGAATTATAGTGCGTCCGAAGACTTTTCAAAGTTTTTAATGTTATAAGTTATTTATTCAGCTTTGATGTTTTTGCATTCCTTTATAACTCCTGTGTGGATGTTTAAAACTGAAAGATGCCAGTCATCGGCTTCAGACCCCAAGTAGATACTACATGGGGTGTCTCTGCCAATGCACAATATTACTTAGCCGAGTGATCGAAACCCGAAGGCGGTAGAGTGCGCCGGACTAGGCAATCAGGCTATAGTGCCTTATTTCTTTCACTTAGCCGTAGGGGTGTGAAAAGGACTGCGGGGGCTAAGGACTATCCCCCGGAGTGTTGTGATGCTCGGATGAACTGTAGCTAAGGCCAACATCAGATGGTTCGCATGGATGGCAAACCCCTCGCACAACGCGGAATATCCTCTAACAAGGATGTAAGTATAACACTTCGGGCTCGAATTCACAAACCGGCTCTTGCAAACTATGACGGTTAGTTTTCGGTTTTCTCCCCTGAGGTGCTTGATCAGACTAACTGGAAGCACAATTGCAAGGGTTCTCCCTTTGCCCTTTTAGCCGAACGATTGGAACGTAAAGGGGCAAGCACAGGAGCCGGGCAACCCAACTATTGACCCAAGACATAGTTTGGAACCGATGCATATAAAGTGAACTCTAAGACGCCGAACACATAATAAAATATACGTAAGGAGATTTGTTTGTATGCTTGAGCCCCCGGTATATTATCCGGTTGCGTCGTAACATATCAAATTGTGTCGCGAGAAGAGGAAGAAAAGGAAAATATGTGCCAAAAAGGACAAACAGACAAACATGTAAAATCATGCTATGTATTTTTTGTTTTCTCTATAACTCTTATTACTCGAAGTGCTGAAGCAACTGCTTACAGGTATGTGAAAAAAGAGATTACAGGAGTGGTTGTACCAGGGGTCTTCGATTGGTGGCCTTACGTCCTTGATGTGCCCTGTTGCTAGTTGACTCCTGATATTTGGTTATTCAGCGAACGGATCTTGCAAACAAGGTCTTGAAAAGTCACCGAATTATGAATAAGCTTTACGCCCTTGGTGGGCCCTTCAATAGTCCATGTATTGTGTCTAAAGACGTATTGAATGGTAGTAGTCCGATCTAGCCGGACTCCCAGCCTTGTCTCCCCATCGCTGCCCATGGAATTTTAAGTGCGAAGTTGTGCCTTCTTGGCACGTACCTCACTGGTCCTGGGGGCGTGTGATAGGGAGCGAGTCCCTAGTTGAGGGGAGAGGAAGGATCCAGGAGTTCGGCCTGCAGTCGAGCTCGCTTCCAGACCTTGCGTGCCTTTACGGTAGATGCCAAAACTTGCCGATCATCTTGATAACTAAATTTGGCTGCTAGGGCCAGCACATGTTCCTCAGTTTGTAAAGATCGCTCTGTATTGCCGTTAACAGTGATGACCCCTTTGGGGCCAAGCATCTTGAGCTTGACGTATGCGTAATGCGGGACAGTGTTGAAACGAGCCAACGTTGTTCGGCCGAGCAGGGCATGATAGCCGTTGCGGAAGAGCATAATGTTGAAGATCAAGTCTTCGCTGCGAAAGTTATCGGGTGAGCTGAACAAAACTTCCAGGGTAACAGAGCCCGTGCATCGGGCTTCGACACCTGGAATCACCCCTTTAAAGGTAGTGTTACTGGGTTTGATTCGTGACGGATCTATGCCCATCTTTTTCAACGTGTCTGAATAAATCAGGTTAAGGCTACTTCCTCCGTCCATTAGGACTTTTGTCAGGTGATACCCATCGATAATGGGGTCAAGGACAAGTGTGGCGGAGCCCCCGTGACGGATACTGGTCGGGTGATCACGCCAATCAAATGTGATCGTATATGCCGACCATGGGTTGTACTTCGGGGCCACAGGCTGTACAACGTAGACCTCTCGAAGGGCGCGCTTTCTCTCCTTCTTGGGTATATTGGTGGTGTATATCATGTTTACTGTCTTGACTTCCGGAGGAAATTTCTTTTGATTGCCACTAATCGGACCCCGAGGCTCATCCTCATCCTTGCTGTGAGGGTTCTTGCTTTGATCCTCGGGTGGAAGCTTGCCGACCTGTTTAAACACCCAACAATTGCGGTGTGTGTGGTTGGTGTGCTTCTCTTGGGTCCCGTGGATTTGGCAAGGCATGTCCATGATTTTCTCCAACGGAGTGGGTCTATCGCGACTGCCTTTAGGAGGCTTCTTCCGCTGCCCAGGACAGGAATTGCGGAATCCGGCGTTGACAGTCGTATCATCGGCATCACTGTTATTGTGCCGACGCTTGTTCTTGTTGCGCTTGGGCTTCCCGTTGCCATCCTGAACCTCGGAGGTTCCAGGCGCTTCGGAGTTGTGGTTGCATCTTGCTAGCCAATTGTCTTCACCCGTGCAAAAGCAGGTCATTAGAGAAGTAAGGGTGGACATGGTCCGAGGTTTATCCTGGTTGAGCTGGCGAGCCAGCCATTTGTCCCGAATATTATGCCAAAAAGAGGCTATTGCCTCGGCATCCGTACAGTCGACAGTTTGGTTCTTCTTGGTCAAGAACCGATTCCAGAATTGTCGTGCAGACTCTCCGGGTTTTTGTACGATGTTGCTTAGGTCGGAGGAGTCCGGCGGCCGAACATAAGTTCCCTGGAAGTTAGAGAGGAATGCATCCTCCAGGTCTTCCCAGCATCCGATGGAGTTTTTGGGGAGGCTGTTTAGCCAGTGCCGAGGTGGCCCCTTAAGTTTAAGGGGGATCTATTTGATGGCGTGGAGATCATCTCCTCGAGCCATGTGGATGTGGAGGAGGAAGTCCTTGGTCCATACGGTTGGGTTAGTTGGCCCATCATATTGTTCGATATTCACGGGTTTAAACCCTTCCGGGAACTGATGCCGCATCACCTCATCTGTGAAACATAACGGGTGGGTGGCACCTCGAACTCGAGCTATCTCGCGTCTGTAATGGGCGTCTATTCTAGCTTGGTTACGTTCCCGGTCTCTGTTATCTCTTCGATCGAGCCATGGTCTGTACCCATCCTATCTATCGGGTGAGTATCCCCTAGATCCATAAATGGATCTTGTGCGGCCTGCTCTGTGATCTAAGTCATCACCCAGGTCGAACCTGCCATTGGGCTCTAGTGGCTCCTTCCCCGTCTTTGGGGTATTGCCGGCCTATAACCGGCGTCGTCAGTCGTCCGATCACGCCCGCGAGGAGGGCAGTCTGGCTTATCGTATGGAGTGTGTTTTGTAGACGGAGTATCTGTGAGCTCGACGTCAAATTGTGGTAACAGCCTTCTTCACGGATAGCTTTTGGGCTGGTCCGATAGACCGGCTCCAAGTCCCTCCTCAACTGAGAGCACTCTTGTACATCGATCATTGAGGTCATCTTGTTCGGCTTTTAAGTTGTTGCTCCTTAGCTTTTAGGCTTCACGCCGTAGCTATGAGCTACTGTCTGAACAGTTCCTGATCTTCATGGTTATCAGGGATGTCTAAGTCATCAGTTGTCGGGATATCCTCCTCCTCGATAGGGGGGAGGTAGTTATCGTCCTCGGAGTCGTTGACGTCATCAGGGTTGCTCTGGCCTTCAGGCCTTTCCTGACCCTCTAACGGGTGCTCGGGGATATTAGAGTCGCCGCGGTCCTCGGGGGTAACTCCGTCCCTGGTGCCGATGATAGCTTTCCTTCCCTTTTTGCCTTTGGACCGATTATGCGGTTTCCGGTGCCTTGACGATGCGTTGCCTGACTTATCACCGTCATTATTAGGCGTTTTGTCACCATTGGGAGTCTCCACCATGTAGACATCATATGTTGAAGTGCTGGCCCATCGTCCGGTATTAACAGTGGTGGGGGCGCAATCCTCTTCATCCATGTATTCTGCCTCATCGGAGGCATAGTCCAGCATGTCGGTTAAATCTTCGACTATGGCTATCAAGTGGGTGGTGGGTGGGTCGAAGAATTCATCCCG
The DNA here is from genome assembly GCA_022496015.1 of Hordeum marinum. Taxonomy (NCBI): domain Eukaryota; kingdom Viridiplantae; phylum Streptophyta; class Magnoliopsida; order Poales; family Poaceae; genus Hordeum; species Hordeum marinum. The sequence goes on from CM039675.1 coordinate 484,153,375, forward strand.
ACCCATACTGTAACCAATCTGAGAGTAGATCGGGGTTGAATCGTTGGAAATTTTCATCAATGAAATCCGATCTAGGGCCTCGTCAAACGCCGAGGGCTTGATCGGATAATACTGTTCGGAACCTCCGGAGTTAACCTCCGATGCGTCCGAACGAGAAGGATGTTCGGCAAGAACAAGTGTCCGGACCTCCAGAACTATGGCCGGATCCGGACAAGGAGTGGGTAAACTGCCGTGGTTGACCCCGTTGGTGTGACCGGAGAAGGATCTCGAGGTTAAAGCCTCGGGGTCTTCGAGCATGGCAAGCGAATCACAAGCCCGGTTAATGACAAATCGCCCCGAGAATCCAAGGAGAACTCTAGGTTCCTGAATCGTACATGTTGATTGGGGGAAAAACTCTCGACACGGCCTATATGGCCGGTCGGGTCGGCGTGCACCACAACGCTGCCGAAGGCGAAGATCTATCTGGGGACGAAAGTGTCCATGTTGCGGACCTCTTCTTTGATGACAAGGTGAGACATAGATCCCTTGAGTGCTCACAGAGGAACTCTCAATGAAAGCACCAATGTCGGTGTCAAAACCGGCGGATCTCGGGTAGGGGGTCCTGAACTATGAGACTAGGATCTTTGGTAACAGGAGACGAAGGGGACATAGATTTACCCAGGTTTGGGCCCTCCTATGGAGGTAATACCCTACGTCCTGCTTGGTTGTATTGATGGTATGGGTGTTGGAAATATGCCCTAGATGCAATAATAAAATGGTCATTATTGTATTTCCTTGTTCATGATAATTGTCTATTGTTCATGCTATAAGTGTGTTAACCGGAAACCGTAATGCATGTGTGACTACATAGACCACAACATGTCCCTAGTGAGCCTCTAGTTGGCTAGCTCATTGATCGATAGATGGTCACGGTTTCATGACCATGGACATTGGATGTCATTGATAATGGGATCACATCATTAGGAGAATGATGTGATGGACAAGACCCAATCCTAAGCATAGCACAAGATCGTGTAGTTCGTCTGCAAAAGCTTTTCTAATGTCAAGTATCATTTCCTTAGACCATACGATTGTGCAACTCCCGGATACCGTAGGAATGCTTTGGGTGTGCCAAACATCACAACGTAACTGGGTGGCTATAAATGTGCGCTACAGGTATCTCCGAAAGTGTCTGTTGGGTTGGCATGAATCGAGACTAAGATTTGTCACTCCGTGTGACGGAGAGGTGTCTTTGGGCCCACTCGGTAAGACATCATCATAATGAGCTCAATGTGACTAAGGAGTTAGCCACAGGATGATGTGTTATGGAACGAGTAAAGAGACTTGCCGGTAACGAGATTGAACAAGGTATAGGGATACCGACGATCGAATCTCGGGCAAGTATCATACCGGTAGACAAAGGGAATTGTATACGGGATTGATTGAATCCCCGACATCGTGGTTCATCTGATGAGATCATCGTGGAGCATGTGTGAGCCAACATGGGTATCGAGATCCCGCTGTTGGTTATTGACCGGAGAGGTGTCTCGATCATGTCTACGTGCCTCCCGAACCCATAGGGTCTACCCACTTAAGGTTCGATGACGCTAGGGTTATAGGGAAATAGTGTACATGGTAACCGAAGGTTGTTCGGAGTCCCGGATGATATCCTGGACGTCACGAGGAGTTCCGGAATGGTCCGAAGGTAAAGATTCATATATAGGAAGTGAGGTTTTGGTCACCGGAAGAGTTTCGGGCATCACCGGTAACGTACCGAGACCATCGGAAGGGTTCCGGGGGTCCACCAAGTGGGGACGCCGGCATCGGAGGGCTGCATGGGCCACAAGTGGGAGGGAACCATCCCTAGGTGGGCTGGTTCACCCCCACAAGGGGACCAAGGTCCAGCTTGAGGTGGGAGGGAGGAAACCCTAGAGGTAGATGGGCCCTAGGCCCACCTAGGGCGCCGCCCCTCCCACTCCCTCCTTGGCCATCGCCCTAGATTGATCTAGGGTTGGCCGCCGGCCCTGGGGAGGGAACCCTAGGGCTGATGCACCCCTCCTCCTTCCCCTATATATATGTGGGGTTTGGGGGGCTGCCAGACACATGAGTTCTCTCTCTCTCGGCACAGCCCTACCATTCCTCTTCCTCGTTCTCCATGGTGCTTGGCGAAGCCCTGCCAGAGACCACGTATCTCCACCGTCACCACGCCGTCGTGCTGCCGGAGCTCTCCCTCAACGTCCACTTCCTCCTTGCTGGATCAAGGCATAGGAGACATCACCGGGCTGCACGTGTGTTGAACGCGGAGGCGCCGTTGTTCAGCGCTAAGATCGTAGTCCACCGCGATCTGAGTTGCTACGAGTACGACTCCACCAACCGTGTTCTTGTAACGCTTCCGCTTAGCGATCTTCAAAGGTATGAAGATGCACTCTCCCCTTACTCATTGTCGGTTCCTCCATAGATAGATCTTGGTGAACACGTAGGAAAAAATTTGATTTACTACTACGTCTCCCAACAATGGGGGGTTACAGAGTTGATCTACCTCGAGATCGAATAGCTAACCCTAGATGAGTTGTTCTGTGTCTATAACCTAAAACCCTCCGGCTTATATAGATGCAAGGGTACCTAGGGTTTACACATGGTCGATTACACGCCGAAGAGATAAACATGCCTATTTTCTACATCAAACGTGGAGCGCAAGCCATACTCCCCTAAGCTTCCATCTTGGAGATAAGCTCTTTAATGAATCATGTGTTCGGTAAGTGGCCCATATAGTCTAGCCCATAGATATAGATCGGCCTCCTGAGGACCGCTTAATCCAGGACTCCCTCAGAGGGGGAGATCGAAGCCAGCGTCATCACCAATGCTTCCTCCTTCATGGGTGGACCAATCTTCATCAACATTTAAACTAGCACCATCTCATCTCAAACCCTATTTCATTTCTTGTATTCAATCTTTGTCTCAAAACCTCATATTGGTACATGTGGGTTACTAGTAGGGTTGATTCCATCTCGTACTTGATGTTTATTGGTTTACTTGGTGGAAGATATTATGTTCAGATCCTTGATCACCATTATTATACATCTGATGTTGAACATGTTGATGATATGTGAGTAGATACTTTTGTTCCTGAGGACATGGGAGAAGTCTTGTTATAAGTAATCATGTGAAGTTGGTATTCATTCCATATTTTGATGATATGTATGTTGTTGCTTCTCTTAGTGGTGTCGTTTGAACGTCGACTACACGACACTTCACCATGGTATGGGCCTACGGGAATGCATTTTGGAGTAACAAGTAGATGATGGGTTGCGAGAGTGACAGAAGCTTAAACTCCAGTTTATGTGTTGCTTCACAAGGGGCTGATTGGATCCACATGTTCCATGCTATGGTTAGATTTATCTTAATTCTTATTTCATAGTTACGGATGCTTGTGAGAGGGGGTAATCATAAGTGGGTTGCTTGTTCGAGTAAGAACAGCACCTTAGCACCGGTCCACTCACATATCAAATTATTAAAGTAACGAACATGAATCAACTCAATATGATGAACATGACTAGACAGGAATTTACATGTGTCCTCAGGAGCGTTTGCTTTATATAAGAGTACTTTCAAGCATGTCCTTTGCTGTAAAAAGGATTGGTCTATCTTTCTACACACTTCTTACTATTGTTACTTGACACTTGTTATGAATTATATTGCTTCAAAACTATCTATCACTTTTACTCACAGCACTTGCAGCGAATACCTTGGTGAAAACTGCTTATCATTTGCTTCTGCTCCTCATTGGGTTCGACAATCTTACTTATCGAAAGGACTACGATTGATCCCATATACTTGTGGTTCATAAAGACTCTTTTCTAGCGCTGTTGCCGGGGGGTGAAGCGCCTTTAGTAAGTGGGACTTGGTAAGGAAACATATTCGGTACATGCTGAAATTTACTGTTGCTTGTTCCTATGGACAGTCATGCTTTGAGTGGCTTCTTCGGGGCATCTTCTCCTCGAACAGAGGTGGAAAAGTTTGCTTCCCAACCTACTGAACCTACTGAAATATTAATTATGAGATTCCTTAGGGTATGGTATAGAAGTTGCTAGCTAATCCTTATGACGGTACAACTCATCTTGATTACCATTTGATATGTATATATGAGATTTGTGGATTAGTTAAGCTTGCAGGTTTACCCGGAGACAAAGTTAAGAAGAAGGCTTTCCCTTTATATTTGGAGGGAAAGGCATTAATTTGGTACATGCTATTGGATGATATTGGATCATGGGACTGGAATCGCTTGAAGTTGGAATCTCATCAGAAGTTTTATCCTATGCATCTAGTTCATTGTGATCGGAACTTTATATATAATTGCTGGCCTCGTGAAGGAGAAAGCATCACTCATTATTGGGGAGGCTTAAATCTATGATGAACACTTGCCCCAACCGTGATCTCTCAAGAGAAATGATTATACAAAAAAATTATGCTCAGCTTTCTCATGATGATCATTTACTACTCGATTCTTCTTCTACTAGTTCCTACATGAACGGGACTATTGAATTCTGATGGGATCTTCTCAAAATAAGTAAACGCAAATCGGAAGATTGGGAATTCAAAAAAGGTAAAGAGTCGGTTATAAAGCTTAAGTTTGATTGTGTTCAATATTTTATGGAAACTGATAATTTTCATAAGTTTAGCAATAAATACGGGCTTGACTCTAAGATAGTTGCTTCTTTCTGTGAATCATTTGCTACTCATGTTGATCTCCCTAAGGAGAAGTGGTTTAAATATCATCCATCTATTGAAAAATCATTAGAGGAACTTGTTAATGTTAAAGAGGAAACAATTGTTTATCATGTTTATCCAGTTGTACCTACTGCTTATATCAAGAAACCACATTTTCGTGTTAGGATTAGGGAACATGCTAAAGTGACAATTGTGGTTAATAAAAGTTATGTTAGGACATCCTAAGCCTTCTGAACAAATAGACGTAGATCCTAATATTGATATGGTTAAGATATCCTAGATGATAACATTGATGGTCAGATTATTTACTTGTGTGATGAAGCTGCTAGAATTGCAAACCCTCCTACAAATCTTCGGGATGAGTTAGACAAAAATAAACCAGATGTTGGCATGCCTGTTGTCTCCATTAAAATTGGAGATCATTGTTATCATGGCTTGTGTGACATGGGTGCTAGTGTTAGTCATATACCTTTTACTTTATATCAATAAATTATGAATGACATAGCACCCTCTGAGATTGAAGATATTGATGTCACTATTAAACTTGCAAACAAGGACACCATTTCACCACTTGGGATTGTTAGAGATGTTGAAGTCTTGTGTGGAAAAACTAAGTGCCCTATTGATTTCTTAGTACTTGGTTTAGAACAAGATAGCTTTTGTCCCTTTATATTCGGTAGACCTTTCTTGAATACTTTTAATGCTGAAATTAATTGTGTTACTGAGAAAGTCAAAGTAAGCTTTAGTGATGTGTCTCGTGAATTTAATTTATCTAATTTTAGTAGAAAACCACATGAGAATGAGTTACCTAGTAAGGATGAAATAATTGGTCTTGCTTCTATTTTCATGCCTCCTACTGGTCCATTAGACCAATATTTGCTTGACCATGAGAATGATATGCAAATGAATGAAATAAATGACATAGAGGGTATATTTCTATGACAAACACCTATTCTTAAACACAACTTGCGTGTTGATATTCTAGGGGATCCTCCTACACCCAAGGGTGATCACCTATTTGATCTAAAGAAATTACCTGAAACTTTAAAATATGTCTATCTTGATGAAAAGAAGAAATATCTTGCTATTATTAGTGCTAACCTTTCAGAGCATGAAGAAAAGAGATTACTTAAAACCTTGAAGAAGCACAGGGCTGCTATTGGACATAATCTTGATGATCTTAAGGGCATTAGTCCCATGCTATGTCAGCACAAAATTAATATGGAACCAGATGCTAAACATGTCGCTGATCATCAACGCCACTTGAATCCTAAGACAAAGGAAGTGGTAAAAACTGAAATACTAAAGCTTCTGGAGGCAGGTATAATTTATCCTATTGTTGATTGTAGAGGGATAAGTCATGTTCATTGTGTTCCTAGGAAAGGAGGTATAACTGTTATTCCTATTGATAAAAATGAACTTATACCACAAAGAATCGTAACTAGTTATAGGATGGTATTGATTTCAGGAAATTAAACAAAGCTACTAGAAAAGATTACCCCTTGCCTTTTATTGATCAAATGTTGGAAACATTATCTAAGCACACACACACACTTTTGTTTTCTTGATGGATATTCTGATTTCTCTCAGATACCTGTGTCAAAAGAAAACCAAGAGGAAACTACTTTCACATGCCCTTTTGGAACTTATGCTTGTAGACTTATGCCTTTTGGTTTATGCAATGCACCTGCTACCTTTGAAAGATGTATGACTGATATATTCTCCGATTTTTGCAAAAAGATTGTTGAGGTTTGATACGTATCCAACGTATCTATAATTTTTCATTGTTCCATGCTATTATATTATCTGTTTTGGATGTTTTATATGCATTAATATGCTATTTTATATTATTTTTGGGACTAACCTATTAATCTGGAGCCTAGTGCCAGTTTCTGTTTTCCTTGTTTTTGAGTTTCACAGATAAGGGATATTAAACGGAGTCCAAATGGAATAAAACCTTCGGAATGATTTTTTCTAGAAAATATGGAAGCCACGAGACTTGAAAACCAAGGCAGAGGAGCTGCCACGGGGCCACAAGCCCGTTTGTCGTGGCCAGGGGGGCACCCATGTTGGAAATATGCCCTAGAGGCAATAATAAATTAGTTATTATCATATTTCCTTGTTCATGATAATCGTTTATTATCCATGCTATAATTGTATTGATCGAAAACTCAGATACATGTGTGGATACATAGACAACACCATGTCCCTAGTATGCCTCTAATAGACTATCTCGTTGATCAAAGATGGCTATGGTTTCCTAGTCATGGACATGAGATGTCATTTGATAATAGGATCACGTCATTAGGAGAATGATGTGATGGACAAGACCCAAACTACAAACATAGCATATGATCGTGTCACTTTATTGCTATTGTTTTCTGCATGTCAAGTATCTGTTCCTATGGCCATGAGATCATGCAACTCACTGACACCGGAGGAGTGCCTTGTTTGTATCAAACATCGCAATGTAACTGGGTGACTATAAAGGTACTCTATAGGTATCTCCGAGGGTGTCTGTTGGGTTGGCATGGATCAAGACTGGGATTTGTTACTTCGTGTGACGGAGAGGTATCTCAGGGCCCACTCGGTAATACAACATCACAACAAGCCTTGCAAGCAATATGACTAAGTGTGTGTTACGGAACGAGTAAAAAGACTTGTCAATAACAAGGTTGAACTAGGTATGGAGATACCGACATCGAATCTCGGGCAACTAGCATACCGAAGAACAAAGGGAACATCATACGGGATTAACTAAATCCTTGACATAGAGGTTCGACCGATAAAGATCTTCATAGAATGTAGGAACCAATATGGGCATCCAGGTCCCGCTATTGGTCATTGACCGTAGAGGTGTCTCGGTCATGTCTACATTGTTCTCGAACCCGCAGGGTCTGCACACTTAAGGTTTGGTGACATTTTGGTAGTATAGAGTTATGCATGGTGGTGACCGAAGTTTGTTCGGAGTCCCGGATGAGATCCCGGATGTCACGAGGAGCTCTGAAATGGTCCAGTGGTAAAGATTGATATATAGGAAGTCCTGTTTTGGTCGCCGGAAAAGTTTTGGGCTCATCGGTAGTATACCGGGAGTGTCGTTAGTGTACCGGGGGACCATCGGGAGAGGTATTTCGACCCAAGAGGCTACATGGGCTGTGGGAGGAGATAAACCAGCCCTTGGTGGGCTGGCCTAAGCCTCCTCTAAGGGCCCATGCGGCTGGAGTGGTTTGAGAAGGAAAAAATTCAAAGGTGGAGAGGTGGAAAGAGTTTCCAAGTGGAAAGGAGGAATCCTACTCCTAATAAGATTGGAGTAGGACTCATCCACCTCCAATTTCGACCAAACCTTGTGGGTTTGAGTCTGCCTCCTCCCCTCCCTCCCTCCTATATATACTAGAGGATTTAGAGGAAAAATCTAACCCTAATAGCCACGTGCTACCTCTCCTCTAGTGCATAGTTTCTCCTCTAGATCGGTTTTCTGCAGTGCTTAGGCGAAGCCCTGCCGGAATATCTCCACCACCATCACCGCAACGCCGTCGCGATGCCGGAGAACTCTTCTACCTTTCCGCTCTCTCTTGCTGGATCAAGAAGGCGGAGATCGTCATCGAGCCGTACGTGTGCTGAACGCGGAGGTGTCGTCCGTTCGGCGCTAGATTGGAAGGACCGTGATCAAGATCGCGAGACGGATCATGATGAGTTCGCGGGACGGATCATGATTGGTTCGCGGGACGGATCGTGATGAGATCACGAGATGCTCGGCGATTTGGATCGCGAAGATGTTCGACTACACCAACCACGTTTCTTAACGCTTCCCGCTTAGCGATCTACAAAGGTATGTAGATCCACTCTCCCTCTCGTAGATGCTCATCACCATGGATAGATCTTGCGTGTGCGTAGAAATTTTTTTGTTTCCCATGAAACGTTTCGCATCAGTGGTATCAGAGCTAGGTCTATGCGTAGATGAGATCTCGAGTAGAACACAAAGAGTTTGTGGGCGTTGATGCTTAGATTGCTTCCTCCCATGGTCGTATTTTGGTTCAGCGGTATTGTGGGATGAAGTGGCCCGGACCAACCTTACTTGTACGCTTACAAGAGACCGGTTCCATCGACTAACGTGTAACCTCGTTGCACAAAGATGGCTGGCAGGTGTCTGTTTCTCCTACTTTAGTTGGATTGGATTTGACAAAGGCGGTCCTTGAGAAGGTTGAAAAGCAACTTATGTATCACCGTTGTGGTTTTTTGCGTAGGTGAGAATTTTTCTTGCTAGATACCAGTAGCAGCCACGTAAAACATGCACCAACAATTAGAGGACGTCTAACTTGTTTTTGTAGGGTATGTTGTGATGTGATATGGCCAATTACATGATGAGATATATGTGATGTATGAGATGATCATGTGTTTTATAGAATATCACGACTTGCATGTCGATGAGTACGGCAACCGGCAGGAGCCATAGGTGTTGGAAATATGCCCTAGAGGCAATAAATAAAGTGTTTATTATTATATTTCCTTGTTCATGATAATTGTTTATTATCCATGCTATAATTGTATTAATTGTAAACACATTACATGTGTGGGTAAATAGACAACACTCTGTCCCTAGTATGCCTCTAGTGAACAAGCTCGTTGATCAAAGATGGTCAAGGTTTCCTAGCCATTGACATGAGATGTCATTTGATAACGGGATCGCATCATTGGGAGAATGATGTGATGGACAAGACCCAAACTACAAACGTAGCATATGATCATGTCAGTTTATTGCTACTGTTTTCTGCATGTCAAGTATATGTTCCTATGACCATGAGATCATGCAACTCACGAAAATTGGAGTGCCTTGTGTGTATCAAACGTCGCAACGTAACTGGGTGACTATAAAGGTGCTCTATAGGTATCTCCTAGGGTGTTTGTTGAGTTGGCATGGATCAAGACTGGGATTTGTTACTCCGTGTGACGGAGAGGTATCTTAGGGCCCACTCGGTAATACAACATCACAATGAGCCTTGCAAGCAATGTGTCTAAGTGTTAGTCATAGGATCTTGTATTACGGAACGAGTAAAGAGACTTGTCAGTAACGAGTTCGAACTAGGTATGAAGATACCGACGATCGAATCTCGGGCAAGTAACATACCGAAGAACAAAGGGAACATCATACGGGATTAACTGAATCCTTCACATAGAGGTTTGACCGATAAAGATCTTCGTAGAATATGTAGGAACCAATATGGGCGTCCAAGTCCCGCTATTGGTTATTGACCGTAGAGGTGTCTCGGTCATGTCTACATAGTTCTCGAACCCGCAGGGTCTGCACACCTAAGGTTTGGTGACATTTCGGTAGTATAAAGTTATGTATGGTGGTGACCGAAGGTTGTTCGGAGTCCCGTATGAGATCCTGGACATCACGAGGAGCTCCAGAATGGTCTGGAGGTAAAGATTCATATATAGGAAGTCCTGTTTTGGTCGCCGGAAAAGTTTCGGGCTCATCGGTAGTGTACCGGGAGTGCCGGGAGTGTACCGGGAGACCACCAGGAGGGGTATTTCGAACAAAGAGGCTTCATGGGATGTGGGAGAGTGAATACCAGCCCTTTTTGGGATGGTGGAAGTCCCACACAAGGCTCATGCGGCTGGGAAGAAAAACCCAAAAGGAAAAAGGTGGAAAAAGGCAAAAAAGGCAAAATAAGGAAGGAGTCCTAATCCTACTAGGAGTGGAGGAGCTGGACTCTCCCTCCAGGTTCGGCCGAGCCTCCTTGGCATGGAAGCCAAGGCTGCCTCCTCTCCTCCTCTCCTCCTATATATACTAGAGGGTTTTAGGGTTTTTGGACAAGATTTTCAGCCACGTGCAACCCTACCCTCTAGTCCATAGTTTTTCCTCTAGATCGGATTTCTGCAGTGCTTAGGCGAAGCCCTGCCGGAATAGCTCCACCACCATCGCCGGAGCACCATCACGCTGCCAGAGAACTCTTCTTCCTCTCCGCTCCTTCTTGCTGGATCAAGACGGCAGAGATCGTCATAAAGCTATACGTGTGCTGAACACGGAGGTGTCGTCCGTTCGGCACTAGATCTGAAGGATCGTGATCAAGTTCGTGGGACGGATCGTGATCAAGTTCGCGGGACGGATCATGATTGGATCGTAGGACGGATCGTGATTGGATCGTGGGACGCACGGCGATTTGGATCGCGAAGACGTTCGACTACACCAACCGTGTTTCTTAACGCTTTCCGCTTAGCGATCTACAAGGGTACGTAGATCCACTCTCCCTCTCGTAGATGCTCATCACCATGGATAGATCTGCGTGTGCATAGAAAAAAAATTGTTTCCCATGCAACGTTCCCCAACAATAGGGTTGTCTTTAATTATTGTATAACATGCATGTCAATCATTAAGCGCTATGTAATGCTTTACTTTATTGCTAAACGGTAACAACTGTAGTAGAAGCATGGTGGGCGCGACAACCCCGATGGCGACATGTTGATGGAGATCAAGATGATGGACATCATGACGTCATGCCGGTGACGATGTAGATCATGCTGGTGCTTTCAAGATGGAGATCAAAAGCACAAGTTCATGGCCATATCATGTCACTTATGATTTGCATGTGATGTTAATCCTTTTATGCACCTTGTTTTGCTTAGGAAGACGGTAGCATTATAAGGTGATCCCTCACTTAATTTCAAGATAAATTGTGTTCTCCCTGAGTGTGCACTGTTGCAAAAGATTGTCGTGTCGAGACACCACGTGATGATCGGGTGTGATAGACTCTAAGTTCACATACAATGGGTGCAAGCCAGTGTTGCACATGCAGAACACTCGGGTTAAACTTGATGAGCCTAGCATGTACAGACATGGCCTCGGAACACAAGAGACCGAAAGGTCGAACATGAGTCATATAGTAGATATGATCAACATGATGATGTTCACCATTGAAACCACCTCAACTCACGTGATGATCGAACTTGAGTTGGTGAATTTGGATCATGTATCACTCGAATGACCGGAGGGATGTCAATTTGAGTGGGAGTTCTTCAGTATATGATTAATTGAACTCATTATCATGAACATAGTCAGTTGGGTCTTTGCAAATTATGTTGTAGATTACTTGCTCGCGATGTAGCTCCCTTGAATTTTTATATGTTCCTAGAGAAATAGAGTTGAAAGATGATGGTAGAAATATTGCGGACTGGGTCCATGATCTGAGGATTGTCCTCATTGCTGCATAGAAGGCTTAGGTCCTCAATGCACCGCTCGGTGCGCCAACCCCTCTAGCGTCATCTGTAGATGTTGTGAACATCTGACAGGCACGTTCTGATCACAACTTGATAGTTTAGTCCGTCATGCATTATGGCTTAGAATTGAGGCTCCAAAACATTTTGAACGTCACGGAACATATGAGATGTTCTAAGAGCTGAAATTAGGATCTCAGGCTCGTGCCCGTGTTGCGAGATGTGAGATCTCCAACAAGATTCTTTGCCTGCAAGATAAAGAAGAATACCTCAATCGTTGAGCATTTACTCAGATTGTCTGTGTGCTACAATCGCTTAAATTGAGTGGGAGTTGATCTTCCAGACAAGAAAGAGATTGATATAGTTTTCCAAGTCACTGTCACTAAGCTACTAGAACTTGGTGATGAACTATAAAATGCCAGGGATAGAAATAATGATCCCTGAGCTGTTCGCGATGTTTGACAACGCGAAGGTAGAAATCAAGAAGGAGCGTCAAGTGTTGATGGTTAGTAAAACCACTAGTTTCGAGAAGGGCAAGGGCAAGGAGGGAAACTTCATGGATGGCAAGTCAGTTGCTGCTCCAGTGAAGCAACCCAAAGTTGAACCCGAACCCGAGACTAAGTGCTTCGATTATGAGGAGAGCGGTCGCTGAAGTGGAACGACCCTAGATACTTGGCAGATAAGAAGGCTGGCAACGTCAACAGAAGTATATTTGATATATGTGTTATTTATGTGTACCTTGCTAGTACTCCTAGTAGCACCTGGGTATTGGATACCGGTTCGGTTGCTAGATGTTAGTAACTCGAAATAAAAGCTAAGGAATAAACGGAGAACTAGCTAAGGGTGAGGTGACGATGTGTGTTGGAAATGTTTCCAAGGTTGATGTGATCAACATCGCATGCTCTCTCTACCTTCAGGATTAGTGACGAACCTAAATAAATGTTATTTGGTGTTTTGCGTTCAGCATGAACGTGATTAGATCGTGTTTATTGCAACACGGTTATTCATTTAAGTTAGAGAATAATGGTTATTCTGTTTACATGAATGATACCTTCAATGGTCCTGCACCTAGTGAGAATGGTTTGTTGAATCTTGATCGTAGTAATACACATGTTCATAACATTGATGCCAAAAGATACAAAGTTAATAATGATAGTACCACATACTTGTGGCACTGTCGCTAAATGTCATATTGGTATAAAGCGCATGAAGAAACTCCATGCTGATGGATCTTTGGACTCATTCGATTTTGAATCGGTTGAGACATGTGAACCATGCCCCTTGGTCAAGATGACTAAGGACCCCGTTTTCTAGATTGATAGAGCAGGCAAGTGATTTATTGGAAATGATACATGTTGATGCATGCAATCCAATGAGTCTTATAGCATGCGGTGGATATCGTTATTTTCTTACCTTCACTGATGATTTGAGTAGATATAGTGTATATTTACTTAATGAAACACAAGTCTGAATCATTTGAAAGGTTCAAGCAAATTCAGAGTGAAGTTTAAGATCATCGTGACAAGAAGATAAAAATGTCTACAATATGATCGTGGAAGTGAATATCTGAGTTACGAGTTTGGCATACAACTTTAGACAATGTGAAAGTTGTTTCACAATTCATGCCACCTGGAACACCATAGTGTGATGGTGTGTCCGAATGTCATAGTCGTGCTCTATTAGATATGGTGCGAATTATGATATCTCTTATCATTTTACCACTATCGTTTTGGGGTTATGCATTAGAGACAACTACATTCGCTTTAAATAGGGCACCATATAAATCCGTTGAGATGACACCATATGGTTTGGCAGAAACCTAAGCTGTCATTTCTTAATGTCTGGGGCTGCGACACTTATGTGAAAAAGGGTTTTCACCTAATGAGCTCGACCCCAAAGCGGACAAATGCATCTTCATAGAATACCCTAAGAATAGTTGGGTATACCTTCTATCTCAGATCCAAGTGCAAAGTGTTTGTTGCTAAAAACAGGTCCTTTCTCGAGAAAGAGTTTCTCTTGAAAGAACTGAGCGGAAGGAAGATAGAACTTCATGAGGTTGTTGAACCTTTGTTTCAACCAGAGAATAGCGCAGCGCAAAAAATTGTTTCTGTGGAGCCTACGTTAGTTGAGGAGGAAGATAATGATGATGATCATGAAGCCTCGGATCAAGTTACTATCAAACCTCATAAGTCGACAAGGACGCGTACTGCTCCTGAGTGGTACGGCAACCCTGTCTTATTGATCATGTTGTTGGACAACGATGAGCCTACGAGCTATGGAGAAGCAATGATGGGCCTGGATTCCGATAAATGGTTAGAGGCCATGAAATCCAAGATAGGATCCATGTATGAAACCAAGTATAGACTTTGGTAGACTTGCTCATTGGACGGCGGGTCGTTGAGTACAAATGGATCTTTAAAACGAAGATAGACGCACATGGTAAATGTCACCATTTGTAAAGCTCGACTTGTTGCAAAGAAATTTACGACAAGTTCAAGGAGTTGACTACGATGAGACTTTCTCACTCGTAGCGATGCTAAAGTCTGTTGGAATTAGTTAGCAGTTGCTGCATTTTTTAATTATGAAATCTGCCAGATGGATGTCAAAACATTGTTTCCTTAACAGTTTACTTGAGCAAAGGTAGTATGTGATACAATCAGAAGGTTTTGTCAGTCCTAAGGATGCTAAAAGGTGTGCGAGCTCCAGCAATCCATCTAAGAGTTTGAGCAAGCATCTCGAAGTTGGAATACACACTTTGATGAGGTGATCAAAGTTTTGTAGTTTATACAAAGTTTACGAGAAACATGTATTTACAATAAAGTGAGTGGGAGCACTATAGAATTTCTGATAAGTATATGTGGATGACATATTGTTAATCAGAAATAATGTAGAATTTCTAGAAATCATGAACGGTTGTTTGAAAGTGATTTTCAAAGGAAGACCTGGATAAAGCTACCTAATTGTTGAGCATCAAGATCTATAGAGATAGATCAAAATGCTTGATGAGACTTTCAATGAGTACATACCTTGACAAAATTTTGAAAGAGTTCAAAATGGATCAGTCAGAGAAAGAGTTCTCGCCTGATTTTTAAGGTGTGAAGTTGAGTGAGACTCAAAGCTCGACAACGGCAGAAGAAAGAGAAAGGACGAATGTCGTCCCCTATGCCTTAGCCATAGGCTCTGTATAGTATGCCATGCTGTGTACCGCACCTGTGTGTGCCTTGCCATGAGTCCGTCAAGGGGTACAAGAGTGATCCAAGAGTGGATCACTGGACAGCGGTCAATATTATCCTTAGTGACTAAAAGACTAAGGAAAGGTTTCTAGATTATGGAGGTGATAAAGGGTTAGTCGTAAAGAGTTACGTCGATGCAAGCTTTAACACTAATCTGGATGACTCTTAGTAGCAATCCGGATACGTATTGTGGAACAGCCATTTGGAATAGTACCAAGTGGAGTGTGGTAGCAGTGTTTACAGTTTGACATAGAGATTTCCAAAGTACACATGGATCGGAATGTCGCAGACCTGTTGACTATAAGACCTCTCTCACATGCAAAGCATGATCGAGCCCCAGAACTCATTAGGTGTTAGATTCATAACAATGTGAATCACATGGTGATGTGAACTAGATTATTGACTCTAGTGCAAGTGGGAGACTGTTGGAAATATGCCCTAGAGGCAATAATAAATTAGTTATTATCATATTTCCTTGTTCATGATAATTTTTTATTATCCATGCTATAATTGTATTGATCGAAAACTCAGATACATGTGTGGATACATAGACAACACCATGTCCCTAGTATGCCTCTAATAGACTAGCTCGTTGATCAAAGATGGCTATGGTTTCCTAGTCATGGACATGACATGTCATTTGATAACGGGACCACGTCATTAGGAGAATGATGTGATGGACAAGACCCAAACTACAAACGTAGCATATGATCGTGTCAGTTTATTGCTACTGTTTTCTGCATGTCAAGTATCTGTTCCTATGACCATGAGATCATGCAACTCACTGACACCGGAGGAGTGCCTTGTGTGTATCAAACGTCGCAACATAACTGGATGACTATAAAGGTACTCTACAGCTATCTCTGAGGGTGTCTATTGGGTTGGCATGGATCAAGACTGGGATTTGTTACTCCGTGTGACGGAGAGGTATCTCAGGGCCCACTCGGTAATACAACATCACAACAAGCCTTGCAAGCAATATGACTAAGTGTTAGTCGGATCTTGTGTTACGGAACGAGTAAAGAGACTTGCCGGTAACGAGGTTGAACTAGGTATGGAGATACCGACGATCGAATCTCGGGCAAGTAACATACCGAAGAACAAAGGGAACATCATACGGGATTAAGTGAATCCTTGACATAGAGGTTCGACCGATAAAGATCTTCATAGAATATGTAGGAACCAATATGGGCATCCAGCTCCGTCTATTTGTTATTGACCGTAGAGGTGTCTTGATCATGTCTACATAGTTCTCGAACCCGCAGGGTCTGCACACTTAAGGTTTGGTGACGTTTCGGTAGTATAGAGTTATGCATGATGGTGACCGAAGGTTGTTCGGAGTCCCGGATGAGATACCGGACGTCATGAGGAGCTACAGAATGGTCCGGAGGTAAAGATTTATATATAGGAAGTCCTGTGTTGGTCGCCGGAAAAGTTTCGGGCTCATCGGTAGTGTACCGGGAGTGCCGGTAGTGTACCGGAGGACCATCAGGAGAGGTATTTCGACCCAAGAGGCTACATGGGATGTGGGAGGAGGTAAACTAGCCCCTGGTGGGCTGGCCGAAGCCTCCTCTAAGGGCCCATGCGGCTGGAGTGGTTTGAGAAGGAAAAAATCCAAAGGTGGAGAGGTGGAAAGAGTTTCCAAGTGGAAAGGAGGAATCCTACTCCTAATAGGATTGGAGTAAGACTCCTCCATCTCCAATTTAGACCAAACCTTGAGGGTTTGAGTCTACCTCCTCCCCTCCCTCCCTCCTATATATACTAGAGGATTTAGAGGAAAAATCTAACCCTAATAGCCACGTGTTACCTCTCCTCTAGTGCATAGTTTCTCCTCTAGATCGGTTTTCTGCAGTGCTTAGGCGAAGCCCTGCCGGAATAGCTCCACCACCATCGCCTCAACATTGTCGCGCTGCCGGAGAACTCTTCTACCTCTCCGCTCTCTCTTGCTGGATCAAGAAGGCGGAGATCGTCATCGAGCCATACGTGTGCTGAACACGGAGGTGTCGTCCGTTCAGCGCTAGATTGGAAGGACCGTGATCAAGATCGCGAGACGGATCGTGATGAGATCACGGGACGGATCATGATGAGTTCTCGGGACGGGTCGTGATTGGATCGCGGGACGGATCTAGATGAGATCGCGGGATGCTCGGCGATTTGAAACGCGAAGATGTTCGACTACACCAACCGCGTTTATTAACGCTTCCCGCTTAGTGATCTACAAGGGTATGTAGATCCACTCTCCCTCTCATATATGCTCATCACCATGGATAGATCTTGCATGTGCGTAGAAAATTTTTGTTTCCCATGCAACGTTCCCCATCAACCCGCGCCGGACAAGCTTGTGGGCCCCTGGCAACTCCCCTAACCCTAATCTTCGGCCTATAAATACCCAAATATTCCATCATTATGAAAAGGAGCCACGAAAATACTTTTCCGTCGCCAGAAGCCTCCGTTCCCGAGAGATCCAATCTTGGAGCCTTTTCCGGTAATCTATAGGAGCGGGATTCGATCACGGAGGGCATCTACATCAACTCCATTGCCCCTCCGATGATGCGTGAGTAGTTCACCATAGACCTACGGGTCCATAGCTAGTAGCTCGATAGCTTCCTCTCTCTCTTTGCTTCTCAATACCATGTTCTTCATGATCTTCATGGAGATCTATCCGATGTAATACTCTTTTGCGGTGTGTTTGTCGAGATCCAATGAATTGTGGGTTTATGTTCAGATTATCCATGAATATTATTTGAGCCTTTCCTGAATTCTTATATGCATGATTTCATATCTTTGCAAGTCTCTTCGAGTTATTGGTTTGGTTTGGCCAACTAGATTTGTAATTCTTGCAATAGGAGAAGTGCTTAGTTTTGGGTTCAATCTTGCGGTGTCCTCACCCAGTGACAAAGTAGGGGTAGCGAGGCACGTATTGTATTGTTGCCATCAAGGGTAAAAAGATGGGGTTTTCATCATATTGCTTGAGTTTATCCCTCTACATCATGTCATCTTACTTAATGTGTTACTCTGTTCTTCGTGAACTTAATACTCTAGATGCAGGCAGGAATCGGTCGATGTGTGGAGTAATAGTAGTAGATGCAGAATTGTTTCGGTCTACTTGTTACGGACGTGATGCCTATATGAATAATCATTGCCTTGAATATCTTCATAATTATTCGCTTTTCTATCAATTGCTTAACAGTAATTTGTTCACCCACTGTAATACTTGCCATCATGAGAGAAGCCATCTAGTGAAACCTATGGCCCCCGGGTCTATTTTCCATATTATATTTTCAGATCTAAAACCAAAAACACCAAAAATACTTGTTGCATTGTTTTTACTTTTAGTTTTACTTTTCGTTCAAGCACCCTATTATATCTATCTCTACAAGATCTCATCCTTGCAAATAACCGTGAAGGGATTGACAACCCCTTTATAGTGTTGGGTGCAAGAGTTTGATTCCTTGTGCGGGTATATCTATTGGTGGCTTGCTTGTATCTCCTACTGGATTGATACCTTGGTTCTCAAAAACTAAGGGAAATACTTATCTACTTTGCTGCATCAAATTGTTCCTCTTCACGGGAAACCAACGCATGCTCGAGAAGTAGCAAGAAGGATTTCTGGCGCCGTTGCCGGGGAGATACATAGCAAGTCAAGGATACCAAGTACCCATCACAAACTCATCTCTTGCATTTACATTATTTTTCATTTGCCTCTTGTTTTCCTCTCCCCCACTTCTAAAACGATTTTCAAAAATATTTGCCTTTTTATTCGCCCTTCTTTTGCTGGTGTGCCACCATGTCTAAAATAGGGGAGGTTATCACCGAAAATCTGGGGGGTATCGCTAGTACTATTCTTGAGGAAAAATTTGAATCTTGCTCTCTAGATCATGAAACTGAATCTCTTCTTAAAACTAAAACTTTTCAAGTTGGAGATGGGAACATTATCGGTAAGAGTGTTATTCAAGAATTCTTTGATTGTACTCGAACAATACCTATGAGTAAGAGATCTATCCTACTTAGAATGAATAGTTATGCGGATGCTATTGTCATGCTCATTGAAAAATTGGAAAGGAAACTTGTGCACATTCATCCCGCTTTGCAGAAAGTGTTTTATGAACTTCCCAATATTAATTATCCGAAAGATAAAAATATTGCTACTATTATCCTTATGCGAGAATTTGATTTTATCATACAAGAAGCTAGGGAGATTTTTGCCTGCTATAATAAAGATGTTGAACACCCTCCTATTGAAGAAATCCTCCATGATAAAGAAACCTTGTGTAGCCTAGAATCTAGAGACTATCAATCTTATAGTGAAAATCTTAGGAAGAGAGCTCCCTATGTGGAAATAACTCACACCCTATAGCATGAAACCTATGAGGAATTTGATTGGATTACTAGGGGAATTTTGGACGGGTATGAGGATGATTTGCTTGAAAATATGACCAAAGAACCTCTTAGAAATAAGATACATATGTTATATCATGATATTTATGGTGATGATCTAGACTACGGGT
Organism: Hordeum marinum; assembly: GCA_022496015.1. Taxonomy (NCBI): domain Eukaryota; kingdom Viridiplantae; phylum Streptophyta; class Magnoliopsida; order Poales; family Poaceae; genus Hordeum; species Hordeum marinum. Next base: position 484,173,038 of record CM039675.1, read on the forward strand.
TTATGAATGTTAAAATCACTAACCATGGCCCCTTTCAAGATTTAAGTTCTTCTACTAGAAAATAAATAAAGGAAAGGATGGATCTAGTTAGGAAATCTTTTGATGGATTGATCAAGTTTGGATTGTTTACCAAAGATGATACCAAAAAGCCTAAGCTTGGGGATGCCCCGGAAGGCATCCCCTCTTTCGTCTTCCATCCATCGGTAAGGTACTTGAGGCTATATTTTTATTCACCACATGATATGTGTTTTGCTTGGAGCGTGTTGTATGATATGAGTCTTTGCTTGTTAGTTTTCCACAATCATCCTTGCTGCACACATCTTTAGAGAGAGACACGCTGAATCGTGAATTTGTTAGAATACTCTATATGCTTCACTTATATCTTTTGAGCTAGGCAATGTTGCTCTAGTGCTTCACTTATATCTTTTTAGAGCATGGTGGTGTTATATTTTATAGAAATTATTGAACTCTCATTCCTCACTTATATTATTTTGAGAGTTTATTAAAACAGCATGGTAATTTGTTTAGGTTATGAATTTAGTCCTAATATAATGGAATCCAAGAGGGATATAATAAGAACTTTGATATTAAGTGCATTAACAACTATGATAAGTTGGATTCCTTGCATATACTTTTGAGATAATAGGGATGGTAATATGAGAGTCATGCTAGTGAGTATTTGTGAAATGAAGAGATACGTGTGTTAAAACTTGTGATTCTCGTAGCATGAACGTATGGTGAACCGTTATGTAACGAAGTCGGAGCATGACTTGTCTAATGATTGTCGGCCTTTGTGTGAGGGTCAGGAGCGCGCGATGGTTAACTCCTACCAACCTCTCCCCTAGGAGCATGCGTCTAATGCTTTGTTTGATGACTAATAGACTTTTGCAATAAGTATGTGAGTTCTTTATGACTAATGTGAGTCCATGGATTATACGCACTCTCACCCTTCCATCTTTGCTAGTCTCTCTAGTACCGCGCAACTTTCGTCGGTACATCAAACCCTCCTTCCTCAAAACAGCCACCATATATTCCTCAAAACAGCCACCATACTTACCTATTATGGCATTTCCATAGCCATTCCGAGATATATTGCCATGCAACTTCCACCATGTAGTTTTTCTATGACTTGCATCATCACTTCATATTGCATATAGAGTTATATCTTGTCATAGGAATCGAGTTGTAATTTCTTTTTCTTTGAGTTATAATTAAATAAAAGTGTGATGATTTTTCATTAATAGAGCATTGTCCCATGAGAGAAAAGGATGATGGAGGCTATGACTCCCTCACAAGTTGGGACGAGTATCCGGACTTTACAAAAAATAAAAGAGGCCAGCGAAGCCCAAACAAAAAAATAAAAGAGGCCAAAGAAGCCCACCAAATAAAATAAAAAAATCAGAGAAAGACAGAAGGGACAATTGCTACTATCTTTTTCCACACTTGTGCTTCAAAGTAGCACTATGATCTTCATGATAGAGAGTCTCCTATTTTGTCACTTTCATATAACTAGTGGATATTCATTATGCACGACCACTTAGTTTTGTTTTTTGAGATTTCATACACTTATAGCTCTAAGTGCATTTGTTGCATGGCAATCCCTACTCAGTCACATTGATATCTATTGATGGGCCTCTCCATAGCCCGATGATACGCCTAGTTGATGTGAGACTATCTTCTCCTTTTTCCCTGGCACCCCCACAATATTCTATTCCACCTACAATGCTATATCCATGGCTCATGCTCATGTATTGCGTGAGAGTTGAAAAGGTTTGAAAACACCAAAATTGTGAAACAATTGCTGGACTTGTTCATCGGGGTTGTGCATGATTTAGATACTTTGTGTGGGGAAGATGGAGCATAGCCAGACCATATGATTTTGTAGGGATAACTTTCTAAGGCCATGTTATTTCGAAAGGACACGACTACCTTGTTGGTGTGCTCGAAGTATTACTGTTTTTATGTCAATATTAGACTATTATTTTGAATCTAACGGATCTGACTATTCATGCCACAATAAAGAATATTACATGGATAAATATGTTGGGTAGCATTCCACATCAAAAAATCTGTTTTTATCATTTACCTACTCGAGGACGAGCAAGAATTAAGCTTGGGGATGTTGATACGTTCCAACGTATCTATAATTTTTTATTGTTCCATGCTATTATATTATTTGTTTTGGATGTTTTATATGCATTAATATGCTATTTTATGTTATTTTTGGGACTAACCTATTAATCTAGAGCCTAGTGCCAATTTCTGTTTTTTCCTTGTTTTTGAGTTTCACAAATAAGGAATATTAAACGGAGTCCAAACGGAATAAAACCTCCGGAATGATTTTTTCTGGAAAATATGGAAGCCACGAGACTTGAGAACCAAGGCACAGGAGCTGCCACGGGGCCACAAGCCCGCTTGCCGCGGCCAGGGGCACCCGTGCCGGGAAGGCTTGTGGGCCCCTGGCAACTCCCCTAACCCTAATCTTCTGCCTATAAATACCCAAATATTCCATCATTATCAAAAGGAGCCACGAAAACACTTTTTCGCCGCCAGAAGCCTCCGTTCCCGAGAGATCCAATCTTGGAGCCTTTTCCGGTAATCTGCCGGAGGGGGATTCGATCATGGAGGGCATCTACATCAACTCCATTGCCCCTCCGATGATGCATGAGTAGTTCACCACAGACCTATGGCTCCATATCTAGTAGCTAGATGGCTTCTTCTCTCTCTTTGCTTCTCAATACCATGTTCTTCATCATCTTCATGGAGATCTATCCGATGTAATACTCTTTTGCGATGTGTTTGTCGAGATCCGATGAATTGTGGGTTTATGTTCAGATTATCCATGAATATTATTTGAGCCTTTCCTGAATTCTTATATGCATGATTTCATATCTTTCCAAGTCTCTTCGAGTTATTGGTTTGGTTTGGCCAACTATATTTGTAATTCTTGCAATAGGAGAAGTGCTTAGTTTTGGGTTCAATCTTGCGGTGTCCTCACCTAGTGACAAAGTAGAGGTAGCGAGGCACATATTGTATTGTTGCCATCAAGGCTAAAAGGATGGGGTTTTCATCATATTGCTTTAGTTTATCCCTCTACATCATGAACTTAATACTCTAGATGCAGGCAGGAGTCGGTCGATGTGTGGAGTAATAGTAGTAGATGCAGAATCGTCTCGGTCTACTTGTCATAGACGTGATGCCTATATGCATAATCATTGCCTTGGATATCTTCATAATTATTCGCTTTTCTATCAATTGCTCGACAGTAATTTGTTCACCCACCGTAATACCTGCCATCATGAGAGAAGCCATCTAGTGAAACCTATGGCCCCCGGGTCTATTTTCCATATTATATTTTCAGATCTAAAACCAAAAACACAAAAAATACTTGTTGTATTGTTTTTACTTTTAGTTTTACTTTCCGTTCAAGCACCCTATTATATCTATCTCTACTAGATCTCATCCTTGCAAATAACCGTGACGGGATTGACAACCCCTTTATAGCGTTGGGTGCAAGAGTTTGATTCCTTGTGCAGGTATATATATTGGTGGCTCGCTTGTATCTCCTACTGGATTGATACATTGGTTCTCAAAAACTGAGGGAAATACTTATCTACTTTGCTGCATCAAACCGTTCCTCTTCGTGGGAAACCAACGCATGCTCGAGAAGTAGCAAGATTTTCATGGATGATTTTTCCGTTTACCGGACTTATTTTGATGATTGCTTGAGCAACCTTGATCCAGTTTTGCAGAGATGTGAAGAAACTAATTTTATCGTGAATTGGGAGAAGTGCCACTTTATGGTGAATAATACTTGGGCTTAAAATCTCTGAACGAGGTATTGAGGTAGACAAACCTAAAGATAATGCAATAGAGAAAATGCCATGTATTAAAGATGTTAAAGATATAAGAAGTTTTCTTGGTCATGCTAGTTCTATAGGTGTTTTACTAAAGATTTCTAAAAGATTTATAAACCATTAACTAATCTTCTTCAAAAAGATAGTCCATTTGTTTTTTATGATGATTGCGTAGAAGACTTTGAAATACTTAAGAAAGTCTTGATTTTTGGACCTATTGTTCAACCACCTGACTGGAATTTACCATTTGAAATTATGTGTGATGCTAGTGATTATGTTGTTGGTATTATTCTAGGGCAAAGAGTAGACAAGAAATTGAATGTTATTTATTATGCTAGTAAAATCTAGACAGTGCCCAATAAATTATGCTACTACTGAAAAAGAATTTTTAGAAGTTGTCTTTGCATGTGATAAGTTTAGACCCTATATTGTTGATTCCAAAGTTACTATTCACACTGATCATGCTGCTATTAAATACCTTATGGAAAAGAAAGATGCTAAGTCTAGAGTTATTAGGTGGGTGTTTTTACTTCAGGAATTTGACTTGAATATCGTTGATAGAAAGGGAGCTAAAAATAGTGTAGCGGATAATTTCTCTAGAATGGAAAATGTTCTTGATGACCCACTGCCTATTGATGATAATTTACCTAATGAGCAACTTGCTGTTATAAATACTTCCCATAGTACTCCTTGGTATGCAAATTATGCTAATTGTATTGTTGCTAAATATATACCACCTAGCTTCACCTATCAACAAAAGGGAAAGTTATTTTATGATTTGAGACATTAGTTTTGGGATGACCCACATCTTTATAAAGGAGTAGATGGTATTATTAGATGTTGTGTACCTGAGCGTGAACGGGGATAGATCCTTCGGAAGTGTCATTCTGAATCTTATGGAGGGCACCATGTTGATGATAGAACTACACATAAGGTATTACAATCAGGTTTCTATTGTCCTACTCTTTTCAAAGATGCCCGTAAGTATGTCATTTCTTGTGATGAATGTCAAAGAATTGGTAACATTGGTAGTTGTCAGGAAATGCCTATGAATTATTCACTTGCTACTGAACCATTTGATGTTTGGGGTTTTGATTATATGGGACCTTTTCCTTCCTCTAATGGGTATACTCATATTTTAGTTGTTTTCATTACGTTACTAAGTGGGTAGAAGCTATTCCAACTAGTATTGTTAATCATAAAGCTTCTATTAAAATGCTTAAAGATATTATTTTCCCGAGGTTTGGAGTCCCTAGATACTTAATGACTGATGGTGGTTCACATTTTATTCATGGTACTTTCCGTAAACCTTTAGCTAAATACGATGTTAACCATAGAATTGCATCACCTTATCACCCTCACTCTAGTGTTGAAGTTGAATTGAGCAACTAAGAAATTAAATTAACCTTGCAAAGGACTGGTAATAGACCTAGAAAGAATTGGTCTAAGAAACTTTATGATGCTTTATGGGCTTATAGAATTGCTTATAGAAAACCTATGGGAATGTCCCTTTATAAAATGGTCTATGGAAAAGCATGTCATTTATTGAGTTAGAACATAAAGCTTATTGGGAAATTAAAGAAATTAACTATGATTTCAACCATGCTGGTGAAAAGAGGTTATTTGATATTAGCTCATTAGATGAATGGAGGACACAAGCTTATGAAAATGGCAAGTTGTTTAAAGAAAAGGTTAAACATGGCATGATAAGAGAATCTAAAAACAGGAATTCAATGTGGGAGACCTAGTTCTTTTGTACAATTCTCGTTTCAGATTTTTTGCAGGTAAGCTTCTCTTCAAATGGGAAGGCCTTTATGTCGTCGAGGAGGTCTATCGCTCCGGTGCCATCAAGATTAACAACTTTGAAGGCAAAAAACCGAGAATGGTAAATTGGCAAAGAATTAAACACTATATTTCAGGTACACCCATTCATGTTGAAACTAATATTGTTCAAGTAATGACACCGAAAGAACATATAAGAGATACCTTCTGGAACACTTCAGAAAACTGAAAAGGGGTAGGTATGTGATACGGTAAGTAAACCAACTCGAAAAATTCCAAAAAAAATATGTTCTGTTTGTTTTAGTATCTTAGAAAAATCCAAAAATAAAAACAAGTCAGGGCCCATGAGGGAGGCACAAGCCAACAGGGCGCGTCCACCCCCTGGGCACGTCCTAATAGCTTGTGGGGCCCTCGTGTGCCTCCCGGACTCTGTTTTCTTCCTGCAAACATATTCTGACCTAAAAAATCATTATATATACTCATGTGTGTTTTAAGCACTGCATCGCAAGTTTCTCCTTTGTTCCTGTTTTGGGCTATTTTTCTGGCAGGTTTGGAGGCAATATGTCATCACAAGACTCGGAGGGAGAAAGCTACCTTTCAGATCTAATTGCCAATCCTCAAGTTTATGAGGATGTAGATCCTTATGGGTGGTCGACAGAAGAAGAGGTGGAGGCTAACTTAAAGAGGATTGAGCCTTCAAGTGATGAAGAAGAAGAAATACATATGTCGGCGTCAACCTGAAGACATGCACATGGAATTCAAAAAGTCAAGTTTGCCAAACAAGGTTACACCTTCCAATACATGATTTACCCCTTATCGCCATACACAGGTAGACAGAGCTACCGCCTCCTCCAGTAAAGCCCCTCCTTTGATGAAAGGAGCAATGATTGTCACCAACAAACTTTGCAAGGAGAATCTAGACCTTAAGCGGGAAGTTGGCAAGCTTAATGAGGAGATCCGCATCCTAAGGGGCATCATCGTTAAAAGGATTACATCATCACCACCATCACCCAAGAAGGACACCTGAGTATATGGGTATGGGCACCACCCTCAGCTTGTTCCAAGCTTGGGGGAGGTGCCCCGGTATCGTATCACCATCACTTTTACCATTACCATTACCATCTATATTAGTTTGATCCTTAGTTATATCGTGATTTAGAGAAATAAAATTTCAGTATTATTTTGTTTAGAGTGTTTGCTTTGTGATCTTCCTATCCTTGTAATCGAGTGTGAGAGTTATATAATAAAGATTAATTTGAATTTTCTTGCTTTACTCTCATGCATCAATCATAGCAATGAAATAAAAGAAATAGAAAAATCATATGATAATCCCATGGAGAGTAATGACTTCACACAAAAGAAGTGTGCTAGCTAAAAGTTGTTAAGAATAAACAAACATAGCATTAGTCATTGATATAATCTATGGAAGATGATGATAGAGGAGAGAAGATTCACATCCAAATACACTATCTTGGACATATTTTATGATTGTGAGCCCCCACCAAATATTATATAATGATCAAGTGTTGATATTGGACATGGAAGACAATGTAATGGTTATGTTTGCTTGCATACACATAGAAGTTATATTGTCATGGATCCTTTAACATGTGCTCCTTGATTTAGATCTTTTGCTAGCCAAAAAAATTCCGCACTAAGTAGAGATACTAGTTGTGTGTCCATAACCCTTAAACCCAATTTCTTTCTATGAGAATCCACCATACCTTCCTATGGATTGAATAAGATCCTTCAAGTAAGTTGTCATATGTGCATAAACCAACAAAAATTACTTTTAAACATGTATGATCTTGAAAGCACAATGTGCTCCCTTAGTGGTTTTGATAATTCATGACAACATACATTGTCTCTTGGACTAATACCTTCATCTAGTGTATTTCAGATAAAGTCCACATAGAGAGATTTGTTGGAAAAAGGAGTTTGGAGTGTATCCCCATGAATAAGGAGAAGGAATAGCAATGGCAAAGCTTCAAGCAAGAGGACTCTACATTTTACTTTGTGAGAAATCACTTTGAGTCCATAGGAAAGCCAATACTATTAAAAGGGGGTAAGGTATTGTTGGTGAAAATGCTCATACGTGCACAAGTGATAGTCACAACATACACCCACAAGCTCTTCCACAAAAGTCTGTCCAAAGCAAAATATCCAAAATCGGTGCAACCAACACTTTTCACTCGGTGCTACCGATTCTTAGCCACAAACAGACTCGGCCAAACCCTAGCCACTTCGGTGCAACCGATTCCATTTCGGTGCCACCGAGTTTGGGTTGCCAACTTTCTGTTACGCAAATTTACAAAATTGGTCCGACCATGTTTGTTGAATCAGCATCACCGAGTTTGGCAATCTGACCATTGGTCACCTTATCGGTGCAACCGAGTTTTATGTATCGGTCTCACCGAGATTCAAAAGTTGCTACCTTTGAGGCAACTCGGTACCATCAAGAATAACACATCAGTGTCACCGAGTCTGACTTATTAGGTGTAACGGTTGGATTTTTGTAGATGCATATATATATACCCCTCCACCACCACTCACTCGCAAGAGAAGCACTCGGAAAAAATCCCTACCTATCCTATCAGATTTTTTGAGAGAGAGCCACCTACTCATGTGTTGAGATCATGCCATTCCATTCCAACCATATGAATCTTGATCTCTGGCCTCCCCAAGTTGCTTTCCACCCAATCAATCTCTTCCACCATAGCCGAATCTGTGAGAGAGTGATTGTGTGTTGAGGAGTCTATCATCTTGAAGTACAAGAGCAAGGAGTTGATTGACACTATCGAGCCTATTACCTTTTGGAGGGTTGTGCCTCCTAGATTGGTTAGGTGTCGCTTGGGAGCCTCCTACTTCGTTTTGTGAAGTGAACCAAGAAGTTTGTAAGGGCAAGGAGATCGCCTACTTCGTGAAGATCTACCCATAGTGAGGCTAGTCCTTCGTGGACGAAAGCCGTTATGGAATAGTCAAGGTTGCTACTTCGTGGACCCTTATGGGTGGAGTCCTCCATGGACTCTCGCGACCGTTACCCTTCGTGGGTTGAAGACTCCATAAACGTGGACGTACGATAGCACCACCTATCGGAACCACGGGAAAAATCTCCGTATCCTTCATGTGTTTGATCTTCCTATCTCTACTCCTTATTTCCATGTGCAATGTCTTTACTTTCGGCTGCTATACTTAATGACTTGGACGTGGAGTATTTTAGTTGGAGCTCAAATGCACCCGGATGAATAGTAAAATCAAAAACATTTCAAAACATTCTGAATTTTTTTTCTGATGAACTTTGACAAAAGTTTTAAGTGCTTGCAAATTTTCATCGTGAAATCACATTCGAGTAAGGCGTGACAAAAAAACAAAAATGATGCTCTGAAAATGCTACTTTCGAAAGCATTTTGAAACACTGATTTTGTTTTTTTGTCACGCCTTACTCGAATGTGATCTGATGATAAAAATGTGCAAGCACTTAGAAATTTTGTCAAATTTCATCACAAAAAAATTGAATTTTTGTGAAATGTTTTTGAATATTTTTCGATTTTACTGTTCATCCAGGTGCATTTGATCTCGAGCTCAAAAGGGCACTTTCCTGATGACTTGCATGTGTAGGGTATGCTAGATTTGCTATAATTGCTAAAAACTGCCGACCCTTAAACTTATGCTTGAGGTAGTTTTAAATTCCTGCTAGTAGTCTATTCACCCCCACCCCCACCCCCCTCTAGACATACTCTTCTAGTGATCCCTCGGATCTTTTATTGTAAGGAGAAATAAACTTTGTACGATCTCATGATGACAAAGAAATAAAAGTGACAAACTGCATAGTAAAGTTTGTCGTCATAAGGGACAATATAAAGTGACGTTCCTTTCCATTAAGAGTTTACACATCCAAAAATAAAAAGCGCATGACAACCTCTGTTTCCCTTATTTAATGTGCGGAGTAATTGCGAGGCCGTATCTGTGAGCGGTGTGACACTTGTAAAACTCTATTTCCCCCTTATTTAATGGATGAGGCAAATCTTTTGATGCGCAAGCTAATCATGGAAACAAATAGCATGATTCAAGAAAAATAAGAAGAAAACATAATAAAGTCAACTATTGTTGTTATGCTACTCACACTGTCCTATGATATAAGACATTTTTTTGACATTATGTGATGTCAAAAAACATTTTTTTTATTATGAGACAGAGGGAGTACTTAACAATCAGCAAAAAGGAGAGGGAAATCAATGAAAGTAAGACCCTTACAGCAAATCTATTAGATGCGGCATATGTGAACAATCGACTCATCGCCACAATAACAGCTATAACAACAACTAGTAGAACATGATTAATAGTACAATCAGCTGCTGGCTATATGATATTGACACATCATCTATAACTAGAAGGACAGTGCGCGCTTTGCCGCGCCGCTTATATTCTTGGAGTTGTACATGTTTCATGTAAAAGAAATAAAGTTCTGAAAAATATTTACGTATTAGGTTTGGTGTGTGGGGGATACAATGAAGTGTATTTTTTTTTCAGATATGCTACTCCTACGGACATACTTTGTGGAATCATTCTTACATATGGACGTGTCAATTTTTGTTCAGAGATTAGGGAAAAGGTGGGCCAATGGTGTAAATCGGGGAAGTGATTAGTGGGACAGTGTTTGGTATGACCAATCAGTAAAGAATCGTTCGTGAGTGTATCATTTTTCTTTTTTATTATGGTGTTTGGGTGAATTTTTTAAACCGTGTGATTGGAGGATGTCTTTTAATTAGTACAAAAAGATGAGAAAGCTATTCACGTTGTTGGACGTGTGTGTTATGCTGGTGCTAAATGTGTTATGGGCGACACGTTCGTTTTGTTACTCATTCATCAAGAGATCTTACCATGAAGCGAGGGTGAACAACCCAATCAATTATGTATCCAATCAAAATTGAAGAGTTGAATGAGGGGCTTTAAAACGGGATAGCTTAATGAAGTTAGAGATTTCATTGCCACAACAAAGGATTGACGGAATCAAAATCAAGGATTGATGGGAGCATAGTGTGTTAAAAATGAATGAGAGAACTCATTGTGAAACTGTTGACTCAGTCAAAATTGGACGATTTAACTTCAAATTGAGACCTTAATTGATTGTGAAGCCTTGAAAAATAGGGAGCTTAGTATTATAGAGGGTTAAAATAATTGAGTAAGAAATTGTTGATCCGATCAAAATTGATGACCCAATTCTAAATTGATGACCTCAATTGCATGAGAGGCCTCCAATTATAGTGGGTTTAGTGATATAGTATACTAAGCTTATAGCCGATAAGTACAATAATTTGATGTAAATAAGTACTAATATATTAATATGAAGTTCACCTTCCTCTTTTACAAAGTGTTTAGTCACGCGTGTTACATCTGACTGTTAGTTTATAACCCGTTTCTTCTCTCTTTTGCAACTCAGCACAAATATATTATTTTAAGTCTTACAGTCCGTCTACATCATCTTATTGTATTCGTATAGCAATCAACACTTAAAAATGCGCTCTAACAAAGTCAAACATATGCACCACAATCGCCATAATTTATGTAGCTCGCTCCAAAAACAAACTCGTAGCCTCAAAATATGTAGGCTGTGGAGGCCCGATTTGCAACACGTTCCACCGCCAACCACCGTCGTAGCCTCATGGTTATTCCTAGCCTGCACCGATTCTATGGAACACATTATTAACTGAAAGGTATTTATGCATCCAACATTTGTCAAATCCAAACATCGCAGTTAATTAAATGGACGCGATCTGTTGGACCTTTTGGTTCTCCACACAACGTGGAAATGTTAATCCTCAGATGACGACATAGTCCAGATCATCAATAAGCAAAACATTTATCATCCGAATTCCAACAAGTGAATTTCTTTTGAGGGAACTAAAACAAAAAGTTAGGAGGTTCAACTGTCAAACTCGACCTGCGCAAATCTGCATTAATTGGAGACCATCCTGCTTTCAAAGACTAGCACCATTGGCTAGAGCTATGCACAGGCTAGCTTCCTAATAATCAGATGACTACCGACGGCTAAAGGCTAAGGTATAATTGTGTGCACAATTAAAATTAAAACAATAGACGTATCATTCTGGGGTTACCAAAAGAACTTGCCTGCCTGAAAAAACGATCAGAAGTTAACCCACTAGGAGAAAGCAATGTGGGACATTCCTTCGGCTGATTCCACTTCAGTGTTCATGGACCGTTACAATATGCAAAAGCATCTCATCAGTTGTGAGGCATATTATTAACACAGTGCCTTCAAACGAAAACCAGGCCATGATCCTCTAGCGTGTTACGCGCTCAAAATTTCTGAGTTCTCTGCAGACATCTCAGATGTTATTTGAGGGGGTACTCCTCAAACAAGACTTGCTAAAAAAACTGTTTACAACAATTACAATTTGCCTCATCGCAATCATCTTGAGAACTCTCTATTGCTCGGCGGCGATCTTTCTGATGACATATGGTAGGATACCACCATGGGTGTAGTACGCAAGCTCCACCTGAACAGATGTCGACAAATTCATCATCAGAAATCACCATTGATAGCAAAACACTGGCCTAGAAAGAAAAAAATGCTCAGGACAGAATGTCCATACCTCGGTGTCAAAGCGGAGTGTGCACGTGAACGACTTTCCGTTGTCTGTTGTGACTGTAACATCTTGGCCAGGCTTGATTTCATTCACATCAGTCGGAAGCTGGATGGTGTAGCGCTCATGGCCTGTTAAGCCAAGAGTGTCGGCATCCTCTCCTGCCTTGAAGCATAGAGGGACGATGCCCATTCCAGCGAGATTGCTACGGTGAATCCTCTCAAAACTCTTGGCTATCACGGCCTTCACTCCCTGCAGTCACCAAGTGAAAGCACCACACCCATTAGTCACAGTGCTATGTTGTAAGCAAAGAAACTATGGGTGGGAAGAAAGGTTACCTGAAGCATTGGACCCTTCGCAGCCCAATCCCTAGAGCTTCCACTGCCATACTCAGCACCAGCCAGGATGATAGTGTCATGCCCTTCATTCTTGTATTTCTGTCAAAAACACACACAAAATGAATATAATTCAATGAGATTTGAATGCCTTTTATGCATAACTGAAAACCAAAAGTTGGATTCTACAAAGTTCAAGTATATATTACCATAGCAGCATCAAAAACAGCAAGCTTCTCCCCTGATGGAACATGGATGGTCTTGGGGCCAACCTCTCCCTTCAAGAACTTGTTCACAATACGAATGTTGGCAAAAGTTCCCCTAGCCATGATCTCATCATTACCTCGGCGACTGCCATATGAGTTGAAGTCCTTCCTTTCAACATTGCGCTCCTTTAGATATTGGGCAGCTGGGCTGTCTGGGTGGATGCTTCCAGCTGGGGATATGTGATCAGTTGTGATACTGTCACCAAAGTTGAGAAGACAATACGCATCCTTCACAGGCCGTGCTCCAGGAGGGGTCATTGTCATATCCTTGAAATAAGGAGGCTCGTGGATGTATGTTGATTTTGGATCCCATGGGTAGAGAGTGCTTGCTGATACTGGCAGCTCATTCCACATAGGATTTCCTTTGGTGATTGCCTCGTATGTGCCCTTGAACATGTCTGGGAGCACACTCGCCTTAACAACCTAGAAGAATTAATAGCAGAATTATGAGGAATGTGCCAAATCTAGTATGGTCTCAAAGAGCACATGGAGATAAATATAACAAAAATCAAAGTTGCAGTGCCCACACCTCAGCAATCTCATCAGTGGAAGGCCAAATATCCCTGAAGTAAACCTCTTTCCCATCTTTTGAGATGCCTACTGGTTCTTTCTCAAAATCAATATTAACCTGCAGCACATTCCACAGTTTAGCAAGGAAAATCAACAGAATAATTAGGGAGAAGTTTGAACTAGTTAGCTTAGTAGAACTGGGACTTGCTCGCACTACCGAATTGTTAGAAAGATCACAAGAATAATTAGGCAAAAGTTTGAACTAGTTAGCTCAGTAGATCAGGGCTCTCACAATAATGAATTACATTGGTCAATCCAAGTAGCAAGATTACATAAAAGTTCACACTATTGATTTGTTCCGGTAGTTCCAGGGTTTATCAAAGAGAACCAAAAGAATAATTAGGCAGACGTTTGGACTGGTTTACTTAGTAGGCATGCATCCTCCTCTCAGTCACAAATTGTCCAAGTAGTCCAAGTAGTAGCATGGCATTACATAAAAGATAACATTCTTGATCAGTTTCGGTATTTCCACAGTTTTGTTTGAAACAATATGCAGAGGTTTCAACATTGGAAAAATGCATGTTCTCTTACCGTGCCAGCAAGGGCATAGGCCACAACCAATGGGGGAGATGCAAGATAATTTGCTCGGGTCAATGCATGTACACGGCCTTCAAAATTCCTGTTACCAGACAACACAGCAGCAGCGACAACATCTGAAAGAAGGAAAAGTGAGTAAAATGCAATAATTCACAACTTTCAATCCTTTCTCAACCAGCAATGTAAAGCTCACCATTATCGGTAATTGCAGCAGCTACGGATTCATCAAGATCCCCAGAGTTTCCTATGCAGGTTGTACAACCATAGCCAACAATATTGAAGCCAAGCTGGTTAAGATACTTCTGCAGACCACTGCAAAGGAAAATGTAGAAAAAATTTAACAAGAGACCCAATACAAGGGAACTTTTAGTCTGGAGAAGCAAGAGGCACCTCTTGTCCAAGTACTTCTTCACAACACCAGAACCTGGCGCAAGGCTTGTCTTAATCCATGGTTTCACCTAATTAATACCAACAGTGTTAAACTAGAGCAACATTTGGGCAACCTAAAATTATCAGAACATAGGCCAAGAAAGTAGAACTAAATCTTGTACACTTGTAATAAGAGAAAAGACTGCAACAATTTCAAACATGAAAATAACTGATCCTATTTTAACAGCGACATTTGCACACGGTACAAATTACCAACATGATGGAATTCCTTATGTTTTGAAATAGCATATGCTATAGACAAAATGAGCAATTCACATTTAACTATAAGCAGAAATCAGAAAACATAAAGTTGAGAAGAGTGAGACGAACCTCCAGGCCTAGGTCACAAGCCTTTTTGGCAACCAACGCAGCTCCCAGCATTACATTAGGATTTGATGTGTTGGTGCAACTGGTGATAGCCGCAATTACAACATCACCATGCTTTATCTTTGCTGGTGTCCCACGGAATGAAAACTCAGCAACTTTACCCTGTGTTTCCTTGGGGACAGCAAAACCCTGCACAGACACGGTTTAGTGAGCATAAGAGAAGGGAAAGGGGGGAATATGAAAAGTAAAGGAAATTTGCAGATATGGACTATTTGCATATGTAATTTCTGCAATATTATAGAAGTATTTTCATAGGATGTCAAAGTATATTAGCATCCATCTTATCATTAAATAAACAAGACTATGGCAAATAACAGTAGAATATTGCCGTACTATACAGAGCAAATTCTTACCTTGAACCCAACTTTGTTGTCCAGGCAAGAAAGCCAATCTGACTTCATGTTCTTCAATGTCACTCTATCATGAGGCCTGTGGAGTATATCTTTTGTTAGTCATGAATGAGGCTACGCATATGCGAAGGATAGGAGTTCCACGGATACATTACCGTTTTGGTCCAGACAGACATGGTTCCACCTCATCCAAGTCAAGTTCCAGATAAGATGAATACACTCTTTCAGCTTGAACCTACATCAATGGAGAAGCAGCAGCATTATAAACAAATAAATATAAATTAACACATACCAAACACCTTATCATCAGATCAGATTAAGTATGAAGTCACCTGCTTGTAGTCGACGAACATATTATTGGCACGCAGGTAAGTCTCTATCATGGCCACCTAAAGAATGTGACTGTCAAAAACTAGATGCATGTGCAGTTAAGATGCAAATCAAATGCAATCATGGCCTATAACATACAGTTTCATCGCTTCTGCCAGTTAGCTTCAGGTAGTCCAATGTCTTTGCATCAACTGGGAAGAAACCCATAGTCGCACCATATTCTGGCGCCATGTTTGCGATAGTAGCCCTATCAGCAAGTGATAGCTCACCCATACCTCCCCCTGGAATTGTACAACACATTAGAGAAGCTCATAAAAGAAAACAGTGCGGATTAAAAAGCAATGGCATGAGGGGTACCATAAAATTCAACAAATTTCCCAACGACACCATGTTTCCTAAGCATTTGAGTTACTGTTAGAACCAAGTCTGTGGCTGTAACTCCATTCCTCAGCTTCCCTGATAACTTGAAACCAACAACTGCTGGCAAGACCATGCTCATTGGCTGCAGAACAGACCACAATCACTTCAGACAATTGGCATAAACGGATGATACCGACAAACATCTGTACCCGACCCCCTCTACAACCTCTTTTTTATGATGAGAGGTCTCAAACATAAAGCATAAATAGTTGCAACCATAGTATCAGAGATAAAAACTTGTTATCAACAGATATTAACCTCACCTGCCCAAGCATTGTAGCTTCTGCCTCTATACCACCAACTCCCCATCCAGCAACACCAAGACCGTCTATCATAGTTGTGTGGGAATCTGTGCCAACAACACTATCAGGGTAAAGTATCCCACCATTGTTGAACACAACCCTGGCCAGATATTCAAGATTCACCTAGAAATGGAATTGTTAGTGTTTACTAACGGAAGTAATTTGCACGAACATTTAAGAGCAAAATAGATGTTTTATTGAAA
Source organism: Hordeum marinum (assembly GCA_022496015.1). Taxonomy (NCBI): domain Eukaryota; kingdom Viridiplantae; phylum Streptophyta; class Magnoliopsida; order Poales; family Poaceae; genus Hordeum; species Hordeum marinum. Next base: position 484,189,411 of record CM039675.1, read on the forward strand.
TACCTGGTGAACAATTCCAGATCCAGGTGGAACAACAAGCATGTTATTGAATGCAGTGGAACCCCATTTCAAAAACCCAAACCGCTCCTTGTTACGGCTGAACTCAAGCTCCATATTTGCCTGAACAGCATTTTCCGATCTTGCCACATCAACTTGTACTGAATGATCCACAACAAGGTCTACAGGAACCTGAAAAAATATGCATGCAGCAATATGAGCAAGAGCACAAAGACACAAGCATAAAACTGCCATGCTAAAGCTACCCTCTGGGGATCAGTTGACAAAGAGAGCAGTTGCAGGCTGCGCTGGCGCCCACTTTGAGGGGAAAAAGCAAGATGGATTATCTTTTGAAACCCTTTAATCAATTATAGTTGATAGGATAAAGAAGTTGGAACATACCATTCAAACCCTAACTGGAATAAATGACATGGCTTGACTAACTGGAATTAGATGATATTCAAACACTCAATAATTAAGACACACACTCACACCATCATTAAAAACGTCAATAATTAATGATCTGTGTTCAATAAAGCATATCAGTTCAAAATTGTATCCCAATCATACATATTCTACCTTAGTTTGATTAAACAACATAAGATGAAAGGTTGTTAGTTGTGATAATAGTTAACGAAGGCCCAAAGAGATGCTATGAAAAATCCAGAACAGTGTTAGTGGCAAAACATCATAGGCATATCAGAAAACAGAAACTGTCAATCGATGCGGCAGTTCTTACAACATATATGGTCAGTTAAGTAAGATAGTTATCAATTGTACCAAAACATAAGCGTCTTCACTAGATGATTCATTTGTAATGTCGCATATCAAAATGTGGCATACTGAAGGATAAGTCATGCAGTACACCGAACAAAAATTCAAATATATTTCCAAGAAGTTAAAGACAAGGAGATAGTTAATGTAACCACTGGTCAATAAACTCACCAGAGGGTTAATTTTGTTCGGGTCACTGCCAAGTTTGCTCATAGCATCCCTCATACAAGCAAGATCAACAACAGCTGGGACACCAGTGAAATCCTATAAAAAGAGACAAACGGTGAAGTGAGTAAACTTAGCATTTCAGCAATCAGGGCAATGAACCACATCATCAAACATCTCATCAGAAAACGTACCAGAATAAAATAAGCAATGTATCCATGTTACAGTACCACTTGCCAGATTAAAATAGGAAGTTCTGCCTTTTTATAATTGTCACTAGAAGAAGAATATGTGATGACGATGCAGCTAATCTTATACTACAGAAACCTATTACCTACTGGTGCACGATATATATCTTTAAAAGCTAAGGTGACAGCAACAATCATACATCACATACATAATGGGCATAAGACATGGTGATTGGGGAACTCCACTTTCTTGAAAGGATAGGAAAGTGGACCTCCATTTCCAATATTCCAGCCATCAAAAGCTATTGACTCGAATCTTCCAAGTCACATATATTCTTTCCACAGCAACTGGACAAAATGGAATAAAAAAGTGGAGACGATGGCTGGAATCAGGAATTCAGGATCAATACCTGGAGGAGGACACGGGCTGGCTTGAACGGGATTTCGACTTGCTTGGTGGCGCTGTTCTCCCAGTCTAGGATCTTCTCAACGTCCTTCCCCGTGACCTGGAACTCATCGCAGTTTCTGATTGCCGACTCGAGCAGAATCCTTATCGAGTAGGGTAGCCGATCTGGTAAAAGAGTGATGGGTCAAATCATCAGCAATTCCCATAATTCAGCGATATACAAAAAAACTGACTAGAAAATAACGCATCCAGAGACCAATTCCACCGTCAGATTGACAATTCGCTCCATGGGAACACGTGGAGCAGCAAAATTTCAGCAACATTAGAGACTATGCAACAAGGAGCAGATCAGAGCCTATTACGCATCGTCATGGACAAGCAAACAATTGAGCGACTCCCAACTCACAACAAGCGGTAACAGAGAGACCGAAAGGGGCCAAAACGTCGTGAAGGGCCTGGTTAGATTCTCGATTCACCCAACAGACGGCGCAGACCAGGAACCAGACCGCATAAGACGCAGACCACGCCACGTTAGCAGACGAAAATGGTGGGAAGCTGGGGGAACAACTCACCAATCCGCGGATCGGCGAGCGCAGGCAGGCTGTAGTACTTGCCGAAGTCGGCTCCGCCTCCCGGCTTGGCGAGGCTCGTGAGGATTTCTTCGTACGAGTTCTTCGTCGCTGCGAAACAAACAAACGAGCAAACAGGCAGATGCCCCGTCAGCGAGAGGGAGAGGCCGAGACGCGACGGTCCCTTTCGAGGTGGCGGTGGTCCATACCAGCGGAGGCGAATCGGCGCTCGAAGACGGCGGCCGCGGAGGACGAGGAGCGGGCGGCGGCGCGGCGGCCGCCGAATAGGCGGCCCGCGAGGCCCGACGCGAAGGCCCCGCGCGGGCCCTGGCCGCCGCGGGCCGCCTGGAGCGGGAACGGGGCGGGCGCGGGCGCGGGCGCGGAGGGGGCGGACTCCGCGGCGGGTGCGGGGCGGGAGATCGCGGCCGCGGCGGCGGCGGTGGCGCGCGCGGAGCCGGGGCCCGCGGCGGAGCGGGAGAGGAGGAGGGAGCTGGCGAGGGGAGGCATGGCGGATCGGAGGGGCGGGGCGGGGGTGGGAGAATGGTCAAGCGGGGGGCGGATGGGCGTGGGTTATATAGGCCGCCGTAAATTTTGGGGCGGGGGACGCGTGGTTGGCAGGCGCGGGCGCGGTAGGGTTGGGCTGGGCTGGGTGGGTCGCTGCCGAGGCGAGACGGGACGGGAGGGAGGGGCGCCGCCGCGCGGGGATGGTGGAGCTGACCACGCGCACCGCTGTCTTTTCTTTCTTTCTTTCTTTCTTGGAGCCGGGGCCAACAAATGGAACGAACAGCCCCAATGCGATCGCGGGAGTATCGGGACCGGTCATGGCAGCGGCATGTTCGGCGGGGGCTCCATTTCTTGGGAAAAGGAAATGGGAAGGGGAATCGTGCACCTGTCTCGGCTTTCATTGGTCCACCCACGCTGCCTGCACACAGCGACCGCAAGTTCCCTCCTGTATCTGTCCGCAAACACTAATGTCGAAAACCATCATCCAACGCTATCCGGTATATGCCTATCAGTAAAGGACAATATGGTATTCATATTAAAGTCTAATGCGCGTCCGGTCGGTATCTGCTAGGGTCAGCTTTTCTTTTTTTTCTTTTCTTTTTTGCGAAAAGGTCATCATGACTAGCTTTATTGAAACTCAAAATAGGTTTACGTCGTCTACGAGCTTGCTGACAACAATATCAAAAGGCTCGGCCAACCAACTAGAACAAGTCTTATTACAATGATAAAAATGAGCTAGCACATGAGCCGCTTGATTACAAGATCGATAACGATGCTTAAAAATGACATTTCCAATCGAATTACTAGTGTCTAGACATTCTGCGAAAATGGTCGCCGCGGCGTCCCACCAAGTTGCTTGGCCATTGCAAAAGTTGATGACCTGCAGAGAATATAATTCCGCTTCCACTCAATTACATCCGAGGGCGTTTGTAAACACAAGACCATCTCGCACGGCCAAAGCTTCAGTAGTAATTATATCTGCTGCAAAAGGAATGAATTTGCATTGAGCTCCAATAAAATTACCTCTATCATCACATATGATTGCTGCGGTAGCCCCTACACCTTCATCAGGATAGAACGTTGCATCCACATTGAGTTTAATAAATCGAGGATCGGGCTTAGACCATTTTGCTTCATTAATGTTCTTTGTCATAGCCGTAGCTCTCTGATGGTTACTCGAGATAGATAGTACAGAGAACGACCACTTCCATGCTGGCCGAATGGTTTCATTATGTGTTCCATGCTGGCGGAATGGTTTCATTATGTGTCACACGTCTCCGTATCCACCATAGATACCACCCTCCAACAGTTATAACTTGTTTAAAATTCAACTCTTGGCGAACCGCGAGCTGATGATCCGGTAAAGACAGTATAAATTCAAAAATGGCCGAGCCAGATCTATCCACTTGAATTGCCTGGTCGATAATATGTGTCACACCCAATCTACTCCATAACTCCCTCGCATTAGTGCACTGGAATAGCAGGTGTCGGATGTCCTCCGCTCCCTGGTTACAAATTGGACAAGCCCATTTGAACCTATATGTCTATCAGCAGGGTCAGCTCTTTTGTTGGGAAGGCAATGGCTCTCCCATGGGTAGTGATTTGCCCAGGTTTGTCGAGACCAAGCAAATTGAGAATTGCTGAACCTGATGAGGAGGATTTACTTCGAGGGGACGGCGGAGGAGAAGCGTCTGATGCCTCATCCATCGAGACCGCCGAAGGAGTTCGTCAACTGGGCACTACGAGAAGCACGAGTAGAGGATCCGATCAGTGCGGTGAGATGGGGGTGCATGGTGGGTCTGATGCCCATCGAGGTTCCTCCGGAGCCTTTCCCTCACTAGTAGAAAACAGGGCATTGGTTCGGGCCGGGCCAGCCCATTAGTCCCGGTTCAGTCACGAACCGGGACCAATGGGGGCAACGATCCCGGTTCGTGAGGCCAGGGGGTCGAGCGGGCCACGTGGGGCATTGGTCCCGGTTCGTTTGGAACCTTTGGTCCCGGTTCCAGACACGAACCGGGACCAATGTGCCTCGCTCCTGGCCCACAACCATTGGTCCCGGTTCGTGGCTGGATCCGGGACCAAAGGGGGTCCTTTAGTCCCGGTTCCAGCCACGAACCGGGACCAATGAAATGCCTATATATACCCCCTCGCCAGCAAGCAGAGCACTCCACACTGCTCTGTTTTTTTGGCCGACGAGGGGAGAGCTTTGTGGTGCTCTAGCTCACCTCCTATGCACATGAGGTGTTTGATGAAATGCTTAAGCCAAACTTAAGCTTTCTCCTCTCAAAGCTCCTTGTCCAAACTCCATTTTTGTCAAGATTTGTCTAGGTTTGGCGGTCCGTTCTATCCTGTCCCCGTCCTGAAACCACCGTCAATCGCCCGCTCGTGGTGAGCCTCTTGATCTTATCTTCTTGCTAAAAGAAAATATACTTACTCGTATGATTTTCTTACTTTTATTATTGTTCATTTCTCTATTCATGATATGTTGTAATGGTTTTTAATACACTTTATTATATAACGCATGCAGATGAACCGACAATGGATGTACGATGACCAACACACCTCCGAGTATATTAAGGGCCTGCATAATTTTCTCGAAGCGGCTGAGGCAAACAAGCAGAATGGTTTTATGCCTTGTCCATGTACTGTCTGTGAGAACATGAAGTCTTTCTCCAACTCTAAAACCCTTCACTTCCACCTGCTTCAAAAGGGTTTTATGCCACACTATAATGTTTGGACCAAGCATGGAGAAAGAGGGGTTATGATGGAAGACAACGAAGAAGAAGAGGATGACGACAACTACCCTCCCCCTGAATACGGTGATGCTGCAATTGGGGAAGCTAAAGATCAAGAGGAACCAGACGATGTGCCCGATGATGATCTTCGCCGGGTCATTGTTGATGCATAGAGAGAGTGCGAAAGTGAAAGGGAGAACTTGAAGTTCGATCGCATGTTAGAGGATCACAAAAAAGGGTTGTACTCAAATTGCAAAGATGACAACAAAAAGCTTGGTACCATAGTGAAATTGTTGCAATGGAAGGCAGACAATGGTGTATCTGACAAGGGATTTAGTTCGCTACTGAAAATAATGAAGAAGAAGCTTCCAAAGGATAACGAATTGCCCGACAGTACGTACCCAGCAAAGAAGGTTGTATGCCCTCTAGGATTGGCGGTGCAGAAGATACATGCATGCCCTAATGATTGCATCCTCTACCGCGATGAGTACGAGGAATGGAACGCATGCCCGGTATGCGGTGCATTGCGGTATAAGATCAGAAGAGATGACCCTGGTGATGTTAAGGGCCAGCGCACCGGGAAGAGGGTTCCTGCCAAGGTGATGTGGTATGCTCCTATAATACCACTATTGAAACGTCTGTTCAGAAACAAAAAGCATGTCGAGTTGATGTAATGGCACAAAAAAGACCGTAAGAAAGACGGGAAGTTGAGAGCACCCGCTGACGGGTCGCAGTGGAGAAAGATCGAGAGAAAGTGGAGCGACTTTACAGGTGATCCGAGGAACGTATGGTTTGGTTTAAGTGCAGATGGCATTAATCCTTTTGGGGAGCAGAGCAGCCAGCATAGCACATGGCCTGTGACTCTATGTATGTATAACCTTCCTCCTTGGTTATGCATGAAGCGGAAGTTTATTATGATGCCAGTGCTCATCCAAGGCCCTAAGCAACCCAGCAATGACATTGATGTGTACCTAAGGCCATTAGTTGATGAACTTTTACAGCTATGGAATGGACGAGGTGTACGTGTGTGGGATGAGAACGAATAGGAGGAATTTGACCTACATGCGTTACTGTTTGTAACCATCAACGATTGGCCTGCTCTCAGTAACCTTTCAGGACACACAAACAAGGGATACCACGCATGCACACACTGTTTAGATGATACCGACAGTATATATTTGGACAAATGCAGGAAGAATGTGTACCTGAGGCATCGTCGATTTCTTCTGACCAACCATCAATGTCGAAAGAAAGGAAAGCATTTCAAAGGTGAGGCAGATCACCGGAAGAAGCCCGCCCTCTGTACTAGTGATCACATACTTGATATGGTCAATGATTTACAAGTAATATTTGGAAAGGGTCCTGGCGGACTATCTGTTCCGAATGACGCTGACAAACGCGCACCCATGTGGAAGAAGAAATCTATATTTTGGGACCTATCCTATTGGAAAGATCTAGAGGTCCGCTCTGCAATCGACGCGATGCATGTGACGAAGAATCTTTGCGTGAACCTGCTAGGCTTCTTGGGAGTGTATGGGAAGACAAAAGATACACCAGAGGCACGAGAGGAACAACAACGTGTGCATGAAAAAGACGGCATGCATCCAAAGCAGTATGAAGGTCGTGCCAGCTACGCTCTTACCAAAGAAGAGAAGGAAATCTTCTTTGAATGCCTGCTCGGTATGAAGGTCCCGTCTGGCTTCTCGTCGAATATAAAGGGAATAATAAATATGGCACAGAAAAAGTTCCAAAACCTAGAGTCTCATCACTGCCACATGATTATGATGCAACTGCTGTCGGTTGCATTGAGGGGGCTTCTACCGAAAAACATTCGATTAGCCATTGTGAAGCTATGTGCATTCCTCAATGCAATCTCTCAAAAGGTGATTGATCCAGAAATCCTGCCAAGGTTAATGAGTGATTTGGTGCAATGTCTTGTTAGTTTCAAGATGGTGTTCCCACCGTCCTTCTTCAATATCATGACGCACGTCCTAGTTCATCTAGTCGACGAGATTGTCGTTCTGGGCCATGTATTTCTACACAATGTGTTCCCCTTTGAGAGGTTCATGGGAGTCTTAAAGAAATATGTTTGTAACCGCACTAGGCCAGAAGCAAGCATCTTCATGGGCCATCAAATAGAGGATGTCATTGGGTTTTGTGTTGACTTCATTCCTGACCTTAAGAAGATTGGTTTCCCTCAATCGCGGTATGAGGGGAGACTGACAGAAAAAGGCACGCTAGGAGCGGACTCAATAATATGTAGGGACGGGCATTCTTGGTCTCAAGCACACTACACAGTTCTAAAGAATTCCACCTTGGTGACCCCATATGTCGATGAACACAAGAATATTCTGCGCTCCAAACACCCGGAGCAGTGTGACAACTGGATTACATATGAACACATCAGGACTTTTGGCAGTTGGTTACAAACACGTCTCATGGGTGACAACACTGTTTCTGATGAGTTGTAGTCGTTGGCTAGGGGACCATCTTCTGCTGTATTGACTTACAAAGGGTACGAGATAAATGGGAATACATGTTACACGATCGCCCAAGATGAAAAGAGCACCAACCAAAATAGCGGTGTCCGCTTTGATGCAGCAACCAAGAGGGGAAAGGACACATATTATGGTTACATAGTGGACATATGGGAACTTGACTATGGACATGATTTCAAGGTTCCTTTGTTTCAGTGCAAATGGGTCAATCAGTCAAGAGGCGGGGTACAGGAAGACCGACAGTACGGAATGACAACAGTGGATCTGAACAATCTTGGGTACACAGACGAACCATTCGTCCTAGCCAATGATGTGGCGCAGATTTTCTATGTGAAGGACATGTCTACCATACCGAGAAAAAGAAAAGATAAGGAAGCGAATACATCATACGATGAGCCAAAGCGCCACATAGTTCTTTCAGTAAAAAGAGACATCGTGGGATTGGAGGGCAAGACACACATGTCTGAAGATTATGAAAAGTTTCATGAAATTCCTCCCTTCAAAGTCAAGGCTGACCCAAGCACCCTGTTAAACGATGAATTGCCTTTGTAACAGGCGAGTTTTCGTCTGAAACCCTCATACCTCGAAAGAGATTGTCCATTTTGTATACGAAGTGCATCCAGTTTTTGCCGTAACCATCCCAACTTTTTAGCACATGCTATGTGGGTGAAATTATGATACCATGCCAACCTTCAACCTTTTCAGAGTTCATTTGAAGTGCTTTTCAATTTCAGGGTTATTTAGCTCAAAAAATCAGTATGTGCATGAAAAATACCAAATGAAGTCAGAAAGGGTTGAAAATTGATGATGTGGCTTCGAATGGTGCATTTTGAACACACAAAAAGTATGGAATTCAAATAAATTCAAAAAATGAAATCCTTTTGTAAAAGATGAGTTTTCGTCCGAACCGTGATATTTCGAAAGAGATTGTCCATTTTGTACACGAAGTGCATCTAGTTTTTGCCGTAACCATCTCAACTTTTTAGCACATGATATGTGGGTGAAATGATGTTACCATGCCAACTTTCAACCTTTTCAGAGTTCATTTGAAGTACTTTTCAATTTCAGGGTTATTTAGCTAAAAAAGCCCAGTAAGTGCATGAAAAATACCAAATGAAGTCAAAAAGGTTTGAAAATTGATGATGTGGCTTTGAATGGTGCATTTTGAACACACGAAAAGTATGGAATTCAAATAAGTTAAAAAATGAAATCCATTTGCAACAAATGAGTTTTCGTCCGAAACCGTTATACTTCGAAAGAGATTGTCCATTTTGTACACAAAGTGCATCCAGTTCTTGCCGTAACCATCTCAACTTTTTAGCACATGCTATGTGGATGAAATGATGATACCATGCCAACTTTCAATCTTTTTAGAGTTCATTTGAAGTGTTTTTTTAATTTCAGGGTTATTTGGCTCAAAAAAATCAGTAAGTGCATGAAAAATACCAAATGAAGTCACAAAGGGTTGAAAATTGATGATGCGGCTTTGAATGGTGCATTTTGAACACACAAAAAGTATGGAGTTCAAATAAGTTCAAAAAAATGAAATCCCTTTAGATAACATAAAAAAATAACAAAAATGAACATAGATCGCTTATGTAAGTAAAATTCGATCAGAAATCAGACTGAAATTCAGTTTGATTTCAGGTCAAATTTTCCCACATAAGGGCATCTATTCTCAATTTGAGAGGAACTCAATAAGGCAGGGAGGGGTGGGCTTATAAACCGGTGCGAGCGCCCCTCGCTTGGCGAGGTGGGACTAAACTCCCACCACAGCCAGGACCAACCATTTAGTCCCGGTCGGTGGCTACAACCGGGACCAATACCCACCATTGGTCCCGGTTGGTGGCACCAATCGGGACCAATGCCCACCTTTAGTCCCGGTTGGTGCCACCAACCGGGACCAAAGGTTTGGGTTGCCGAAAAGAGACCTTTGGTCCTGGTTGGTGGCACCAACCGGGACTAAAGGTGGGCATTGGTCCCGGTTGGTGCCATCAACCGGGACCAATGCTCTCGGTATATAAGTAGAACTTAGGAATTTTCAGTTCTCATCTCGCAGTTCCCCCCGACGAAGCTGACCTCCTCGACGCCGCCAGGCTGCCCCGACGTCGTCGCCATCACCCGTGCCCCTGCCCTGCCCCCGAGCCCACGCCCACGCCGTCGCCGTCCGCCGTCCGCCGCCCGCGCCATCGCCGTCGCCTGTGCCCTTGCCCTTCCCCCGAGCCCACGCCGACACCGTCCGTCACCCACATCGTTGCCGTCCGCCGCCCCTGCCCCAGCCCACCCTTACCGTCGTCGTCGCCCTCGCTGCCCCCGCCGTCGCCCTCGCCGGCCGCCCCCGCTGTGAGCCGCCGCCGCCCCTTGTATTTTTTCATGTATATGTTGTATATGTTTTTTTATGTATATGTATATACATTCATGTATATGTGTCATGTGTGTATATGTTCATGTATATGTTTTTTCATGTATATGTATATATGTTCATGTATATGTGTGTATATGTTCATGTAAAAAGTCTTCGTTGTTTTTGATATGTACAAAAATGTAGAGTGAAAATGAAAACAAACATATATGAAAAAACAAAGTAAGAAATGAAGAAGGAAAAGAAAACCGCCCCGCCCGGCCACCACCGCATTTTCATAAAGTTTTTCCACCGAGTCCACGTCGCACCGAGCACCCGCGACGAAGCAAGTCTTTTTTTGAAGAAGGTAGTTTTTTTGTTAAATGAAAATGTTGGCATCGGCTCTACCATCATGTTGGCATCGGCTCTATCTATCAACAAGGCCACGGGAGCAACCCGGCCCCCTATCATCACGTTGGCCTCGGCTCCCCAAGATCTTTCCAACAGATCCGGAATGTATGTCATTGTTGACATACCCCCTCCTCGATAACTTCGACATGAGAGGGGACGTCGAACATGCATGAGAGAGAGGCGGTCCGCTCACTCGACCAACTATCGAGGCCACCCAAACCCTAGAAGAAAGAGTGTCGTTGTCGATCTACCCCCTCCCCGATAACTTCGACATGAGGGGGGACGTCGGGCATGCATGAGTGAGAGAGGCGGTCCACTCGCCCGACCAACTATCGATGCCATCCAAACCCTAGAATAAAGAGCGTTGTTGTCGATCTACCCCCTCCCCGATAACTTCGACATGAGAGGGGACGTCAGACATGCATGAGAGAGAGTAGGTCCGCTCACCCGACCAACTATCAGGGCCATCCAAACCCTAGAAGAAAGAGCATCGTTTTCGATCTACCCCGTCCCTACCCGACCAACTAGCGATATTCAGAAGGCTCTTGTTGAACTTCGTACCAAAAAGCTAATTAATTATCCTATCCGGGACGCCATTGAACATTCATGAGAGAGGCGATCCGGACGTCGGACATTCATGTTTGTATATTAATTGCCATGTTGTAATATTTGCAGAAACTATGGATCCAAGAGACGAAGAACAAGAACAGTTGTTGGGGGACATAATCCACGGCGGACGTGATATCTTGTCGTTTCTCAATGACACCGATGGTCTAGAAGGAGAGGATTATGATGGCTCCGGTGATCGAACAATGGAGGAGGAAGGACATGATCAGGATGGCTCCGGTGACCGAATGCCGGAGGAAGAAGGAGACCATGATGACGTCTCCGGTGACCGATCGGAGGAGGGAGCTATTGCAAAGTCCAGCGAGGTATATATATTAATTAAGTCTTGGCTCCGGTGACTAGCTAATTGATGCATTAATTATTTTGGTATGTACATATATTAATTAACTCTTCTTTCTTCTTTTATAGCCCTCCGGATCGAGCCAAACTTCGGTAACAAGACGAGGCCCGAAGAAGAGGTTGTGCAAGGATGAAAAGTTCTCGATCACAGCACTCGCAAACGATGGCCATCCGATTGAACCCAAGCGGACCAAGAACGCATTTTCTGCTCAGTGCGGAGCTATTGTTAGGGACAACATCCCGATCAGCATCAAACAATGGAATAAGCCTAAGGACGGTGCCCCTGAAGGTGATTATGTCACTGATAGACAGAAAGATGATCTTTGGACCGCGCTGAAGGCAAATTTCACCCTACCGCCAGAGGAGGATCCGAATAAGCCAGTTATAGAGCCACTGGTCAAGGCGTGTGCTCTTAAGAAGATGGCAGATCTATTCAGGAGGTGGAAGAATGAGTTGAAATCAAAGTTTGTCGACAAAGGGAAGACTCCAGAATTCACCGGCCGATTTGAGAAGATAAGAGATTACTGGCCCGCATTTGTGGACTACAAGACATCGGACAAGAGTAAGAAAATGTCAAAGACAAACAAGGTCAATGCTGCAAAGAAGGAGTATCACCATCACACGGGGTCAGGTGGCTACCTCAAAGCCCGGCCATTGTGGGACAAAGCTGAGAATGACCTGATTGCTAAAAACATCGTACCACAGACATATAACTGGCCAGACCATTCAAGGACTTGGTTCTTCGGAGTTGGGGGAACTTTTGACCCTGAAATAGGGAAGTGCCGTTGGACGAACGAGCAACTTGCAATACCCATGAACAAGCTTCAGAAGTATATCACCGCAGCGCAGGAAGGGACGTTCATTCCCGACAGAGAGAAGGACGAGCTGACTGAGGCCCTAGGGAATGCTGAGCACCCTGGACGAACACGAGGCACACCAGGCTCTGTTCTGTGGAAGGTTGGGTTTCCCGACGCAGGCAGATACAGAAGCGGGGAGAGAAAGAGGAAAGCGGAGTTGAGCGAAATTCAGAAGCTCAATGCAAGACTACAAAAGCTAGAGGAAGCTGAGAGCCAGCGAGCTGCCGGCCAACCATCTCAGCGGCACGAAGCTACCCCAGAAGCTACCCCGCCATCTCAGCGGAGAAGCAACGTCGCTTCCACGGAGCCCGTTCAGCCTGACTTCACATCTCCTAGCTACCCCGTGGATACTATCACGGAGGCTCAACATTGCAAGCTTATGACGAAATGCCGGAACCTCACTTTCAAGGTGGCTGTTGGCTCTGTTGCACCTCCTCAACCCAACAGAACTTTTCACTACCGTCCGATTCCACATGGCTATGCTGTTGTGATGGTGGATGAAGTAATGAAGGAATTTGAGGAGCTCGAGCTTGACCATTGTATAGGTGAAGGAGAGAATAAGCTGGTTCGTGCCCTGAAGAGTACATGTCTATGGCAGAAGGAGTACATCAAGCTTCCAAACTGGACACCTCCGTCTCCTGCTTCTCCTTAGGCGAATCAGGGCACTCCAGCTCCTCCTCCTCCTCCTCCTCCTCCTCCTTCAGCGAGTGATCAGGGCACACCGCCTCCTTCTCTGGCTCCTCCGACGCATGGGGGCACTCCGCCTCCTCCTTCGCCTACTCCGGCACGTCGGAGCAGTACGCCTCCTCCTCAACCTCGTCGGCAACGGTGGAAGACAGACGCCGCCGCTCCGGCTCCTTCGGCGCCTAGTAAGCAACGACGGAAGGGAGCCGTCGTCGCTCCGACGGCTAGCAGTACAAGCATAGGCAGGAGGGGATACAGATACGATCCATCTCTCAAGCCTCTGGAAAAGTTACCATACGAGAGGACCGAGTCTGAAAACGAGGAGATATGTCAGGCTGAATTGAGGGCCCATTTTGCAAAGAAAACTCCACCTCCGAAGGAGAAGATAGATCCGGTGAAAGCGATGCGCACTATCGATGCCCTGAAGCGACCACCACCGCCTCCGCCGAATTCCAACTTTGACTGCTGTATTAAAAAGACATATCAAGCTGCGTGCCGGTCGGGAAGTACTTCTAGTCATGCAACGTTAGCAAAACGAAGAAGTGGGAAAAAAATCCCCAGCTCGGCGAACAGGCGAACCAATCGTGCCCCCCGCTCAAGGTGTCTAGCAATATCGTCGCTAATCATCCGGGGATGGTGCCCGGTACCAAACCTGGTGATTACCTGAGCAATGATGTACAGTTTAAGCCGTTGGAGGTGGACGAATTCTGTTACCGGCACGGGCGGCCTCTCATCAAACCTGATCCTCCTCCTCTAACAACGTTGATGCGAAAATTCCATGAATGGTACATGAAAACCTGCCGCGAGTCCGGGACGGATTCTTTGATACTATCAGTTAAAGAGCAGCACGACCTCATTGGAATGGAACTGTTGAATATTGAATTTGAGGAGATATTCCAGTTATACAATCAAAAGGCCCTCAACAAAACAATCGTGACTTTCTACTGTCCGTAAGTGCTGCTTCTATAATTAAGTCTCTCTATGTATATAGCTCAGCTCTTTCATTGCATGTATATATTGTTGGGGAACGTTGCATGGGAAACAAAAAATATTCCTACGCACACGCAAGATCTATCCATGGTGATGAGCATCGATGAGAGGGAGAGTGGATCTACGTACCCTTGTAGATCGCTAAGCGGGAAGCGTCAATAAACGCGGTTGGTGTAGTCGGATGTCTTCGCGGTCCAAATCGCCGAGCGTCCCGCGATCTCATCACGATCCGTCTCGCAATCCAATCACGATCCGTCCCGCGAACTCATCACGATCCGTCCCGTGATCTCGTCACGATCCGTCCCGCGAACTCATCACGATCCGTCCCGCGAACTCATCACGATCCATCTCGCGATCTTGATCACAGCTCGATGACGATCTCCGCCTTCTTGATCCAGCAAGAGGGAGCGGAGAGGTAGAAGAGTTCTCCGGCAGCGTGACAACGCTCCAGAGATGGTGGTGGAGCTATTCCGGCAGGGCTTTGCCTAAGCACTGCAGAAATCCGATCTAGTGGAGAAACTATGCACTAGAGGAACGGGCAGCACGTGGCTAAAAATCTTGTGCCAAAAACCCTAAAACCTCCAGTATATATAAGAGGAAGAGAGGAGGAGGCTTGGCTCCCAAGGATCCAGCCCTTGGGTCGGCCGAACCAAGGAGGAGAGGAGGATTCCTCCTCCAATCCTAGTAGGACTAGGATTCCTCCTTATTTTTGCCTTTTTTTTGCCATTTTCCACGTTTTTCTCTCTGGGCTTTTCTTCCCAGCCGCATGGGCCTTGTGTGGGACTTCCACCAGCCCACTAAGGGCTGGTATTTACTCTCCCACAGCACATGTAGCCTCTTGGGTCTAAATACCCCTCCCGATGGTCTCCCGGTACACTACCGGCACTCCCGGTATACTACCGATAAGCCCAAAACTTTTCCGGCGACCAAAATAGGACTTCCTATATATCAATCTTTACCTCTGAACCATTTCGGAGCTCCTTGTGATGTCCGGGATCTCATCTAGGACTCTGAACAACCTTCGGTCACCACCATGCATAACTCTATACTGTTGAAACGTCACCGAACCTTAAGTGTGCAGACCCTGCGGGTTCGAGAACTATGTAGACATGACTGAGACACCTCTACGGTCAATTACCAATAGCGGGACCTAGATGCCCATATTGTTTCCTACATATTCTACGAAGATCTTTATCGTTCAAACCTCTATGTTAAGGATTCAGTTAATCCCGTATGATGCACCCTTTGTTCTTCGGTATGTTACTTGCCCGAGATTCGATCGTCGGTATATCCATACCTAGTTCAACCTCGTTTCCGGCAAGTCTCTTTACTCGTTCCGTAATACAAGATCTCGTGACTAATACTTAGTCACATTGCTTGCAAGGCTTGTTGTGATGTTGTATTACCGAGTGGGCCCTAAGATACCTCTCCGTCACACGGAGTAACAAATCCCAGTCTTGATCCATGACAACTCAACAGACACCCTCGAAGATACCTATAGAGCACCTTTATAGTCACCCAGTTACGTTGCGACGTTTGATACACACAAGGTACTCCTCCGGTGTCAGTGAGTTGCATGATCTCATGGTCATAGGAACATATACTTGACATGCAGAAAACAGTAGCAATAAACTGACACGATCATATGCTACGTTCATTTGCTTACTAGCTAGCGTGTCGAGTTCTCTCTATAGTAGCTAGCGTCGACCAAACACGATCATATATGTTCATGACGATCTTCTGTACTTAATTGTTCCTTCATTTTCTTACTAGCTAGCGTGTCGAGTTCTCTCTATAGTAGCTAGCGTCGACCAAGCACGGAGAAAGAGAGGACATTTCTCTCTATCAATTAGCTAGCTAAAACAATATAAAACCCCTAAATTAACCGTCCAAACCCCCCTCCCTTCCAAAAAAACCCAGCAACTGCTAGATGCTGACACGTGGATGCCTGGGCTCCCCGTAGAGGCCACGGGGAGCCCCTTCTGTCCCGGTTTGTAAGAGAACCGGGACTAAAGGTTTTGGGCTTTAGTTCTGACCCTTTAGTCCCGGTTCCACAATCGGGACAAATGGGCCTTACGAACCGGGACAAATGGGCCTTTTTCTACTAGTGCCTATGGATCCATTGACGTTCCTGTCCCTAACACCAGCCTCGGACTGATTAACGGTCGGCCTCGCCGCCCGAATCTGGAACCGCCATGGACAGGTAACAGAAGTGAGGTCCCGATTCCTTTTCGATCTAAGTCAAGAGCTAAATTATATTCTCATTATCTGGATGATGGAATTGGGATATCCCATAAACAATCATGTGGTTTAGCTAAAGAAATACCCGATAAATTGATTATAAGCTTGTGCTCTGCTCCGCTAGAATTTTCACTGTCGGCGAGAAATCCCCCCTCCCTAGTTTCCCAAAACACTGTTCGAAGAGGGGCGACGGACCAGACCTATAAGGCCATCGAGGAAATGCCAATAGTGGGCCTGGGCCCTTTAGCCAGTCCGCTTCCTTCCATTAAGTGCACAGTATCGGGCCGTTATCGGCCCAAGAAGCCCACCCCGCACTGTGAGGATATTGAGACAGTCACTAGGGTTTTTGGCCATCTCTGGTCCATTCCTTGCCCCCGCCGTTGCGCCCCCCCAAACCCTCAAATTCCACCATTGCATGGATTCGTAAAGATCTGGTGCAATCGGGCAGTTTCTCTCATCAGATATTTTCCTTGTTGCCCAAGTTCGACCATGGGATCCCAACCCTGTCAACCTGAAAATCGTCCAAAAGGGGATCGGCCCTGGGTCAAGATCCTTTGCGAAAGTTGTGACCATGGCCGACAAGCCTCATCACTAGGGTGCGAGCAAATAGCGAGCACCTGCCCCTCGAAAGGTCACCGATGCACGACAGCAAGCGGGTACTGGTGGGCCACCCATTGCGGCCAGTGAAACTGGTGGAGTGGCTGGTCCTAAACCTGCTCCTCGCCAACCAGCTGGCCTGGGTGGTCGACCTCCTGCAACAACTACACCAGCAGCTGCTCCTCCTCCACCAGGCCTGCCTGTCCAGATCGTCGATGAAAGGTACAAGGATATGGTCTGTTTTACATGTGGAGGCCCGGGTTATTATGTTGGTAATTGCATTGAGAACAAAAACTGCTTCATCTGTGGGCTGGAGGGACACAAGGTCAACAATTGTGCAGCTTGGACCCACCCCCATCCAGTGGCTACTTTCTTTGCGAGCTCTGCTTTGGGGCTGGGTTTCTATCACATCGATGCTCCTGTGGGTAGGGAAGCACATTGGCTTAATTCAGAAATTGTGGAGAAGTTCAGATTGTCAAAGGAAAGATTACCCAAGAGGAGCTCTGCAAAAACCTTTCTAGTTTTTTTGCAAGGGTAAACAGTGGCCTTGGCAGATAAGAGCCCTTTCTGAAAAATCCTTTCTGGTCAGTTTTCCCCCTTGGAAGAACGTAGATGAACTCATTGAGTTCCCTTCTTTTGATCTCCCTATCAGTGGTGTTTCTGTCTCCGTTGAGAAATGGACAGGGGTTGTTGACCCTTTCAATGAGCTGACTGAAGCATGGGTAGACACTATGGGGTTATCCTCGAAGTGGTGTACCTGGAATGTTTTTTCACAAATTGCTTCTTGCTTTGAAATCTTGGTGGATGTTGAACTGGAATGGTATGATGAAGAGCTTTTATGAAAAAGTTAGGATCAAGATTGCATGCAGGAACACAGCTAAGATACCTTTTGAGAGATTGATGGAAATGAGGAAAAAGTTATACATCTTGGAATTCATTGTGGAGGGTTTTGAACAAATTGGTGCTAATGATCCTAATGATGATGATGGACCTACTGATATTAAGATTGATGAGGATGGTAATGAGATGGAGGATATTGATAGAGATATCTTAAAGGAAGGTGAAGAAGAGTTTGATGAGTTGGATCTGGCCAACAAGGCTGGTCCTTCTAACTCTGCAAACTCCTCCAAATTGACAGAAACACTATCTTTCCACACTGCTCCATTGTTGGTTGCTTGTTCCTCCACAGTAACCGGATCCATAAAAATACAAATGACTAAAGCGCCGTTCTCTGGAACAATGGAACGGCCAAGTGACTTGTTGGAAATCATACATACAGATGTGTGCGGTCCAATGAATGTCGAAGCGCACGGTGGTTATCGTTACTTTCTCACCTTCACTGATGACTTGAGTAGATATGGATATATTTACTTGATGAAACACAAGTCTGAAATGTTTGAAAAGTTCAAGCAATTTCAGAGTGAAGTTGAGAATCATCGTAACTAGAAGATTAAATTTCTGCGATCTGATCGAGGAGGTGAATATTTGAGTTATGAGTTTGGCAGTCACTTAAGACAATGTGGAATTATTTCACAGTTGACACCGCCCGGAACACCACAGCGTAATGGTGTGTCTGAACGTCGTAATCGGACCTTATTAGATATGGTGCGTTCTATGATGTCTCTTGCCGATTTGCCACTATCGTTTTGGGGTTATGCATTAGAGACAGCTGCATTCACTTTAAATAGGGCACCATCGAAATCCATTGAGACGATGCCATATGAACTGTGGTTTGGCAAAAAGCCGAAGCTGTCGTTTCTTAAAGTTTGGGGATGTGATGCTTATGTCAAAAAGCTTCAGCCTGAAAAGCTGGAACCCAAAGTGGAGAAATGCGTCTTCATAGGATACCCGAAAGAGACAGTCGGGTATACCTTCTATCTCAGATCCGAGGGCAAAGTGTTTGTCGCTAAGAACGGAACATTTCTTGAGAAAGAGTTTCTCTCGAAAGAATTGAGTGGGAGGAAAATAGAGCTTGATGAGGTTGTTGAACCTTTGCTTCTACCAGAAAGTAGCGCAGCGCAGAAAGATGTTTCTATGGAGCCTACGACGGTTGAAGAAGAAGTTAATGATGATGATCATGAAGCTTCGGATCAAGTTACTAATGAACCTCGTAGGTCGACAAGAACGCGTGCTACTCCTGAGTGGTACGGCAATCCTGTCTTAGAGGTCATGTTGTTGGACAACAATGAACCTACGAGCTATGAAGGAGCGGTGATGGGCCCGGATTCCGAGAAATGGTTAGAGGCCATGAAATCCGAGATGGGATCCATGTATGAAAACAAAGTATGGACTTTGGAAGTACTACCTGAAAGGCGAAAGGCCATTCAGAACAAATGGATTTTTAAGAAGAAGACGGACGCAGACGGTAATGTCACCGTCTATAAAGCTCGACTTGTGGCAAAGGGTTTTTCACAAGTTCAAGGAGTTGACTACGATGAGACTTTCTCACCCGTAGCGATGCTTAAGTCTGTCAGAATCATGTTGGCAATAGCTGCTTATTTCGACTATGAAATTTGGCAGATGGATGTCAAAACGGCGTTCCTCAACGGTTTCCTTGAGGAAGAGTTGTATATGATGCAACCCGAAGGTTTTATCGATCCAGAGAATGCTGACAAAGTTTGCAAACTCCAGCGATCCATTTATGTACTGGTGCAAGGATCTCGGAGTTGGAATAAGCGTTTTGATGAGGTGATCAAAGCGTTTGGGTTTATACAAGTTTATGGAGAAGCTTGCATTTACAAGAAAGTGAGTGGGAGCTATGTAGCGTTTCTAGTGTTATATGTGGATGACATATTGCTGATTGGAAACGATATAGAAATGCTGGAAAGCGTGAAGGAATATTTGAATAAGAGTTTCTCAATGAAGGACCTAGGAGAAGCTGCTTTCATATTAGGCATTAAGATCTATAGAGATAGGTCGAGATGCTTAATAGCACTTTCACAGAGCACATACCTTGATAAAGTTTTGAAGAAGTTCAAAATGGAGCAGTCCAAGGGGTTCGTGCCTGTGTTACAAGGTGTGAAGTTGAGTAAGACTCAATGCCCAGTGACTGTAGAAGATAAAGAAAAGATGAGCGTCATCCCCTATGCTTCAGCCATAGGCTCTATCATGTATGCAATGCTGTGCACAAGACCCGATGTTAGCCTTGCCATAAGTATGGCCGGAAGGTTTCAAAGTGATCCTGGAATAGAGCACTGGCAAGCGGTCAAGAATATCCTTAAGTACCTTAACAGGACTAAGGACATGTTTCTCGTTTATGGAGGTGATGAAGAGCTCGTCGTAAAGGGTTACGTCGATGCAAGCTTTGGCACTGATCCGGACGATTCTAAATCGCAAATCGGATACGTATTTATTCTTAACGGGGGAGCGGTAAGCTGGTGCAGTTCCAAGCAAAGCGTGGTAGCTGATTCTACGTGCGAAGCAGAGTACATCGCAGCCTCGGAGGCAGCGAAGGAAGGTGTCTGGATGAAGCAGTTCATGACAGATCTTGGAGTAGTGCCAAGTGCACTGAATCCAATAAACCTGTTCTGTGACAATACTGGTGCCATTGCTCTAGCCAAGGAACCAAGGTTTCACAAGAGGACCAGACACATAAAGCGACGCTTCAACTCCATCCGGTTCTACATCGAGGAGAAGGACATAAATATTTGCAAAGTGCACACGGATCTGAATGTTGCAGACCCGTTGACTAAACCTCTTCCAAGGGCTAAACATGATCAACACCAGAACTGTATGGGTGTTCGATTCATTACCATGTAAATCACATAGTGATGTGAACTAGATTATTGACTCTAGTGCAAGTGGGAGACTGTTGGAAATATGCCCTAGAGGCAATAAATAAAGTGTTTATTATTATATTTCCTTGTTCATGATAATCGTTTATTATCCATGCTATAATTGTATTGAATGGAAACAAATTGCATGTGTGGGTAAATAGACAACACAATGTCCCTAGTATGCCTCTAGTGAACTAGCTCGTTGATCAAAGGATGGTTAAGGTTGTTGGGGAACGTCGCATGGGAAACAAAAAATTTCCTACGCACACGCAAACCTATCCATGGTGATGAGCATCTACGAGAGGGAGAGTGGATCTACATACCCTTGTAGATCGCTAAGCGGGAAGCGTTAAGAAACGCGGTTGGTGTAGTCGAACATCTTCGCGATCCAAATCGCCGAGCGTCCCGCGATCTCATCACGATCCGTCCCGCGATCCCATCACGATCCGTCCCGCGATCTCATCACGATCCGTCTCACGATCTTGATCACGATCGGTCCCGCGAACTCATCACGATCCGTTCCGCGATCTCATCATGAACCGCCTCGCGATCTCGATCACGGTCCTTCCGATCTAGCGCCGAACGGACGGCACCTCCGCGTTCAGCACACGTGCAGCTTGATGACGATCTCCACCGTCTTGATCCAGCAAGAGGAGGTGGAGAGGAGAGAGAGTTCACCGGCAGCGTGACGGCGCTCTGGTGATGGTGGTGGAGTGATTCCGACAGGGCTTCGCCTAAGCGCTACGGAAAACCGATCTAGAGGAGAAACTGTGCACCGGTGAAACGGGTAGCACGTGGCCGGAAATTCTGTCCAAAAACCACCCAATCCACTAGTATATATAGGAGGAGAGGATAGGAGAGGCAGCTAAGGCCTTTGGGTCGGCCGAAATAGGAGGTGGGAGCAATCCTACTTCACCTCCAATCCTAGTTGGAGTAGGATTGCCTCCTATTGGCTGATTTTCCACTTTTTGCTTTAGGACTTTCTCTCCTGCGCCATGGGCCTTTGTGGCTGTTTTCCCAGCCCACTAAGGGCTGGTTATTATTATCCCACAGACCATGGACCTCTTGGGGTCGAAATACCCCTCCCGGAGGTCCTCCGGTACACTACCGGCACTCCCGGTACAATACCGATACTCCCGGTACACTACCGATGAGCCAGAAACTTTTCCGGAAACCAAACTGGGACTTCCTATATATGAATCTTTACCTCCAGACCATTCTGGAGCTCCTCGTGATGTCCGGGATCTCATCCGGGACTCTGAACAACCATCGGTCACCACCATACATAACTCTACACTACCGAAACGTCACCGAACCTTAAGTGTGCAGACCCTGCGGGTTCGAGAACTATGTAGACATGACCGAGACACCTCTACGGTCAATAACCAATGGCGGTACCTGGATGTCCACATTGGTTCCTACATATTCTATGAAGATCTTTATCGGTCGAACCTCTATGTCAAGGATTCAGTTAATCCCGTATAACGTTCCCTTTGTTCTTCGGTATGTTACTTGCCCGAGATTCGATCGTCAGTATCTCCATACATAATTCAACCTCGTTACTGGCAAGTCTCTTCACTCATTCCGTAATACAAGATCCCATGACTAACACTTAGCCACATTGCTTGCAAGGCTTGTTGTGATGTTGTATTACCGAGTGGGCCCTGAGATACCTCTCCGTCACACGGAGTAACAAATCCCAGTCTCGATCCATGCCAACTCAACAAACACCATCGGAGATACCTATAGAGCACCTTTATAGTCACCCAGTTACGTTGCGACGTTTGATAGACACAAGGCACTCCTCCGATATCCGTGAGTTGCATGATCTCACGGTCATAGGAACATATATTTGACATGCAGAAAACAGTAGCAATAAACTGACACGATCATATGCTATGTTTGTAGTTTGGGTCTTATCCATCACATCATTCTCCTAATGATGTGATCCCGTTATCAAATGACATCTCATGTCCATGGCTAGGAAACCTTAACCATCCTTTGATCAATGAGCTAGTCCATTAGAGGCATACTAGGGACATGGTTTTGTCTATGTATCCACACATGCATTTAAGTCTCCGATCAATACAATTATAGCATGGATAATAAACGATTATCATGAACAAGGAAATATGATAATAACTAATTTATTATTGCCTCTAGGGCATATTTCCAACAGTCTCCCACTTGCACTAGAGTCAATAATCTAGTTCACATCACCATGTGATTCGCATTGTTATGAATCTAACACCCAATGAGTTTTGGGGCTCGATCATGCTTTGCATGTGAGAGAGGTCTTATAGTCAACGGGTCTGCGATATTCAGATCCGTGTGTACTTTGCAAATCTCTATGTCAAACCGTAAACACTGCTACCACACTCCACTTGGTACTATTTCCAAATGGCTGCTCCACTATACGTATCCAGATTGCTACTACTAGTCATCCGGATAGGTGTTAAAGCTTGCATCGATGTAACTCTTTACGACGAACTCTTTATCACCTCCATAATCAAGAAACATTTCCTTAGTCCTCTGGTTACTAAGGATAATTCCGACCGCTGTCTAGTGATCCACTCCTGGACCACTCTTGTACCCCTTAACAGACTCATGGCAAGGCACACATAGGTGCGATACACAGCATGGCATAATATAGAGCCTATGGCTAAGGCATAGGGGACGACGTTCGTCCTTTCTCTTTCTTCTGCCGTTGTCGAGCTTTGAGTCTCACTCAACTTCACACCTTACAAATCAGACGAGAACTATTTCTCTGGCTGATCCATTTTGAACTCTTTCAAAACCTTGTGAAGGTATGCACTCATTGAAAGTCTCATCAAGCATCTTGATCTATCTCTATAGATTTTGATGCTCAACAATTAGGTAGCTTTATCCAGGTCTTCATTTGAAAATCACTTTCCAAATAACCGTTTTATGCTTTCCAGAAACTCTACATTATTTCTGAACAACAATATGTCATCCACATATACTTATCAGAAATTCTATAGTGCTCCCACTCACTTTATTGCAAATACAAGTTTCTCATAAACTTTGTATAAACATCAAAACTTTGATCACCTCATCAAAGCGTATATTCCAACTCCGGGATGCTTGCTTCAGTCCATGGAAGGATCACCGA
Organism: Hordeum marinum; assembly: GCA_022496015.1. Lineage (NCBI taxonomy): Eukaryota > Viridiplantae > Streptophyta > Magnoliopsida > Poales > Poaceae > Hordeum > Hordeum marinum. Next base: position 484,213,243 of record CM039675.1, read on the forward strand.
AGCTTGCACACCTTTTAGCATCCTTAGGCCTGACAAAACCTTCTGGTTGTATCACATACAACCTTTCCTCAAGTAAACCATTAAGGAAACGATGTTTTGACATCCATCTGCCAGATTTCATAATTGAAAACACAGCAACTGCTAACATAATTCCAACATACTTTTAGCATCGCTACGAGTGAGAAAGTCTCATCGTAGTCAACTCCTTGAACTTGTGACAAACATCTTTGCAACAAGTCGAGCTTTACAAATAGTGACATTCACCATCAATGTCTGTCTTCATTTTAAAGATCCATTTGTACTCAACGACCTGCCGTCCAACAAGCAAGTCTACCAAAGTCTACACTTGGTTTTAATACATGGATCCTATCTCGGATTTCATGGCCTCCAACCATTTGTCGGAACCCGGGCCCATCATCGCTTCTCCATAGCTCGTAGGTTCATCGTTGTCCAACAACATGACCTCCAAGACAGAGTTGTCGTACCACTTAGGAGCAGTACACATCCTTGTCGACCTACGAAGTTTGATAGTAACTTGATCCTGAAGCTTCATGATCATCATCATTAACTTCCTCTTCAACTAACGTAGGCTTCACAGTAACATCTTTCTGCGCTGCGCTACTCTCTGGTTGAACAAAGGTTTAACAACCTCATCAAGTTCTATCTTCCTCCCACTCAATTCTTTCGAGAAAACTTTTTCTCGAGAAAGGACCCAGTTCTAGCAACAAACACTTTGCACTCGGATCTGAGATAGAAGGTATACCCATCTGTTCTTAGGGTATTCTATGAAGATACATTTGTCCGCTTTGGGTTCTAGCTTATTATGTGAAAACATTTTCCACACAAGCATCGCAGCCCCAAACATTAAGAAATGACAGCTTAGGTTTCTATCAAACCATAATTCACACGGTGTCATCTCAACGGATTTAGATGATGCCCTATTTAAAGTGAATGTAGTTGTCTCGAATGCATAACCCCAAAAATTATAGTAGTAAAACGATAAGAGACATCACAGTATGCACTATATCAATAGAGCATGACTATGATGTTCGGACACACCATCACACCATGGTGTTCCAGGTGGCGTTAGTTGTGAAACAAATTTCACGTTGTCTTAAGTTGTATGCCAAACTCGTAACTCAGATATTCACCTCCACGATCATATCGCGGTCATTTTTATCTTCTTGTCACGATGATCTTTAAACTTCACTCTGAATTTGCTTGAACCTTTCAAACGATTCAGACTTGTGTTTCATTAAGTAAATATACACTATATCTACTCAAATCATCAGTGAAGGTAAGAAAATAACGATATCCACTGCACGCTACAAGACTCACTAGATTGCATACATGAACATGTATCATTTCCAATGAATCACTTGCCCGCTCCATCCAACGGGGTCCTTCAGTCATCTTGCCCAAGAGGCATGGTTCGCATGTCTCAACCGATTCGAAATCGATGAGTCCAAATATCCATCAGCATGGAGTTTCTACATGCGCTTTATACCAATATGACATTTAGCGGCAGTGCCACAAGTATGTGGTACTATCATTATTAACTTTGTATCTTTTGACATCAATGTTATGGACATGTGTACTACTACGATCAAGATTTCAACAAACCATTCTCACTGGGTGCATGACCATTGAAGGTATTATTCATGTAACCAGAATAACTATTATTCTCTGACTTAAATGAATAACCGTATTGCAACAAACATGATCTAATCATGTTCATGCTCAACGCAAAACACCAAATAACATTTATTTAGGTTCGTCACTAATCCTGAAGGTAGAGAGAGCGTGCGATGTTGATCACATCAACCTTGGAAACATTTCCAACACACATCGTCACCTCACCCTTAGCTAGTTCTCCGTTTATTCCGTAGCTTTTATTTCGAGTTACTAACATTTAGCAATCGAACCGGTATCCAATACCCAGGTGCTACTAGGAGTACTAGCAAGGTACACATCAATAACTGGTATATCAAATATACTTCTGTCGATGTTGCCAGCCTTCTTATCTACCAAGTATCTAGGGTTGTTCCGCTTCAGCGACCTCTCACCTCATAATAGAAGCACTTAGTCTCGGGTTTGAGTTCAACTTTGGGTTGCTTCACTGGAGCAGCAACTGACTTGCTATCCATGAAGTTTCCCTCCTTGCTCTTGCCCTTTTCGAAACTAGTGGTTTAATTAACCATCAACACTTGACGCTCCTTCTTGATTTCTACCTTCGTGGTGTCAAACATCGCGAACAGCTCAGGGATCAATACTTCTATCCCTGGTGTATTATAGTTCATCACTAAGTTCTAGTAGCTTTAGTGACAGTGACTTGGAGAACTATATCAATCACTATCTTATCTGGAAGATCAACTCCCACTTGATTCAAGCGATTGTAGTACCCAGACAATCTGAGTACATGCTCAACGATTGAGCTATTCTCCTTCATCTTACAAGCAAAGAATCTTGTTGGAGATCTCATATCTCGCAACAAAGGCACGAGCCTGAGAACACAATCTCTGCTCCTAGAACATCTCATATGTTCCGTGACATTCAAAACATTTTGGAGCCTCAATTCTAAGCCGTAATGCATGACGCACTAAACTATCAAGTAGTCATCGAAACGTGCCTGTTAGATGTTCACAACATCTATAGACGACGCTAGAGGGGGTGGCGCACCGAGCGGTGCATTAAGGACATAAGCCTTCTGTGCAGCAATGAGGACAATCCTCAGATCACGGACCCAGTCCGCAATTTTGCTACCAACATCTTTCAATTCTATTTCTCTAGGAACATATAAAAATACAAGGGAGCTACAGCGCGAGCTAGTAATCTACAACATAATTTGCAAAGACACTTTGACTATGTTCATGATAATGAGTTCAATTAATCATATTACTTAAGAACTCCCACTCAAATTGACATCCCTCTGATCATTCGAGTGATACATGATCCAAATTCACCAACTCAAGTCCGATCATCACGTGAGTTGAGGTGGCTGCAATGGTGAACATCATTATGTTGATCATATCTACTATATGACTCATGTTCGACCTTTCGGTCTCTCGTGTTCCGAGGCCATGTCTGTACATGCTAGGCTCGTCAAGTTTAACCCGAGTGTTCTGCGCGTGCAAATCTGGCTTGCACCCGTTGTATGTGAACGTAGAGTCTATCACACCCGATCATCACGTGGTGTCTCAACACGACGAACTTTCGCAACGGTGCACACTCGGGGAGAACACAGTTCATCTTGAAATTCAAGTGAGGGATCACCTTATAATGCTACCGCCGTACTAAGCAAAACAAGGTGCATAAAAGGATTAACATCTCATGCAATTCATAAGTGACATGATATGGCCATGAACTTGTGTTTAAGATCTCCATCTTCGAAACACCGGCATGATCTCCATCGTCACCGGCACAACACCATGATCTCCATCATCTTGATCTCCATCAATGTGTTGCCATTGGGGTTGTCACGCCCTGCATGCTTCTACTACTATTGCTACCGTAGCGATAAAGTAAAGCATTACATAGCGCTTAATGATTGACACGCAGGTCATACAATAATTAAAGACAACCCTATGGCTCCTGCCGGTTGCCGTACTCATCGACATGCAAGTTGTGATAATCTATACATCACATGATCATCTCATACATCACATATATCTCATCATGTAATTGGCCATATCACATCACAACATACCCTGCAAAAACAAGTTAGACGTCCTCTAATTGTTGTTGCATATTTTACGTGGCTGTTATGGGTATCTAGCAAGAACGATTCTCACCTACGCATAAACCACAACGGTGATACACTAGTTTGCTTTTCAACCTTCTCAAGGACCGCCTTTGTCGAATCCGATCCAACTAAAGTGAGAGAAACTGTCACCCGCAAGCCATCTAGGCAACAAGTTGCGTCGAGGGAACCGGTCTCTCGTAAGCATACGAGTAATGTTGGTCCGGGCCGCTTCATCTCACAATCCCGCTGAACCAAAATACGACCAAGGGAGGAAGCAATCTAAGCATCAACACCCACAAACCTTTTGTGTTCTACTCGAGATCTCATCGAACCATCAACCTAGCTCATGATGCCACTTTGGGGAACGTCGCATGGGAAACAAAAAATTTCCTACGCACACGCAAACCTATCCATGGTGATGAGCATCTACGAGAGGGAGAGTGGATCTACATACCCTTGTATATCGCTAAGCGGGAAGCGTTAAGAAACGCGGTTGGTGTAGTCGAACATCTTCGCGATCCAAATCGCCGAGCGTCCCGCGATCTCATCACGATCCGTCCCGCGATCCCATCACGATCCGTCCCGCGATCTCATCACGATCCGTCTCACGATCTTGATCACGATCTGTCCCGCAAACTCATCACGATCCGTTCCGCGATCTCATCACGAACCGCCTCACGATCTCGATCACGGTCCTTCCGATCTAGCGCCGAACGGAGGGCACCTCCGCGTTCAGCACACGTGCAGCTTGATGACGATCTCCACCGTCTTGATCCAGCAAGAGGAGGTGGAGAGGAGAGAGAGTTCACCGGCAGCGTGACGGCGCTCCGGTGATGGTGGTGGAGTGATTCCGGCAGGGCTTCGCCTAAGCGCTACGGAAAACCGATCTAGAGGAGAAACTGTGCACCGATGAAACGGGTAGCACGTGGCCGGAAATTCTGTCCAAAAACCACCCAATCCACTAGTATATATAGGAGGAGAGGAGAGGAGAGGCAGCCAAGGCCTTTGGGTCGGCCGAAATAGGAGGTGGGAGCAATCCTACTTCACCTCCAATCCTAGTTGGAGTAGGATTGCCTCCTATTGGCTGATTTTCCACTTTTTGCTTTAGGACTTTCTCTCCTGCGCCATGGGCCTTTGTGGCTGTTTTCCCAGCCCACTAAGGGCTGGTTATTATTCTCCCACAGCCCATGGACCTCTTGGGGTCGAAATACCCCTCCCGGAGGTCCTCCGGTACACTACCGGCACTCCCGGTACAATACCGATACTCCCGGTACACTACCGATGAGCCCGAAACTTTTCCGGAAACCAAACTGGGACTTCCTATATATGAATATTTACCTCCGGACCATTCTGGAGCTCCTCGTGACGTCCGGGATCTCATCCGGGACTCCGAACAACCTTCGGTCACCACCATACATAACTCTACACTACCGAAACGTCACCGAACCTTAAGTGTGCAGACCTTGCGGGTTCGAGAACTATGTAGACATGACCGAGACACCTCTACGGTCAATAACCAATGGCGGGACCTGGATGTCCACATTGGTTCCTACATATTCTACGAAGATCTTTATCGGTCGAACCTCTATGTCAAGGATTCAGTTAATCCCGTATAACGTTCCCTTTGTTCTTCGGTATGTTACTTGCCCGAGATTCGATCGTCAGTATCTCCATACCTAATTCAACCTCGTTACTGGCATGTCTCTTTACTCGTTCCGTAATACAAGATCCCATGACTAACACTTAGCCACATTGCTTGCAAGGCTTGTTGTGATGTTGTATTACCGAGTGGGCCCTGAGATACCTCTCCGTCACACGGAGTAACAAATCCCAGTCTCGATCCATACCAACTCAACAAACACCATCGGAGATACCTATAGAGCACCTTTATAGTCACCCAGTTACGTTGCGACGTTTGATAGACACAAGGCACTCCTCCGATATCCGTGAGTTGCATGATCTCATGGTCATAGGAACATATATTTGACATGCAGAAAACAGTAGCAATAAACTGACACGATCATATGCTATGTTTTTAGTTTGGGTCTTATCCATCACATCATTCTCCTAATGATGTGATCCCGTTATCAAATGACATCTCATGTCCATGGCTAGGAAACCTTAACCATCCTTTGATCAACGAGCTAGTCCATTAGAGGCATACTAGGGACATGGTTTTGTCTATGTATCCACACATGCATTTAAGTCTCCGATCAATACAATTATAGCATGGATAATAAACGATTATCATGAACAAGGAAATATGATAATAACTAATTTATTATTGCCTCTAGGGCATATTTCCAACAAAGGTTTCCTAGCCATGGACATGACATGTCATTTGATAACGGGATCACATCATTGGGAGAATGATGTGATGGACAAGACCCAAACTACAAACGTAGCATATGATCATGTCAGTTTATTGCTACTGTTTTCTGCATGTCAATGTATATGTTCCTATGACCATGAGATCATGCAACTCACGGATATCGGAGGAGTGCCTTGTGTGTATCAAACGTCACAACGTAACTGGGTGACTATAAAGGTGATCTACAGGTATCTCCGATGGTGTCTGTTGAGTTGGCATGGATCGAGACTGGGATTTGTTACTCCGTGTAACGGAGAGGTATCTCGGGGCCCACTCAATAATGCAACATCACAATAAGCCTTGCAAGCAATGTGACTAATTGTTAGTTACGGGATCTTGTATTACGGAACGAGTAAAGAGACTTGCCGGTAACAAGGTTGAACTAGGTATGGAGATACCGACGATCGAATCTCGGGCAAGTAACATACCGAAGAACAAAGGGAACATTATACGGGATTAACTGAATCCTTGACATAGAGGTTCGACCGATAAAGATCTTCATGGAATATGTAGGAACCAATGTGGATGTCCAGGTCCCGCCATTGGTTATTGACCGTAGAGGTGTCTCGATCATGTCTACATAGTTCTCGAACCCGCAGGGTCTGCACACTTAAGGTTCGGTGACGTTTCGGTAGTGTAGAGTTATGTATGGTGGTTACCGAAGTTTGTTCAGAGTCCCGGATGATATCCCGGACGTCACAAGGAGCTCCGGAATGGTCCGGAGGTAAAGATTCATATATAGGAAGTCCCAGTTTGGTTTCCGGAAAAGTTTCGGGCTCATCGGTAGTGTACCGGGAGTGCCGGTAGTGTACCGGGAGACCTACAGGAGGGGTACTTCGACCCCAAGAGGTCCATGGGCTGTGGGAGAGTATTAACCAGCCCTTAGTGGGCTGGGAAAACAGCCACAAAGGCCCATGGCGCAGGAGAGAAAGTCCTAAAGCAAAAAGTGGAAAATCAGCCAATAGGAGGCAATCCTACTCCAACTAGGATTGGAGGTGAAGTAGGATTGCTTCCCACCTCCTATTTCGGCCGACCCAAAGGCCTTGGCTGCCTCTCCTCTCCTCTCCTCCTATATATACTAGTGGATTGGGTGGTTTTTGGATAGAATTTCCGGCCACGTGCTACCCGTTCCACCGGTGCATAGTTTCTCCTCTAGATCGTAGTTCCGGAGTGCTTCGGCGAAGCCCTACCGGAATTGCTCCACCACCATCACCGGAGCGCCGTCACACTGCCGGTGAACTCTCTCTCCTCTCCACCTTCTCTTGCTGGATCAAGACGGTGGAGATCGTCATCAAGCTGCACGTGTGCTGAACGCGGAGGTGCCGTCCGTTCGGTACTAGATCGGAAGGATCGTGATCAAGGCCACGGGACGTTCGTGATCGGATCGCGGAACGGATCATGACGAGATCACGGGACGGTTCGTGATTAGATCGCGGGACGCTCGGCGATTTGGATCGCGAAGAAGTTCGACTACACCAACCGTGTTTCTTAACGCTTCCCGCTTAGCGATCTACAAGGGTATGTAGATCCACTCTCCCTCTCGCAGATGTTCATCACCATGGATAGGTTTGCGTGTGCGTAGGAAATTTTTTGTTTCCCATGCGACGTTCCCCAATAGTGGCATCATGAGCTAGGTTGATGGTTCGATGAGATCTCGAGTAGAACACAAAAGGTTTGTGGGCGTTGATGCTTAGATTGCTTCCTCCCTTGGTCGGATTTTGTTTCAGCGGGATTGTGAGATGAAGCGACCCGGACCAACATTACTCGTACGCTTACGAGAGACCGGTTCCCTCGATGCAACTTGTTGCTTAGATGGCTTGCGGGTGACAGTTTCTCTTACTTTAGTTGGATCGGATCCGACAAAGGCGGTCCTTGAGAAGGTTGAAAAGCAAACTACGTATCACCGTTGTGGCTTTGCGTAGGTGACAGTCGTTCTTGCTAGATACCCGTAGCAGGCACGTAAAACTTGCAACAACAACTAGAGGACGTCTAACTTGTTTTTGCAAGGTATGTTGTGATATGATATGGCCAATTACATGATGAGATATATGTGATGTATGAGATGATCATGTGATGTATAGAATTTCACGACTTGCATGTCGATGAGTACGGCAACCGGCAGGAGCCATAGGGTTGTCTTTAATTACTGTATGACCTGCGTGTCAATCATTAAGCGCTATGTAATGCTTTACTTTATCGCTACGGTAGCAATAGTAGTAGAAGCTTGTAGGGCGTGACAACCCCGATGGCGACACGTTAATGGAGATCAAGATGATGGAGATCATGGTGTCGTGCCGGTGACGATGGAGATCATGCCGATTTTTTGAAGATGGAGATCTTAAACACAAGTTCATGGCCATATCATGTCACTTATGAATTGCATGAGATGTTAATCCTTTTATGCACCTTGTTTTGCTTAGTACGACGGTAGCATTATAAGGTGATCCCTCACTTAAATTTCAAGATAAATTGTGTTCTCCCCGAGTGTGCACCGTTGCGAAAGTTCGTCGTGTCGAGACACCACGTGATGATCGGGTGTGATAGATTCTACGTTCACATACAACGGGTGCAAGCCAGATTTGCACGCGCAGAACACTTGGGTTAAACTTGACGAGCCTAGCATGTACAGACATGGCCTCGGAACACAAGAGACCGAAAGGTCGAACATGAGTCATATAGTAGATATGATCAACATAATGATGTTCACCATTGAAGCCACCTTAACTCACGTGATGATCGGACTTGAGTTGGTGAATTTGGATCATGTGACACTCAGATGACCTGAGGGATGTCAATTTGAGTGGGAGCTTTAGTAATTTGATTAACTAAACTCATTATCTTGAACAATAGTCTAAGTAACCTTTGCATATTTATGTTGTAGATCAATGGCTCGCGCAGTAGCACCCCTAAATTTTAATGCGTTCCTAGAGAAAGCTAAATTGAAAGATGATGGAAGTAACTTTGTTGACTGGGCCCGTAATCTGAGGATTATCCTCACGGCTTCCCAGAAGTCATATGTCCTTGATGCACCGCTTGGTGACCAGCCAGAAGACATGACCTCCGAAGACGTTAAGAACGCTTGGGAGGCTCATGCTGGAGACTACTCAATAGTTCAGTGTGCAATATTGTATGGCTTAGAACCGGGACTTCAAAGACATTTTGAACGTCATGGAGCATATGAGATGTTCCAGGAGTTGAAGTTTATCTTTCAGAAGAATGCCCGGATCGAGAGGTATGAGACCTCCGATAAATTCTATGCTTGCAAGATGGAGGAGAATGGGTCTATTAGTGAGCACATACTCAGAATGTCTGGGTACTCAAACCGTCTAGCGGAGTTGGGAATTACCCTTCCGCCGGAGGCGATCACTGATAGAGTTCTTCAATCGCTGCCACCTAGTTACAAGAGCTTTGTGATGAACTATAACATGCACGGGATGAACAAGTCAGTCGCCGAGCTGTTTGCGATGCTGAAAGTCGCTGAGTCTGAAATCCAGAAAGAACATCAAGTGTTGATGGTCAATAAAACCACTAGTTTCAAGAAAAACGGCAAAGGCAAAGGCAAGAAGGGTAAAACCAAGAAGGATGGCAAAGCAGTTGCTACTCCTACAAAGAAGCTTAAGCATGGACCTAAGCCAGAAACTGAGTGCTTTCATTGCAAAGGAACTGGTCACTGGAAGCGGAACTACCCCAAGTACCTGGCTGGCAAGAAGGCGGCCAACGACAAACAAGGTATATATGATATACATGTTATTGATGTGTACCTTACTAGTTTTCGTAGTAGTGCCTGGGTATTTGATACCGGTTCGGTTGCTCACATTTGCAACTCAAAGCAGGAACTACGGAATAAACGAAGACTGGCAAAGGACGAAGTGACGATGCGCGTGGGAAATGATTCCAAGGTTGATGTGATCGCCGTCGGCACACTCTCTCTTCGATTACCATCGGGATTAGTGATGAACCTGAATAATTGTTATTTAGTGCCTACGTTAAGCATGAACATTATATCTGGATCTTGTTTATTGCGAGACGGTTACTCATTTAAATCAGAGAATAAAGGTTGTTCTATTTATATGAGTAATATCTTTTATGGTCATGCACCCAACGTTAGGGGTTTATTCATATTGAATCTTGATAGTGATGAGACACATGTTCATAACATTGATGCCAAAAGATGTAGAGTTGATAATGATAGTACCACTTTCTTGTGGCACTGGCGTTTAGGTCATATTGGTGTAAAACGCATGAGGAAGCTCCATGCTGATGGACTTTTGGAGTCACTTGATTTTGAATCACTTGACACATGTGAACCATGCCTCATGGGCAAGATGACTAAAGCTCCATTGTTGGTTGCTTGTTCCTCCATAGTAACTGGATCCATAAAAATACAATTGGAGGTGGAATCTGCTAATGAAGAAGTTAAGACTATCCCATTCAACCTGGTTGTGGAAACTCTGTCTTATTACAATGTTCAAAATGAAGGGGGATCTGGGACCAAAGCATATAGCAATTGCATGAAATCCCTAGCCTCTACACAAAAGAGCTACTGCTCTGATCTACTGCTTGACCTGGATGGAACTAGCTCTGATTCTAAGGATGAAGAAGAGAATGTGCTCTCTAATGTAGAGCTGACCACTTTGGCGGAACATATGTCTCATGGTTTGAAGATGCTGACTCTCAACAAACGCAACTTTCCAATGATTCAAGAACCTGGAGTCTCTGGTACTAACAAAATGAAGAATTCTCACACTCAGCGGGGCCCTTTTATATCTCAATGACCTAGCACCAGGATGCAGAAAAGACAGAATATCATTGAAAAAGATGTTGCATACAAAATGAGGGCAAATCTAGAAATTCCCCCTACTTTCAAAAGTAAGTCATTTACTTCTAAGTCTTGCACTACTTTGGAAAATTATGCTTCTGTTGTGAATTTGAAAATTGGGCATAATGAGGAAGATAAGAATAGTATTGTTAATAATATCATGAAATGTGAAACTAAAAAATGTCTAGTTTTTGCTAATCAGAATCCTGAAATAGTACTTCCTAAAGATATGGATGTAGACTTTTTTGATTTAGAGGGAGTTTGTACTCTAGAGAAAACCAACCACACTGTTTCACACATGCCAGGGGCACGTCTGGTTCATGTGGGAATTTTGGTGTTGTTCAGAAAGCTAGGCTATGTAGCCTATCACACCCTTTCAAAATATCATGATAGGTCTCTTTTGGAATATTAGAGGTGTGAGCCAAAAAAGGGAAATTACAGTGCCTGTCTGATATCATTAGTAAAAATAAACCAGATTTTGTTGGCTTTGAAGAGACAAAAAAAGAAATTTGAGGATTCTTTCCTCAGCTCCATTGCTGGTTCTATCCCCTATGCTTGGCACTGCCTACCTGCTAACGGGACTGCAGGAGGTATCCTGGTTGGGATTAACAACAAACATTATGGACACCACTGGTGTCAGTAGTCAAAAATATTGTCTAATTATCACTGTGAAAAATAAAAATGACCAGTTGATTTGGCACCTGGTAGTTGTTTATGGCACGGCTTATGCTGTTGATAAGGTTGAGTTTTTAGTAGAGCTTCATGAGGTTATGGAAGGTCTTTCCCACCCAGTCCTGTTGGGGGTGATTTCAACTTGGTGAGAGAGGCCAAAGACAAATCATCAGGGGTGGTTAATACCTCATAGAGCTTCCTTTTTAATGATTGGATTAATAAATGGGGACTCATGGAGACTAAAATTGCAAATAGGGTTTTTACCTGGAGCAACAATCAAGATAATCACGTCTTTGCGATGATTGATAGAGTTTTCTCTTCTACTGACTGGGACAATCATTTCCCACTTACTACCTTGTCTGCCTTGCCCACAGTGGGGAGTGATCATGCCCCCCTACTGCTGGATACTGGCAACAGAAGTAGGGGTATAGACAAAGCTTTTAGGTTTGAAAAATGGTGGCTGGGTCAACCAGATTTCCCAGCTTTGGTTGAAAAACTTGGTCCACCCCTTCTTCTTGTGATACAACCATAGATACTTGGCAATTGAAAACCAAACTCTTGAGGAAGAAAATTAAAGGGTGGAGTAATAATATAGAAGCTGCTATGAAGAAGAAAAAGAAAGATCTGCTACAGGAATTTGATATATTAGATGTTTTCTCTGAACAAAACAGGGTGTCAGATGAGGATATCCTCAGGATGAAAGAAATTAGGGCAAAATTAGATGATATCTGGAGGAAAGAGGAAACTGCCATGTGGCTAAGTTCTAAAGATAGAAAAAAATTAGAGGGGGGTAGGAACACCTCATATTTTCATGTTGTAGCTAATCAGCACGGGAGAAAGAATTTTCTTTCGATGCTTGAAAGTCCAAATGGCCTTGTCCATTCCACCAATGAAATGTTGGGAGTGGCTACAGATTTTTATAAAAATATGTTGGCCATGAAGACAAACCCAACATTCACCTCGATGACCATTTTGGTCGGAGGAAGAGAAAGTCGCATGCGAGGAAAATGAGGAACTGGAAAAACTCTTTTCAGAGGAGGAGATCAAGGATGCTATTATGGGATCCTATGCATGTGGTGCCCCTGGGCCCGATGGACTTTCTTTCCTCTTCTATCAGAAGTTCTCGGACCTGATTAAACATGACTTTATGGCCATAGTTAAAGATTTTGAGAAGAGGACACTAGACTTACAATGACTAAATTATTCTATTATCACCCTAATTCCTAAAGAACCAAATGCTAGACACGTGAAAAAATTCAGAACGATTTTCTTGAGTAATGTATCAATCAAGATTCTCAGTAAGGCAATGACCAACAGAGCTTATACACTTGGTCATCGTTTGCTTTCGCCTTGTCAAACTGCTTTTGTCCGTGGACGCTTCATCTTATAAAGTGTTGTCACGGCTCATGAAGCGATCCACACAGTTCATAAATCTGGAAAACCTGGGGTTGTCCTTAAACTAGACTATGAAAAGTCCTAAGATAGGGTTAATTGGGATTTCCTATTAGAGATGCTGACTTCTAGAGGTTTTGGGAGTAAGTGGATTAAATGGATTTTCTCCATTTTGAAGCAAAGCTCCTTTGCTGTAAAAATTAATGACACTGTGGGCCCATATTTTGTGGGTGGCAAAGGTCTTAAACAGGGTGATCCATCATCTCCTATGTTGTTTAATTTGGTGGCAGGTGTATTTTCTCGAATGCTAGCCAAAGCAACAAAGTAGCAATTTATTGCTAGAAATCCTTCCAGAGGTGATCCCTAATAGCTTAATTAGTCTCCAATACGCGGATGCCACAATCCTATTCCTAGATCCAAATCCAAAATATGCAAAAAAAAAACTGAAATGGCTATTAGCTTGTTTTGAGAATCTTTCTGGTATGAGGATCAATTATGATAAGTGTGAATTAGCTGTGATTAACTTGGGAGAGGAAGAGGTCAAGACTCTCTCCCAAATTTTCTGCTGCAAAGTTGGGGGTTTTCCCCTGAAATATCTGGGAGTACCACTTCATTTCCTGAAGTTAAGAAGGGAGGATATCCAACCTATAATTGAAAAAAACATTAAAAGGATTTGTGGATGGAGAGGCATATTATTGAGCTATGAGGCCAAACTAATCCCGCTACATACTTGCATTGTAAGCATTCATATGTATTTAATGTCTGATTAAATTTCAAAAATCGGCAATTAAAGCCATTACATCCCAAATGTCACATTTTTTCTGGGGTAATATGGGTGACATCCACAAGTATCACCTGGCCAACTGGGGTTTAGTTTCCCGAAAAAGGCCTTTGGTGGGCTAGGGTAATTAACCTAAGAGAGTTTAACATGGCCATGTTGGCTACCTGGTCCAAACGATATTTGCAAGGGGCGGAGAAGACATGGGTGACCTTGGTTGACCACAAATGTAATACTTCGAGGCTTAATATCCTTTGGGCTAAAGAAGGCATAGGTTCGCCATTCTGGAAGGGGGTTACTTGGGATTTTGCCAGGGCACGACCTTTCTATAGATGGATTTTAGGTGATGGTAGACATATCAGTTTCTAGCATGATATTTGGGTGGGAGAGATTGAGGGAGTCCTGGATTAAGGGGTCCTCGGGAGGCCGACCTATTTCTATGGGCTGGACTATATGGGTCGCTTACCGAACACTAGAATCGATTGAAGGCCCTGTCTCCAAGATGGAAGCTTTGAGCGGCACGGCTTGTCCTTCACGTTTAATGTAGCGAATAGGAATGTTTATCTCTTCAGCGTATAGCCGACCATGTGTAAACCCTAGATGCCCTCGGTGTCTATATAAGCCGAAGGGTTTTAGGCTGTAGAAAAGGACAACTCATCTAGGGTTAGCTATTCGATCTCGAGGTAGATCAACTCTATAATCGCCATATCATCAATACAATCAAGCAGGACGTAGGGTATTACCTCCATAGGAGGGCCCGAACCTGGGTAAAACCGTGTCCCCTTCGTCTCCTGTTACCATCAACTCTAGTCTCACAGTTCGGGACCCCCTACCCGAGATCCGCCGGTTTTGACACCGACATTGGTGCTTTCATTGAGAGTTCCACTATGAGTGCCCAAGGAATCGATGTCTCGCCTTGTCATCAATGAAGAGGTTTGCAACATGGACACTTTTGTGCCCGAATAGATCTTTGCCTTCGGCAGCGTTGTGCTGCACACCGACCCGACCGACCATCTAGGTCGTGTCGAGAGCCTTGCCCCCGATCGAGAGGTCAGATTCGGGAACCTAGAGTTCTCCGTGGATTCTCGGGGCGACTTGTCGCTAACCGGGCTTGCCGCTTCACTTGCCATGCCCGCAGACTCTGAGGCCTTAACCTCGAGTTCCTTCTTCGTCACGCCAACTGGGTTAACCACGGTGGTGTTCCAATTCCTAGTCCGGATCCGGCCATAGAGTCAGAAGGTCGGACACTCATTCTTGCCAAACACCCCTCTTGTTCGGGCACATCGGAGGTCAATTCCGAATGTTCCGAATAGTGCGATCCGATCGAGCGCTCGCTGTTCGACAAAGCCCTAGATCGGATCTCGTCGATGAAATTTTTCGATGATTCAACCCCGATCTATTCTTGGATCGGTTACAGAGCGGGTCGGGTCCAATTTTTCGACCCACCCACCACCCACTTCATAGCCACAGTCGAAGACTTAACCGACATGTTGGACTATGGCTCCGACAAGGCGGAATACATGGATGAATAGGATTGTGCTTTACCCCTGTCAAGATCGGGCGATGGGCCGCCACTTCTACATATGACATCTACATGGTGGACACTCCTGCCACTAATGGCGACAAAACACCCAATAATGATGGCGACAAGTTGGGTGACGCACCGTCAAGGCACCGGAAACCGCATAAGCGGTCCAAAGGCAAAAAGCGAAGGAAATCTATTATCAGCACCGGGGGCGGAGATACCCCTAAGGATCGTGGCAATCCCAATATCCCCAAACACCTGTTAGAGGGTCAGGAAGGGCCTAAGGACCAGAGCAACCCCGACGACTTAAAGGACTCCGAGGATGACAATTACCTACCTCCCGTCGAGGACGAGGACATCCCAGAAGCCAATGACCTAGAGATTATCGATAACCCTAAAGATCAGGAACTGTTCAGACAACAGCTTATAGCGATGACTTGCAGCCTGAAAGCAAAGGAACGACAACTCAAAGCCGAACAATATGACCTAAATGATCGATGGACGAGAGTCCTCTTAGCTGACGAGGGATATGGTACCGGTCTTTCGGACCAACCTAAGAGGTATCCACGCAGGAGGCTGCTGCCACAATTTGACGATGAGCTCACTGATACCCCGTCTCCCAAACATACCACATACGACAAGCCAGACCGCCCTCCTCGCGGGCGCTACATGACGGCTAACGACGCCGGTTATAGACCGGCGATGCCCCAAAGGCGGGGAAAGGAGCCATTAGAGTCCAACAACAGGTTCGACCTGCGAGATGACCTAGATCACAGAGTAGGTCGTACAAAATCCATCTACGGATCCAGAGGCTACTCACCTGACAGACGAGATGGGTACAGACCATGGCTCGACCGAAGCCACAACAGAGGCCAGGAACGTAACCGAGCTCAAACAGACGCCAAATACAGGTGCGACATAGCTCGGGTTTGAGGTGCCGCTCACCCTCTGTGCGTCGTGGATGAGATGATGCAGCATCAGTTCCTAGAGAGGTTTAAACCCATGAACATCGAACAGTATGATGGGACAACTGATCCAACCGTATGGATTGAGGACTTCCTCCTTCACATCCACATGGCACGAGGAGATGATCTCCACGCCATAAAATATCTCCCCTTAAAACTCAAGGGGCCAGCTTGGCATTGGTTAAATAGCCTCCCAGAAAACTCCATTGGATGCTACGAAGACCTAGAAGACGCATTTCAATATAACTTCCAGGGCACCTATGTTTGGTCGCCGGATCCCTCCAACCTAAGCAATGTCGTTCAGAAGCCCAGAGAGTCTGCACGAAAATTCTGTAATCGATTCTTGACTAAGAAGAACCAAATTGTCGACTGCCCAGACGCTGAGGTAATAGCCTCTTTTCAGCATAATATTTGGGATGAATTGCTGGCTTGCCAGCTCGGCCAGGATAAACCTCGGACTATGTCCACCCTTACGTCCCTCATGACCCGCTTTTGCACGGGTGAGGACAATTGGCTCGCAAGGCACAGCCACAACCCCGAAGACCCCGGAACCTTTGAAGTTCGGGATGGCAACGGGAAACCAAAGCGCAACAAGCACAAGCGTCGGCACAATAATAGTGATACCGATGACACGACCGTTAACACCGGCTTCCGCAACTCCCGACCGGGATAGCGGAAGAAGCCTCCTAAAAGCAATCGCGATGGTCCCACTCCACTGGAAAAAAAATCATGGAAAGGCCTTGCCAAATACACGGGACTCAAGAGAAGCCCGCCAATCATACACATCGCAATTGTTGGGTGTTCAAACAGGTCGGCAAGCTCCCGTCAGAGGATCAGGGCAAGAACCCTCGCAGCAAGGACGAGGATGAGCCTCGGGGTCCGATTGGTGGCAAACAAAAGAAGTTCCCTCCATAAGTCAAAACGGTAAACATGATATACGCCACCCATATACCTAAGAAGGAGAGGAAACGCGCCCTTCGAGAGGTCTATGCCGTAGAGCCTATAGCCTCGAAGTATAACCCATGGTCGGCATATCCGATCACCTTCGATCGGCACGATCATCCGACCAGTATCCGCCAGGGGGGTTCGGCAGCCCTCATCCTAGACCCCATTATAGATGGGTATTACCTCACAAAAGTCCTAATGGACGGAGGAAGTAGCCTTAACCTGATTTACTCAGACACTATGAAAAAGATGGGCATAGATTCGTCAAGGATCAAACCCAGTAACACTACCTTTAAAGGAGTGATTCCAGGTGTCAAGGCCCGATGCACGGGCTCCATAACCCTTGAAGTTGTGTTCGGCTTGCCTGACAACTTTCGCAGCGAAGACTTGATCTTCGACATCATGCCCTTCCGCAACGGCTATCATGCCCTCCTCGGCCGGACAACGTTTGCTCGCTTCAACGCCGTCCCGCATTATGCATACCTCAAGCTCAAAATGCCCGGCCCCAAGGGGGTCATCACTTCTAATGGCAACACGGAGCATTCTTTAAGTACCGAGGAAGATGCGCTGGCCCTGGCGGCTGAATTTAACTACAAAGATGATCGAGCTTCGACATATGCCGTAAAGGTGCGCGAGATTGGGAAGCGAGATCGGCTCGAGTCCGAACTCCCAGAGCCTTGCTCTCCCCTTAAATAGGGACTCGCCCCCATCACACCCCCCTAGGACCAGCAAAGTACGTGCCAAGGAGGCACAAGTTTGCACTTAAAATTCCATGGGTAGCGGTGGGGAAACAAATGTGGGAGTCCGGCTAGACCGAACTACTACCATCAATATATCTTCGGACACAACGCAGGGACCATTAAACAGCCCGCCAATGGCGTAAAGCTCATCCACAATTCGGCGACTGCTCAAGACCTTGTTTGCAAGATCCGTTCGCCGAACTGTACCACCCATCAAGGTGCACCAAAGAGCAGGAGTAAAACCAGAAACAAGGCACATCGAGGACGTAAGGCCACAAATCAAAGACCCCTGGTACAACCACTCCTGTGTAATTTATTTTTTTCAAATACCTATAAGTTACAAGAGTTGTTGAGAAAAGTATAACAACGTTGCGCATGTTTATCTTGTCTGTCCTTTTTGGCATATATTTTACTTTTTGTCCCTCTTCTCGTGATACTGTTCGGTATGATGCACCGACTAATAGACTGGGTGCTCGAGTTTAGAAAAAAATCGCCTTATGTTCAACTTATTATACAGTTGGCGTCTTGGAATTCACTTTATATGCATTGGCTCCGAACTATGTCTTGGGTCAATAGTTGGATTGCCCGACTCCCGTGCTTGCCCCTTTACGTTCCGCTCGTTCGGCTAAAAGGGCAAAGGGAGCGCCCCTGCGATTGTATTTCCAGATAGTCTGGCCAAATACCTCAGGGGAGAAAGCCGAAAACTGACTGTCATAGTATGCGAGAGCCGGTCTGTGAATCCAAGCTTAAAGTGTTATACCTAAATCCTTGTCAGAGGATATCCCATGTTATACGAAGGGTTTGTTCTTCATGCAAACCATGTGATGCTGGCCTTAGCCACGGTTCATCCGAACATCACAACACTCCGATGGCTGATCATCAGCCTCCCGTAGTCCTTTTCGTGCCCCTACGACTAAGTGAAAGAAATAAAGCACTATGGTTTGATTGCCTAGTCCGCCACACTCTACCGCCTTCTGGTTCCAATAACTCGGCTAAGGGACATGGTGCATTGGCAGAGACACCCCATGTAGTATCTACGTGGGGGCTAAAGCCGATGACTCGCATCTTTCAGTTTCAAATGGCCACACAGGAGTTATAAAGGCATGAAAAACATTGAAAACATGATAGATTATAACATTAAAACTTCAAAATGCCTTTGGACACATTACAACTTATTCGTGCATGTTATCTTCCGAACATTGTGACGCTATTGCCCGAGCACCTTCCATTACTCTAGCGAAGCAGAGCTTGGGGCGCCTATGCTCCTTCCCAGGAGGCGGTGGGGTGGTGGCTATCTTTTTTGGTTCTAGCTCCGGCCAGTGCACCTTGGACTTTGCAAAGGCCATCCGGGCTCCCTCTATGCGGGAGGAACGCTTCACGGTGTCGAGGTGGAGTGAAGCGGCGATCAGCCTCTGCACCAGGACGAAGTAGCTACCGGGCACTGGCTCGTCGGGCCATAAGCGGATGCAGAGATCCTTCATGGCCGGCTTCGCCATCCTGTGTGGCTCTATCAGCTGCTTCAGTTGCTCAGTAAGAAGAGGAGGGCGCTCGGGGGCTTCGAATTGTGCCCAGAATAGACGAGCTTCATCCCCTTCTTCCCGCGACACATAAAGCTGATTGGCATCAGCCACACTCTTCTAGAGGTCGGAGGAGGCGCCTGAGGAACACCACACCTGGGTAATCAACTTGAACTTGCTATCCCCGAATACACACTGCAGTAAGTATGGCTTACCACCCGTTATATCCTTCGCCTGGTGGACATGCTCCTCAAAAAATCGTGTGTACACCTGCTCCTTCTGGAGATCGGCCTTTAGGGTGGACAGTTCGGCCACATGCTCCTTGCCCTTCTGCTCAAGGACCTCGCACTTCTGGATGGCGTCTTTGAGCTCCTCCTGGATCTCCGCCACACGAGCCTCATGCTTGTCGCTGCTGGCTCGAAGGGCGGAGAGTGCGGTAGCCACTTGTTTGGCCGCCGCCCTCTCAACCGCCGCTTCATCCTTCGCCTGCAGTAGCTCAGCCTTGAGCTTCTCCACCTCCTTCGCCGAGGTTGTGTGATCATTCACACTATGAAAAACTACATTGACGGTATTCCGGCAAAAGTGTTCGGATTCTATTTAGACTTACCTTGCGCCTCGTTGAATCTTTTGTTAAGGGCGTCAAGCTCGTCTTCGGAGCATTTGAGCTTCCGATTTAGCTCGTCCAACTTGGCGCCATTCATGGCCGCTGTCGATGACGAAGCCTGTAACACACAAATACTTTTCAGGTTGCAGGGGTTCAATAGTTCCAAACTATCGTCAACCCGATCATATGACCGGTCCTCTTAGGGGCTATTCCACGATTCCGAACATGTACTTTGCATATAGTTCGAAATCGGGCACATGGTTGACCCCTAGGAAGTTCCTTCAAACTCACCTAGGGATCGGGGGTTGCCATGTATAAGACCATAAAAGTAAACAAATATTTTGCAAATAAGAGTGTCGCGTGGCTTACATGAAAGCCCGTCAAGAGACCCTTGAAGGCCTCCTTCAATCCGTTGTCGACGGATTGAATGCTCTGCAAT
The DNA here is from genome assembly GCA_022496015.1 of Hordeum marinum. Classification (NCBI taxonomy): domain Eukaryota; kingdom Viridiplantae; phylum Streptophyta; class Magnoliopsida; order Poales; family Poaceae; genus Hordeum; species Hordeum marinum. Next base: position 484,233,752 of record CM039675.1, read on the forward strand.
ACCACACCCATAAGGTTGCGGTGCTCCTCGTAGATGGAGGCGCTCGATAGAGCCTCCTCCGTGACCAGCCACACGTTGACCGGTGGCGCCGATGGTGATCAGATAACCCGATCACCAACCGGGGTCTGAACTGTTACCTCCGGAGGCATGGTGCGCTCTGGATATGTCCTCGGAGGGGACCGAGTAGCCCCTTTTCTATACTCCCCAATATCCGGGTGGGCTTCGTCCCCCCGGTCTTAGATGGTCGGGGCTTTAGCCTCGACCATAATGTCATCTCCCCCATCGCTGGTGCCCGACTCCTTAGGAGCATGCTGGGATGACACCTCCACGGTATCCTTCGCGATGCCCAGAGGAGTGGGGTGCAATGTGTTCCCACTCTTCGCTAGCTCGGCGGGTGGGGTCTCCCTGTCCAAAACCTCGTCGGTGGTGAGGACGCGTGGTGGGCTACAAAATCAATAAGTACTTGCATGTCAGTGAACTTTAAACTTATCGATGACTACTGAATAAGTCTTCGGATCCTTACCTTCGAGCTGGGGGCTTGACCCTTGGGTTCCTTCACGGAACCCTCTCAAAGTCGTCGGACTCGGTATCCGAGTCTAAACTATCGTCGGGCAGGACTACCTGTGTCTGACGCGTCTTCTTCCGCACGGGAGGAGGCACTTCCTCCGTGGCGTCCGATAACGCCGCCCTCTTTCTTGCGAGGGGGGATCACCCTCCCCCTTGACCTCGTCCTCATCCTCATGCTCCTCTTGATTCAAGGAGGCATGGTTTTCCTCGGACACAGCCTCTGGCTGGTCCCAAATGCGTAGGCCTTCTCGGCATGGTTTCTTCTTCTTCTCATCCTTCTTTGCAGGAGCCTCGTAAGGCTCCTCGACGAGCATTTCCGCTAACAGCCCGGACCTGATGTCCTCAGGCTGTGGCGCCGGACAGTCGATGCCCGTGGCTTTGCTCAACCATTTCTATAGAGAGTGATCGGAAGGATTTTTAGATCATTTTATGAAAGACATAGCACATCAAACAAAACTACGCAGTACCTTGGAGGCGGGCTTGGTGGCATGTAGACCCCGATCCTCCTCCTCGGCTGGCCAATCCTTCTACGGCTTGGAAAGCGCCTTCCACAGCTTCTCCCGGGTAGTGCGGAAGAGATGCCAAATAATAGGCTCATCATCAAGCTAACGAGCCCACACGGGAGTATCCTGGCGCTGGCAAGGGAGGGTGCGCCGCCGGAGCATGACCTGGACCACGTTGGTCAGTGCGATATCGTTCTCCACCATGGAGCCAATGCGCTTCTGTAGGTTGCTCACCTCCTTGCTCGACCCCCAGTTGAGGCCCTTTCGGAGCCACGAGGTTAATCTGGTGAGGGGACTAGATTTGAATTCGGCAGGAGCTGCTTGGCCTTCCTCCCGTGGCTCAGTGATATAAAACCACTCCTTCTGCCACACCTTGATGGTGTCGATGAAGGTGCCCGATGGCCATACGACGCGGGTAAGCTTGCCGATGACAGCCCCGCCTCAGTCTGCGTGCTTGCCTCCGAGGCACTTCGGCTTGACATTGAACACTTTGAGCCAAATCCCGAAGTGCAGCTTGACCCGCAGAAAAACCTCACCTATGAGGATGAAAGCCGATATGTGCATGAAGGAGTTCTGTGGGAGGTCGTGGAAGTCAAGGACGTAGAAGAACATGAGCCCCCTGACGAAGGGGTGGAGCGGGAAGCTCAGTCCCCGGATGAAGTGGGGAATGAAGACAACCCTTTCGCCTGGCTTAGGGGTGGGGATCACCTGGCCCTTCTCTGGTGCACGGTGATAGATGTTGGCGGGGAGGTAACCGACGTCCTTGAGGTCCCGGATGTCTTGGTCGGTTACCGTAGACACCTCCCACTTGCCATTTGAACTGGAGCCCGCCATGGATGAGCTTGAAGGTGGGTGGCAGAAAACCTAGATCTGCGCTTCGTAGACTTAGAAGAATGGGGAAGCAGAGGAGGCGAATGGGAGGTGTGGTTAAACCCTGGGTTTTTTTCTTTCCCTTTTATGAGGCTTATCTCTATTTGGCCTCCCTCTGCCACGCCGCGAATCCCTCCGCTTCCCGAGATGTGCATGCCATTGCACGCGCATAATTGAATTAATCCCATATAAAATAGGGCACGATCTGCACATTGATAGATCGTATTGATTGAAACGGCCTCGAACCGCGAATCGAGTCTTTGTAACTGGCCTAGCGGTCATGGTGGGCCATGGCCTTTCGTCAAAGAGGTCGTCAGGGGACGTCATTTACCCCTTGACGTCTGGCCTTCAAAGCCGACCTATGCATGGTGTTCGGACACACTACTGTTCGGAAAACTACATGTCATCGGAGGCCGAACTGAATTCGGCGGGAAGAACTCACCTCGCAAGACGAAGACTTTGATCGTGCGAAGAAATTGAAGCTAGGACCCTTTGCATTGGATGCAAGTTCGGGGGCTACCGAGGGAGTCCTGGATTAAGGGCTCCTCGGGAGGCCGATCTATTTCTATGGGTCGGACTATATGGGCCGCTTACCGAACACTGGAATCGATTGGAGGCCCTGTCTCCAAGATGGAAGCTTCGAGCAGCACGGCTTGTCCTTCATGTTTAATGTAGCAAATAGAAATGTTTATCTCTTCGGCATGTAGCCGACCATGTGTAAACCCTAGATACCCTTGACGTCTATATAAGCCGAAGGGTTTTAGGCTGCAGAAAAGGACAACTATTCTATGGTTAGCTATTCGATCTCGAGGTAGATCAACTCTGTAGCCCCCATATCATCAATACAATCAAGAAGGACGTAGGGTATTACCTCCATAGGAGGGCCCGAACCTGGGTAAAACCGTGCCCCCTTCGTCTCTTGTTACCATCGATTCTAGTCTCACAGTTCGGGACCCCCTACTCGAGATCCACCCGTTTTGACACGGATAGAGATCACCCTAAAAACTAAAATTTGGGACATTTTTGACATCTGTCAACAAAAAAATGTTGCTGTTGCCTAGGTATGGGATGGTAGAGAGTTTAAACTCAATTTTAGCAGATGTGTGGACGAGAGACTTATGGGTGTGTGGCAAGAGCTTTTGCTGGCTATTACTGGCTATATACCCAATGATGAGGAGGATAAACCTATTTGGATGCTAGAACATAATGGTGTCTGCTCCGTGAGATCCTTTTACAACACTATGAATTGGGGAGGGGTTTCTACCCCCATTTGGAAAAAGATTTGGAAGATAAATGTCCCTAATAGATATCTGGTGTTTATTTGGCTGGCATATTATAATAAAATCCTCACTAGAGATAATCTAGGAAAAATACAACATTTGGATGATGAAACATGCTTGTTCTGTACTCATAGGGAATCTTTGCAGCACCTTCTTTTTAATTGTATTGTTGCCAGTGCCATTTGGCATGATATTGCTGATATTTTTGGTTTTATTCCACCAACCTGCATAAATAGTTTCTCAGATATGTGGAATGTCAACAATAGAAACAATGTGGGAAATATTGCATGTCTTCCTACCATTTGGTGCATTTGGACGATGCGTAACAAAATGTGTTTTCAAGGCATTCCATGGAGAAGTACTCAGGTTATCCTGGGAATGATCAGCTCATGCATTCACCAATGGAAGATTCTGTGCAAAGGGGACCAGTCTGTACTGCTACGACGTTGTCTCCGGCTCCTAGACCATCGAAGAGGAGAACTGCTTCGCATCGCGTGGAGATGATTCGCCAAGGTGGGATGTTGTTGGCTCCAAAGACATATGCATGAAGATGCACACTGGATAAATGAATGTTCTAAGTTCAGTTTGCGCTGGGATGTAATAGGGTCTAGTTATGTCTGTCTTGACTGGAGTGGGGAAGATCCCCTTTTGGTCCAAAAAAAAATGCACGCCGGGTCACACTAGCGTCGGATCGCATGCCCCGATCAGGCGATCACAACCAAAAGGGGATAACTATACTTAGTTTTTACATGTCCGAATCCAAAAGAACGTCACACAAGCAGACCGTGCAATTTTGCCCTACCGGACCGGCTGCCCCATCCATCTTCATGCCAATCAAGGTGTCACCGCTGCAGTGCACGTAGCCTTCGCGTCCGCCTTCGTCTGACTTCCGTCGACACTATAAGGCACCTTACTGGCGACGGTTTCAAGCTGCTTGGCATCATAGTAGTACGGAGGCTTGTAATGCTCTGACCACTGCGTCTGTTGTACTGTGGGCGCGCCTTCGCACTGTAGCCTCCGTCGTGATGTTCGCCACGACCACCATGCCCGATGCAACATGCCCACCGGCGACCATAGGTTTCTTGAGCTTCTTTTTCTTTGCGGCCTTCGCTTTGGCGCGACGAGTTTGCCGTGTAGCCAAGCTGATCTTTCGGGCGAGCACGATGCTTGGCACCTTCGCCACCTCCATCTTCCACAGGTTCTCCTTCGGTTCCATGCATGGGTAGCAAAAGGAAGAAGATAGTGGGCGAAAAGGACGGGAATTGATTGGAGAGCGACGGGGGTGGAAGAAGGGAGCCGGGGATTTTGGCGTGAAAACAGTGTGGGCTCCGCCTTCCTTTTGGGTGGGCCACGAGGTCAGAGTCTGACGTCTATCGTGTCTGGACTCCCGCCCACCCAACCCCCACCCACGCTTCCCTAATGTTTGATTCCGGTTTGCGGAAAAACAATGGTCTGGACCGCTCGGGCCCAGCAGACTGATATAGACCCGTGTTGGATGGCTTTCGTGGTCCGGACCGCGCTATTCAGACGGTTGCTGGCGGTTTGAAGTTTGACGTTGGAGATGATTTTACGGAGCTATGATCATTTCAAATGTGCCGGCGTTGGACTGGTGTTATCACTCTTGCTACGTAGCCCATAGCACAAGGGCGATCTGGAAATGGGTCCTATGGTGCTCGAGAGTCGAGAGCATCGATCACCTTTCAAATGTAACTAGAAGAGATGAGTGCGCTTTGTTGCGCCGTTGGTATTGTTGTGTTTCTTAAAAAATTACTCACATTGTTTCAAAATATAAGGTGTATTGTTTTTTTGAAAAGTCGAAGTTTGTAAGTTTGATAAATTTTGTAGAGAAATATATCAAAATCCATGATATCAAATCAGTATAATAGATTCATCGTAAGATGACTTTCTATACTTTTTTGTTTAATAATTTGGATGTCGATATTTTTTGCTCTAAACTTTATCGAAGTTAAAGAAAATTGATTTTTAGAAAACTAATACAACTTGTATTTTGGAATAGAGGAAATATTTCGTTTGGCTGGTGGAGGAGATAATGGAGTGTGTTTATTTTTATTTATAATACGGTGATTTGGTGGGATTTTCATAGTATGGTGTGTGTTGTTCGCTAACCAACGTATATTTGTGCGGAAAAATGTCTCTGTCTATGGCTGCATGTATTATGCTACACTATCACATGGTGATTTTCCTTTTTATAGGTGATGGGAGGATCCGCGGGATTGATATTTTTTTATGGGTCGATTGCTGCTGATTGATTTCCAAAATCATTGGCTCGATAAAAACCCTAAACCAAATCTAAAATTGAATACGTCAACTGAATGAAACAACTTCAAAATTAGAGAACATATAAATTAAAATAATTGAATTGGAGAGCTTCTTGAGAATTTGTTGACACGATAAAATCGGGTGATCCAATTCTAAATTGAAGGCCTCTCAGGCCTTACAAGTTAGGAAATAGTGTATAGTATAAAAGAATTGTATTAGAGAGCTATGAAAAATTGTTGATCCGCTCAAAATTAGATGACCCAAATTCTATTAGATACCTCAATTATATGAGTTTTTAAAACCGGGAAGCATAGTGTTATGGAGAATTTGGGAGAATTGACTCGAAACCGGCGTGTCATAGCAAAGGTTGGAATTCAACCATCTATCTAATAGTAGAAGCGGGGTTCTCCAAGCAACAAATATGTGTGCTTTAGGGCATATCCAACGATGACCCTCAAACCTTTCGTATGTTGGGACCGTGCGGTTTGAACATGTTCTGCTATCTAACGCGGTCTTGTATTGGTCCGCTCGACGGCCCGAATGCACTTTTTTTCATGTAAATCGGAGACAAATTGTGTGTGTGTGGGGGGGGGGGGGCATCCGGACCGCTGCCACGTCCGCAATAGACTGTCCTGGCCCACCAAACAACCGCACCATTCTCTCCTGCTCATCCCTTCTGATGCATGCACCGCTTTTCGCGCCACATCTATGCCTGCCCGGACATGCAACGACTACCATTGGTGCCGAGTGATGTGACCAGACGGGAGGGCAGCGCTGACCGAAGTGTCCTCTTGGGAGTCGTCGCTTCAATGCGGATGCAACTTCGTGAGGAACCAACTCATGTCATTTGTGCCGCATTTAAGTGTCTGGCCATCTGGCCGAGGCTTTATAAGCCGTGCTTTGACTCGTCCACATGGCACTCACCGCATCGCTCCGCACATCCCAAACCTCTCCTTTCCTCTTCCTCCATAACTCTGACAATGGACAAGTTATGGGCCTTTGTGCTGATAGGCGGCAGCTCCGGAATTGGCTTTGGAGGATCACGACGACGCTGCCCTCGAACTCCGGGGTCGTCGTCCTCATCGGCGAGCTCCTCCTTGATGAAGGAGGAGATCTTCATCTCCTGCCACAACAAGGAGGGCAAGCTGCCGCCGGTGATGCAGGTGCGGTGCACGTCACCCCAGACGAGGTGTACGGGCATCAAATGGAGGTGATGCAGTATAATAGGAGATAGTACTACCCTAAGTTGAGAACCAAAATTTATCAAACCAATAGGAGTCACCACACAAACAAGGTAAGCAGTACTTGCACACACAAAAAGCAAATTTCTTGCACCCAAAAAAGCAAGAGGGTTGTCAATCCCTTGTACTCGTTAGTTATAAGGATTAAATCTGATAGTGATAGATAGATAAGTAAAAAGGGAAATACAAGTAATTAAATTGTAGCAAGTATTTTTAGGATTTGAGTGAATATAAAGTTAATGGACCCGTGGACCATAGGTTCATTAGAGGCATCTCTCATAAGCATAGCAATAGTGGATAAACAAATTATTGTTCGGCAATCGATAGAATAGCGCATATAGTTATGATAATTCTTCATGGGCATGATCAATATATAGACATTATGTCCATTAGAAATAGACAGACATCCATGTGCATCTACTACTATTACTCCATCCATTGCCGCTATTCAACATGCATCGCAATGTATTACGTTTATAACAAACAGAGCAATGCTTGAAATATGATGACACACTGTAGACAAAGTAAGATCAATTAATATGTTCGAACCCCATCGTTTTACCCTTAGCAGCAATAATACAAATACGCCTTGAAACTCTTCCTATCACAAAGTAAGGACACCTCGACATTGAACCTACTACCAAGCACTTGTCTCACTAAAGATAAATCAATCTAATTGGCCAAAATAGATAGGTAGATCGAAGAGAAATGCAAGGCTATAAAATCACACACATATAAATCTCAGAAAAGACTCAAATACTTTCAATGAATAATCTGATCATAAAACCACAATTCATCGCATCTCAACGTTTACATTGGATTGATCTCGAACGAGATAATTGTATTGAAGATCAAACAAGAGAGAGAAAGCGATCTAGCTACCACTATGGACCCATAGGTCCTGTAGGAACTACTAACACGTCGGCATGGAGGCAGTAAGATTGATGAAGATGGACTTCGTGATGAATTACCCATCCGATAGAGTACCGAAAAAGACATCTAGATGAGTTCACGGAAGAACAAAGGGTTGTAGCAGCGGCAAAATTGTTTTGGGACCTTCTCTAAGGGTTTTTGCATATATATAAGAATTTATATCACTAGATTTAGACCAGACAGAGCCATAAGGGGGCCACAAGGCACCTGGGTGCGTCCTATCCCCACGGAGCACCATTTCCTTGTCTCCCCCTCGTGGCACAGGTGGTCTTATCCCAAAGCTTCCATGGTGTTTTTTTAGAAAAAAATCGTCAAAAAGGTTCAGCGTGTCTGGACTTCATTTAGTATGGATTTTCTAGTAAACCAAAAACATATAGAAAACAGGAGCCGACATTGGGCAGTGAGTTAATAGGTTACCCATAAAAATAATATAAAAGGACATATAAAGCATACAAGATTGATAATACAATAACATGAAACAATCAAAAGTTATGGATACATTGGGGACGTATCATTCTCCCTCACGGCCCCCATCCCGCCACAGCGGCAACGCCCAAATTGGACAGTACGTGATGGAGGTGGCCCTCTCGCCGCCCTAGCGTGCCAAGGTGGAGCCCCCCCCCCCGGTCAAGGAGGAGCGCCGCTCGCCGACGCTTGTGCCCCAGGCGATCGCCATGAAGATGCGTGGTCGTCTTTGCGACTACCTCACCGATGACGACTGTTCGTCATTCTGGAGCACTCTAACGGCGTAAGAATACGTGGACAGTGAGCAATGTCGGCGAGAAAGACGCAACACGACGCGTCGGTCGGAGTTCGTGGACTTTGATGTCCCACCGCCACACATCATGGCGGACCCAAACCTGGTGTACGCCTCGTCCCTGGACCGCTCCGTGACAACGGCGGAGACAAGCAAGCGACGGCTCTGTCGCCTCAACGGGGAGATGGCCAAGTACGGCAAGGAGTGGTCTCTCAGCGGTATCGCCGCCGCCAACTCCGCCTCCTCAAGGCTTGTCGCCCTCTCCAACATCGTCGGCGGCCGCGGCCGCACTGTGAATGGCGCATGAGGAAGGGGAGAGGATCATCCGCGAGCGTCAGGCGACTGTCGGGAACCCCGCCACAACGCCGTCCCCTTGCGTCGGCCGTAGCCCGACGATGACGACGACTCCAACAACGGTTTCGCGACGACGACGGAGGAGCCACCGGCCTAGGTCACCGGACGAAAAATATAGGGTAGTGTAGGGTTAGTTTTTTAATTCATTGGTCGAAAATCATCCGGTTTTATGTAAAAGTTATCCTAGTTTAAATGAACATCGTTTGATTTGTTCGAGTTTAAATCATTTTTCTCATTTTCATTAAAATTCATCTGAAATGCAACCAAACATATGTTGATAGCTTTGGATGACCGTGTCTGCCGCATCCGTATACCGCGGACTGATCCTTTCATGTCCGTCGATCAAATATGCTGGTCAGGAGATGCCCTTACCCATTGAAAAAAACCAACAAGCACAGAAGATCTAAATGGAGGGAAAAGAGGAAACATTAATTTATTAGAGAAAAAAGGATCCCATGTGTTTGATCTATAGTGGCGCCATAAGAAGGTGCGTGTACGCAGTTCGCTTTGCCGTCCCACGTAGCACGCTTCGTGGAAGCTACCTATCTCTCCTCCTTGTGCTGTCTTGCTTGGAATTCTCAATCATCGACTTGGAGCTTGCGGGTAGTAAACGATGTTTATTTTAATGGCCAGTAGGAACACTGTCACTAATTATATACCACCGGCACACGTTCATCTCTTGCAAAGTGGCACCAAGCAAAACGGAGCACAATAGCAAATGGGCGTTGAAACTTTGAATGATATACAGAAATAAATATGACCAAGAAAATATGTGCTACCTGCATAGTTCGTTGCCGTATTATATGTTTTCTATATGCATTATTTGTCCTTGGAGGCAAATGAGAAACGGCTTTTGGACTCGATTCCGTAACAAATAAACTGGGAGGAGAGCAAAGCTCGGTTGGCTTCTCCCACGTCCCAGTTTGTTGGTGAGTTGTCGTTGTCCTTTCGTTTCTTCGATGGCCTACGTTGGCAGAGTCAACAGCCATGGGTCGCCATCTCCAATCCAAACCGGCTCATTTGCACTCTCCAAATTTGCGTGCAAAGCACACTGTAAAATGGTGCTTTATTTTATTCTAAAACAGAGGTGCTTTTACGACATCGCCGTCGCGAAAAAAAAGACGAATCCGGTGCCCCGATAAGGACGCTTGGTTCCTGGGTATGCACCATATATGCATACAAAAAAGTAAAAAACTCTGAAAATGATCTTGAAATAAATTGACCTTTTATTCTACTCATATTTTTTAATAGGTCAAATGGGCGTGAATAGTAATTCGTTTGTATATAGCAATAAAATTTGGTCTTTTGCCCTGAAGTCAATGAGAGTTTTTTCTTCATGAAAATCTTCTATATCTAAATAGCTAGCCTTCACTAAATATTTCTCTCAAACATGCAAACATGCCACATCATCCCACAACATGCATGAAAAAAAGGCTCACCCTCACTATCATATATTTCTCAACATGCAAGCATGTCACTTCATCATTAAACATGCATAAAAAAAACTCATCTCAACATGCAAACATACACAAGAATTTTCATTCTATCATGCTATTCATATTTAATAAACATTTTATAACTATATAGTAAACGAACATATAAATTATATGTATTTTCAGTTTCATCTTTGTATATTATTACTTTAAGTATTCATATTAAATATAATGAATAACATTAAAATATGTTGCAAAATATTCTCGCAATAATGTATGGGGTATCATCTAGTTTACATAGTGATGCAAAAACAAAGTCAAGTTTATTCCAAAAAATTTTTGGATACTTTTCGATATTTTTGCAAGAAAAAATTATACAGTGTGCATACACACCCAGGAACCCAAAGGCATTTCCCTCTTGTGCCCCTCCATTGTTATATGCCAATACAAATAGTAGACAATGTGCAACTTGTGCCCCTCCATTGTTATATGCAAATACAAATAGTAGACAATGTGCAACTTGTGCCCCTCCATTGTTATATGCAAATACAAATAGTAGCCAATGTGCAACCCGACGATCATTTGAATACCCGGTTTGCGGGTAATCGCCAAAAAGGTGCTCCCAATGCATCATGTGTATTGACTGGGCCTATTTGTCTCTATCGTCTTATTTTTCCACTGTCGCTGACACATTTTTTTCTCTTGACTTTGACGTTTTTAGCGACAAATCACGGAACGATCGTTCTACAATAATTTTTGTATATATAAAAAACATGTTCATCTTTAATGCAAAAGAAAATAAAAATATTTTTGTTTATTTATTTATTTTGATTTTACATCCTAGGGGGTATATGCCATCCTCGCAGGGAGACTTTATCAAAGATGATGGTGATGGAGGTGATGGTGGTGGTGGCAATTCTTCGGTAGAATTGTTGAAAATGTTGATGCTCATTCTCCGGCCAATGTGGATGATGGCAATGAAGGTGCTAGAGCCGGGCATGGTGGCGACGATCTTGGCAACAATGAGGATGTTGTTTGATGTCTTCATGACCGGCGATCCTTTAATCATGATTTATTTTGTGATCGCATAATTTGTATGGCAAAACTTGCTACCTCGTATGTTGTGCATAATTTTGAATGTGATAAATTAGTGATGTATATATAAGCATGTAGCGCAGCGCTGATTTGTAAATGTGTCCTATGGGGCTCTAGAGCTGGAATTCAGCCATCTATCTAGCCGTAAAAATGAAGTTCTTTGAACAACAAATGTATATTTTTATTTACCCTAAAAATGTAAAAAGGCGCAAAGGATCTAAAATGGAAGAAAAGGCGGAAACACTATTTTGATCTATCTTGGTGCAACTTACAGGTGTGTGGCATATACAGTAATTGCTTTGTCGCTCCACGTAGCACGCTTCGTGGCACCCATCTATATTTCATCTTTGTACCGTTCTTGCTTGAAATTCTCAATCATGCACCTGAACTCGTGGGTAGTAAATTACTGCACAATATTTCTTTTCTGGTTGTCACGAATTATATATCACCAGCACAATGTGGCACCAAGCAAAACGGAGCACAACAGCAAAGGGCAGTTGAAACCTCGAATCTTTTACCTATTAAATAAAGGAATGAGTGTTTCTGTCCGTATGTCATTGAAATTGCTTTTAAAATTGTAAAATATTACCCACTAATATCAGGGAGCAACTAGTTAGCAAACACTCTTTCGGAAGTCTCCCAACGATCACTTCCACGCGGCGCCATTTTCTCAGCCGCTGCCATGTATCGCTCTCTGAACGTTTTCTTCGGATTTCGTTTTTTATTTCTCCACACACAATTTGGCTTTTTAGATTGTTTTTTCGGTTTTTTTGGTGTTCCGATTTTTCGTCGGTCTTTCTTAGCTTTTAGACTTTTTTTTTTAAATTGCGCGAAGAAACGCGTTTTTTTCGCGACCGTGCCTCTCGAGAAAGAGGCACAACCGTTCCTCTTGAAAAAAAGAAAAAAACGTGTTTCTATTTTTTTGCGAGAGGCACGGTTTTGCCTTCGCGAGAGGCACGACCGTGCCTCTAGGAAAGGAAAAAGCGCCTTTTTTTCCATGAGAGGCACGGTTTTGCTTTCGCAAAAGGCATGGGTTTGCCTTCGCGAGAGGCATGGTCGTGCCTCTCGAAAAGGAAAAAACATTTTTTTCGCGAGAGGCACATTTTTGTTTTCCCGAGAGGCACGGTGTTGCTTTCGCGAGAGGCACGGCCTTGCCTCTCAAAAAGCTAAAAAATGTATTTTTTTCTCATGAGAGGCACGGTTTTGCTTCTACGAGAGGCACGGTTTTGCTTTCCGTGCCTCTCGGAAAGGGAAAAACTTGTTTTCTGTTTTTTTTCTTCTATCGCGAGAGACACAGTTTTTTTCGTCCATTTTTTTGATTTTTTTGTCAAAACCTATCAACATGGGATCTAATTTTGAAGATCTCGACGCTAGAAATCCAACGGTGAAAATGGTTCAAGATTTAGACGCACGGTTTAAGAGATAAAAGGTTTTGAAAATACGGATCTACGAAAAAAGACAAAACTCTCATGTTGCGACAAGTGGCATACATTCAGTGCGCCATTTGTCGCAACCTGGGGTGAGAGTGATTTTTGAAAGATGCTTCGATATGTACCTTGCGCAGAGCTCTGTATTTGGTTTGGAGCTTTGGTTCAGCATGTTCCTCATGACCTGTAGATAGCCAGGGTAATCCTTTTGCATCGCTTTTCGTCTTGTTTATCTCTCCAAATATTTGGAACAGGAATTGCAAGTTTCTAGAACCTGGGAATACACATGACCTGACCAATTGCCTATCTAAATGATCCTCTTGTGATTGTAAGATATACATTTGCTGGCGCGTCCAATTGAATATGATGCGTGAGCCTCGAACGTTACAAGATTATGACCACTGGTCGAGGTGTCCACCTGCAGGTTCAGCACACTCCCAAATAACACGCTGACCATCTTTGTCATTGATGGCTGGTTTCTTGGGTTCAACTGAATATTCGGTACTCGTATTTATGGTTAGCTGTGTAAAAAAAAAACTGGAAATCCTTCTCGGTTTATTAGCATGGCAGAATAAGCACTTCTTCATGTACAAGAAGGACCGCGATGATGTGGGCAACTTCATATCAAGTGGTGATATGGATGGACTTCAGTCATATTGTAATAGTCAGGTAAATCACACAACCCCCTCTGTATTTTATCTTAGTTATTCAGTTGGTTTTGATGTCTCAATTGCTTGAGCTGGTCAACTTCAATGTGCTTTTGAGCCAGTTAGCCAACAGTATAGACACATTCCACTGAAATCTGCAATTTGCTATCTCTGTATTCAGGTGGATTTAGGTAAAATCTTGAATGAGGCTCATACTTTTACTCCAGGACATGCAGGAGACAAGAAGTTTCAGTACATTCATCTACTTTTTCTTTTCGATTAGAACATTCACATGCGGTTCTTGTATGTGGACATTCCTGTCGACGAAAAACATTAGAAGACGGAATCAGAGGAGGAGATCTGCTTAGTCACAGAAATGGTAAACTTCTCTGTTTTCTTCTAAATGAAAAGGCAGCGGTTCTGCTGTTTGCTCGGAAAAAGAAAACATAATGGTTGACAAACTCGCATTTTTGACATCTAGATCAACTAGATGTACACATTCTGATTTATTATCTTACATCCGCATACACTTATTAGCTCACATCCGCATACATTGATCAATTAACCATGACCAAGGTGGAGCAGCGCAAATGTTTCGAGCCTATATAATAATTCTATTATAGCAACTACGGCTGTTGAAAATTCTGCTCCAAGCTTCTTCTCTTGTAGACTCAGACGCTAAGCATGGCATAGTCCTTGGTTTTCTTCCCGTCAAGTTTGCTCGAGAAAACAACCTTAGCAACCTCGTCCACCCTCAGGGTCTTGTATTTCTTGAGCTCTCCTCCAACTATTTCAGATAGTGGGCCCACACTCATATCAAACTTTGGAAGGTGAAAAGCAGAAATGGACATCCTCTCCGTGTGAGGATTAACGGCGACCCTGTGCTCAATGCTCTGGTACTTTCCATTTGTCAATATCTACAAATAAAGAGCGTTCTTTAATAGAGTGGGTATATGTCATTTTAGTTTTCACGATCTCGCAAAATACTAATACTATATAGAGATATCTTAATAAGATCAACGATTGCACAGATCGATCTACCTCAAGAAAGTCACCGACATTCACCACCAATGCCTTGGGGTGGGGTTTTACCGGCACCCATGCATCTTGTCTCTTGATCTGGAGCCCTTCTACCAGATTCAGCTCCCATACCAATGTTAGCATAGAAATGTCGGAATGTGGTGAAATCCCCAAAACCTTATCATGCGCCACGGGGCATGCAGGGTAGTAGGTCATCCTCAATGCCTGACTCACGTACGTATCTCTTGGGAGATCGACGCCTAGGTTTCTAGCGATGATTGCCATGAGCGAGCCAGTCACCCTCATCAGCTCGGAGGAGTACGACTTAATGGATTCCCTGTTGCATCGAAAAAAATTCATATCAGAGACAACGCTTCTTGTTGTTTCAAGGTTTAGTTAGTCATGGCGTAGGGCTTAAAATCTGTACATGTAGTGTAAAATACTGAAAATGCGTGCTTGAATCTCGACGACAGTTAGCCATGACAATTACCTAAAGCTGAGAGGAGTTGTAGGCCATGGTCTCATTTCGCGGTCGTGAGGTGGCTGGGTCACTAGGTAAAGCCTGTCACACCAGTCGAGCGTTTGATGTTCAGACTCTACGAATGCTTGGCCATAGCCTTGGAGGTCTCCAGGCAACTGGCCAAATCTGTTCTTCTCATCAAGGGGAAGCCTGAAGAAGTGCTCGAGGTCGTTCCTCATGTTTTCAAGAACTGTGTCAGGAATTCCATGGTTGTTTACCTGTAAATTGTATGTATTATATGTATTGCCTCTTTGGAGAGAAACAACAGGCTTATTGTCAGGAATACCAGCGGCTGCAACACACTGTATTTGATGCCGTAGTTTATGTGGGAAAAACATGTTCAAACATGTTTTTTTTTTTGACTTGGAACAAAATCATACCTGGAAGAAGCCCCACTCCTCACAGGCAGACTTGAGACTGGCCGCCTCCAGCTGATAGCTCTGGGAATCAAGGAGCCTACCAAGGTCGATCACAGGAATGCTCTGGCTGCTGTCATCGCCATGAGCAGCGACCGCGACATCGTCGGCCCTTGCCGGCCTGATGTACCGCTTGAGGGCCTCCTCCGTCAGCTCCGCCGCGTTCGCCGCCAGGGCCTGGACGTTGTTCACTGGCATGGTCTTCCCGTGCGACCATTTCCCTTCAGTGCTCTGCTTGGCCTCCATATTCTGCCTGCGTGTACCAAGGTAGTACTTCAGATTTATAGCCCTGGAGAGCCGTGGCAGTGAACACAAGCATTATAGACCTCTATCATTGATGATTCGGACCACAAGTTCAAAACAAGCAACTCGAGTTGTCTGTGTCGGCAATTTGGCATAGAAAAACGCTAACAGCCAAGTATTTGGCACCGACACATCACGGGGAAATTTTGGCTTGGTGCTTTCAATCATGCGTTGGTTATCATTGAGAGGGGTTCACAAGGATGAGAGGCACCCTGATGACTATTCCCTCCGTCCCAAAATAAATGTTGATGATCTAGTACAAATTTATACTACTAATTTAGTATAAAATCCGCGACACTTATTTAGTTATTTTGGGACGGAGGAAATATATGTCAATCAATCAAGAAGATAAAAGCAAACAACAATAGTGGCATTCGACACTATGCTTCCACCCTTAAATGCTCCCAACTTTCAAAAAATAATTTTGAATATTTCAAAAACTTCTGGAAGTTTTTGTGAATGTTCACAAGAACGTATGTCTATAATCTCTGAAAAATGCAAATCCGAATTCGAAATGCATATGGAGAAACAAAAGGACAAATTGGCATGGATTTCCTTTTTTGTTTCTTCATGTGTATTTTGAATTCGGATTTGCATTTTTTTAGGAATTGTAGACATACGTCTCGTGGACATTCATTAAGAAAACTTATTGCCTTGAACCACGTCTTGTGGACATTCATAGAAAACTTATTGCCTTGAACCATTTAAATTTACTTTTTGACATATGGGAGCATGTGAGGAGTAGGAGCACAAGATATGCACTCGATTCTAGAGTATGTCGGAGGAGCCAAGCAGCAGAGCAGCTAAGAGCATCTCTAACAGACCCCGCATAATGTCGATCCGCAAAACGCTTTTGCAGTTCGTGAAAAAACGGCTATGCGTGCCGGCGCGGACGACCGCAGAGGCAGACCCCGCAAAACGGACCCGTATAAAGACGGCCGACAGTCGATCCTTGCCGCCTCTTTTGGTTCTCGTCTTCGTGCTTCTTCACGGCAAAGGCCATGACCAACGTCTGTTGCCGATAATTTGCAAGCAGCGTCTCAACATCCGAGTCGTCCGAATCGGACGAATCGTCGAGCAAAAACTTTTTGCACAGGCTCAATTCCATCTACATGAACAGAAATCCCACGCCGCGGAAACCAACTATGCATAGCACTCGACACAAAGCACAAGCAAACACTCACCTGCGGCTCGTGGGGCGGGCGATCCCGGGCGGCGACTAGGGGCGGCTCGAGGGCGGTCGATCCCTGGCGGCGACGACGACAAGGGGCGGCTCGTCTTGCCGGATTCGGAAGAGGGGAGGGGTGCGGTGCAGCGTATCGGTGATGGAGGGTGAGGGCGCCCCCGTGACGCGATTCCGCCCGCAGATTTGGCCGGAACCGCCGGCGGCGGACGGGCGGAACCAATGGCACGCGGCGGCGGAAGGAGGTGGGGAAAGGGCGCGGGCTGAAATGTTCGTCCCGCCAACCGCTTCCTTGGGATACAAGGCACCGTAGGGGCGAGGCGACAACCTGCGTATTCACGGGTTGGGACCGAGATTTTGCCGTGCCCCTCAAAAATTTTTACGGGTCGGCCGCGTTTGAGTGGTCTGTTCGGGCGGGATTTTCCGCGCCGGCCCGCATTTTGACGGTTATTTTACGAGTCAGAGCTTTTTACAGGGTCTGTTAGAGATGCTCTAACACTTCTAGCATTTGTGGTGCCAAAACATGTCATCTCATGCTTCATTGGTTCTCATCCATGTAGTTGGCGCCTTGGCGGGATCATAGGCGACAACCACATATTCATCATGAACACAAAGGTATTACTACCTCCACAACTTAATATAAGACTTCACGGCCCAATTGATAATCGGTCGGGATTACGCCTGGGCATGGGCAGCCCGACCCGGTCGACCCGACCCAACCCGACCCGAAAATCCCGGGTCAGGCCGGGCCTGATCGTACCATCGGGCCGGGCTCGGGCCTAGAAAGTGAGCCCGAAGAAAAAACCGGGCTGGGCTCGGACTTGTGAAATGCAATTTTTAAGCCTAAATCGGGTCGGGCTTTACCGGGCTTTGCAGTTTTGGGCCAGGTTCGGGCCTGATTTGTTAGGTCTGATGGCCGGGCCGGGTCGGGTTCGGGCCTGAGTTTTCCCGTTCGGGCTTGTGTAAGCCCGGCCCGGGCTATGCCTAGGTTTAGTCGGGATTTCGATGGGAAATCAATCTTAGCACTCTCCCTGAGTCCAGCATTGAAGATGGCCTAAGTGGCTCCTTCAAGCAAAGCAGTGGATGTGCACACCTGGCTCTTAACACATTCTATTACAACACCCCAACATATGACCAAAAATAGCCGCTGTGGTAAAACATTTCCACTTGAATCACTTTGGGCCAAAAATAGCTCCACAAGATGCGCTATTTATACTATGCTAATTATTATTTTTACATCATCCACAAAAAATTGCTACAAGTGATGCAAATATACACCATCTTGGTTTCTAACCCAAAACGGTCAACCGACCGAAGTATATCTTCACCACGTAACCACGCCGGCCGTTCCGCAGGCGAATTCTACCACCCTCGAGTCACAGCCCCCACTCAAGTTCACCCCGAGTCATGTCTCAACAGTCGTCGCCGACCGAATCCGTCCACCTCTGTCCTCCCCGTCGCTAGATCCGTTGATTTTGGTTGCCCATTAGTTGGACATGGACTCCTGGTTTGATTGTGGCCGCCGCCGAGG
This sequence comes from Hordeum marinum, assembly GCA_022496015.1. Taxonomy (NCBI): domain Eukaryota; kingdom Viridiplantae; phylum Streptophyta; class Magnoliopsida; order Poales; family Poaceae; genus Hordeum; species Hordeum marinum. The sequence goes on from CM039675.1 coordinate 484,252,112, forward strand.
TTCTTCGTCGTTGAGCTCCTGCGCAACTAGCTAGCCGCCGAGCTCCTCTGCCACCACCGAGGGAGATGCATTTATTCCTTATTTTAAAAAGCAAGTCATATATATGCAAAAAAGGAACCCCTAGGGGAGGGTAGATGTAAGAAAAATAGACCTTTTACGGTGCATCATACTCCTGTAAAAAGAGGGTAGTATATAATTGATCCAATGGTCACTATTGATTTCTGTTTTTTTTCCTTGAGGATATTCTGGTAATTGGTTGTTAGGGTAGATTAGTCCTTTCTTAATGATAATTGTGGTGATTAATAATATGCCCGGCGGCCGCTACTTCTCAGCGTGAGAGTTCGTAGGTTTGTGGTGATTAATAATATGCCCGATGGCCGCTACTTCTCATCGTGAGAGTTCGTAGGTTTCAGTTCTTCAATTTTCTGCCTAGGTGCCCGGCGGCCGCTACTTCTCCCGTCCTGAGGTTGCCGCCGCAAGATCTTCAACGGCGCAGCCGCCCCGCGCCGCCCGACGGCCGTGTAGCTGCCGGCGGCCGACTGCTGAGTTGTATAGAGGCGGCTGCTCCTTCCACCCTGCGGTCGCCGCCGCAAGATCTTCAGCGGCGCAGCCGCCCCGTGCCGCCCGGCGGTCCTCTCTCATAGGTACGTCACCTCTGGTGCTCCCTGCCTCCCCAAACGTCATAGCTGTGCACGCCATAGATCCTTGCCTCGCATAGGTACGTCGTTTCTAATTGCCATCGCCTCAGATTGGAGTACTTCTTAGAAGAACTTAATAAGGTTATTTGAAAACCAAGATTTCTCAGAAGTCAGAACCTGAATTTTTGGATAGAGATGAGAAAGTTGCTTTGGTGTCTATGTAGTTCGGGATAAGTATGCATATGTATATTTTACGAAGCATTCCAGCCAACACACGTGGAAGCTTTGATGCGATTTACATGCATATCACACATGAATGAAAGTGCATGTACAGCCTGTATGCCCATGCTACGTGGACAGAAGCAATTTGGAACAATAAACATGAAAACAATGGGTTAAATTACTCTGCCCAGTACGATTGTAGGCATCTCAGACAATTAATAAGGATGTCAGAGATTCTTGGTTCAGTTACAAATGATAATCTTTGACAATTTATAGTTAATATATTTTAGCTTCAGCGATGTAAAAATGTAATAGGTTTTGCTGTTTCTTATGGCAGGATAACGGCATGGCTGGTGAAGGCATCACGATAGATGAATTTATGGAGTATGACTCGATGGTCAGGCAGACGTTTAAAAGTGAGAACGAAGCGTACAAGTTCTACTTAGGGTATGCGAAGAACAAAGGGTTTGGTGTTAGAAAGGGCGATCTGAAATATAAGGGAAACAAGGAAAATGCATACCGGAGGACGTTTGTGTGCTGCAAACAAGGATATCGTGACGTAAAACACTTTGATGAAACCGAGAAGAAAAGAACGCCAAGGGCACTCTCTCGGTGTGGTTGTCCTGCTCTTTTGCAGATTGAGCTTCAAGCAAGCACTAGGTTGTGGTTTGTAAAGAATTTTGTGGACCAACATAGCCATCCATTCATAAATCCTGAGTTGTCACCTTTCTTGTGGTCTCATCGTGGCATGACTGATCCACAGAAGGCGGATGTCATTGAGTACTCGATTGGTGGAATTCGCACACATCAGATAATGGATGTGATGGAGAAGCAGGCTGGTGGTTTTGGCAAGGTTAGATTTATATCTTGCGATCTGTATAACCATGTCGTGTTGGAGAAGAAGAAAAAGATAGAAGGTAGTGATGCTCAATTTATGTTGAACTACATGACAGCACAAGAGATGAAAGACTCAGATTTTGTTTACAGATATACCACAGACAGTGATGGGCATCTGCAGAACATATTCTGGGCAGACGCCCAATCTCGCTTGGGCTATGTTGCATTTGGTGGTGTGGTGGTGTTTGACAGCACATACCGGTCAAACAAATATAGGTTACCGTTTGTTCCATTTGTGGGGCTGAACCATCACCGCAGCAGAGTCGTGTTTGGGGTTGGTCTTGTATCCGACGAGACGGCTGACTCATACGAGTGGCTGCTTCATGTATTTTTGGAGGCAATGCACCAGAAGCATCCCATTTCAGTGATCACAGACGGCGACGCTTCAATGGCCAAAGCCATATCATCAGTCTGGCCCAACACATATCATTGTCTGTGCAGCTGGCATATCGAGCAGAATATGTTGCTTCACCTCCGAAAGGAAAAGCTTAAGGAATTTAGGAAATTTATTTACTATGCCATGGAGGTTCATGAGTTTGAGAGACGCTGGGTGGCTTATAAGAAGAGATTCGGAATCACAAGGAAAAAGAAAGATGCATGAATTCACAGGATGTACGAGCTGAGAGAGAAGTGGTATGTAGCATATAACAAGGGAAAGTATTTCCTAGGGATGTTGAGCAATCAGAGGAGTGAGTCTCTAAACTCGAGGCTTCATGTGCACCTGAACAGGAGAATGAAACTCGTTGATCTCGTGCAACACATTAAACATTGTGTGTCAGTTTTGCGTAGGAATGAAGCAGCATTGGACGTTGTAGCTTCACACACAATCCCCTTCACTAAATTGACTGCCGACCCACTTGAGATAAGTGCCTCGTCTATTTATACCCCCTGTTATGTTCACTAAGGTAAAGGCCGAGATTGTCAACTTATCAAGATGGGATGTTCTTGAGGTGGAAGAGGACACTGGTCTGGTTAGCTATGGAGTTGCTCGCAAAGAGTCGGTGCACGTTAGGTTCCATGTGACGTGTATTTTTGATGGATCTAAGATGGAAAGTGCATATTGTGGATGTAGGAAGATGGAAAGCGAGGATTTTCCATGTGCTTATATATTTTGCATTCTGAAGTACAATGGTATATGCACCATCCCCACATGTTGTGTGAAGGCTAGATGGACAATGCAAGCCAAGCCTGCTTTCAGTTCTGTGAGGAGTGCCAATACACATGTATGGTCAGAACAGATGGATAAGTACCACGAACTGTGCAATATGGCTAGTGAGGCTTTCTTCACCGCCTCAGCTAGCGACATGTAGAAAAGGTGATGGAGTACGTGAGGAGCATATTGGACGAGGGCAACAAAAATGATGGGAATAGTGGCACGTCATCATTTGTTCCTATGCCGGCATATTTTTCCGGGGCGCAGCAATGCTTTACAGATCAAGTCCAAGACCCAATACCAATAATAAATCCCAAAGGCAGACCAGGCAAAGAATCGAATAAGAGGTTGAAGCCATTCCTGGAGAATTTGAAAGCAAAAAAGAAAACATTGAAGTAAGTGTTTGGTCATTTTCATGGGTACTGTATATGTTCATTTCTTGGTTGTAGCCCGCCAATATGGTTTATTTTTTACCGGAAAGTTCATGGTCAGTTGACTATGGGTAGGAAGAAAAAAGTGAACAAGACTATAGAAGAAGAAGAAGAAGAAGAGGAAGAAGAGGCGGAATAAGAAGAGCGTGCTAAGAAGAGGAAACCGATGAAGTAAGGTTTTTCGGTTTTCATGTATCTTGTGTACTGTAATTGTACAAGTCGAACTGTTCTTGAAGCAAGTTAATATGTGCAATTTGATCAATGTTTTGCACTACAGGAAAGCGCCAGCAGAGTTGACTAAAGTTAGTATGATGACTGGGGGAGAAAGAGAAAAGAGAACAATGACGAAGTTTGTGCTAACAACAAAAGACCTTTGAAGTAAGTTTATGCATTTTCAAAAGTACATGTTGAACCCTGTTTCGATACCATGTTAACTTATTTTACTTTGTACAGGAAAACACCTGGAAAGTCAAGTAGACAGAGCAAGATGACAAGGGGAACAAAAGAAAAATAACAATTTAGCTCTTTTCTGTGTGCGATTATTCTCTCAAATTGTTGGTCAAGTGTTATACATTCAGATTTTTACTATGGATTTTATCATCAGAGTCATATTTCTGGTTTGAATGAGATGTAGATGCACGCTACTGTTTCCCTTTTATGAGATTATAATTGAGAAGATGCATCAGTGTTGACTCTTGTTGTTAGCGTACTGGCCTAGTCTATAGTGCATGAATACGTGCCCATCTCTTTATGTTTGTAACAGTCGTCAGGTGAGTGAACATACTTGCGGTGTCTCTCCTGCAAATCCTTCTCACAGCGGCATGCATGCCTGTGCCAGACCTACGTTACATGAATGTTGAAATGCTTTCTGTTGGACCATAAGCGCATTATGAATCAGTTAGAGGAAGAAATCACGAGATATGCACGGCTGATTAGTTAACAATTCAGGAGATATGCACAGTTGGTTAACAAATCACGAGATACGTAATAATCCCATGAAATTAGGAGATGCTCCATCGCTGCTTATCCAATACATTTATCCTTTTGAAACAAGAAGAATTCAATCAGTACATTTCTCTACCTAATATTAAAAAAGAATTGTTTCTCCATCTTTTTTCGTTAAACTAATCTTTTTGTACGTCCTTCACCAATTTTGGTCCGTTCAAGCAAAAAACAAACAGAAGTAGTGGGCAGGATTCGAACCTTCGTCAGTGAGTTAGACATGCACAACACAAACCAATTGATCTAGGACAACTTTGTGGAAAACAAGAAACTTCTCCCCTTGAAAAATAATCACTTTCAGACTTGGCCTTCCGCCCTAACCGAAGCAGCACCTTCACATGTAATGTTTCTCTTGCCGTGCATGAAATGACACAAAATTTTGGCAGCAGGTGGGCATGCCCATGGGAGGCGTCCATGCAAAAACTGAATGAATTCGGACAACAAACACAACTTGCGTCACAACCGGCCAATATTTGAGGGTTTTTTCACCAAAAATCATAGAAATGGCATAAACTGTTACAAATCAACGAAACTTGGCATGTGTGCTTGCCATATTGTTTTGTGTGTGTGGAAAAAAATTGGGTCCGTTTCGTGGACTTGAAAAAAAATCACTTTGAGACTTGGCCTTACGTCCTAACCGAAGCAACACCTTCACAGGTGATGTTTTTCTTGCCGTGCATGAAATGACACAAAATTTTGGCAGCACGTGGGCATGCCCATGGGAGGCGTCCATGCAAAAACTGAACGAATTCGGACAACAAACACAAGTTGCGTCACGACCGGCCAATATTTGAGGGTTTTTTCACCGGAAAATCATAGAAATGGCATAAAATGTTAGAAATCAACGAAACTTGGCATGTGTGCTTGCCATATTGTTTTGTGTGTGTGGAAAAAATTGGGTCTGTTTCGTGGACTTGAAAAAAAAACACTTTGAGACCCCTAACCGAAGCAGCACCTTCACAGGTGATGTTTCTCTTGTCGTGCATGAAATGACACAAAATTTTGGCAGCAGGTGGGCATGCCCATGGGAGGCGTCCATGCAAAAACTGAACGAATTCGGACAACAAACACAAGTTGCATCACGCCCGGCCAGTATTTGAGGGTTTTTTCATCGAAAAAACATAGAAATGGCATAAAATGTTAGAAATCAACGAAACTTGGCATGTGTGCTTGCCATATTGTTTTGTGTGTGTGGAAAAAAATTGGGTCCATTTCGTGGACTTGAAAAAAACACTTTGAGACTTGGCCTTCCGCCCTAACTGAAGCGGCACTTCACAGGTGATGTTTCTCTTGCCGTGCATGAAATGACACAAAATTTTGGCAGCAGGTGGGCATGCCCATGGGAGGCGTCCATGCAAAAACTGAACGAATTCGGACAACAAACGCAAGTTGCGTCACAACCGGCCAGTATTTGAGGGTTTTTTCACCGAAAAATCATAGAAATAGCATAAAATGTTAGAAATCAACGAAACTTGGCATGTGTGCTTGCCATATTGTTTTGTGTGTGTGGAAAAAAATTGGGTCTGTTTCGTGGACTTGAAAAAAAAACACTTTGAGACTTGGCCTTCCGCCCTAACCGAAGCAACACCTTCACAGGTGATATTTCTCTTGCCGTGCATGAAATGACACAAAATTTTGGCAGCAGGTGGGCATGCCCATGGGAGGCGTCCATGCAAAAACTGAACGAATTCGGACAACAAACACAAGTTGCGTCACGACCGGCCAGTATTTGAGGGTTTTTTCACCGGGAAATCATAGAAATGGCATAAAATGTTAGAAATCAACGAAACTTGGCATGTGTGCTTGCCATATTGTTTTGTGTGTGTGGAAAAAATTGGGTCCATTTCGTGCACTTGAAAAAAACACTTTGAGACTTGGCCTTCCGTCCTAACTGAAGCAGCACCTTCACAGGTGATGTTTCTCTTGTCGTGCATGAAATGACACAAAATTTTGGCAGCAGGTGGGCATGCCCATGGGAGGCGTCCATGCAAAAACTGAACGAATTCGGACAACAAACACAAGTTGCGTCACGACCGGCCAGTATTTGAGGGTTTTTTCACCGGAAAAACATAGAAATGGCATAAAATGTTAAAAATCAACGAAACTTGGCATGTGTGCTTGCCATATTGTTTTGTGTGTGTGGAAAAAAATTAGGTCTCTTTCGTGGACTTGAAAAAAAAACACTTTGAGACCCCTAACCGAAACAGCACCTTCACAGGTGATGTTTCTCTTGCCGTGCATGAAATGACACAAAATTTTGGCAGCAGGTGGGCATGCCCATGGGAGGCGTCCATGCAAAAACTGAACGAATTCGGACAACAAACACAAGTTGCGTCACGACCGGCCAGTATTTGAGGGTTTTTTCACCGGAAAAACATAGAAATGGCATAAAATGTTAGAAATCAACGAAACTTGGCATGTGTGCTTGCCATATTGTTTTGTGTGTGTGGAAAAAAATTAGGTCTGTTTCGTGGACTTGAAAAAAAACACTTTGAGACCCCTAACCGAAACAGCACCTTCACAGGTGATGTTTCTCTTGCCGTGCATGAAATGACACAAAATTTTGGCAGCAGGTGGGCATGCCCATGGGAGGCGTCCATGCAAAAACTGAACGAATTCGGACAACAAACACAAGTTGCGTCACGACCGGCCAGTATTTGAGGGTTTTTTCACCGGAAAAACATAGAAATGGCATAAATGTTAGAAATCAACGAAACTTGGCATGTGTGCTTGCCATATTGTTTTGTGTGTGTGGAAAAAAGTTGGGTCCATTTCGTGGACTTGAAAAAAAAACACTTTGAGACTTGGCCTTCCGCCCTAACTGAAGCGGCACCTTCACAGGTGATGTTTCTCTTGCCGTGCATGCAATGACACAAAATTTTGGTAGCAGGTGGGCATGCCCATGGGAGGCGTCCATGCAAAAACTGAACGAATTCGGACAACGAACACAAGTTGCGTCACAACCGGCTAGTATTTGAGGGTTTGTTTCACCGAAAAATCATAGAAATGGCATAAAATGTTAGAAATCAACGAAACTTGATATGTGTGCTTGCCATATTGTTTCGTCTGTGTGGAAAAAATTGGGTCCGTTTCGTGGACTTGGAAAAAACACTTTGAGACTTGGCCTTCCGCCCTAACCGAAGCAGCACCTTCACAGGTGATGTTTCTCTTGCCGTGCATGAAATGACACAAAATTTTGGTAGCAGGTGGGCATGCCCATGGGAGGCGTCCATGCAAAAATTGAACGAATTCGGACAACAAACACAAGTTGCGTCACGACCGACCAGTATTTGAGAGTTTTTTCACCGGAAAATCATAGAAATGGCATAAAATGTTAGAAATCAACGAAACTTGGCATGTGTGCTTGCCATATTGTTTTGTGTGTGTGGAAAAAAATTGGGTCTGTTTCGTGGATTTGAAAAAAAAAACACTTTGAGACTTGGCCTTCCGTCCTAACTGAAGCAGCACCTTCACACGTGATGTTTCTCTTGCCGTGCATAAAATGACATAAAATTTTGGCAGCAGGTGGGCATGCCCATGGGAGGCGTTCATGCAAAAACTGAACGAATTCGGACAACAAACACAAGTTGCGTCATGACCGGCCAGTATTTGAGGGTTTTTTCACCGGAAAATCATAGAAATGGCATAAAATGTTAGAAATCAACGAAACTTGGCATGTGTGCTTGCCATATTGTTTTGTGTGTGTGGAAAAAAATTGGGTCCGTTTCATGGACTTAAAAAAAATCACTTTGAGACTTAGCAATTTGAACAAAAAATCACTTTGAAAATTGGGTCCGTTTGGTGGATTTGTAAAAAAAACTGTGAAAAAAATGGGTGCCTTCGTGGGGAGATAAATGATGCATACGTGGTCTAACAGAAATAGATAACCCATCGGCAATTTGTTTTTCTTTCCAGAAAAGTAGCTATCGTTGGCGCTGCTTGTAACGGAAGGAGAGAAGACATGCACGCCGTACATTGTGGGATTGCATGCAAAAGATTAGACGCACAAGATTATGATGACTCCCGAAAAAAAAGAGGAAGATTGATTCTACAAAGTTTATCTCTTCGGGCAATCCCATCAACAAGAAACAAAACACCGGTTATCTCTTCGACAAGAAATAAATTACTTGATTGTAACCTACACGAAAGTGTACCCAGCCTTCATATATGCTATATACGCATCGACCTAAACCTCAGCACAACCCAGCCGTCGTCCTTAATTCCCATCGTTGAACCTTTAGCAGAATCAACCAATCTCACCATCGTCATGTCTTCCTATCATCCTGCTCCGTCCGCGAGGCCGGCGCAGTCGACCACGAAGCAGTCGAAGTCAGGTGCACCGAAGCCCCCACCTTCATCGACAAAGTCAGGTGCACCGAAGCCCCCACCTTCGTCGACAAAGAAGGTATACAAATCTGATTGATTCAACCCGTATATCAACTCCCGTAGATCAGCATGACACATCATACAAATCTCTGTGCTTATTCGTATCGTATAGATCCGCATGACGGCTCTTATGTAGATCAGTCCTGATTTCCTTTTTTTTGAATGAGAGCCCTGATTTCCTGCTGTTTACATCACATGTACAATACAAAAGATTAGTATAATTACAGCAAAAAAGATGATTACGTACAAGTTACATTAATCAAATCATTTAATCAAACTGCATATAGCCAAATTAACAGTCGTTTTATATAGCTTAATTCTTTGTTCACAATACTTCTTTTTTTTTCTTGGCTTTGTCACTGAAATTAAACTTGCACATACAGGGTATCCAGGTGGTATCAATGAGAGGGTACTCAGAGTTTGTCGAGTCGCTAACTAAGCAACAACACGTCAAAGCTACTCAAACGACCCTTCACGAATCTCTGAAGACTCCCCCAATGAACGTTAGAAGAGTTTTGTGCCAAGAGATTGCTACCACATACGATTCACAAGTTGACGCGTTCGTAATACGCGGGATACCAATGAGAATAACTTTGCAAGACGTAGAACACATCACAGGCCTACCCAGCATGGGGAGGGACTATGTCCCTCCTCCGTTCAAAGAAGTGCAGGACCTATGGCTTGAGCTAAAGGATCCTGAAGAAAACAAACTGGCCTTGAAAGGTATATGATATTTTCACAACTATTTTTTCGTTTGAATAATGGAACAAATTCATAATTACAATACTTGACAATTCTTGAGAAAAAACCTTTTCAGGTCTGCGTAAGAAGATGAAAGGCGACGAGAGCCCACGGTTTGTGAAGCCTTACGTCTTGTACACCATTGGCAAGTTGGTTTGCCCAACGACACAACGCTATGTTGATTCCAAATATTTGGGAATTGTTGTGGACATACATACTATAAACTCCATAAATTATGCTGAACTATCTCTCGACCACTTAATGTCAAGTGTGAGGAAGTTTGTGAATGGTGCCGCGAACTTGGAGGGGAACCTCCCACTACTGAAGGTAGTAAGAACTCATTATTTCCTATGATATTATTTTTAGTTGGTCACTTATGTATTCTTTTTATTCTCTTGCGGACTTGGTTTTATGAAAAATTCCGAGTCGACCATATTGATCGTTCCATTTCCTATCTTCAACGAGATAAACCGTTGATCTAATACTGGAACGACGCAAAGGCAGGAAAGGTCGACAAAATAATCGCACAGAACTACGTAGGAGTCGGACAGGTATATGCTTACTATTACTTGTTGTCATCTCCTCAGTTTTTGCAAGATGACTCATAATATAAAAAAATTGTAGATAATAGAGGACCTCATGCGACCTTGGAAGCCAGTGCCCAAGGTTTCACATCAACCTACAAAGTCTACTTTTGAGGTACGTCCTATGTAACTTGTACAATGATACTAGTCGTTTCTTAGGCTGAAACTATTTGTATGTACAAATATTTTATGAAACAATCAGTTCTAATTTATCTTAACTTGTAGGTTGATGGGACACTAGGCCGCGTACTCGCCCAGGTAGGAGAAATAAAAGCAATAATGTCTCAGCAATACTCGGAGATTTCATCCCAACTGGACGGAGTAGAAAGGCGCCAGAAGCAAAACAACATGCGCTTGGAGGACTTAATTTGTGTATTCAATGTATGCATTTTTTTTTCTGTAATTCATCCTTCTAGATAAGTGCATGACTAACATTTTTTCATTAATAGGATCATCGATTTGGCGTACGACACAAGGACTTTAATGAGGGACAAAGAGTTGACAATAATATCAAGATATGTCACAAAATTTCTAACTGTACACATGTCAGAAAATGTATGCTAACCATTTATTATTTTAACGTGCAAACTAGAAAACCTCAAAGAATGTTGCTGCTAGGACAAATGAAGTGCCAAAGTGTGTCTACAGCAGCCCCAACAAGAACCTTGTTGGGGAATTTGAGGTATGAGTTCCATATGGGTACAATGTTTTTTTTCAACCATACTGCTAACTTGTCCATCTGTGCAGAAGGTAAAGAAAACACCTGTGGACCCCCACAAAGTAAAAACAGAGAGAGATGACGTTGTGGACTTATTTGGGAAGCGTTTTAGGAGTGACAGCAAGAACTTACCGTCCGAATCTGAGGTTAGCATCACGTGTCTGAACCAAATTGCTAACAAACATTTTTCTGAACCATATTCCTAACCTTAAGTCAAATATCGCAGAAGGTCAAACATACATCCATGGATGCCATGGACTCCATAGGGAGGCGTGTCAGATATGACGGCCGGAAGAAAAAGAAGTCTTCATTCCTTCAGAGCGAGGAATACGAATTTTACACGGCAGGGATCAGAAGGAAAAGAGCTCTATCTCAACAAACACATGACAGTAACGAAGTTCTGTACCCGCAGAATAAGAAGATGAATCCCGGGAAAAGCAGCGCCCAGGAGCTCAAACAGCTCAAGGAGGACTTGATCAATTTTCAGGCAGAAACAGATCGAGTTACACAGAATATAGTAGCTGACTATGTCAACAGTACTCTCGAGACTGCCAAGTTAGTAAAGATTAAGGACATACTTCTAACGCAGAAGTATATTAAATGCCTCAAAACACCAGATCCTTCCTCCTTTGCAGCATGGGTGGACGACGAGGTAAGTGCCAAAGCAAAATGGTATCTTTGATTATTTATATGTTTTGCAATTAAACTAATATCTTGTTTCTTAGGTACTCGATGCCGCAATTGAGCTTCTATGCCTAGACGGACTAGAAGGTGTACGAGATAATGGCAGCGTGTATGTCGAAAGGTCGACAATTGTCAATATCCTGAAGAGAGATGGCACGGTCCCGAGCTGTATCTTGGATGTTTTACATGGCAAATCAGGCACCAAATTGGGAGACAAGTACCTCAAGCACGACGTGGTAACAACATCCACCCTTGAGTAATAATAATAAGAAAATTTATTTTTAGGCACTTCAAACCACTAACAAATTTTCCATGCAGATTTACTTACCTTCAAATATTTCCAAGCTCCACTGGTTCCTGGCTGTTGTCAACTCCCAAAAGAGGGAGATTCAAATTCTGGACTCACTCCAATCACGCAACAACCGCAGAGAAGTAATTGCTGCGGTGAGCCTCTAACAACATTTTATATAACTTACAGTTTATATGAATATTGTACTAAATTTAATGCTCATGTTACTTACTCGTAGCTTCTTGGGATAGAATCACGTCTGGATATAGCAGTGATGGAAAATGGGATGCAAGGAAGTAGATGGCCGGACACTGCAGTGAGTTCGTGGCCCATCATTGATTATGAAGTGCCACAGCAAATAGATGGCTGTTCCTGTGCTCTCTGGGTGTTGAAGTACATCCAGCATTGGACTGGAGTAAGATTGTCTGCGATATTCGACCAGGTACCTACATCTTCCCCATCTAACTTAACTTTCACATATACAAGTATACAACTACAAAAGGGTCCTAACGTCTACCTCCTACTACGCAGCATGACATAAGACAGTTCAGAAAATGGCTTGCTACTGCCCTGATCAATTCACCTCACAACGAGTTGAAAGTGCGGAAGGCCATAGCAGCCGACGATTTAGAAGATGATTTAGAAGACCTCGACCTCGGAGGAGACGACGGACACAACGACGGCGAAGACGGCTCAGGAGACGATTCCGCACTATAGTTGTGTGGTGCTAGACTTGGTGTAGAGTTAATAGGATTGGGCGTGGTGTGGTTTTTGCCCCGTAGACGGTTTCCATACTGTTTTCAGTTCTATTAAAGCGTCCCCAAGTTGTATCAAACAGTTTTTTTGGTTGTGCTACTTTATCTGTACGGTAAATTGCCGTACATTTACTACTTTTATTCGCATTGCATATCTACGTTAATTTTTAATTAAAGTCTTCGAGGGACAAAATCTTGTTGTCCTTCCTTGATTTCTTTGTTTACTGATGCAAGGGTTGCTTTGCACTTTTCTTCTTTCATTTATGCTATCTCTGCTTTCGAAAGAAGTGTATTTTCTGTACCAATTTCCCTTTGGTTTAATAGGATGTGCTTCATAAATATAATTTCTAAGTGGCTTTATACTTTGGGTCGCAATTTCCTTGTTGTCCAACTTAGGTCCTCAGAAGTAATATATTCTTTTTTAACCCCGGGTTTCAATTGTGGGTATTATATGCCAATGAATGGTTAATGCTGTCATGTTTGCTTAGCCCGTTACAAAATGTCAACTTGTGCATCCTACCATTTTATCGATGATCAGGATTTTCTAATGAATGTTCAACAGGTGTACTAATTAACTAGACTGAACTGGAATGTCTGTTGATATGACTATGACTGAATCTGAAACTGAAACATGCTCTCTGTGGAATCTGAAACTGCACATGCTCTCCACTAATATCACATACAAAAAAATCATTGTTTAAATGAGCTGCTGCACCTTCAGACTTGCTGCTACGAGCTAGTGTTGGTTTCTGAATTTGAACAATGACACAAGATGAGCAGAGAAGGAGAGGATGGACCTGAACTGCTGCTGATGTGATGGAGCTCGTCCTCCTCCTACGCGAGGACGTTGGCTGCAATTGCTCAGCTTGTTCCCTCCAAATCGCTTGGCACCGCTAGACATGAAGGATACACATACACGTTTGACATCATTGTTTATCTCCACACGGCTCTATTTGAGCGAGAAACAAAAACATAGGATTTGTGATGCACATCATAATGACTCATGAACTAAGCTGAATAAGCCTCGGTCCAATTTCAGAATGAGCGATTCATGCCAGCTTTTCCATTGCAGATTTAAAATTTTCTCAGAGCTAAAATGCATAAATTTCACAGCTAAAATGCTATGGAATCACCATATCATTGGTCTGAGAATTAATGCTAGCCACGTGACACGGTCTGTATACCTGTCTGTTAATCTATATACTCCATATATATATATATATATATATATATATATATATATATATATATATATATATATTTGTCTGTAATGAGCAACACTCTCAGGCAAATTCAGACAAAAGTATGGCTGGCTAGTCTCACTTTACACACTACATACTACACAGCTAGCCTTACTTTACACACTACACAGCTAGCAAGTGGCGGTGTCTGGCCAGAGACGAGGGATATCGAGGAAAGAAATGGGGGGCAATGGATCGATGGGTCGGATGCGAGTACCTGCAGCGGCCGCGACAGATATGTACGGCACTGGTCGGCGGCGCCGGCACGTAGGGCCTTGACGGCGATGGGGCATGCCGGAGACGTCTCGCCTTAGGCCTCCCCCTCGGCGACCCGCTCCACATCCCACAGGTTAGGAGAGGAACACGAACGGCGGGGTCATCTAGCCGCCGCCGACTGCCGGCTAGGACACCCAGGGGATGGGATGGGGTGTGGGGTGGGGCGAGGAGGACGACGCCCGCGGTGTCGTCTCGTCCGGGTACGGCGGAGCGCCAAAGCAGACGGCCCTCACGGCCATCGGGGTTCGCAGGCAGCGGTCGGCCTTATCCTTCCATTCGAGGGATTCAGTTTGTGTCCTGGACCTGAGGACGGTGATGGCTATTGGAGAAAAAACATTGAATATGTTAAATTCCAATAATGCCCTTCACATGTTTTTTTAAGAAACAGTGAACTACCGAAACTACCCCTGATCGAAAAATATACTCCTGAAAATCTGCAATAGTATTTCCAAATCTGGTCTGTCTAAACAGAAAAATGAACGGTTAATAATCATCTGATGTACCGTAAAAGGTCTCAAGAAAAATAAATAAGTTGACCCTTAGTGCCAGTGTTATATTTGGTTATTTAGTAAAATCTCCATTTGAAGGAGAAGGGGCAAGACTACTTATAACAATATTGGTTTGCCTTCAATCCCCCCTAGACCCATCTTTCACCCGCCAGGTCATGGTGGCTACCCACCGTCTCCTACGCACCTTCGAGCCTCGTGCTCCGCTTTGTACCACGGTGTGAGGCTTTGACCGTCAAAACTCTACGTGGTGTAAATCCGTAACCCGGAAACTAGGGGTGATGGAGTCGCTCGACACTTTCCACACCGTAGAGCTGGCGGCATGGGTGTATGACGCGGTGACACTTCGGTACTTCCAGGACTAGACGATCCTCAATTTCCCAGAGGACGCCGATCACACGGATTTCCTTGCCCATGAAGTTCAAATCATCTCTTATGAAGAGGAGAAGGTGCAACACCGAGGCCAACAATAACCTCTATGTGGTCAAGCTTGTCAACGCCAATCAGGGGCTCCTCACCGAGAATATTGCATTCTTTGATAGCAGGAGGCGTGTGATGTATGTTTTTTATATGCATTTTTAGAGCCCAATTGTTGCATATTATCTTCATATATCTTGTCCATTGAACCCCATTATGCATGATTTCTGGGTTTTACTCTTTTCATTGTGGGCATTGCATAACTTGTGGTTTTATTTTATTTTACTAGTTTCCATTGTTTTGTTGTGTTTACAGGCGTTTCAGAGCAACCTGGAACCAAGCATGATGAAAAATCCCAGATTGGGTTCAACATGGGAGGCTTACATGCACTGGACTTGGGCATTTGAAGTAGCAAAAATATCATATTCTGAAGTATTCAGAATCAAGATCTAATACCACAGGTCCATCGGCGTCGTTCACGCGATTCCAACAAGGCCAAGAACATCAATATTATTGTTCCTATGAAGCAATGACAGACAATTTACTAAAGGAGTTGTTAGTGTTGCTCAAAATGGCTCGGAATATGAGTTGATAGAGTTCGTATGGAGCAGTCGTACCGGTGGTTGCACCATACCTAAAAATGCCTAAAATGGCTCCGGTCAGACTGGATTCTTTCATACATGTTTGTTTCTACGTGATCCTTGGCAATAGAGGAAGGCTTTGGGAGAGCCCTTATATATACACCTTCAACCCTAGCCGTGTCATCAATCCATCATGCATCAAAGATAAATCTTCATCTCTGTTGTTGCTCCAAGACCACGTCCATAGAGGACGAAGGGCCAAGACATGAGAAGGAAGAGGAGGCTCCGCTACCACACCATACTGGCATTCGGGCTCGTGCCATCTCCACCACCAACGTCGCCGCCATCTCCACTTTCAATGCCGCCTCTCTCATCACCACTAACTCCATCGCTGCCATGCTCCTCTCCTCCACCGACTTCGTGTCGGCTTGTAACATGCCTCCCCCGCTATGTTTACTATTCATATGTCGGTTCGTAAGTTTTTGTTTGTCACGTATGCCAAAAATGTTTATAAATTTTTAATGTCCATTGTGTCGTTAAAGAAGGATCTCATCGTATTTTGAAAACGTTCACTGCTTCTTTGAAAAAAATCTGGTGTGTACTTTTAAAAGGTTGATCCATGTTGTTCATCCCGTATTAAGAAAATATTCATTTTCTTCATAAATTTTTCATTGTATATTAAAGTTCTTCGGCCCGTATCTAAAAATGATCATCAAGTATTTATAAAATGTTCATCATTTCTTAAAAAACGTGCAGCCAATTTTTCAATAAAGTTATGTGATTAAAAAATTGCATTAACATGTTTATGTAAGTTTTTGAAATAGACCATGAACGAGTTTTTAATATATATAGTGAAGATATTTCCAATAGATGTTGACGTGATGAACATTTTCTTAGTACCCTATGAACATTATGTTTTAGATTATGTATCTTAATACACGATGAACATTTCAATAAAAATATTGGTATTTTAAAAACATGTGATTTTTAAATTTTGCACGAATTATTTTCATATAAATTATTGGAAATACATGATAAACAATTTGTAATACACGGTGAAGTTTTTAAATAGATGATGAACTGTTTTTAATACACAATGGCCATTTTCTTAATACACGATGAACATTATTTTAAGTCATGAAAACTCTTGTGAATTGCTCCCTGCATTCACAAATATAAGATGTTCTAATTTTTTCTTAATCGGGTGTATATAAACACGTTTTAGTCCGCATGTAGTACATGTTGAAATATCCAAAACATGTTATATTTGTGAGCTAAGGGAGTACATGAACATTTTCTAAATACACTGCGAATTTTTTTAATATACTATAAATATTTGTGTAAAATAGCCATAGAACATTTTTAGGTCATTAGTAAAATACGACCACTTTTACGAAGATGCGTGATTTTTATAAAAAAAACATGAATACATTTTCGAGAGATGCAGCACCTTCAAAAAATACACAAACATTTAACAGAAATCAGCTTTTCATGTCTCTCTCATTTAAACAAAAATAGGTTATCACATCTCTCTCAATATACATGAACAACATGAGTATATATGGTTTTAAGGGGAGAACTTGTGAAAAAATGTAGGCAGCTAAAAAAGAAAACCTCACAAAAAAAAAGAGGAAAGAAGCGAACGGAACGAAGCTAGCGTACGCACTACGGTCAACATGTACACGGCAGTCAGCGGAAAAATTGCCTGTTTTGACCCTTTGTCGTTAGTTTAATGTGATTTGATCCTATGTATAAACTTTTTTTGAATCTGATTTTTTTCTATTGTCATTGTCTTTGACGGTAGGTTAACACATCCTACCACCAAGGCCTTTGGCGATAGGACTTACTTACATTGTCACGTCCATTCGATGCGAAAAATGACCCTATCGCCACCGTCTATGACGGTAGGGATCTGCATGCAATTATAATAAAATGATAATTACATACAGATCCCTACCGTCATAGACGATGAAGGTAGGGTAACACATCCTATATCCTACGGCCACAGACTGTGAAGGTAGGTCTTTTTTCGCATGGAACGGACGTGACGGTGTTGCTAAGTCCTAACGCCATAGGTCGGTAGAATGTATTACCCTACGGTCATAGGCAATGGTAATAGGAAAAGTGTCGCACACAAGGTAAAATCGTGCTAAACTAACGGGAAAAGATCAACACAATAAATTTGTCGGCAGTCAGCCACAGTACCTGCAGTCTCACAGTGGGTGACGCGCCCGCATCGTCCGCTGTTTGGCCCGTACGAGTGCTCCCACAGAGTCGTCAGAGGCAGCCCCCACCCACCATTGCCGGTCACTCCACTGCACCGGCTCTGTTTTTCTGTAGCCACTTACTCCTGTTCGTCACATATACAAAAGATGTTAATAATGTTTGTTGTATAGCTAAAATAGGCAGGGCGACTCGGGCGGAACCTAGCGCAGCGGCCACCCCGTCCCATTTCGATCTTGTTCCCCCCGTCATCGTCGTACGATGCCTCCGGTCAAAGGCGGCGAGGCTAACGATGAAGGCGGGTCCTCATCCTCCTTGCGCGACTGATGGCGGCAGGGGCCCCATCGTTTCTCACGTTGAGGGATCTTCGGCCAGAGCTTCATAGTGGTACTAAACGGCGTGTCCGACGGAGATGGGTGTCCGGGCAGTGGCCTCGGATTTCTTCCTCGACTGTTGTTGTGTTCGCGAGGGTGGAACATCGACTGGTTCGGGGACTCGGTGCGGCTTAGCTACTCGTCTCCGCGTGGTGCGGGTGGTGGCGGTAGTGCCCGTTGAGATCTGGGGTCCTTGGGTTCTTTTTGCTCTAAGATAGTGTTCTGGCGGTTGTCGGCCCTCATGGATCTGGCCGTTGATAAGTTTCGAAATGCCCCGCTAAAAATCTTCATATTGGGTGCTTGACGCCTCTAGATTGCTAGATCGGATGCAATTCGGTCGTGTGCGCTCCTATTTCAACCCGAGTGGCTTCAGGAGGGTGTTACACGAAGCTTCAGTGTCTATTGACATTATGGGACACGTCGGTATTTCGTTTTCTATGAAGACAGTGACACAGAACGTTATGGCGGCGAAGGTCTGAGGCCTTATAATGACGGATCGAATCTTCGTGGTGATGATGCCTTTGCTTGGTGATTGGTGACTCGTAACAGCG
The DNA here is from genome assembly GCA_022496015.1 of Hordeum marinum. Classification (NCBI taxonomy): domain Eukaryota; kingdom Viridiplantae; phylum Streptophyta; class Magnoliopsida; order Poales; family Poaceae; genus Hordeum; species Hordeum marinum. The sequence goes on from CM039675.1 coordinate 484,270,781, forward strand.
GCATCAGCAAGTGAGGACAACAGCACAGGCGGAGTACCTATGTCTTAGCTTCTAGGGTGAAAACCCAAGGCATGTCCTTAATTGGTTGTGCCTCGCAGTGACCTTGTTGAAGGCATTGTTTTGAGAGCGCAGATCTTCTTCGAGGTGAAAACCTAAGATTTTGTATGGGGCGATGACGGTGTTTGTGCATTGTTGCCTTCTTAGAAGCATCGTTTTTGGAGAATGTAGACTTCGTGTGTTGTCTAGCTGTTGGTTCTTGCTACAACTATAAGGAATTGATTACTGTAGCAGGATCTTTTTTCCTTCTTCTTCTTTTTGTTCTTTGGCTGTGTGCATCCGTAATGTCTTTATGACATTACGTTATTGTAGAGACTGAGTGTAATTGATATCTCCGCTATATTAATATATTCCTCTTGTTGAAAAATATAAAAACCTTTGATGTGTACTCATAAAAGTTTGATCCCCTATTGCTAGTTGTGTATTCACTTATTTTTATTGGATATTATTTGTTGTTCGGCCTGTATCAACAAACTGATCATCTAGTATTAGAAAATGTTCATCGTGCCTTAAAAAAAATCTTCACCCTATTTTCTAAAAAATCCATTCTATATATGGAAACATTTGATTTAAAAAACATACACCAAGATATTATAATGTTTTGTAAATATAAAAAGAACAACTTTTAATATATGGTGAACATATTATAAATAGACAATGACCGGCTTTTTAATAGGTGAAGAACATTTTCTAAATATCTGATGAACAATATTTTCGAAATTAAGTATTTTCATCACCCTAAAAAAAAGAAATTATATATTTTAATACGCGTTGAACATTTTCTTATACGTAGTGAACATTTCAACAAGTTTATTATGTACTTTAAAAATATGTAATTTTTAGAAATTGAATGAAAGTTTTTATATACCTTTGCAGAAATAGATGATAAACAATTTCTAATACATGAAAAACTTTTTAAATACATGTGAACTGTTCCTTAACACTTGATGGACATTTTCTTAATACATGGTGAACATTCTTTTTCGTCATGCACATTTTTTTGAATTACATTAAAACTTTTAAAATACATGGCAAAATTTAAAATGCCAGTTGAACATTTTTAGCCTATTGGTAAAATACATAATACTTTTATGAAGATGCGTGATTTTTTACTTTAAATGAATACATGAATACGTATTTTTTTAGGGCCCGTTTTATTTATTCAGCATAGTCGGGAATTTCCTACGCAACGACATGCAAACTACTACAATCTGGTGGAACCTGAAACCAATCTTTACAAACCTTTACTAACACAATATGTTGCCAGAATATGCGCAGCTCCGTTTGCTGATCTCCTCACCCATTTGGTCTCGTGGTCATCAAAAGTCTTTACCTTTCTATTTATCTTTTTTAGATTTTTTTTCAAAACTAGCACCAAAAATACATCAAATTCGGATAAAATATATCCATCTTTAAAAATATCAAATTTAGCACCCCGTCGGCCACCACCAGGCCGAAGAGGGATCCGTCGGCCAGCACCAGGCCAAAGAGCTCCCCGTCGGCCAATCAGAAGTCGGGGAGAGGCCTGTCGGCCAGAGGGGGGCCGAAGAGCCACCTGTCGGCCTGTGGGAGGCCGATGAGCCCCTGGATAAGGCCTAGGACCTGTTTCTTCCTCCTCTGACCACTCGTTTCACCCTCTCCGTCCAGTAGCCTGCCCCTCTCCACCTCACTCTCGTTGCTCTCCGGTGCTTCCACCGCCTCGCCGATCTCTTCGCTCGACCATCCATTTTGTTATCCAACCCGCGTAAACAATAGATCAGGGCGCTCTCCACCGGCCTACGGTATTTTTTTTGGCTTCCAACTCAATCGAATGAGAACTTTCAACTCGGAAGTGAATTTAGTTCTTATTGGTCACCGTCCGTCTGCAGGTAAATGGCCTGCCCATTTTGCCGAGCTCCAGGTGGCCCTTGTGCTGCCGTTAATTCCGGCGCGTCTGTATTTAGTGTGGTGCTGGATCGTCGATGTTCAAGACGTGTTGTAAGATTCTATGTCTTGTTTATCTGACCGTGGCATATTCGAATGCCTTTGTCTCATACATAAATAGATAGTCATGTCTCATACATAGAGGCTGTTGGAAATATGCCCTAGAGGCAATAATAAATTAGTTATTATCATATTTCCTTGTTCATGATAGTCGTTTATTATCCATGCTATAATTGTATTGATCGGAGACTTAAATGCATGTGTGGATACATAGACAAAATCATGTCCCTAGTATGCCTCTAATGGACTAGCTCGTTGATCAAAGGATGGTTAAGGTTTCCTAGCCATGGACATGAGATGTCATTTGATAACGGGATCACATCATTAGGAGAATGATATGATGGATAAGACCCAAACTACAAACATAGCATATGATCGTGTCAGTTTATTGCTACTGTTTTCTGCATGTCAAGTATATGTTCCTATGACCATGAGATCATGCAACTCACGGATATCGGACGAGTGCCTTGTGTGTATCAAACGTCGCAACGTAACTGGGTGACTATAAAGGTGCTCTACAGGTATCTCCGATGGTGTCTGTTGAGTTGGCATGGATCGAGACTGAGATTTGTTACTCCGTGTGACGGAGAGGTATCTCGGGGCCCACTCGGTAATGCAACATCACAATAAGCCTTGCAAGCAATGTGACTAATTGTTAGTTGCGGGATCTTGTATTACGGAACGAGTAAAGAGACTTACCGGTAACGAGGTTGAACTAGGTATGGAGATACCGACGATCGAATCTCGGGCAAGTAACATACCGAAGAACAAAGGGAACGTTATACAGGATTAACTGAATCCTTGACATAGAGGTTCGATCGATAAAGATCTTCGTATAATATGTAGGAACCAATGTGGACGTCCAGGTCCCGCCATTGGTTATTGACCGTAGAGGTGTCTCGGTCATGTCTACATAGTTCTCGAACCCGCAGGGTCTGCACACTTAAGGTTCGGTGACGTTTCGGTAGTGTAGAGTTATGTATGGTGGTGACCGAAGTTTGTTCGGAGTCCCGGATGAGATCCCGGATGTCACGAGGAGCTCCGGAATGGTCCGGAAGTAAAGATTCATATATAGGAAGTCCCAGTTTGGTTTCCGGAAAAGTTTCGGGCTCATCGGTAGTGTACCGGAGTGTCGGTAGTGTACTGGGAGTGCCGGTAGTGTACCGGGAGACCTCCGGGAGGGGTACTTCGACCCCAAGAGGTCCATGGTCTGTGGGAGAATATTAACCAGCCCTTAGTGGGCTGGGAAAACAGCCACAAAGGCCCATGGCGCAGGAGAGAAAGTCCTAAAGCAAAAGGTGGAAAATCAGCCAATAGAAGGCAATCCTACTCCAACTAGGATTGGAGGTGAAGTAGGAATTCTTCCCACCTCCTATTTCGGCCGACCCAAAGGCCTTGGCCGCGTCTCCTCTCCTCTCCTCCTATATATACTAGTGGATTGGGTGGTTTTTGGACAGAATTTCCGGCAACGTGCTACCCGTTTCACCGGTGCACGGTTTCTCCTCTAGATCGGTTTTCCGCAGCGCTTAGGCGAAGCCCTGCCGGAATCACTCCACTACCATCACCGGAGCGCCGTCACTCTGCCGGTGAACTCTCTCTCCTCTCCACCTCCTCTTGCTAGATCAAGACGGTGGAGATCGTCATCAAGCTGCACGTGTGCTGAACGCGGAGGTGTCGTCCGTTCGGCGCTAGATCGGAAGGACCGTGATCGAGATCGCGAGACAGTTCGTGATGAGATCGCGGAACGGATCGTGATGAGTTCGCGGGACAGATCGTGATCAAGATCGTGAGACGGATCGTGGGACGGATCGTGATGAGTTCACGGGACGGATCGTGATTGGATCGCGGGACGGACCGTGATGAGATCGCGGGACGCTCGGCGATTTGGATCGCGAAGATGTTCGACTACACCAACCGCGTTTCTTAACGCTTCCCGCTTAGCGATCTACAAGGGTATGTAGATCCACTCTCCCTCTCGTAGATGCTCATCACCATGGATAGGTTTGCGTGTGCGTAGGAAAATTTTTGTTTCCCATGCGACGTTCCCCAACAGTGGCATCATGAGCTAAGTTGATGGTTCGATGAGATCTCGAGTAGAACACAAAAGGTTTGTGGGCGTTGATGCTTAGATTGCTTCCTCCCTTGGTCATATTTTGGTTCAGCGGGATTGTGAGATGAAGCGGCCCGGACCAACATTACTCGTATGCTTACGAGAGACCGGTTCCCTCGACGCAACTTGTTGCCTAGATGGCTCGCGGGTGACAGTTTCTCTCACTTTAGTTGGATCGGATTCGACAAAGGCGGTCCTTGAGAAGGTTGAAAAGCAAACTAGTGTATCACCGTTGTGGTTTATGCGTAGGTGAGAATTGTTCTTGCTAGATACCCGTAGCAGCCACGTAAAACATGCAACAACAATTAGAGGACGTCTAACTTGTTTTTGCAGGGTATGTTGTGATGTGATATGGCCAATTACATGATGAGATATATGTGATGTATGAAATGATCATGTGATGTATAGATTATCACGACTTGCATGTCGATGAGTACGGCAACCGGCAGGAGCCATAGGGTTGTCTTTAATTATTGTATGACCTGCATGTCAATCATTAAGCGCTATGTAATGCTTTACTTTATCGCTACGGTAGCAATAGTAGTAGAAGCATGCAGGGCGTGACAACCCCAATGGCAACACATTGATGGAGATCAAGATGATGGAGATCATGGTGTTGTGCCGGTGACGATGGAGATCATGCCGGTGTTTCGAAGATGGAGATCTTAAACACAAGTTCATGGCCATATCATGTCACTTATGAATTGCATGAGATGTTAATCCTTTTATGCACCTTGTTTTGCTTAGTACGGCGGTAGCATTATAAGGTGATCCCTCACTTGAATTTCAAGATGAACTGTGTTCTCCCCGAGTGTGCACCGTTGCGAAAGTTCGTCGTGTTGAGACACCACGTGATGATCGGGTGTGATAGACTCTACGTTCACATACAACGGGTGCAAGCCAGATTTGCACGCGCAGAACACTCGGGTTAAACTTGACGAGCCTAGCATGTACAGACATGGCCTCGGAACACAAGAGACCGAAAGGTCGAACATGAGTCATATAGTAGATATGATCAACATAATGATGTTCACCATTGCAGCCACCTCAACTCACGTGATGATCGGACTTGAGTTGGTGAATTTGGATCATGTATCACTCGAATGATCGGAGGGATGTCAATTTGAGTGGGAGTTCTTAAGTAATATGATTAATTGAACTCATTATCATGAACATAGTCAAAGTGTCTTTGCAAATTATGTTGTAGATTACTAGCTCGCGCTATAGCTCCCTTGTATTTTTATATGTTCCTAGAGAAATAGAATTGAAAGATGTTGGTAGCAAAATTGCGGACTGGGTCCGTGATCTGAGGATTGTCCTCATTGCTGCACAGAAGGCTTATGTCCTTAATGCACCGCTCGGTGCGCCACCCCCTCTAGCGTCGTCTATAGATGTTGTGAACATCTAAGAGGCACGTTTCGATGACTACTTGATAGTTTAGTGCGTCATGCATTACGGCTTAGAATTGAAGCTCCAAAACGTTTTGAACGTCACGGAACATATGAGATGTTCTAGGAGCAGAGATTGTGATCTCAGGCTCGTGCCTTTGTTGCGAGATATGAGATCTCCAACAAGATTCTTTGCTTGTAAGATGAAGGAGAATAGCTCAATCGTTGAGCATGTACTCAGATTGTCTGGGTACTACAATCGCTTGAATCAAGTGGGAGTTGATCTTCCAGATAAGATAGTGATTGATATAGTTCTCCAAGTCACTGTCACTAAAGCTACTAGAACTTAGTGATGAACTATAATACACCAGGGATAGAAGTATTGATCCCTCAGCTGTTCGCGATGTTTGACACCGCGAAGGTAGAAATCAAGAAGGAGCGTCAAGTGTTGATGGTTAATCAAACCACTAGTTTCGAAAAGGGCAAGAGCAAGGAGGGAAACTTCATGGATAGCAAGTCAGTTGCTGCTCCAGTGAAGCAACCCAAAGTTGAACTCAAACCCGAGACTAAGTGCTTCTATTATGAGGTGAGAGGTCGCTGAAGCGGAACAACCCTAGATACTTGGTAGATAAGAAGGCTGGCAACGTCGACAGAAGTATATTTGATATACGAGTTATTGATGTGTACCTTGCTAGTACTCCTAGTAGCACCTGGGTATTGGATACCGGTTCGGTTGCTAAATGTTAGTAACTCAAAATAAAAGCTACGGAATAAACGGAGAACTAGCTAAGGGTGAGGTGACGATGTGTGTTGGAAATGTTTCCAAGGTTGATGTGATCAACATCGCACGCTCTCTCTACCTTCAGGATTAGTGACGAACCTAAATAAATGTTATTTGATGTTTTGCGTTGAGCATGAACATGATTAGATCATGTTTGTTGCAATACGGTTATTCATTTAAGTCAGAGAATAATAGTTATTCTGGTTACATGAATAATACCTTCAATGGTCATGCACCCAGTGAGAATGGTTTGTTGAAATCTTGATCGTAGTAGTACACATGTTCATAACATTGATGTCAAAAGATACAAAGTTAATAATGATAGTACCACATACTTGTGGCACTGCCGCTAAATGTCATATTGGTATAAAGCGCATGTAGAAACTCCATGCTGATGGATATTTGGACTCATCGATTTCGAATCGGTTGAGACATGCGAACCATGCCTCTTGGGCAAGATGACTAAAGGATCCCGTTGGATGGAGCGGGCAAGTGATTCATTGAAAATGATACATGTTGATGTATGCAATCCAGTGAGTCTTGTAGCGTGCAGTGGATATCGTTATTTTCTTACCTTCACTGATGATTTGAGTAGATATAGTGTATATTTACTTAATTAAACACAAGTCTGAATCGTTTGAAAGGTTCAAGCAAATTCAGAGTGAAGTTTAAGATCATCGTGACAAGAAGATAAAAATGACTGCGATATGATCGTGGAGGTGAATATCTGAGTTACGAGTTTGGCATACAACTTAAGACAATGTGAAATTTGTTTCACAACTAACGCCACCTGGAACACCATAGTGTGATGGTGTGTCCGAACATCATAGTCATGCTCTATTGGATATGGTGCGTGCTATGATGTCTCTTATCGTTTTACTACTATAATTTTGGGGTTATGCATTAGAGACAACTACATTCACTTTAAATAGGGCACCATCTAAATCCGTTGAGATGACACCGTGTGAATTATGGTTTGACAGAAACCTAAGCTGTCATTTCTTAATGTTTGGGGCTGTGATGCTTGTGTGGAAAATGTTTTCACATAATAAGCTAGAACCCAAAGCGGACAAATGTATCTTCATAGAATACCCTAAGAATAGATGGGTATGCCTTCTATCTCAGATCCGAGTGCAAAGTGTTTGTTGCTAGAACTGGGTCCTTTCTCGAGAAAAAGTTTCTCTCGAAAAGAATTGAGTGGGAGGAAGATAGAACTTGATGAGGTTGTTAAACCTTTGTTCAACCAGAGAATAGCGCAGCGCAGAAAGATGTTTCTGTGAAGCCTACGTTAGTTGAAGAGGAAGTTAATGATGATGATCATGAAACTTCAGGATCAAGTTACTATCAAACTTCGTAGGTCGACAAGGACGTGTACTGCTCCTAAGCGGTACGACAACCCTGTCTTGGAGGTCATGTTGTTGGACAAACGATGAACCTACAAGCTATGGAGAAGCGATGATGGGCCCGGATTCCGACAAATGGTTGGAGGCCATGAAATCCGAGATAGGATCCATGTATGAAACCCAAGTGTAGACTTTGGTAGACTTGCTCGTTGGACGGCAGGTCATTGAGTACAAATGGATCTTTAAAATGAAGACAGACACTGATGGTGAATGTCACTATTTGTAAAGCTCGACTTGTTGCAAAGATGTTTGTGACAAGTTCAAGGAGTTGACTACGATGAGACTTTCTCACTCGTAGTGGTGCTAAAGTCTGTTGGAATTATGTTAGCAGTTGCTGTGTTTTCAATTATGAAATCTGGCAGATGGATGTCAAAACACCGTTTCCTTAACGGTTTACTTGAGGAAAGGTTGTATGTGATACAACCAGAAGGTTTTGTCAGTCCTAAGGATGCTAAAAGGTGTGCAAGCTTCGGTGATCGTTCCATGGACTGAAGCAAGCATCTCGGAGTTGGAATATACGCTTTGATGAGTTGATCAAAGTTTTTGAGTTTATACAAAGTTTACGAGAAACTTGTATTTGCAACAAAGTGAGTGGGAGCACTATAGAATTTCTGATAAGTATATGTGGATGATATATTGTTGATCGGAAATAATGTAGGATTTCTGGAAAGCATAAATGGTTGTTTGGAAAGTGATTTTCAAAGGAAGACCTGGATAAAGCTACCAAATTGTTGAGCATCAAGATCTATAGAGATAGATCAAGATGACTTGATGAGACTTTCAATGAGTACATACCTTGACAAAGATTTTGAAAGAGTTCAAAATGGATCAGTCAGAGAAAGAGTTCTCGCCTGATTTGTAAGGTGTGAAGTTGAGTGAGACTCAAAGCTCGACCACGGCAGAAGGAAGAGAAAGGATGAACGTCGTCCCCTATGCCTTAGCCATAGGCTCTGTATAGTATGCCATGTTGTGTACCGCACCTGTGTGTGCCTTGCCATGAGTCTGTCAAGGGGTACAAGTGTGGTCCAGGAGTGGATCACTGGACAACGGTCGGAATTATCCTTAGTAACTAGAGGACTAAGGAAATGTTTCTTGATTATGGAGGTGATAAAGAGTTCGTCGTAAAGAGTTACGTTGATGCAAGCTTTAACACCTATCCGGATGACTAGTAGTAGCAATCTGGATACGTATAGTGGAGCAGCCATTTGGAAATAGTACCAAGTGGAGTGTGGTAGCAGTGTTTACGGTTTGACATAGAGATTTGCAAAGTACACACGGATCTGAATATCGCAGACCCGTTGACTATAAGACCTCTCTCACATGCAAAGCATGATCAAGCCCCAGAACTCATTGGGTGTTAGATTCATAACAATGCGAATCACATGGTGATGTGAACTAGATTATTGACTCTAGTGCAAGTGGGAGACTGTTGGAAATATGCCCTAGAGGCAATAATAAATTAGTTATTATCATATTTCCTTGTTCATGATCGTTTATTATCCATGCTATAATTGTATTGATCGGAGACTTAAATGCATGTGTGGATACATAGACAAAATCATGTCCCTAGTATGCCTCTAATGGACTAGCTCGTTGATCAAAGGATGGTTAAGGTTTCCTAGCCATGGACATGAGATGTCATTTGATAACGGGATCACATCATTAGGAGAATCATGTGATGGATAAGACCCAAACTACAAACATAGCATATGATCGTGTCAGTTTATTGCTACTGTTTTCTGCATGTCAAGTATATGTTCCTATGACCATGAGATCATGCAACTCACGGATATCGAAGGAGCCTTGTGTGTATCAAACGTCGCAACGTAACTGTGTGACTATAAAGGTGCTCTACAGGTATCTCCGATGGTGTCAGTTGAGTTGGCATGGATCGAGACTGGGATTTGTTACTCCGTGTGACGGAGAGGTATCTCGGAGCCCACTCGGTAATGCAACATCACAATAAGCCTTGGAAGCAATGCGACTAATTGTTAGTTGCGGGATCTTGTATTACGGAACGAGTAAAGAGACTTACCGGTAACGAGGTTGAACTAGGTATGGAGATACCAACGATCGAATCTCGGGCAAGTAACATGCCGAAGAACAAAGGGAACGTTATAACTGAATCCTTGACATAGAGGTTCGACCGATAAAGATATTCGTAGAATATGTAGGAACCAATGTGGACGTCCAGGTCCCGCCATTGTTTATTGACCGTAGAGGTGTCTCGGTCATGTCTACATAGTTCTCGAACCCGCAGGGTCTGCACACTTAAGGTTCGGTGACGTTTCGGTAGTGTAGAGTTATGTATGGTGGTGACCGAAGTTTGTTCAGAGTCCCGGATGAGATCCCGGACGTCACGAGGATCTCTGGAATGGTCCGGAGGTAAAGATTCATATATAGGAAGTCCCAGTTTGGTTTCCGGAAAAGTTTCGGGCTCATCGGTAGTGTACCGGGAGTGCAGGTAGTGTACCGGGAGACCTCCGGGAGGGGTACTTCGACCTCAAGAGGTCCATGGGCTGTGGGAGAATATTAACCAGCCCTTAGTGGGCTGGGAAAACAGCCACAAAGGCCCATGGCGTAGGAGAGAAAGTCCTAAAGCAAAAGGTGGAAAATCAGCCAATAGGAGGCAATCCTACTCCAACTAGGATTGGAGGTGAAGTAGGATTGCTTCCCACCTCCTATTTCGGCCGACCCAAAGGCCTTGGCTGCCTCTCCTCTCCTCTCCTCCTATATATACTAGTGGATTGGGTGGTTTTTGGACAGAATTTCCGGCCACGTGCTACCCGTTTCACCGGTGCACAGTTTCTCCTCTAGATCGGTTTTCCGCAGCGCTTAGGCGAAGCCCTGCCAGAATCACTCCACTACCATCACCGGAGCGCCGTCACGCTGCCGGTGAACTCTCTCTCCTCTCCACCTCCTCTTGCTGGATCAAGACGGTGGAGATCGTCATCAAGCTGCACGTGTGCTGAACGCGGAGGTGCCGTCCGTTCGGCGCTAGATCGGAAGGACCGTGATCGAGATCGCGAGACAGTTCGTGATGAGATCGCGGAACGGATCGTGATGAGTTCGCGGGACAGATCGTGATCAAGATCGTGAGACGGATCGTGATGAGATCGCGGGACGGATCGTGATGAGTTCACGGGACTGATCGTGATTGGATCGCGGGACGGATCGTGATGAGATCGCGGGACGCTCGGCGATTTGGATCGCGAAGATGTTCGACTACACCAACCGCGTTTCTTAACGCTTCCCGCTTAGCGATCTATAAGGGTATGTAGATCCACTCTCCCTCTCGTAGATGCTCATCACCATGGATAGGTTTGCGTGTGCGTAGGAAAATTTTTGTTTCCCATGCGACGTTCCCCAACAGAGGCTACCATATCACTGCTAGGGACGGCGACGAATCTTGGGCTTCCTCAGACGTGGACCGAAAGGCGATAAGCGTTGAGGCCGTGGACGAGTGTCACGATGACCACGACCATAGAACACCTTGTCCGTCGATGTCTGTGTCTCCTGCGTCGATGGTGATGGTGGAGTGGCAAGAACTGTTTCCGAGATACCGTAGGTGCATGCACCACGGTCATCGTCCTCGCTGTCGCCAGGTATGTACGAACCAGGACCAGTAAACACAGGTGACTGAACTGAAGTCATGAACGGTTGTGAATGGTTGCCGCCTGCTGGTAAAGTAAAACATGTAAAGAATGACTTCCAGGACTTTTCTATAGTGTTGTTTAATTAAAAGAATGTACAAAGTTAAGTTACCTAGGTCCATCTGCTGAAGCCAAGAAGAGTCTCCGGGTTGTGAAGGAGGTGGCTGCTAGTAGAAATAGCCCCCGGGTTGTGAAGGAGGTGGCTGCTGGTAGAAATAGCCCCCGGATTGTGAAGTAGGCAGCTGCTGGTAGAAATAACCCCCGGGTTGTGAAGGAGGTGCCTGCTGCTAGGAGGAGCTCGCTGGCTGTGAAGGAAGTGCCTGCTGCCAGGAGGAGCTCCCTGGCTGCGAAGGAGGTTCCTGCTACCAGGAGGAGCTCCCTGGTTGTGAAGGTCGAGGTTCTGAATGCTGCAGAGAAGGGCGTGGCGGACGATGTGCTGCACGAGTGTCAACAACATCGTAAGATCGTCTACATGTAACAGCTGCGACGATCCCGCGTATCTTCGCTTGAAGAATTTTCAACCTTGTTGCTTGCTCTCGCAGTGGGATATTTTCTCCTCTGTCAACGTGGTCCACCAAAGCGGTAACCTCCTCTAGCGCCTGAGTTGACAATTCACCTTTTACACAGAAAGTTAACCAATTGTACATGTTCATGTATACAAAAAACGTAGCATGTGAGAAAAACTAAGGACATACCGCGTGGTGTCTGGTTTCCACAACTGAGGAAGTTGGGAACAGATCGCTGGCGAGAGGAAGTGGGATATGATCCGGAGCAGATGATGGAACCAAGTAGATCCTCGTGCTCTGTTTTTAGCGCTTCAGATACAATCCGAACTTGTCCCAGTCGAAGAATGAACTTCATCCCAGATATTTGTCGGGGCAGTAGTCCATTCCTCGATGTAAGGTCTGATGTCGCGAAACCAAGAAGCCTGGGACTTGTTTCCTCCTACGCGACTGTATCTGAGATTGAAATGCATGTTACATGATTAGCTATAAGTAGACCAAACTGTCTCATCACCCTATTAATGCAGAGCTGAGAACTAAAGTAGTATTACTTACTTGTGCACGTGATCTGGTAATTATGAAATAACCGGAATGTCAGGCTCTTGGCATAGACCGAACTGTTTCGTCACCCTATTAATAGCCATCTCCTCAACCATCACGTCGAACACCAACTTGGCCTTGGTCATCCAATAATGCTGATCTCTAGTGCAGAATCCAGAAATCCCACATGGGTACCTTTCTAAAATAGCCTTATGGCTGTATGGCTCCCGTATAACTTGATTCTCATGTAGACTATCAAACTGCGCCGTGAAGGAGGGGTAGCAACCCCTCACCTGGCTAGGCGCAAACTGTCTCTGTGCATGACAACAAACATTAGTACATAATATTGAATAGTGAGAAATAGACATTACTAATTCATATTGTTAATAATGAAAATACTTCTCTCCTTGCCCAAATAGATCCCATAGTAGGCAAGTCGCCGATAGAAGGCACGTAATGTCCAGCCATGTCCTCATTACCGAAAGGTTTGTCAAAGTTGACGTAGGGTCGACCAATAGGGAATCTCTCATATGACCAAAGCTGCAACAATAGTGGACATCCGACAGGACCAAATTTTCTTGACTTCAACTGACAAGCTATTGTTTCAGTGGATTGAAACGGGAAATGAGTGGTTGTAGAAGGAGATCAAGGAGGGGGGATTTTCGGTCAAGAACAAGGAATAGAGAGGAAGCAACGAGGCAGGAGGAGGAAGAAGAGCCGGCCGCGTCGGGCCTTATCCAGGGGCTCTTCGGCCTCCTGGCGGCCGACGGCCCGCTCTTCGGCCTGATGTGGGCCGACGGCCTGCTCTTCGGACTGGCCTAGGCCGATGGGCCCTCTTCGGCCTAAACGCAGCCAACCAGTCCCCGGTCGGCCCAGCTAAGGCCGACGGGGTGTTATTTTTGAATTTTTTAAAAATAAACGTACTTTTTTTAAATTTTGGTATAATTTCCTTACTAGTTTTGAAAAAAAATCTCTTTTCTACCAATGGGCGGCTGCAGAGAGATTTGTTTTTATTTTTTTGAGGGTGAGTGAATTTTGTTGTTATCACTAAGCATGCTCATCACACCCTTTCTATTCAGCTCCACAACAAGCTTGGGCACGCCCATCTCCATCGCAAGTTGCAAGGCCCTCCGACGCGCTAGAATACCCGAGAGCGTCGTTGTGGCATGCGGCAGCACGAAAAGCATCGTTGTGGTTGCACAACACTACTCCTCCACCGCTCTTCTCTCCTCATCCGGCCCACGCTCGACCGGTCTTCATGAATACATTTTTGAGACATGCAACACCTTTGAAAAAATATATGAACATTTAATAGAAATTCTCTTTTCATGCATCTCTGATTTAAAAGACATCGGGTTTTCATATATCTCTCAAATATGGTTCTTGAAGTTCTTGAGAGAAACAAGTGAAGGCAACTAAAAAGAAAGCAAAAAAGAAGGAAGCGAACGGAAAAGGCTAAAAGCAACTACTCCGGGGACGGCTCTGGAAAAAGCTAAAAGCTAAGAGCAACTACTCATTAATGTTTACCTCGATTACTGTTTGTAGCCTTATATAGATGTAAAATGTATTTTTCATAGTGACCTTATTGTATAAGGGAATGGAGGGAGTACATGAGGACGACCTGCTGGGTGACCCATGTTTACGACCTCCTCCCGCCATGGGCCTGCGCTTGAGAAGACAGAAAATGGCTAGAATCGATCGTCGGAGGCACAAAATAAAGGTGGCAGAGGGGAAAGAATTGCGGTGGAAGGGCGCGGAACTTATCCAAGATAGAAACCCTAAGGCTCCCTGGGTAGCTTTAGGCTGCATCGCATGAGGGATGTTGGGTGAGTGTGGCCTAATTGAGCCGATGCAACGGTGAGCCGACTTGAGTGTTTGGTAAATTTTGTATGATATGGATGGCTATAAGTGCAAGTTCTTTAGAATATAGCTGAAATCAGGGAGGAACGTGGATCATCCGACAGTGTTCGACAACGGGATCCGAGGCTCGATGACTATAGATGGCGGATCCTCGCTTGCGACGGCTGGATCCGGCGTGCAGCGCTTGGGCAAGGGCGAACGAGGCCGGCGGCGGCGCTTGACGAGGGCGCGTCGGTGAGACCCGAGAGGGCGCGACAGCAACGGAGCTTGACGAGGGTGCGGCGGTGGGGCTCGAGAGGGTGTGATGGAGGCGGGGCTTGAAGAGGGCGCGACGGAGGTGGGGCTCGAGAGGGCGTGACGACAAGGAAGCCTGACGAGGGTGCGGCGGTGGGGCTCGAGAGGACGTGATGGAGGCGGAGCTTGAAGAGGACGCGACGGAGGTGGGGCTCGAGAGGGCGCGACGACGATGACGTTTGACAAGGGTGCAGTGGTGCTTGGTCCGAAAAGGTAGAAAGAGAAAAAAAAAGCGAAGCAATGAGCATGTACGCGAGCTACGTTCGATCTTTGTTGAGATGTCTCTTTTTGCTTCCACCGAGTCAGGCTGAAAAGCCCATACAAAATACCAAACAACCAAAAATTACATGATGAATGCGAGCCACAAGCAATGCATCCACCAAACACCCCTAAGACGACTTCCCCCTAGATATAGCTGCGGACGTGGCGATTTAGAGACTGCCCGTATAATTTACGCCAGAGAATTTTTTTAACGCATCTGTTTCGACCCGAAATATAAGCCCAAAATGTAAAACGAACGCAAATATACGGCCGGCGGCGGGAAAGCGCATCTAGTGTTGCTCTGTGTACGCGTTGTGGTCAGCACGTACGCGGCACTCATCCACAGACCACAGTGCGCCCAGTCTGAGTGAGTGACGCGCCCGCATCTTCCGCTGTTTGACCCGTACGAATGCTCCCACAGCGTCTTCAGGGCCGGCCCCCAACCACCATTGGCCGCTACGTGGCAAACTTCGTGGGTTACTCCACTCAGTGCACCTGCTACGTATGTTTTTCTGTAAGAGCATCTACAGCAGCCGTACTGGCACGTCCGGTTCATCTACGTCTGCGAACCCGTCCGAGCGACCCTCGGCAAGAGCAACTTCAAACTGACGTACGGTTTGCCTGTTTTTTTCCATGTGGATCGGCTGGACGCTCGTTGTCCGTCTGGGTTTGATAAGTGCACCCAACCGTAAAGCAGAGCAGAGCCAGCAATCGCAAGGGGAAAGGCCCGCGAGGAAACGATGATTTCTTTCGCCTTTCTCTGTTTGTCTATGTTTTTAGTCGTTTATAGTATGAATTTTCACTGTCCGTCAATGAACTTTGATCCATTTGTCCATCGATGAACTATGATCCGATATAGAATTAATTATGTGTGTTGGTCGTGGTATTTACGTACCATTGTATGTGTTGCATGAGTTGAGGTTTTGGATACTAGAGACGCGACTATGCGAGATAAGACATGAGACGTGCGTGGGCACTACCTGTGTACTCGTCCATGCACGTCCATGGATCGTTTGAGGACCCAGATTTGCTGACGGCAACTCTAGATGCTGGGCAACTCCAACCGTACCGTGCATACGGATACGATTTTTGTCTGCCTTTTGTTTGTTTGAGCCGATCGAGTGGACGAGCTTGTCCTTTTTCATGCTTTGGGGACGTTGGTCCACCAAATACGTCCGACACATTTGTTCGTGTGGTCATTATTTTTTTAATACTTCAACATAATTAAGCTTGCATATTAAACACACGATCAGAGTCCACTTAGAAAATAATTAATCATAAAACATTAATTTAAAGAAAAAGATGCATCAGCCCTAGCCCTAGGGGTCGTCCTTATCGTGGGAGGAGGTGAGGTCAAAGAACTCCGGCAGCGCAGCCCAAGGGAAGGCCTAGTGGTAGTCCAGCAGCGTCACCTGCTCCTGCGTCTATTACTAGGGCGACTCTCCATGCTGCCGTGCACGCCTCCTACTCCTGCTCCCGCTGCTCCTCCTTCTCGCGTGCCCACCGCAGGCGGTGCTCCTCCTCGTCGTGTTCTGCATGCGGTGCTCCCCATCCTCTCATTCATTCTCTAACATGTGGCCCCTCCACTATGTGAGGTAGGCCTCCTCCTCCTCTGTCGCGCCCAACCAAATGGGCGGCGTAGACACCCACTTCTGCACGGCACCCACCC
Source organism: Hordeum marinum (assembly GCA_022496015.1). Classification (NCBI taxonomy): domain Eukaryota; kingdom Viridiplantae; phylum Streptophyta; class Magnoliopsida; order Poales; family Poaceae; genus Hordeum; species Hordeum marinum. Next base: position 484,287,283 of record CM039675.1, read on the forward strand.
ATTGGTACGACTTCATTGGTTTGTGTGGTCTCGGCGTGGGCGCGTGCAGTGCCGGATGTGGCGGCTGGTAGACGTAGTCGTCGGCCGCAAACAGCTAGGGCGCCTCCTTGAGGCCAGGCCAACGGGAGTCCTCCTTGCACCGGGACTCCTCTACAGCGCGATAGGTCGCCTCCTCCAATGCTGATAGGAATGCCTCCTCCTCCTACCTCTCCACGGGCGACGACGGTGCAGGGTGAGCCTTGATCTAGATGACATGGCGACGACACACGTCAAGCTCGGTAGCGAACAAGTGTTAGGAGACGTAGTAGTAAATCAAAAATTTCCTACGATCACCAAGATCTATCTATGAATAAACCAGCAACGAGTGGGGAGAGATTGCATCTTCATACCTTTGAAGATTGCTAAGCGGAAGCGTTACAAGAATGCGGTTGGTGGAGTCGTACTCGCAGCAATTCAGATCGCGGTGGATTCCGATGTAAGTGCCGAACAACGGCACCTCCGCGTTCAACACACGTACAGCCCGGTGACGTCTCCCGCGCCTTGATCCAGCAAGGAGGAGGGAGAGGTTGGGGAAGAGCTCCAATAGCAGCACGACGGTGTGGTGGTGGTGGAGCAGCAAGGTATTCCGGCAGGGCTTCGCCTAAGCACTGTGGAGGAGGAAGAAGAGAGGTAGGGCTGCGCCGTGGGAGAGAGATCAAATCTTGTCTCAAAACAGCCAAAACCTCAAGTATATATAGGAGGAGGGAGAGGGAGGGCTGCCTTGGCCCCTCCTCCAAGGAGGAGAGGTTCGGCCGAGCTAGGGGAGGAGTCCATCTCCCACAAGGTGGAGGTGGATCTCCTCCTTTCAAACTCCTTTTTGCCTTATCTCTTTATCCCTATGCGCATGGGCCTTTAGCAAAGGTCTTGCCCAGCCTAATAAGGGCTGGCACACTTTATCTAACAGCCCATAAGGTCCTTTGGTCGTCACACCCCTCCCGGGGGTCCTCCGGCACCCTCCTGGCACTCCCGATACACTATCGATGAGCCCAAAAACTTTCCAATGACCAAAACAGGACTTCCTATATATCAATCTTTACCTCCGGACCATTTAGGAGCTCCTCGTGACGTCCGGGATCTCATCCGGGACTCCGAACAACCTTTGGTAATCACGTATACCATTTCCCTATAACCCTAGCATCATCGAACCTTAAGTGTGTAGACCCTACGGGTTCGGGAGACACGTAGACATGACCGAGACACCTCTCCGGTCAATAACCAACATCGGGATCTGGATACCCATGTTGGCTCCCACATGCTCCACGATAATCTCATCGGATGAACCACGATGTCGGGGATTCAATCAATCCCGTATACAATTCCCTTTGTCTACCGGTATGATACTTGTCCGAGATTCGATCGTCGGTATCCCTATACCTTGTTCAATCTCGTTACTGGCAAGTCTCTTTACTCGTTCCGTAACACATCATCCCATGGCTAACTCCTTAGTCACATTGAGCTCATTATGATGATGTCTTACCGAGTGGGCCCAGAGATACCTCTCCGTCACACGGAGTGACAAATCCCAGTCTCGATTTGTGCCAACCCAACAGACACTTTCGGAGATATCCGTAGTGCATCTTTATAGGCACCCAGTTACGTTGTGACGTTTGGCACACCCAAAGCATTCCTACAGTATCCGGGAGTTGCACAATCTCATGGTCTAAGGAAATGATACTTGACACTAGAAAAGCTTTAGCAGACGAACTACATGATCTTGTGTTATGCTTAGGATTAGGTCTTGTCCATCACATCATTCTCCTAATGATGTGATCCCATTATCAATGACATCCAATGTCCATGGTCATGAAACAGTGACCATCTATTGATCAACGAGCTAGTCAACTAGAGGCTCACTAGGGACATGTTGTGGTCTATGTATTCACACATGCATTACGGTTTCCGGTTAATACAATTATAGCATGAACAATAGACAATTATCATGAACAAGGAAATACAATAATAACCATTTTATTATTGCCTCTAGGGCATATTTCCAACAGTCTCCCACTTGCACTAGAGTCAATAATCTAGTTCACATCGCCATGTGATTAACACTTACATCACCATGTGATCATATCATCATGTTATTAACACCCAATTAGTTCTGGGGTTTGATCATGTTTTGCTCGTGAAAGAGGTTTTAGTCAACGGGTCTGCAACATTCAGATCCATGTGTACCTTGCAAACTTCTATGCCCTACTGTAGATACTGCTCCCACGCTCCACTTGGAGCTATTCCAAATGGCTACTCCACTATACGTATCCGGATTTCTACTAAGAGTCATCTGGCTTGGTGTTAAAGCTTGCATAGACGTAACCCTTTACGACGAACTCTTTATCACCTCCATAATCGAGAAATATTTCCTTAGTCCTCTAGTTGCTAAGGATAATTTTGACCGTTGTCCATTGATCCACTCATGGATCTCTCTTGTACCCCTTGACAAACTCATGGCAAGGCACACACACGTGCGGTACACAACATGGCATACTATATAGAGCCTATGGCTGAAGCATATGGGATGACACTCATCTCTTCTCTATCCTTTGCCGTGGTCGGGCATTGAGTCGTACTCAATCTCACACCCTGTAACACAGGCAAGAACCCCTTCTTGGACTGATCCATATTGAACTTCTTCAATATCTTGTCAAGGTATGTGCTTATTGAAATTATTATCAAGCATCTTGATCTATCTCTATAAATCTTGATGCCCAACAATTAGGTAGCTTTATCCAGGTCTACCTTTGAAAAACTTTTTCCAAACAACCATTTATGCTTTCCAGAAATTCTACATCATTTCCGATCAATAATATGTCAACTACATATTCTTATCAAAAATTCTATAGTGCTCCCACTCACTTTCTTGTAAATACAAGTTTCTCATAAACTTTGTATAAACTCAAAAACTTTGATCACTTCATCAAAGCTCATATTCCAACTCCGAGATGCTTGCTCGAGTCCATAGAAGGATCGCTGGAGTTTGCATACCTTTTAGCATCCTAAGGATTGACAAAACCTTCTGGTTGTATCACATACAACTCTTCCTCATGGAAACCGTTAAAGAAGCCTTGTTTTGACATCCATCTGCCAGATTTCATAATCGGAAATGCAGCAATTGGTAACATAATTTTAACAGACTTTAAGGATTGCTACGGATGAGAGAATCTCATCGCAGTCAACTCCTTGAACTTGGCGGAAACTCCTTTGCGACAAGTTGAGCTTTATAAACGGTGACATTTCACCATTAGCGTCCGTGTTCATCTCAAAGGTCCATTTGTACTCAACGACCTGTCGTTCAACGGGCAAGTCTACCAAAGTCCATACTTGGTTATCATACATGGATCCTTTCTCGGATTTCATGGCTCCCAGCCATTTGTTGGAATCTGGGCCCACCATCGCTTCTCCATAGTTCGTAGGTTCATCGTTGTCCAACAACATGACCTCCAAGACAGGGTTGACGTATTACTCAGGAGCAGTACGTGTCCTTGTTGACCTACGAGGTTTGATAGTAACTTGATCTGAAGCTTCATGATCATCATCATTAACTTCCTCTTCAACTAACGTAGGCTCCACAGAAACATCTTTCTGTGCTGCGCTACTCTCTGGTTGAAACAAAGGTTCAACAACCTCATCAAGTTCTATCTCCCTCCCACTCATTTCTTTCGAGAGAAACTATTTCTCGAGAAAGGACCCAGTTTTTAGCCACAAACACTTTTGCGCTTGGATCTGAGATAGAAGGTATACCCAATGTCTCCTTAGGGTATTCTATGAAGATGCATTCGTCTGTTTTGGGTTCGAGCTCACTAGGTGAAAACCCTTTTCACATAAGCATCACAACCCCAAACATTAAGAAGTGACAGCTTAGGCTTCTGTCAAACCATAATTCACACGGTGTCATCTCAACAGACTTAGATGGTGCCCTATTAAAGTGAATGGATTTGTCTTTAATGCATAACCCCATATCGATAGTGGCAAAACGATAAGAGACATCATAGTACTCACTATATCCAATAGAGAACAACTATGACGTTCGGACACACCATCCCACTATGGTGTTCCAGGAGGCGTGAGCTGTGAAACAATTTCCATATTGTCTAAAATTGCATACCAAACTCGTAACTCAGATATGCATCTCCACGATCATATCGTAGACATTTTATCTTCTTGCCACGATGATCTTTAACTTCACTCTGAAACTCCTTGAACCTTTCAAACATTTCAAACTCATGTTTCATTAACGAAATATCCTCATATTCACTGAAATCATCAGTGAAGGTAAAGAAAATAACGATATCCACTGCGTGTTTCAACACTCATTGGACCACATACATCAACATGTATCAATTCTAATAAGCCACTAGCCCGCTCCATCATACCGGAAGACGGGGTCTTATTCATCTTGCCCAAGAGGCATGGTTCGCATGTCTCAACTGATTCGAAATCGAATGAGTCCAAAGATCCATCAGCATGGAGTTTCTTCATGCACTTTACACCAATATGACGTTTGTGGCAGTGCCACAAGAATGTGGTATTATCATTATTAACTTTGTATCTTTGGTACCAACGTTATGAGCATATGTGTTACTACGATCAAGATTCAATAAACCATTCCCATTGAGTGCATGACCATTGAAGGCATTATTCATGTAAACAGAATAACCATTATTCTCTAACTTAAATGAATAATCGTATTGCACTAAACACGATCCAATTATGTTCATGCTCAATGCAAACACCAAATAACATTTATTTAGGTTCATTACTAATCCCTAAGGTAGAGAAAGCGTGCGATGGTGATCACATCAACCTTGGAAACACTTCCAACACACATCGTCACCTTTCACTTAGCTAGCCTCCATTCAATCTGTAGCTTTTATTTCGAGTTGCTAACATTTAGCAACTGAACCGGTATCTTATACCCAAGTGCTGCTAGGAGTACTAGCAAGGTACACATCAATAACATGTATATCAAATATACTTCTGTCAACATTGCTAGCCTTCTTATCTACCAAGTATCTAGGGTTGTTCCGCTTCAGCGACCGTTCTCCTCATAATAGAAACACATAGTCTCGGGTGTGGGCTCAACCTTGGGTTTCTTCACCAGAGCGGCAACTGGCTTGTCATTCCTGAAGTTTTTCCCTTCTTGCCCTTGCCCTTCTTGAATCTAGTGGTTTTCACTTAACCATCAACACTTGATGCTCCTTCTTGATTTCTACCTTCGCGGTGTCAAACAACGCGAATAGCTCAGAGATCATTATCTCCATCCCTGGCATTTTATAGTTCATCACAAAGCTCCAGTAGCTTGGTGGCACTGACTTGGAGAACTGTATTAATCACTATCTTATCTGGAAGATTAACTCCCACTCGATTCAAGTGATTGTAGCACCCAGACAATCTGAGCACATGCTTACCAATTGAGCTATTCTCTTTTATCCTGCCGGCAAAGAATCTTCTTGGAGGTCTCATACCTCTCAACACAGGCATGAACCTGAGATCCCAATCTAAGCTCTTAGAACATCTCATATGTTCCGTGATGGTCAAAACGTTTTTGAGCCTTAATTCTAAGTCGTAATGCATGACGCACTGAATTATCAAGTAGTCATCAGAAAGTGCCTGTCAATATGTTCACAACATCTACAGACATCGCTTGAGGGAGTGGTGCACTTAGCGGTGCATCAAGGACATAAGCCTTCTGTGCAGTAATTAGGACAATCCTCAGATCACGGACCCAGTCCACATTATTGCTACCATCAACTTTCAACTTACTTTTCCCTAGGACCGTATCAATAAAACAGGGGAGCTACAATGTGAGCTATCTATGACATAATTTGCAAAGATACTTTTAGACTAAGTTCATGATAATTAAGTTCATCTAATCATATTATTAATGAACTCCCACTTAGACAGACATCTCTCTAGTCATCCAAGTGACACATGATCCACGTCAACTAGCCCGTGTCCGATCATCACGTGATACGAACTAGTCATCAATGGTGAACATCTCCATGTTGATCGTATCTTCTATACGACTCATGTTCGACCTTTAGGTCTTCGTGTTCTGAGGCCATGTCTATACATGCTAGGCTCGTCAAGTCAACCTAAGTGTATCACGTGTGTAAGTCTGGCTTACACCCGTTGTATGCGAACGTTAGAACCTATCACACTCGATCATCACGTGGTGCTTCGGAACAACGATCCTTAGCAACGGTGCACAGTTAAGGTGAACACATTTCTTGAAATTTTAGTGAGATATCATCTTATTTAGCTACCGTCGTTCTAAGAAAATAAGATGTAAACATGATAAACATCACATGCAATCAATATAATGACATGATATGGCCAATATCATCTTGCTCCTTTGATCTCCATCTTCGGGGCACCATGATCATCACTGTCACTGGCACGACACCATGATCTCCATCATCATGATCTCCATCATCGTGTCTTCATGAAGTTGTCTCGCCAACTATTACTTCTACTACTATGGCTAATGTTTAGCAATAAAGTAAATTAGTTACATGGCGTTCTGGATTGACACGCAGGTCATACAATAAAATAAGACAACTCCTATGGCTCCTGCCGGTTGTCATACTCATCGACATGCAAGTCATGAATCCTATTACAAGAACATGATCAATCTCATACATCACAATGCATCACATCACATCCTTTGGCCATATCACATCACAAGGCACATGCTGCAAAAACAAGTTAGACGTCCTCTAATTTGTAGTTGCAAGTTTTTACGTGGCTGCTATAGGTTTCTAGCAAGAACGTTTCTTACCTACGCCAAAACCACAATGTGATATGCCAATTTCTATTTACCCTTCATAAGGACCCTTTTCATCGAATCCAATCTGACTAAGGTGGGAGAGACAGATACCCGCTAGCCACCTTATGCAACAAGTGCATGTCAAGCGGTGGAACCGGTCTCATGTAAGCGTACGTGTAAAGTTGGTCCGGGCTGCTTCATCCCACAATACCACCGAATAAATATAAGACTACTAGTGGTAAGCAAATTAACAAGATCGACGCCCACATCAACTTTGTGTTCTACTCGTGCATAGATTCTACGCATAGACCTAGCTCATGATGCCACTGTTGGGAGACGTAGTAGTAAATCGATCACCAAGATCTATCTATGGAGAAACCAGCAACGAGTGGGGAGAGATTGCATCTTCATACCTTTGAAGATCGCTAAGCGGAAGCGTTACAAGAACGCGGTTGGTGGAGTCGTACTCGCAGCAATTCAGATCGCGGTGGATTCCGATCTAAGCGACGAACAACAGCACCTTCGCGTTCAACACACGTATAGCCCGGTGACGTCTCCCACGCCTTGATCCAGCAAGGAGGAGGGAGAGGTTGGGGAAGAGCTCCAACAGCAGCACGACGGCGTGGTGGTGGTGGAGCAGCAAGGTATTCCGGTAGGGCTTCGCCTAAGCACTGCGGAGGAGGAAGAAGAGAGGTAGGGCTGCGCCGTGGGAGAGAGATCAAATCTTGTCTCAAAACAGACAAAACCTCAAGTATATATAGGAGGAGGGAGAGGGAGGGCTGCCTTGGCCCCTCCTCCAAGGAGGAGAGGTTCAGCCGAGCTAGGCGAGGAGTCCACCTCCCACAAGGGAGGTGGATCTCCTCCTTTCAAACTCCCTTTTGCCTTATCTCTTTATCCCTATGCGCATGGGCCTTTAGCAAAGGTCTTGCCCATCCCAATAAGGGTTGGCACACTTTATCTAACAGCCCATAAGGTCCTTTGGTCGTCACACTCCTCCGTCACCCTCCCGGCACTCCCGGTACACTACCGATGAGCCCGAAAACTTTCCGGTGACCAAAACAGGACTTCCTATATATCAATCTTTACCTCCGGACCATTTCGGAGCTCCTCGTGACATATGGATCTCATCCGAGGCTCCGAACAACCTTCGGTAATCATGTTTACCATTTCCCTATAACCCTAGTGTCATCGAACCTGAAGTGTGTAGACCCTACGGGTTCGGGAGACACGTAGACATGATCGAGACACCTCTCCGGTCAATAACCAACAGCGGGATCTGGATACCCATGTTGGCTCCCACATGCTCCACAATAATCTCATCGGATGAACCACGATGTCAGGGATTCAATCAATCCCGTATACAATTCCCTTTGTCTACCGGTATGATACTTGCCCGAGATTCGATCGTTGGTATCCCTATACCTTGTTCAATCTCGTTACTGGCAAGTCTCTTTACTCGTTCCGTAACACATCATCCTGTGGCTAACTCCTTAGTCACATTGAGCTCATTATGATGATGTCTTACCGAGTGGGCCCAGAGATACCTCTCCGTCACACGGAGTGACAAATCCCAGTCTCGATTTGTGCCAACCCAACAGACACTTTCGGAGATACCCGTAGTGCACCTTTATAGGCACCCAATTACGTTGTGATGTTTGGCACACCCAAAGCATTCCTACGGTATCCGGGAGTTGCAAAATCTCATGGTCTAAGGAAACGATACTTGACATTAGAAAAGCTTTAGCAAATGAACTACACGATCTTGTGCTATGCTTAGGATTAGGTCTTGTCCATCACATCATTCTCCTAATGATGTTATCCCGTTATCAACGAAATCCAATGTCCATGGTCATGAAACCGTGACCATCTATTGATCAACGAGCTAGTCAACTAGAGGCTCACTAGGGACATGTTGTGGTCTATGTATTCACACATGCATTACGGTTTCCGGTTAATACAATTATAGCATGAACAATAGACAATTATCATGAACAAGAAAATACAATAATAACCATTTTATTATTGCCTCTAGGGCATATTTCCAACAACAAGACTTCTTACTTCGGGGAGTCTGGCGCGTACGCCGAATCGCGACATTGCTCCAGCATGAGGAGAGCACACCGCTTGCGGATCTCTTCGGCGCGCGCGCTCGGATAACGGCATGGCCAACCCCGAAATGCGGTGGGGTCGAGGTGCCAGCCATGGGGGAGGTTCACGACCATCCAAGACAGCGGGACATGGTACTCCTATTTTTACCACGCGAGGTGGACCGGGATGTACATCGGTCGTGCCCTCCCCCCTCCCTACAACATCAACGTGAAGCTAGTCAGCCCCGCGATGAGTCAGCCTCATGGTCATGCTTTCCCTTGCTCTTGATGAAGACACACGACGATAACATGGCTAGGGTTTGTGTTGGCCAACGAGGGAGCACACATGGCCAAATGTGGATGAGAACGGAAAATAGAAGTGGGTGTGGCCGCTCCCTGGCATGCTTGCCATTTAGAAAAGGCATGGACTCTGGATGCTTCCAGTCACTGCCATGTGGGCATGAGGTAGGTGGGTCGCATTGACTATCACCATGGCGTTGGTTGGGACGCTCACAAGCGGGATTAAGACACACACCAAGAGAACACGCGGCCCGTCCGTATCATGTCCATGTGGACGCAAGTCAGACACAAATTTGGACCAGAAATGCATCGAGACGTACAATGAGCGGATGTAGTTTGGGTTTGGATTTGCGCGTTGGGCGGGCGTTTTCGTCTGTTTTAACTCAAAACAAACACGCAAAATGCATCAACATGCGCAACTCCAATGCTGACCCTCAATCCATCCGCAACCAGTCGGAAAACGCGTGGGTCGGACATGTTTTGCCATCCAACGTGGTCCTGTATCGGTTTATAGGTCGCCCCAAATGTGTTTTCCCCGCAAATCGGAGACAAAGTGTGTGTGTGTGTGTGTGTGAGGGGGAGGGGGGTCTTTGGGGGCATCTGGACCGCTGCCACGTCCGCATCTGACTGCCCTAGTCCATCATTAACGACGAGGAGGACATCGTCAGTTTTGCCAAGGCCACGCCCCGCAACGACCACGAAGCCATCACGTTCGCATGCACCGTCGGCAGCGAGGAAGATTAGTGCATGCTAAGTCGCCGCCGCTTGGGTCCTAAGAATCTTGGTGGAATGATCATTGTCGGCCCATTAGCCGCTCAGGTTGCGGAGGTAGAGCTGGAGACCGTCAAGGCGGAACTGGAGAAGGCGAAGACAAGAGTTGGAGCTTCAGTTCTCGTGGCTCACAGTCAGACATGGGAAACAGACGCTGGCAATCAGGTTTAGAGGAGGGTTTAATTAAAAAGATTCAAAATTTAATGAATTTCGTCTGATTTATATAAAAACCAGCCGGTTTGTATGAACTTTATCCGTTTAGTTGAAATCTGACTTTAAATGTATGCGTGAAAGCATTAGATGGTCGGATCCAATATTCATGTCCGTGGACTAGTCCCTTCTTCAATCTACACACGGGTGTGGAAGAGAATTTGTGGGTAAAGCCTTGCACGACCCACAAAAGTCGTTTACAGTTCACGGAAATTTGTGGGTAAAGCATTGGCGCAGCCCACCCGCAAACCCAAAACCCCAGATTAGCCAATTTGATAGCGATTCCGATAATTGAGTTCAAATTCAAAGAATTAATCATAGTTACCGCACAAATAAAAGCATATTTTTTTATGGCAAACACAAAAGGAGTTCATGCAAGAACAATGAACACATCCATCATCATCTTTGTTGCTTTTCACCCATCGTCGTGACCTTCATTTCGCACCACCATCGATGCCATCGTTGACACTTGTTCCAACTCCAGCATCGATGCCATCGCTGACACTTGTTCCAACTCCGGCATCGATGCCATCGCCGGCACTTGTTCCAACTCCGGCACCAAAAGCATCACCAACACTGTTTCCAACTCCTGATGGGAAAACATTACCGGCACCGAAACACCATCGGGCACCGCTAGCATCCTCCTCCTCAAGATGTTTCTCCTTGCCATATTATGCCATTGTTTGGTGATGTCATCCATGTCATCGCGGTTCAATGTCATGATCCTATTTTACTCGGCAAGAAGCTTGGTCGTGGCTTTGATCTCATCGGCAAAGATTCCTCTCCCTGAGCAATTGCCACTTCTCTTGCTTATCTTGTGCCTTCTTCTCCGCCAACTCTTTTTTTGCCTCAAATTTCTTTGCCAACATCAACTCATTTGATTGCACCATGGCATCTATCTTGTCCCTCAAGGCCGATGCCTCGTTTTCCCTCTTAATCTTCTCCCTATTGTCTTCTTGTCTCCATCGGGCTTGTTCAAGTTTCGTGGGCCATCATCATCTTCATCATCATCCATGTTCGTGAGTGAACCTCTCTTCGGTGGGGATTCTCTCTCAATCAACTCCCACCTCTCACATTTTTTAGAAATTCCCAACAATGCTCTAGTTTAAAGAATTTGCCTTCATAAGCTTCCATGTCTTTGTATCTTTGTTGGGCAATTTTGTCCTACACAATTAAACCAATGTCAAATGATGCAATCAATTGAAATGCTACAAATGATTTGCACAACTTGGGATGTGAAAACGAACTCACATAGTCCGATTCCACAGTTCCACTTGGAGGTGCATTGCGAACTTGCTCCAAGCAAGTTGCCCAACGGCTACAAATCGGCTTGATCACGTCCCAACAACCTTGGAGTGACCGAAAGGTGCATGAAGTCCTATTGGGATACCTTGCCATCATGGATAAGAATTGATCTTCAATCCTTTGCCAATACCTCTTGGCAGTTTGAGATGTGCTGATGCACGCATCAAGAGACACTGCACTCCAAGCCTTGATCAACATTTGGTGTTTGAACTTTGTGTAGTTATTCAATCTTGCACCTTTTTTGCTTGCGATTGGTCATACACCCCCTCGTTTATCTCCTCCACCTCATCTTCACCACCATGACCATCCACGCCACCATCCATTTCATTGTAACCGAATTCAGCGATCGGGGCTTGATCGACATTGACGGTGTTGGTGTCCAATAAGTTGACGAATTCGATAGTGGCATAGTTTGAACCGGCGCTACAACGAGTATCGTCAAGTCACGAGCTACCGCAATGGCGAAATGCAAAGCAAGTAGAAGAAATCGAAGAAGCATACCTTCCGGCCATTTCATCGAACACCTCGCTTGTGGTGGAAGCAGCGCCTTTCAAGCGTATCGTCATGTTACCTCTTGCGGGGGCGGAATGAGGGGATGAAGTGGCCGGCCTTTTCATAGGAACCTTCTTGCGCTTCATGCCCGAAACCTTGCTCTTCTTCCCCGGCAACGACCGGGCAGACCGCTCGGCGACGATGCTGGGCGCACGTGGCTTCCCGGCGGGGCCCGCCAGATTCCCCCCTGCACGACAACGTTTCCCTGCTGCCTGCCGATGGGCGCGGTGGTGCTTAGAACGACGAGGTGGGCGACTTGGCCGACGACAAGATCTGCTGGAGGTGTTCGCGTGTGCACGACCTCGACGGTGATGGGGGACGGCTGGGAGGCTTCCATGGCGGCGAAGAATGGCCGTGAAAGATGGACCAGAGCGGACGGAGACGAGGCAATGGTGGCGAAGGGGGTTGGAAGCGGGTACGGACGCGTGGAAATTTCCGTCCCGCCAAGTCTCGCTACAGATAAGGGGCAAGCTCGGGTCGGCCTCCCACCCTGTGAATCTAGTGGTTGATGCAAACTTTTGTCGCGCCCCGCAATTTTTTCCAGGCCGCGACCCGATACGGGGTCTGATGCAAGTTTTTTCGTGCAAACCCGTATTTTGACGATTATTTTACGGGTCGATGTATTATAGGGATTGTGCTCTCTAAGAGCATCTACAATGCGCCGACCCATTTCATCCGCCCATGTCCGTTTGGGTCGCCGCAGACGAAATCAGGCGCCCAACACGCCGACCCATACCCAAATCGCGTTCGCTTGGTGTCCGTGCCGACCCATTTCAGGCCCAAATTTGGGCCGGATTTGCGTCGGTGCGGACGCCCAGCGGACGCGTTGCGCGTCCCCTCGTGTCTGCCTCGGCCCCACTTGTCGGCCGGCCAACCGCCCCTGGTCGTATTAAATGCGACCATCTACCTACAGGGCCCGTCTGTCAGTGGGTGGAAGGTGGCAGTGGGTCATCCTTTTTAATCTGAAGCGTGCACGCGGGGCCGGCCTCATCCACTTCCCCTCCCGTCCACATCTGACCACTCTCGCTCCCCCGATGGCGACCACGAAATCCTAGCCAGCCAGCCAGGTAGCGGCCGCCATGGGCTTCTTCAGCAAGGGAAGGGCAAGCTCACCCCCGACGCAAGCTCGTCTAGGACGCTGGTGCCACCTCGCCGCTTTGCGCCACCGCGGGAGCGCGTGTACATCCCAATCCACCAAGCTCGGTGGCACTGACAGTACAGGTAAGCTCTGCCCTACCCAGATGTCAACCTCCCCATGGTTGGCACCTGGACCCCGACCGCATCCCCATCCTAGCAGTGTCGCGGTCTGCGCATGCACGCGAAGGAGGTCCGCCGGCGGCACGAGCTCCTCACTCCGGAGCAGCGGCGCGATCCGACGTACGCGGCCGACTCCCCTAAGTAGGAGGTTTGGTTCACCGTCGAGCACGAGCAGGAGCGCCTCCACGGCGCCTAGTTTGATCCGGCCATCCCTCCATCACCCCCTGAAGTGAAGCTAGAGGAGTAGGAGGAGGAGGCCGCCTACCAGGCCGCCCTCGAGGAGGCAATGACCTACGCCATTGAGGAGAGCAGGCGCGAGGAGGAGGCACGCTGGGAAGGACTCGAAGAAGCCCTCGTGCTGTCCGTGGCGGACGACTACGTCGTTCCCCCTCCTCCTCCAGCTCCACCGGCCGCTCTGGCGATCCGCGAGCCCAAGGCTGAGGCCGAGGAGCGCCAGCCAAAGAACTACAAGTGGACCGGCCAGCTCCGGGAGTGGGTGTCCGTGCCTCCTGTCTGGTATCATTACAGGAATTAGGCAGTTTGCCGTCAGCCATCCCGGACGGCAAAGGCATGCATCCCGGATGGCAAAGGCTTTAATGTCCGCCAGTAGACGGCCAACCGTCTGGCTGAATAAGACCTTTGAATCTTTGCCGTCGGCCAGCGGACGGCAAAGACCTTTGAATCTTTGTCGTCGGCCAGCGGACGGCAAAGGGCCTGGACGACACACGTGGCACCTTAGCTCTGTTAAGGACTTAACGGCGTGCTTTGTCGTCCGCTGGCCGATGACAAAGACCTTAGTTCTTTGTCGTCTGCTAGCGGACGGCAAAGAACCCACCTAGGCCAGCCCCAGGTTGCACAGGTAGCTGCCACGTGGCATCTTTGCCGTCCGCTGGCCGACGGCAAAGCTCTATGTCATCCGCTAGCAGACGACAAAGTGGCTATATAGCCCCTGTTTTTTTCTGTTTTTTTCTTAAAATCATTCAATTTGACAGAATATCACATATATATCCAACATATCAACAATACAAGTTTCCAACAAGCATACCAAGAATAAGTTTCAACAAGCATACCAACAATAAGTTCCAACAAGCATACCAACAATAAGTTCCAACAACATATCCAACATATACAAGTTTGGAACAACATATCCAAAACAAGTTTCCATAAACAAAAAGGAAGCAGAAGTAGAATAGTACACTCCATCAATGCAAGCTTCCTCATCTATAGCAAATGTGCAAAGTAGGAAAGATGAAAGTTGGAAGAAGAAGAAGACTAGCTATAAGAAAAAGAAGAAGAAGAAGAAGAATTGTACCGAGGCTTCGGATTATCCACCCCACTACTAATATTAATCTTCATCATCTATATATGCTCTGGGATCAATAAATGCATAATCATCATCACTATCAGTAATGACGTGCTCATCAGCATCATCAATAAATGCATCAACATGTGGAAGGCCTCTATGTAATCGGTCAAACATTGCCAGGTCATCCGCAGCAGTAACCTCTTCTTCTTCCGTCTCTTCTTGTTCCTGCTCAGGGGTGAATTCGGGTTCACTGTCGCTGTCGACCTCAATGTTCTGGGGTGAAGTAGAGTGGTTCTTGAAATTTTTTTTGGAAACATGTGTTTCTTGGAAGAATTCTCCTTCATATGTGTCTGGGTTAATATGAGGTTCATAATCATCTTCATTGAGGGGAGGTGGTCTAAAATGTGGCGGCACATCATAAACGACATCCCAGCCTTTCAAATTTGGATCCGTTTGGTAGGCCCATGGTAGATAGAAAACTTGGGTCGCCTGTTGAGCCATAATATAGACATCGGGAACATCTAAATGGGTGCTTTGTTTGATTTCGACTAGCCCTATATGTTCATGGGTCCTTCTAGTCTCCTTTGGCTGGAACCAATAACATTTGAAGACTATGACGTTTGGTGGGTTTTCACCAAAGAATGTAAGTTCATAAATTGCTTCAACTCTTCCATAATACTCGACCCCTCCTTCGCCGACAGCGGAGACACAACAATTTGTAGACTTTCGGTCGGCCATAGATAGCTCTTTGTCAAATGAAGGGACCTTAAAGTCAAAACCATTAGCGACTTTTCTCAATTCAGAGTCCATAGACTCTGCATTAGCCTACACGTTTAATACGAAAGGATTGTTGCATTAGCCGCAAGCTAGGCGAAGAAATGAAATCATCTAATTAATGGAAATTACCATTTGCTTGAACCAAGAGATGAAACCGGGATAGCCGCCTCCATGCTTTACCAGAAGCTCATACTCTTCGATGGAATCCTTTTGGATCACCGCTCCATCCGAGAATTTAGCGACGTATCGACTGTATCACATATCCAGGAATATATAAGAGCATTTCAAAGGAATTAGAAGTTGCGAAACAATGTATCGAGAACTTAGTCGATGTACGGCCGCACTTCTGTTAGGTTGTTGAAGATATACAACGAAATGGTCCGCCATTCTTCGACATCCAACCCTATTGATTTCGAAACACCGGCTGGTGCAAGCTTCCCTTTGAATAGGCTGAGGTTGGATCGACCGTTTTCACGGTCGCCATCATCTTACTGAGGCTTCGGATTATGCAAATGATGATTCTTGGCTTTGTAGTGTGTTTTCACGAAGTTTGCCGCCTCCTCAGTAATGAATGCCTCGACCATCGATGCTTCAACTCTACGTTTATTTTTACATTTTGCTCGAAGCATCTTCTGCATCCTCTCAGTTGCGAAGCACCAACGATTTTGCACGCCCCCCCCCCAATCTTGCCTCAATCGGGAGATGCAAAATCAAATGCTGCATTGGATTAAAGAAGCCCGGTGGAAAGATCTTTTCTAACTTGCAGATCAACTCCGACACAAACTCTTCCAGTTCGTCTAGCACGTCAGGCGATAGTTCTTTCGCACAAAGAGCACGAAAGAAATACTCAGCTCTACCAGTACTAGCCATTCATCCTCAGGGATAAAGCCACGCAACATCACCGGCATTACCCGCTCAAGCCATATGTGCCAATCATGACTCTTGAGACTGAATATTTTCAATTTGTCAAGACTCGCTCCCCTCGTTAGATTCGTTGCATACCCATCGGGGAACATCAACTGTATTTTCACCCAAAAGAGCATTTCCCTCATAGCTGGCCTTCCAAGATTGAACCATGCCTTTGGCTTCCTCTAGTTCTTCTTTCCTTTCGGTTGTCGCATGTTTTGTAACGGTCTATCACATAGAGCCTCCTAATCGACTCTAGCCTTAGGATTATCCTTCACTTCCCCTCTATGCCGAACAATGTACCAAAAAGGGCCTCGGCGATATTCTTTTCAGTGTGCATCATGTCGATGTTGTGTGGGCAAAAGAGGTCTTTAAAGTAAGGCAGATCCCACAAACATATCTTGTGAGTCCAGGCGTGTTCCGTATTATACCCTTTGAAATACCCTGGACGATCTGGATCTGGCTCGAGAGCGTTTATCTGATCCAGGATCTGTTGGCCTGTCAACGCAGGTGGTGTAGTGTTTTTGACAACTCTACCTTTGATGAAATTCTTCTTGTCTTTTCTGAGCTTATGGTCAGGATCCAGGAACTGTCTATGCATGTCGAAGCAAGAAAACTTGCGACCCGCCTCCAGCCAACGAAACTGAAGAGTTGCCTTGCATGTGGGGTACGGAAACCTTCCATGCACACACCAGCCAACGAATAGCGAATATGCCGGCAAGTCATGCATCGAGTACATGTACCACACATGCATTTTGAAGTTCTTTTTTGTAGCGGCGTCATATGTCTTGATCCCATTATCCCAGGCTTCTTGCAATTCATCCTTAAGCGGTTGCATGACACATTCATATTCTTCCCCGGATATTTGGGCCCTGGAATTATCAACGTCAGGAAAATGTTCTTTCTTTTCATAATCTCTCCGGGGGGAGATTGAGTGGAATGACAAATACAGGCCAACAACTGTATTGTGCTGCCATCATACCATACACATTGAACCCATCCATGCTGATGGCAACTCGAGGATGCCTTGCATCTGCCGCTTTATCCTTATGTAATGCATCGAAGTGCTTCCACGCAAAAGTTTCTGAAGTGTGTCCCAACATCGGATTCCCATCTGCATCTAGTTCTATTCTTTTGCCCAATTTATGCCACGTCATCTGTCTAGCCGTCTCTTCGACCATGAAAAGACGTTGAAGTCTTGGTATGATTGACAGATACCAAAGAACATTAATGGGGATTTTGGTCTGACTCTTTTCACCCATACCATTGTCTACCAGAACATACCTGGAAGCATTGCAAATGGGGCAATAGTTCAAGCCCGCATACTCAGGCCTAAATAAGGCACATCCATTCTCACAAGCATCTATCTTCTCATAGGGCATCTTAAGCGCACGTAGGATTTTGTCCGACTGGTACAGGTTTGGTGGCAATACATGGCCTTTGGGTAGAAAGCGTCCAAATATCGTCATCATCGCGTCGTAGCATTCTCTGTCCAGGTTGAACTGAGCCTTTAGAGCCATTACTTGCGCGATGGCATGCAGCTGACAAAGCTTAGTGTGCTCGTGGAGAGGACGTTTTGAAGACTCCAACATTTCATAAAAGGCCTTTGCATATTCCTCCATCTCATCATCCGAATCCCGAGCATCATCAAAGTCTTGCACCATGTCTTTGATCCCGGTACCATGCTCGTCGGTGCGACGACGAACCACCTCAGCTCTGGCACATTGGGCAGACTCACCATGAAATGTCCAGACCGTATAATTAGGCGTAAAACCCCACTTCTGCAGGTGTTTGATCATTTCAAACTCTGACTTCTTCTTACAGTTGTCGCAATTGACACAAGGGCACCAGGTTGTTTTCTGTCCATTTGCAAATGCGACTCTCACAAACTCCTTGGTTTTTGTTAACCATTCACGGGTCATGTCTTTCTGACTAGTGTGACCGGTGTACATCCACCCACGATCACTCATCTTTCCTAGCTACTGGACACACACAAAATATATACATAATTCAGCAAACCATATTCATCAGTTAATAGAGTTTGTCAGTTTCATTATGTCGACGCAACTTAGACTCTAGTAGGTAAAGATAGGTCCTAATCCCACCCGAGTATGTGTAGATTGGGTTCGTTTTCCCATGCTCCGCTCCGGATCTGACGCACAATTTCGGTAGCACCTCCCCGCTGTTCTCCTGATACACGTCTCGGCAATAAGCAGAGAGGATGTGTACCCCGAGAATAACAGGGAGGCACTGACGAAATTCTGCATCGGATCCGGAGCAGAGCATATGGGAAAACGAACCCAATCTACACATACTCGGGCTGTCCATGGATAACGTTGGACAATTCAAAAGAATCACGGTTATAAATATGCTAATGAATGCATATTTATAGATGTAACCCTTTCAAACTGGAGATGCATAGTGGTCACGCATACTAATGATTGAAGACACCTATAGCTAGCAAGTTTCATCAGCATGAAGACCAGAACAGAGGAAATGGAGGGAGGAGGAGGAGATGTCATTTGTGATCACCCACGAATGCAGAGGGCGGAGCTCGTAGAACGCACGGGGAGGTCGTCGAACACCAGACCCTCGCAGCAACGAAACAACTACACATTTAAATCCACCTGATCAACATAAATATGATGTTCTGTATAACAAAATCGAAAAATATATGACCTAACTCATAATTCACAAATATATGACCCGTGTCGTGTTGGGGTCGGGGTGCCGGGGGTGTCGTGTCGGGGTCGGGGTGTCTGGGGTGTCGTGTCGGGGTCGGGGTGTTGGGGGTGTCATGTCGGGGTCGGGGTGTCGGGGGTGTCGTGTCGGGGTAGGGGTGTCGGGGGTGTCGTGTCAGGGTAGGGGTGTTGTGTCGTGGTTGGGGGTGCCGTGTCAGAGTGTCGGGGTGTCGTGTCGGGGTCGGGGTGTCAGGGATGCCGTGTCGGGGTCGGGTGTCGGGGTCGGGGTTGGGGGCTCCTCTCTTCTTCTTCTACTTCTTCCTCTTCTTCTTCTTCCTCTTCTTCTTCTTCTTCTTCTTCTTCTTCCTCATTTTCTAATTATTCTTATTTTCTTCTCTTTTTTCACAACTAAACCTAAACCTAAAACTAAACTAAACTAAACGTAAACCTAAACTAAAGAGGATGAGGAGGAGCTCACCGCAGGTAGGGGGCTGCCGGTGGAGGAGGAGCGGTGGAGGAGGGGGGAGGCCTGCCGCAGGGGAGAGGGCGGTGCCGCGGGCTTCCTCACGGCCGTGCTCGGGCGCCCGCCGCATGGGAGGGGTGTTGTGGCCGGGGCGGCGGGGGCGTGGTGGGGGTCGGGAGCACGACGGCGGGGCGGGGCGGCGGGGGCGCGATGGGGGCCTGCGGCGGGGGCGCGACGGGAGCGGGGAGCACGGCGGCGGGGCGGCGGGTCGGGGCGGCGGGGGCGCGATGGGGGCGGGTGCGGGGCGGCGGGGGCGCGATGGGGGCGGGTGCGGGGCGGCGGAGGCGGGGTCGCGAGCACGGCGGTGGGGGATCAGCGACAGCGGGGGCGCGATGGAGGGTGGAGCTCGGGGGCGTGACGGGGCCGGCGGCGGGGGCCGGGAGCACGGCGGCGGGTCGGGGCGGCGAGGGCGCGACGGGAGGCCGGGTGCGGGGCGGCGAAGTCGCGGTGTAGGTCGGAGGTGGGGCGGCGGGGGCGCGGTGGGGGGTGGGGGCTGGGCTAGGTCTGGGGAGATGAGAGGCGTGGGGGTGCGCCGTTAGCGGTTAGGTATTCATCTCTTTGCCATCCACTAGCGGACGACAAAGAGGTGGGGTGGTGGGCCGTTACAGTAGTGCCGTCAACTGGACCCCACCCACCTCTTTGCCGTCCGCTCGCTGACGGCAAAGAATCTATGCCGTCAGCTAGTAGACGGCAAAAAGCTAGCTGACGGCAAAGCCCCTCCAGCTAGCTCTTTGCCATCTGCTTTGTGCTAGCTGATGGCAAAGCCACTCTTTGCCGTCTGCTAGCAGACGGCAAAGAAGTGGCAGACGACAAATCTTCTGATTCCAGTAGTGTATATGTGCACAAAGGAGCAGGAGCACAAGTACCTCCTGCACCACAGGTCGCTCGCGGAGCAGATGAAGCTCGAGCGCAGGTGGGCGAAGGAGGAGGAGGCGGAGTGTCGGGAGCGGGAGGATGAGCGAGCCCGTCAGCCTGCGCCGCCGGTGCTGCTGGGGCAGGACACTGCGCAGGCGTGGGAGGTTGCGTTTCCTTGGGCTGGGCCGGCGCCGGAGCTCATCGACCTCACCGCCCCCGACGACGATGCGTAGGGCCGGCGCCAGATGCAGATGAGGGCGGCCGCGTTTTTTTATTTATGTTTAAGTAAGTTTTATGTGGACTTGGCCCGCGTTGACTGGCCTTTAATGTTTAATTATGTTTAATATCGTTCTTTGAACTTTTTTTTTTAAACCGTGCTGACGATTTGTGTCCAACCTGCATTGGACGATTAGCCGACCCATTTAAAAAATCGGACACCAACATTCGCTCGACCAACCGAAACAAACGAAAAGCAAACAAACCGCCCGTTCGTTTAAGTCTCCCAATTGGAATTGATCTAACCACTACTCCCGTTCGAGCGCACGCGGACACCGCAAAACAAAAACATTCCCTCCCACCTCTTCCTGCTCCTCTCGCTCTATAAATATCGCAAGTTCTGTTCTGCTCTTAGCTACCACCAGTGATAGTGATAGCACCGTAGGACCTCCTCAGCTCGAAGTTCGCAAGCAGAGCAAGAGCAGAGCTCACTCCGTCCGTCACTGCACCATTGCGATGAAGGTAATCTGATCGACGATCCGCTACCTCTGATCTATGTATCTGTGGCCTGTCCGTATCTCTTCCGGCATTTAGGTTCTCTCCTTAACATGCTGCTGATGTGTTTATACTTTATTACAACAATGCAGAAGGTGCGGGCGAGGCCCCGGCGTATCCCGGCGTTCGGGGAGTGGAACTACTACGACGACGGTGGGTACGGGTACGGCGATGGCGACGGCGACTGGCCGGCCACCCAGACCCAGTACTTGGACTCCGCCATGCAGGCCGCCGCCGGTCTGGTCATCGCATTGCCGGCTTCACCAAAGCCACCCAAAAAGGTGAGTCGAGCATGCATTCTTACTCAGCAAGAACACGGACTCTTGCCTTATGAGTTTTGCTACTGATTTTTGTAAACAACAGAGGTAAATGTGTTTGTGCAGAGCTTAGTACTCCTTAAAATGTCCATAGTTTGAGAGATACACAGAGCTGCTCCAGTGACAATGCCGTTACTTTCTCTGTAACCACTGTGCTCTCTATTACCAGGCGGTGAAGTGGAGCGACAGCGGTACGCTGGAGGTGGACGGGGAGCGGAGGCAGAAGGTGGTGGTGGGTCTGCGCGAGGAGCACGGGGCGAAGAAGCAGCAGGGTAAGCCCATAGAAATTTACCTCAAAGTGTCTGACGCCGCCGCCGACGCCCACCGCACCGCCGGAAGCTACACCAAAACTCGCAGGGCCAGGGCGGTCAAAGCCGTGGACGAGGACCTCTACGTGATCCCGCCGGACATGCTCTGCCACAACCACCCACGCGTAAGTGCCTGCCCAAAACCTGAATGATTTGCCGTGTTTACTGCTCAATTATGGTCTTATCTTACTGACATACTCTGGTGGTACTGCATGTTTCACTGTTTAGCTATGGTATTACTTATTATCTTACTGAGGAGCGTTTATTGGCTCCAACGGCCGCAGAAGGGGCTGACACAAAGTGCTTAATTTAGTGGTGGCACTGTGTAACCGGGGTCTTATCTTATGACTGACGGGTGTTTTATTCCATTCCTTCGTGCAGAGGAGGGTGACGAAGAGGCTGTGGATCATCGGGTGCCTCGGCTGCGTCTCCTCCGCCTAGGGATCACAAACCATCTGTCCTCGGCGTGCGTGTCGCAAAGCCATGGGCCATGATGCTGTCTCACGCCATGTCAAACATCCCCTCTCTCTCCCTCTCTGTGTGAACTGTAGTCCTGGTATGCGTTTTTATTAGGACGGACGGACGGATGGAGACGGCGACGTGATGTGCGGCAGGCAGCGTCATTTCCCCGTGCCGAACGACCACTCGAGTGCGTCTTTCCCGATGGGCTTTGCCGCTCGATGTGTCCGTGGAGTTGGAGACTTGTTCCGGGCCTGTCGAGCCGCATGCATGAAAAGATACTACTGGAAAGAAAGCAGGAGCCATGGCGGTGCTGTCTTGTTCTGCACGACTCCGTCCGGATCTCTTTCAGTTAATCCATTATTAGTCTTTCGATGTCTTTGTGTTAGCTTACGACGTAGGGCGTGATTGCGTGCTGATTCTTCACTGATTGATCACACGATCGCCGGGTCCGCTAGTCCGTGACAACATACTAATCCTCATTACGTACTTCATAATAATTATCGTGATATTTTTTTAACATAATACAGACGCAAACGTTTACATACACGCGCATACACTCATCCATACGAACGCGCACACACGTACGTCATATCCCCGTGAGTATTTTCGAAAGACTGAGTCGACATATCATTTTGAGATTTACGAAATTATTATAGACGCCTCATTGTCGACGAAAACGTCTCTTCCCACTGAATACGTATCGTCAAAAATGCTGAAATAAATCCAGGAATATTCGAGCATCAGTATTTGAATTCTGATAGACTAAAATACCTGTCTCTCTAACCATACAACCACACGTTGATTCGCTAATCATGTTAGTTTTAATTATGCTTTTGCGGACATTCAGGCACAAGGCGAATACCATCCGCCCGCCTACATTCCTAAAAGCATGTGTATGCAACGAAATACTGTTTTGTTTCAACCAAACAAGGTTGGAGATGACAACATTCGCACATTTTGCATTTCAAGACCAAATATTTCTATCTATCAAACAAATCCAAAGAATACATATACATATTTGTTTTTTTCGAGTGAAAATATAGATATTTGTTATTAGGGCATCTCCAACCCTGACCCATAAATCAGACACAGTTACATCCGCGGACAGGTTAGGACCATGCCGCGGACGGTGATGCGGTAGCCGGCCATTCACCCATATCCACATGCATTTCAAACAATATTTTAATAAACTGGACGAATTTCATCGAACACGACGAAATTCAACAAAGTTTAGACATAATATACATAAAACGAATGATATTTTATTCGTTTAACTAAACAAGGCCTCAACACTCAAAACAATTATAGAAAATAGCACAATTCATCCATCCAAATATCTCTACTACAACGATTGTTTAAATTCAACGAGGTATAGCTACGGCATCAGACGATGAGGGTGCGGATGAAAGGGAGGGGGAGCAAGGGCGGAGTGAAAAAAATGATTATCGACAATGTCCCGTTTAGGAAAAATAGACGTCCGAACCAGTCCACAGGCGAATAAGGTACCTTCTTGAATGACAAAACACGTCCGGACAGCTCGGTTTGGACAGATGTAGCTGATTTGAAGATCATCGTTGGAGATGCACTAGCTCATTCTTAAAAGAATACTACTATGATGACCGCGTGCATTAAAACAGGAAACTTGAACCGCAACACTCTCGTCAATCATTTTTACCCAGGTCAAAATGATCTTTTATTTTATAAAAAATACGGAAGTAAGGTTTGGAAAAATATCTATTTTGAAGAAATCTTTATGCGTAGAAATATGTTTTCTTTCTCTAAATTTTGTGAAAATGGGTCCTGCCGTTCTAGTGTACCTAGGTTATGTATTTTCTTTTGAATCAATCAGCTGTATACTGATATGTATATTGATCTCAATTCAGAAGAAATTGAACCGATCTATGTGTGCCCAGGTTCTTCCGTAAGTCAGATCTGGGCGTTGAAACTTGAAAGATCCCACATTGACGCATCCATGATGTGTATGAAATTCCGGAAGCTGGGGTGAATAGTCAAAACGGTGACATCATGACATGCCTAGGAGGTGACTACTTGAGTGATGCATGAAATTTGGGAAGCTCTGACTGAATAGCAAGAGAGTGATGTCGCGCCCAAGGTGCGCCATTGATGTGGTGACTACTTGAGTAGTGCCGCCTCTCTCTTTTGGTATCTTCTTTCAGATGCATCCTTTTGATCTTTCCCGATGTATGGAATTACGGTGCGTGATTGACTGACCGGAGAAAGGCAATGAGTACTAGAACCGGTAGCCAGTCTGTCATACGACTTGCGCCCAGCCCAGGGGAAAGGAGGAACTGATCCTGCTAGTTACTATCTGGTTTTGGTGGGTGCCACTAATTATCATCCAATCTCTTGTATTTAGCAGCTTGACACCCTCATGACAGACTCATTGCGCGATTATCCCTTTCAACGAGCTTAATTATTGCTGAATCACAAGTTCACAACGGCACTGTGCTACCAGCTACCATTTGGAAGTTTTGTTGGTTGGTGCAGAAACCCTAATTTTAAGACCAGCACGAACTTTTCTTGCAATGTGGATGAACATGGAACCCGAAAATATTGTGGCCATCTCGGGGTGCAGCTTTTCTCCGGCAGCTCTCCGTAGAAGAAGCGCTGTTGGTCCGGTCTGCGGCACCGCCCTGTTCAAAACAGATCATCGCCTTTACAGTGTCATTGTCCACGTTGCCGGCATGTGTCTTGAGGTTTCTCCGGTCTAGGGTGCAGCAATCATGAGAGCGTGGTGCCAAGAGTGATCTTGAGATGCCAGACTCTTGGCCTAAACGCTGCAGGGTGAGGCTAGCTAAACACATTTGTACTAGGGTCGACATAGATCTGCGCGTTGGCTGCAGCAGGTCTATGGGGATAGCAGTTGGTGTTGCACGGCCAAGACTATCTTGTTCAGATCAGATCAGAGTGGTGTAAAATTGGACGACGGATGCAGACACCAGGAAGACTATCCATGCGTAGTGCCATGCGTCCTTCGTAGACACAATTTTCCTTTTACAAAACAGCTGTACTTGAGCAATCTGTTAGACACTACAGCTCCAGGTTTCTAGTGGAAACATATCTTCTATTCATAAATAGTTACAACCCACTTGCTATTTTTCCTAGACATGCAGCTATGCCACAAGAATAAGTCATGCATGCAAGTCATAAATTACATTGTTTTTGCACTACTCAATGCATGCAAGCACCACATCATCAATCCATGCATGTTACTTACAAGTTTTTTTTTATTAGATTTTCTATTGAAAATATATGTGTTTGCCGGTTGCACCATATCTATGTAGTTTACATTCACATTGACATTCTTTTAAGAGTAATTCATTTTTATACCCTTTGTATTTTCTTTGTTTTTAAACTTACATTTTTCTTTCTGTTAGTTATAGATATTTTTAGCAACTTTTATGCATTATTTTAGCAAGTTTTCTGCGGCAACGCGTCGAGGGATCATCTGGTTAGTTTAGTTGCCGGCCCATTTGCAAAAGAGAAAGAACATATGCCATATGCACCTCGGTTTAGTCTCTTTTTTAAAGAAAATACCTTGATTTAGTGATTTGGATATAAATTTTAGCTACTGCCAAACAAATAAGGTTTTTTGCACCTTTGCATCGATACATCGCCTGAACACTTTGACGGATGATTTCTCTATACCCATTAGTAATAATAGGTAGGTTGATATTTTCATCCGGGCCGATAGACAGCGCCCTTAGCTGTTTTTCTCTTCCCTTTTTAAAAAAAGAATGCAAGTAACGTGAATCAAACTCAAGACATCTTCGTTAAGGAGGGCAATAATAACCAACTAGGACATCCTAATGCGTGTACGTATTTACTTTGTTTTTTGTTTTCTTCTACTTCAGTTCATGGTTGGGCTGACCCATTGTTGAATCGGTTCTTTTATAAAAAAAAAAACGTTTCCTTTTTTCTTTTTCAAGAAATGCTCCTGCTTACAAAATTTAGTTCAAAATTTTAAAAAGTGTTCACCTGGTCTTTAATAAAGTACAAATATTTGCATTTCTAGAGAAAATGTACAAATATGTCAAAATAATTGTTCGTGTCTTTCAAAATTGCTCAGAATGTCATAACACGAACATATTTTAAAAAGAGCAAAACCAAATTTGAACAGAACATATTTTAAAAAGGGCAAACACAATTTAAACCAATTTATTTTGAATTTCCACGAATATTATTTTGTATTTTTGTAGATTTTTTTGAATACAAAAATATTTTCTAAATTCCAAATAAATTTTGACAGCACGAACATTATTTGAAAATGCAGAAATTTCAAAATTACGAAAACATAGAAAGGTGCCTTGCAATGATGATACAAGGCCCTAGAAAAAATTGGATCCATTTTATTGATATGAAAAAAGTGAATCCAAACTTGCCCTACCGCGCTACCCAAACCGCCACCTTTAAACATGGTCTCCTTCTTGCCATGCATGTAATGAAAACAAATTTTGCGAGCATGTGGGCATACTCATGGCAGGAATCCATGCAAAATTTGAAGGAATTCGAACATCGAACGCGCATTACGTCTCGTTTGGCTAGTGTTTTAGGGTTTTTTCACCGGAAAAATCCTACAAAATGCATAAAATAATAGAACGTGAAATTTATCATTGATGCTTAGCATGATGATGCTAGAGTGTGGCAAAATTTTTGGTCCATTTTATTGATGTGAAAAAATGCCTTTGGACTTGACATGCCGGCCTACCCGAACCATCACCTTTGAAGACGGTGTGCTTCTTGCTTTGCATATAACGGCACAAAATTTTACCAGCATGTGGGCATTCTCATGGAAGGTCTCCATGATAAATTTGAAGGAATTCAGACCCCAAACGCAAGTTGCATCACGTTCGGGTAGTATTTTAGTTTTTTTTCACAAGAAAAAAATATAAAAATGCATAAAATATTATAACTCAATGGAATTTGTCATGCATGATTGACATGGTGATCCTGATGTATGAAAAAAATCAGGCCCATTTTATTGATGCGGAGAAAAAGTGCATCCAAACTTGCCTTACCAGCCGACCTAAACCACCACCTATGGTGTGCTTCTTACCATGCATGAAATGACATCAAAATTTGCAAGCATCTGGTCATGCTCGTAGCAAGTCTCCAGGTAAAATTGGAAGAAATCCGGACATCGAATGCACGTCACGTCACGTTCGGCTAGTGTTTTAGGGTTTTTTCACCGAGAAAACCCTAGGAAATACATAAAACATCGAAACTCCGGGCATGTTTGGTTGCCTGCATTAGGGCTAACCTAGCCCGCGCGAGAAGAAGCTGGGCTGTTTGATTTGTTGTGTTCGCTGTTGGGCCTGCATTGCACGGAACTTAAAAGCACGTGTGGGCCTAGCTTGTTGGACACACTCAGATCGACAGTTTCTTGCGAGTCAGGCCGAGCTAAGTCACATCAAGTGCACATGGGCGGGCCCTGCATGAGAGGAGGCTGGAGCGATACGAGCTATGTATTTACTTCTTCCTCTACCCCCACTCAGCTACTCCCTAATCTCTTTTCTTTCTTCTCCCCTCCAATCTACACAACGGTGTTTGGATTCAAGATAAGCTCTATATAAAAAAGATACACATCGATATTACGGTTCCATTTTGTGATTGGCTCATAGTTTCATCAACCGTAAATGCTCAATCTTTTGTTCACGTTTGGAGCTATTCTGTATGAATTTTGTCAAACTCGTCACATACAGTCGGCCATTTGAAGTTTCCTTTAACCGACAACTTCATCACGTAATTCCACACAAAATTTCTCTTGCAAGTTTTCTATTTCAACAATCCTATTGTGCTCAAGCCGCAATTACGCGCACACGGTATTTATTCTCCAGTATGCTTTGTCTCAGAATCCTCCTATTCGTCCCTTTCGATGCTGATGCTGTTTCTCTTGACCTCCTTGCCCGCATCCTACTACATTGAAATCGTTTTCGGCATCGGTCATCTTGGCCTCATCTCTCTCGTCCTAGTGCACTAACACTGCCATGGCGTGAGCACTGCATTACTCGTCCTCTGTTCACCGTCTTCGTGCAGACTTTTCCTGCAACGACGAGACTAGCAACTAGTTCGTCATGCCGTCGACGGGGTCACTTGCGCACGAATCCGTGGATGTCGTTTCGAACGCGGCGCCATGACCACCGTCCCTCGAAATCGTCATGTTCCGACACACACTGCATTTCTCCTCCCCAGTCCTCTGCCTGAGCTCTCCTCCGCACATACTTTCTTGCGTCGACGACGCTTGGGCAACTGGTTCGCCACGTCGTTGATAGGAATACTCGTCCAACACTTCGTGCTCATCATGTCGGACGCGGTTGTGCGGTCACCGTCCATCGCATTCGCCATGGTCCGAAACGCACTGCATTTCTCCTCCCCCGTCCTCTTCTTCAACGCTCCTCCGCATAGACTTTCTCCGCGACAGTGACGGTGGAAACTAGTTAGCCGCGACACCAACAAGAATGCTCGCCCGAGACTCCGTGCTTGTCGTGTCGGACGCGGTGCCACAACCACCGTCCACCACAGTCGCAAGGCACGGTGAAACTGTGTGTGCTAAGTATAAGTGTTAACTCTTAATCATATCTCGCGTATACAACCAAACACCTTGTAGTTGCGTGAACCGAGCCAATGCAGGCAACCAAACACTATGCCAAAATTGCTTCCCTAGTGTGTGAGGCTTAGATTAGGGCAATCAAGCAATGTGCATATGTCAGTTTATAGCCAGTATTTCCTCACCTAGGCTCCGGCACCAGAACGGTAGCCAAACACGCCCTCAATAAATTTTCTCATGGATGCTTGGCATGGTGATGCCAGTGTGTGGAAATTTTTGGGTCCATTATATTGATATGAGAATTTTTTGAAAAAGAAAAGGAAAAAAACAAGAATGGAAAAGAAATAAAAAACATACAATATAAACCGGTCACTGATTGATATATTTTTATTTTTATTTTCTATTTAATAGATGTTCAGAAATTTTAAAGTGTTTTTTATGTGAGTGTTTTCTATTTAAACGATAATTTTTTTAAACAAACAATTTTCTATTTAATAAATGTTCAAAATTTGGATTATATTGATGTGACCATTTTTCTGTTTAAAACGGTTTTGATATAACTATACAATTTTAAAAAAAATGCGAATATTCATGAACAAAATTTAAAAAGCAAACATTTTTTTTAAAATAACAAATTTTATAAGTGTGAGCATTTAAAAAAAAAGATAAAAAGAATGAAAACCGAATTAAAAAAGAATAAAAACAGTGATAAAAGTAGAAGAAAACGAAAAAGTAGAAGTAAATAGACACCTGCATTATGATGTCAAGTTGATTCGTGTGCTTCTCATTAGACCAAGAGGTCTTGAGTTTAATAGATAAAAAATGGGTACAATGTCTCGTATGTGTCACATATTCAGGCCTCTTTGCTCCATTATATGATAGGCTAGACCTGCTGAGTGTCATTCCTTTGCACATGGAGGAGCGAGCGAGCCACGGAGTGCACGGCCCATTACATAGCATAGTGTAGATTTTTTGTACGGTTTTCTATCAGTTTTTGGGAACCGGATTTTCTGCTAGTTTCAATTACTTGTTTATTTTGTTTTGTTCTGATAAATTCACAAATTTCAAAAAATGTTGATTTTTTTATAATTTGTTCATTTTAAAAACTATTTATTTCTTCGAAATATATTTGAATTATTTTTTTCATGTTTTCAAAATATTCAGAATTTAAAAAAAACTAAGCCAGTTTTATTAGTAATTGTTCATATTTACAAAAATATTCATATTTAAGCATTAATCACTATTTCGAAAAAAAATCCTCAAAACTATGTGTAACTATTAAAATGTTTAGAATTTATAAAAAATCTCACTTTTTCAAATGTTATTTGAGTTCCGAAAAAAATTCTTCATAATTTCAAATTTTGGTTCGTATATATAAAAAATCATGCATGATTTTTTTTCAAAATAGTCAAAACACTGCTTGTGCTTACGAAAAATGTAACCGCGTTGCAACATAGTGCTACAGTGTACCTGGCAATCGTAAAACGAGCTGGCCTAGTCAGGGCGCTGTTATGCGTCCCGCTGCCACTGAACACATCGACCGGCATATAGAAGGTCCCGCCAAATTGAACACAACTTGCTTGTTCGGTTTCAGATCACTCCTGCCTTCGGCGCCCAACCAATCACCTGCCACTTATTTCGATAAAGGATGTTTTATTGTTTAAAGATTTAAGTATTACCATTCACGTCTGTATAAATAAGACGCACACATCCAAATCAAATCTAGTCCCAAAAAATAGAAGACAAAGTATACGTATTCAGACTATAAGACGTGTAAATTGTGGGAGAACCATCCTTAAAATCGTGTTGTCATCTATATTGGATAAAAGTTCCCTTCATGATGCTCTTCAAATATGTATATATTTTCGTAAACATATCTTGATTCTTCACGTGTTATAGATACACCTGCCACTTTGGCAGCTAACCGTAACCCGATGTCTTGTCGTCTCGTCGCTCTAAATTGTGAAATCGCCTCGTCGCTCTGAACGGAGCCCGTACAGTAGATTCACGCAAGTCATCAACCGCTCCACTACAAAACACTTTCCTTTAATGATTATGTACATTGTTAACTATTTTTTTGTCTCATAATATAAGACGTTTTTAAAACTACATTAGTATTAAAAAATATCTTGCAATATGAGACGGAAGGAGTACTATTTGTGCATTAAACGTAAGACATTTTTGCTGTTAAAAGAGGGAATAATAGTCACGAGGCAGTCCACGTCGGAGATAAGAAAATAGCATTAGTCGGGTCAAATCAAAGCATGAAGGGGCCATGCTTGTTCGTTTAGCGCGGTGCCAATGCAAGCTATGTAAGAAACATTCTGGCAGGTAGGAAGAAGGGAGAGGCGGTCTTGGCCCGGCCCTTTGATTTGCCCTAGATAGCAGTTTCGTAATTTTTAAGGACATGTAAAATGGTTGATAAGATAGTTTTATCTTAAGTTTTGCTTGTAATTTAGAGATGACAAAAAAAAATCTATAATGGGTCATCTCTTAGCCTTATCTTTAATAACTAGTTGTTTCTAAAAACATGATCAGACATATTGTGTTAAGAGATCACCTCTTGTTTTCTCTTAAATAAGAGAAGACAAAGCCTTTTTTATGAGTTCTCTCTCCTCCACCTCATCATTTATCTTACGTGTCACTCCTAAGATAGCATCATTGTACAAGCCCTAAACGGCTAATTAGCAGTCGCCTCTGGATAATAATGCACACCATGATCTGTAGAGATGCATTGTTTGGCTTCTTATTAATTCCTATACATGGTCTAATGTGTCGTGCTACTGCCGGTTGTTAATTCTATGTTGTTAGAGCATCTATAGCCTAACCGCCTATACCTTCCTTAAGCGTCCGGACAAGCCGCCCGATCACTGTCCGGTCACAAAAATTCAATCCAAACGGGCCTCTCGAACCAGTCTCAAACGCTCGGACTGATCGGCACCCCTCATTATCAGCCCGCACGCCGCCACGTCGGCCTGACGGCATGGCCTCACGCGGACTCGCCCGGAAACCCGACAGCCTGACATCCGCCTCGACCGGTGCCACAGTGTGAAACCGTTAGTCTCCTCTCGCACTTCCCTCTCCGAGCAGAAGGGTCCGCCGGCTCATCAGCACCTACGCGCAGCTGTTGTCGGAGCGGCGTCGGGAAATCGAGGCGGAGTACCACGCTCGCCGCGCCGCCCACATCGCTACGGGTCTCCTTTCGAACTCGCCGGAGACGAAGGAGAAGGTGAAGGAGGAGGGGGAGTCGAAGACAATGAAGGAGGAGGAGCCGGAGCAAGAGGCTCCCGGCTTGACCATGGCGGAAGCGGATGCAGAGTTCGCCGTTGCCCAATCGGACGAGATGACGAAATAGCATGTCATCCTGGATTCCATCCAGGATGAGGCCGAGGTGGAGGCCAACCGCCGGGTCATCCGACAGAGACAGGCGGAGGCTAGCGCCCTCTTCGACGAGCTGGAGGCCGAGATCAAGGCCGAGGAAGCCGCAGCGCTGGCGCCGGAGGGGACGGACCTGCGGCTGTCGCACATCTATCCGTTGAAGGGGACGAAGATCATCAACATCTCCGACGAAGAGTAGATAGCTCTTCATGTAGTACATAGGTTTTATTTAGTTGTATGTTTTTATATGGATTTGTGGAAAAAAATATAAGATGTTCAGATGCAATGGGCTTAATGTGAAACATGACCGGTCAGTATTCGCAGGCGTTTAAGGTGCCGGATTTACAAGGTCCGACTGTAGATGTTCTTAAACCCTAGAGTACTCCCCTTCCCTCCATTCTTGTTCTTCCGCTGCTCTTCCCCTTTCTGATCGCATCGGCGTTTGAACGGACAACACGGAAACCAGTCGGGTCGCTGCCATCATCTGTAGCCCGTCCCGTCCCCTCCCTCCCCGGTCCGAACCAAACCCGTCGATTGGAATCAGTCGACTCGAGCGCCGACACACACAGATCATCCCCTCAGCTGACAGGGACGCTCCGCTATTCAGTTACAGATAACTGACTTCTCCCGGCGAGCTGCTGCAGCATCGATCATTTGGTGCAGGGACATGCGGGGAAGCAATCATGTGGCCACATACTTATCAACCTCGTGCGTCACTCACATCCGACGGAGGCAGCCATGCAATGCACTCCCCCACATAGGCCTTCTCCCTCTTATAGTCAATCACGTACACTTATAGAAATGCCAGTGACTAATAGCCACGAGACTGGTCAATTGTTGAGTGCGACGCGAGTTTTCGCCTAGTTATCCGTAATTAACTGAACAATTTTCTTTTGCTTATTTAATAGATGAGGCAATCTTTGCCTCTGTTTAAAAAAAAAATCCAGCCAGGTTGTCGAGCAAGCAAGGGGGAGGCGGTCTTGGGCCGGCCCGTTGATTCGTCCCTGGGTAGCACTTCCCTAAACGGCTAATGTATTACTGTCGGTCGCCGCCGGAGAAAAATGCGCGCGACGATCGGCAGAGATCTAGACTGTTTGGCTTATTAATTCTCTCCCGTTTGTGCAAGTGTTGGTCTAATGTAGAACAAAGATGGCCAGCAAGATGTTCAACTTATTGTTATCGAGGCCTGCTATTGCTATCAATTGTATTTTTCGAAAAGGTGCTGTCAATTGTATGGGTGGGGTTAGCTGAGATCTTGGAATCTATACATGGCGAAAGCCAAATGTCCATTTTGTATACAAAGGCATCGATCACATTAGTTCCAAGCTTAATGATACCGAGGGTTCCACAAAGCCGAAGGTGAGAAAACTATCAAGTGGACTAGAAAAAAAGAAAAGATGTCGTGCTACCGGTGCGGTGGACCGAGACACTTTGCGGCGAAGTGCAAGGTCGAGTTGTGCGAATTGTGCAGAAAACCTAAGCATGATACTGGGGATTGCCCGTTTCTTCTGGGAACTAAGCCTGTGGTTAACATTTACGATGTCTGCTGTCAGGAATTGATGTTCTTTGAGTCATCCAGGTCATCTTCAACGGCACCCATTCCGGAGAGTTCCCGGACTGGGGTGGTTCGCGTTACCCGTGGAACGTTGACGTCTGAACAGGTGCTGCAGCGCCTACGAGAGTTGGTACCCGCGACTTTTTAGTGGGACCTGGTCAGTCGGAAGGATCAGGTGTTCAGGGTGGATTTTCCCACCAAGGAGGATCTTGGGCGTCTTTTTGACTTTTGGAATGAGCAAGGTTCCGAACAGCCCATGTGTGCTTGAGTTTGAATCGTGGACACGCCAGGAGCCAGTTGGCGGTCCTTTACCTCAGCTGTGGATTCAGCTTATGGGGGCACCACAGATAGCACTCGATGATGTCCGGATCACTTGGACCCTTGGCTCGTTGATTGGTAAAACGGAGAAGGTGGACATGCCTTTCATACGGGCCAATGGAGTGGCTCGTGTATTTGTAAGTGTTATTAGTGTTGAGCATATACCAGACTCGGTCCGATGGGTGTATGATGGTAAGTCCTACATGTTGGATATTGAGATCGAGGAGAATGCTGAGTTCCAAGACTTGGCAAGGAAGGTAGATATGGATACTGACGACGGAATGGTGGGGATGGACAGCCGCATAATGAGGGACCAAGGAGTGCTCAGAAGGGCACGGATGCTACTCCGCCGGCCAAGAGGGCGGACACGGCGGAAGGTAGTGACCAGCAGCCCCACGGTACCTATACCACACGACAGCTGCAGTTTGGGTCCTTTGGCGCTTTTTTGGCCCCAAGCAAGTTGTGGGGTTCCAGAGTTGACAGCGATGACCCAATGGAACGCGAGTTGCTGCTCCTTTCATCATCGGGACTGATATCACCACCGGTTTCCCCTCGTCCATCGCCACCATCACCATCTACGCAAATGGGGGACACGAGAGCTCGGTTTTATTCAGGTGAGGCACCCGATGCGGGTTCTATCACACCACCGGTTCACAGCCAGGCTAGGCTTGTGGTCGGAGGAGACATATCCACACGGCCGGGGTCAGGACATGCAGCGACCGCTGGTAGCAGGGGTCCGGTGCGCACAGGACCCGTCACTATAGGAGCAGTCCCTATGGCTACCGATCGGTCAACTGGGGGATGGCCGGGATCGGTTGGGGCAGCTTCTCCGCGTGCAGTTTCTCGCTACCCTGGCTCGGGGCCGGCGACAGGTGGTCGCGCGACTAGTGACACGTCGGGGAACACCAGCACCGGCCTGGCTGGAGAGGAGCGGCCGACGGAGGTCTGCCTCCCGACTAACGGCGCACAGCAGCAGACTTCATGGGGCTTCACTACTGGTGACGGCATGCATGGGCTGTCAGTGGTGGCGGCTGACCACACGGTTCGGCAAGGGGCAGGAGGTCCCTTGCATGACGAGCCTTCAACCGCGGAGGTGGTCGCCTTCGGTGGCATCCAGGATCCGGCTACTGGCGATAGGCGGTCTAGTCGATGCCTCCAGGAGCAGCCGGACGCAGACGACTTACTGATGGGTCGGGCCATAGGGGCGGCTAAGTTACGCGACATCGAGGCCACCATAGGTATGAAAGTTAATACGGCATGCTCAATTTTTCACTTTTCAGATGAAGATATTGTTTCAAATGCAAACTTGTTAGGAGTTTCTCTGGGTAGCAATGCAATAGAGATGTCTAATTCTATCAATAATCTATTAGACTTAGAGGCTGAAAGAGCCATGTTCATGTTATGTAAGATTGCATCTGTTAAACCTATGAACAATGATGAGATTAATGAGCTAGGGATTGATGGCATGGAACGTCTCTGTGAAGACCTTGTTCCACCATCACTAGTAGTTGAGGACAAAGAGACCATAAGTACGAAGGGGTATGTGGCCCCACCAGAACTTAATGGGAATTCTCTTACATCACCTGGTTATGCGGACCGGGATGCAGTCCTTGAGAGACCAAAAAGATCTTGGAAGAGGAAAGTATACCCGGTGTCGGCAGTTCGCCAGCGTGCTAGATTTAAGACTGCAAAGAAATTCCACGATGAAATATGAAAGGCATATTCTGGAATAGCAGAGGTCTTGGAGACTTGGCTAAAAGGAGATTTCTTGCAGAAGCAACAGTGGAGCAAAAGCTGGATTTTATAGCATTATTGGAAACGAGCAAAGACAATTTCACCTCCTAGTTTCTTAACACGATTTCGGGTGGTGCTGACTTTGACTGGCATTGCTTACCCCCAAGAGGAAGGTCCGGAGGGATCTTACTGTTGGAAATATGCCCTAGAGGAAATAATAAATTGGTTATTATCATATTTCCTTGTTCATGATAATCGTTTATTATCCATGCTATAGTTGTATTGATCGGAGACTTAGATGCATGTGTGGATAGATAGACAAAACCATGTCCCTAGTATGCCTCTAATAGACTAGCTCTTTGATCAAAGATGGTTAAGGTTTCCTAGCCATTGACATGAGATGTCATTTGATAACGGGATCACATCATTAGGAGAATGATGGGATGGACAAGACCCAAACTACAAACGTAGCATATGATCGTGTCAGTTTAATGCTACTGTTTTTTGCATGTCAAGTATCTGTTCCTATGACCATGAGATCATGCAACTCACTGACACCGGAGGAGTGCCTTGTGTGTATCAAACGTCGCAACATAACTGGGTGACTATAAAGGTACTCTACAGGTATCTTCGAGGGTGTCTGTTGGGTTGGCATGGATCAAGACTGGGATTTGTTACTCCGTGTGACGGAGAGGTATCTCAGGGCCCACTCGGTAATACAACATCACAACAAGCCTTGCAAGCAATGTGACTAAGTGTTAGTCACGGGATCTTGTATTACGGAATGAGTAAAGAGACTTGCCGGTAACGAGGTTGAACTAGGTATGGAGATACCGACGATCAAATCTCGAGCAAGTAAACATACCGAAGAACAAAGGGAACATCATACGGGATTAACTGAATCCTTGACATAGAGGTTCGACCGATAAAGATCTTCGTAGAATATGTAGGAACCAATATGGGCATCCAGGTCCCGCTATCGGTTATTGACCGTAGAGGTGTCTCGGTCATGTCTACATAGTTCTCGAACCCGCAGGGTCTGCACACTTAAGGTTCGGTGACGTTTCGGTAGTATAGAGTTATGTATGGTGGTGACCGAAGGTTGTTCGGAGTCTCGGATGAGATCCAGGACGTTACGAGGAGCTCCGGAATGGTCCGGAGGTAAATATTGATATATAGTAAGTCGCATTTTGGTCGCCGGAAAAGTTTCGGGCTAACCGGTAATGTATCGGGAGTGCTGGTAGTGTACCGGGGGACCGCCGGGAGGGGTATTTCGACCCAAGAGGCTTCATGGGCTGTGGGAGAGTAAATACCAGCCTTTTGTGGGCTGGTGGAAGTCCCACACAAGGCCCATGCGGCTGGGAGAAAAAGCCCAAACGGAAAAAGGTGGGAAAAGGCCAAAAAAAGGAGGAATCCTAGTCCTACTAGGATTGGAGGAGGAGTCCTCCTCTCCTCCCCACTTTGGCCGACCCAAGGGCTGGCTTTTTGGCAGCCAAGCCTCCTCCTCCTCTCCTCCTATATATACTAGAGGATTTTAGGGTTTTGGCATAGGATTTTACGGCCATGTTCTACCCGTTCCACCGGTGCTCCTCTAGATCGGATTTCCATAGTGCTTAGGCGAAGCCCTGCCGGAATTGCTCCACCACCATCGCCGGAGCGCCGTCACGCTGCCGGTGAACTATTCCTCCTCTCCATTTCCTCTTGCTGGATCAAGACGGTGGAGATCATCATCAAGCTGCACGTGTGCTGAACGCGGAGGTGTCGTCCGTTCGGCGCTAGATCGGAAGGACCGTGATCAAGATTGCGAGACGGATCGTGATGAGTTCGCGGGACGGATCATGATGAGTTCGCAGGACGGATTGTGATCAAGATCGCGAGACGGATCGTGATGAGTCCGCGGGACGGATCATGATGAGTTCACGGGACGGATCGTGATTTGATCGCGGGACGGATCGTGATGAGATCGCGGGACGCTCGGCGATTTGGATCGCGAAGACGTTTGACTACACCAACCGCATTTCTTAACGCTTTCCGTTTAGCAATATACAAGGGTACATAGATCCACTCTCCCTCTCGTAGATGCTCATCACCATGGATAGATCTGCGTGTGCATAGGAATTTTTTTGTTTTCCATGGAACGTTCCCCAACAGTGGCATCATGAGCTAGGTCTATGTGTAGATGAGATCTCGAGTAGAACACAAAAGTTTTGTGAGCGTTGATGCTTAGATTGCTTCCTCCCTTGGTCGGATTTTGGTTCAGCGGTATTGTCAGATGAAGTGGCCCGGACCAACATTACTCGTACGCTTACGAGAGACCGGTTCCCTCGACCGCAACTTATTGCATAGATGGCTTGCAGGTGCCAGTTTCTCTCACTTTAGTTGGATCGGATTCGACAAAGGCGGACCTTGAGAAGGTTGAAAAGAAACTAGTGTATCACCGTTGTGGTTTTTGCGTAGATGAGAATTGTTCTTGCTAGATACCCGTAGCAGCCACGTAAAACATGCAACAACAATTAGAGGGCATCTAACTTGTTTTTGCAGGGTATGTTGTGATGTGATATGCCCAATTACATGATGTGATATATGTGATGTATGAGATGATCATGTGATGTATAGATTATCACGACTTGCATGTCGATGAGTACGACAACCGGCAGGAGTCCTAGGGTTGTCTTTAATTATTGTATGACCTGTGTGTCAATCATTAAGCGCTATGTAATGCTTTAATTTATCGCTAAACGGTAGCAATAGTAGTAGAAGCATGTTGGGCACGACAACCCCGATGGCGACACGTTGATGGATATCAAGATGATGAAGATCGTGGTGTCATGCCGGTGACGATGGAGATCATGCCGGTGCTTTCTAGATGGAGATCAAAAGCACAAGTTCATGGCCATATCATGTCACTTATGATTTGCATGTGATGTTAATCCTTTTATGCACCTTGTTTTGCTTAGGACGACGGTAGCATTATAAGGTGATCCCTCACTTAATTTCAAAATAAATTGTGTTCTCCCCGAGTGTGCACCGTTGCGAAAGTTCATCGTGTTGAGACACCACGTGATGATCGGGTGTGATAGACTCTACGTTCACATACAATGGGTGCAAGCCAGTGTTGCACATGCAGAACACTCGGGTTAAACTTGACGAGCCTAGCATGTATAGACATGGCCTCGGAACACAAGACACCGAAAGGTCGAACATGAGTCATATAGTAGATATGATCAACATGATGATGTTCATCATTGAAACCACCTCAACTCACGTGATGATCGGACTTGAGTTGGTGAATTTGGATCATGTTTCACTCGGACGACCGGAGGGATGTCAATTTGAGTGGGAGTTCTTAAGTAATATGATTAATTGAACTCATTATCATGAACATAGTCAGTAGCGACTTTGTAAAATTATGTTGTAGATTACTAGCTCACGCTGTAGCTCCCTTGAATTTTTGTATGTTCCTAGAGAAATAGAGTTGAAAGATGATGGTAGCAATATTGCGGACTGGGTCCGTGATCTAAGGATTGTCCTCATTGCTGCACAGAAGGCTTATGTCCTTAATGCACCGCTCGGTGCGCCAACCCCTCTAGCGTCGTCTGTAGATGTTGTGAACATCTCACATGCATGTTCTGATGACTACTTGATAGTTTAGTGCGTCATGCATTACAGCTTAGAATTGAGGCTCCGAGACGTTTTGAACGTCACGGAACATATGAGATGTTCTAAGAGCTGAAATTAGGATCTCAGGATCATGCCCGTGTTGCGAGATATGAGATCTCCAACAAGATTCTTTGCCTGCAAGATGAAGGAGAATAGCTCAATCGTTGAGCATGTGCTCAGATTGTCTGGGTGCTACAATCCCTTGAATCGAGTGGGAGTTGATCTTCCAGATAGGATAGTGATTGATATAGTTCTCCAAGTCACTATCACGAAGCTACTAGAACTTGGTGATGAACTATAAAACGCCAGGGATAGAAATAATGATCCCTGAGCTGTTCGCGATGTTTGACACTGCGAAGGTAGAAATCGAGAAGGAGCGTCAAGTGTTGATGGTTAGTCAAAACCACTAGTTTCGAGAAGGGCAAGAGCAAGGTGGGAAACTTCATGGATAGCAAGTCAGTTGCAGCTCCAGTGAAGCAACCGAAAGTCTAACCCAAACCCGAGACTAAGTGCTTCGATTATGAGGAGAACGGTCGCTGAAGCAGAACAACCCTAGATACTTGGTAGATAAGAAGGCTGGCAAAGTCGACAAAAGTATATTTGATATACGTGTTATTGATGTGTACCTTGCTAGTACTCCTAGTAGCACCTGGGGTATTGGATACCGGTTCGGTTGCTAAATGTTAGTAACTCGAAGTAAAAGCTACGGAATAAACGGATACTAGCTAAGTGTGAGGTGACGATGTGTGTTGGAAATGTTTCCAAGGTTGATGTGATCAACATCGCACGCTCTCTCTACCTTCGGGATTAGTGACAAACCTAAATAAATGTTATTTGGTGTTTTGCGTTGAGCATGAACGTGATTAGATCGTGTTTATTGCAACACGGTTATTCATTTAAGTTAGAGAATAATGGTTATTCTGTTTACATGAATAATACCTTCAATGGTCATGCACCCTGTGAGACTGGTTTGTTGAATCTTGATCGTAGTAATACACATGTTCATAACATTGATGCCAAAAGATGCATAGTTGATAATGATAGTACCACATACTTGTGGCACTGCCGCTAAATGTCATATTGGTATAAAACGCATGAAGAAACTCCATGCTGATGGATCTTTGGACTCTTTCGATTTTGAATCGGCTGAGACATGCGAACCATGCCTCTTGGTCAAAGATGACTAAGGATCCCGTTTTCTGGTTTGACGGATCGGGCAAGTGATTTATTGGAAATGATACATGTTGATGTATGCAATCCAATGAGTCTTGTAGCATTCGGTGGATATCGTTATTTTCTTACCTTCACTGAT
Source organism: Hordeum marinum (assembly GCA_022496015.1). Classification (NCBI taxonomy): domain Eukaryota; kingdom Viridiplantae; phylum Streptophyta; class Magnoliopsida; order Poales; family Poaceae; genus Hordeum; species Hordeum marinum. Next base: position 484,328,004 of record CM039675.1, read on the forward strand.
GATTTGGGTAGATATAGTGTATGTTTACTTAATGAAACACAAGTCTGAATCGTTTGAAAAGTTCAAGCAAATTCAGAGTGAAGTTTAAGATCATCGTGACAAGAAGATAAAAATATCTACGATATGATCGTGGAGGTGAATATGTGAGTTACGAGTTTGGCATACAACTTTAGACAATGTGAAAGTTGTTTCACAACACATGCCACCTGGAACACCATAGTGTGATGGTATGTCCGAACGTCATAGTCATGCTCTATTGGATATGGTGCATGTTATGATGTCTCTTATCGTTTTTCTACTATAATTTTGGGGTTGTGCATTAGAGACAACGACATTCACTTTAAATAGGGCACCATCTAAATCCGTTGAGATGACACCGTGTGAATTATGGTTTCATAGAAACCTAAACTATCATTTCTTGATGTTTGGGGCTATGACGCTTGTGTGGAAAATGTTTTCACCTAATGAGCTCGAACCCAAAGCGGACAAATGCGTCTTCGTAGAATACCCTAAGAACAGTTGGGTGAGCCTTCTATCTCAGATCCAAGCATAAAGTGTTTGTTGCAAAACGGGTCCTTTCCCGAGAAAAAGTTTCTCTCGAAAGAATTGAGTGGGAGGAATATAGAACTTGATGAGGTTGTTGAACCTTTGTTTCAACCAGAGAGTAGCGCAACGCAGAAAGATGTTTCTGTGGAACCTACGTGAGTTGAAGAGGAAGTAAATGATGATGATCATGAAGCTTTAGATCAAGTTACTATCAAACCTCGTAGGTCGACAAGGATGTGTACTGCTCCTGAGCAGTCGACAACCCTGTCTTGGAGGTCATGTTGTTGGTCAACAATGAACCTACGAGCTGTGGAGAAGCGATGATGGGCCCGGATTCCGACAAATGGTTAGAGGCCATGAAATTCGAGATAGGATCCATGTATGAAAACCAAGTATAGACTTTGGTAGACTTGCTCGTTGGACGGCAAGTCGTTGAGTACAAATGGATCTTTAAAATGAAGACAGACGCTGATGGTGAATGTCACCATTTATAAAGCTCGACTTGTCGCAAAGAAGTTTCCGGCAAGTTCAAGGAGTTGACTGCGACGAGACTTTCTCTCGTAGCGATGGTAAAGTCTGTTAGAATTATGTTAGAAGTTGCTGCATTTTTCAATTATGAAATCTGGCAGATAGATGCCAAAACATCGTTTCCTTTCTTGAGGAAAGGTTGTATGTGATACAACCAAAAGGTTTTGTCAGTCCTAAGGATGCTAACAGGTGTGCAAGCTTCAGTGATTCTTCTATGAACTGAAGCAAGCATCTCGGAGTTGGTATACACTTTGATGAGGTGATTAAAGTTTTTGAGTCTATACACAGTTTACGAGAAACTTGTATTTACAATAAAGTGAGTGGAGCACTGTAGAGTTTCTGATAAGCATATGTGGTTGACATATTGTTGATCGAAAATGATATAGAATTTCTGGAAAGCATAAAGGGTTGTTTGAAAAGAGTTTTTCAAAGGAAGAGCTGGATAAAGCTACCTAATTGTTGAGCATCAAGATCTATAGAGATAGATCAAGATACTTGATGAGACTTTCAATGAGTACATACCTTGACAAGATTTTGAAAGAGTTCAAAATGGATCAGTCAGAGAAAGAGTTCTCGCCTGATTTGTAAGGTATACAGTTGAGTAAGACTCAATGCCTAGTGACTGCAGAAGATAGAGAAAAGATGAGTGTCATCCCCATGCTTCAGCCATAGGCTCTATCATGTATGCAATGCTGTGCACAAGACCCGATGTCAGCTTGCCATAAGTATGGCCGGAAGGTTTCAAAGTGATCCTGGAATGGAGCACTGGACAGCGGTCAAGATTATCCTTAGTAACTAAAAGACTAAGGAGATGTTTCTCGCTTATGGTGGTGATAAAGAGTTCGTCGTAAAGAGTCATGTCGATGCAAGCTTTAACACCAATCCGGATGACTCATAGTAGCAATCTGGATACGTATAGCGGAGCAGCCATTTGGAATAGTACCAAGTGGAGTGTGGTAGCAGTGTTTACGGTTTGACATAAAAATTTGCAAAGTACACACGGATCTGAATGTCGCAGACCCGTTGACTATAAGACCTCTCTCACATGCAAAGCATGATCGAGCCCCAGAACTCATTGGGTGTTAGATTCATAACAATGCAAATCACATGATGATGTGAACTAGATTATTGACTCTAGTGCAAGTGGGAGACTGTTGGAAATATGCCCTAGAGGCAATAATAAATTAGTTATTATCATATTTCCTTGTTCATGATAATCGTTTATTATCCATGCTATAATTGTATTGATCGGAGACTTAGATGCATGTGTGGATAGATAGACAAAACCATGTCCCTAGTATGCCTCTAATAGACTAGCTCGTTGATCAAAGATGGTTTAGGTTTCCTAGCCATTGACATGAGATGTCATTTGATAACGGGATCACATCATTAGGAGAATGATGGGATGGACAAGACCCAAACTACAAACGTAGCATATGATCGTGTCAGTTTAATGCTACTGTTTTTTGCATGTCAAGTATCTGTTCCTATGACCATGAGATCATGCAACTCACTGACACCGGAGGAGTGCCTTGTGTGTATCAAACGTCGCAACATAACTGGGTGACTATAAAGGTACTCTACAGGTATCTTCAAGGGTGTCTGTTGGGTTGGCATGGATCAAGACTGGGATTTGTTACTCCGTGTGACGGAGAGGTATCTCAGGGCCCACTCGGTAATACAACATCACAACAAGCCTTGCAAGCAATGTGACTAAGTGTTAGTCATGGGATCTTGTATTACGGAACGAGTAAAGAGACATGCCGGTAACGAGGTTGAACTAGGTATGGAGATACCGACGATCAAATCTCGAGCAAGTAAACATACCGAAGAACAAAGGGAACATCATACGGGATTAACTGAATCCTTGACATAGAGGTTCGACAGATAAAGATCTTCGTAGAATATGTAGGAACCAATATGGGCATCCAGGTCCCGCTATCGGTTATTGACCGTAGAGGTGTCTCGATCATGTCTACATAGTTCTCGAACCCGCAGGGTCTGCACACTTAAGGTTCGGTGACGTTTCGGTAGTATAGAGTTATGTATGGTGGTGACCGAAGGTTGTTCGGAGTCTCGTATGAGATCCAGGACGTCACGAGGAGCTCCGGAATGGTCCGGAGGTAAATATTGATATATAGGAAGTCCCATTTTGGTCGCCGGAAAAGTTTTGGGCTAATCGGTAATGTACCGGGAGTGCCGGTAGTGTACCGGGAGACCACCAGGAGGGGTATTTCGACCCAAGAGGCTTCATGGGCTGTGGGAGAGTAAATACCAGCCTTTTGTGGGCTGGTGGAAGTCCCACACAAGGCCAGTGCGGCTGGGAGAAAAAGCCCAAAGGGAAAAAGGTGGGAAAAGGCCAAGAAAAGGAGGAATCCTAGTCCTACTAGGATTGGAGGAGGAGTCCTCCTCTCCTCCCCACTTTGGCCGACCCAAGGGCTGGCTTTTTGGCAGCCAAGCCTCCTCCTCCTATCCTCCTATATATACTAGAGGATTTTAGGGTTTTGGCACAGGATTTTGCGGCCACGTGCTACCCGTTCCACCGGTGCTCCTCTAGATCGGATTTCCACAGTGCTTAGGCGAAGCCCTGCCAGAATTGCTCCACCACCATCGCCGGAGCGCCGGCATGCTGCCGGTGAACTCTTCCTCCTCTTCACTTCCTCTTGCTGGATCAAGACGGTGGAGATCATCATCAAGCTGCACGTGTGCTGAACGCAGAGGTGTCGTCCGTTCGGCGCTAGATCGGAAGGACCGTGATCAAGATTGCGAGACGGATTGTGATGATTTCGCGGGACGGATCGTGATCAAGATTCCGAGACGGATCGTGATGAGTTCGCGGGACGGATCGTGATGAGTTCACGGGACGGATCGTGATTGGATCGCGGGACGGATCGTGATGAGATCGCGGGACGCTCGGCGATTTGGATCGCGAAGACGTTCGACTACACCAACCGCGTTTCTTAACGCTTCCCGCTTAGCGATCTACAGGGGTACGTAGATCCACTCTCCCTCTCGTAGATGCTCATCACCATGGATAGATCTGCGTGTGCATAGGAATTTTTTTTGTTTCCCATGCAACGTTCCCCAACACTTACTTGGGGTACGATGCGAGACCCTGGAAGTACGGAGCGTGGCTTTAGGGGACTTTGCAGTCAAGTTCAGAGTTCGGTCCAAAGAGGATGGGTTTCTGTGGGCGTTAGTGGCCGTGTATGGGGCGGCACAACTAGAATTAAAAATGAACTACCTGGCTGATCTCGTCCGCATATGTGGGAACGAGAGGTTACCAATCCTAGTGGGTGGTGACTTCAATATCATCAGGCGTAGAGATGAAAAAAATAATGACAATTTTGATGGCAGATGGTCATTCATGTTCAATACCAGCATCGAAAGCCTCGATCTTAGGGAGATAGAATTCTCAGGTAGAAAATTCACGTGGGCTAACTCGTTACCTAACCCAACCTTTGAGAAATTGGTTAGAGTCCTAACCAGTGTAGAATGGGAGCAGAAATTCCCATGTGTGATAGTTCGAGCATTGCCAAGGGTAATCTCGGATCACACACCACTATTTGTGGGCTCCGGTGGGGCGACACATGTGGGCAACAAAGATGTGTTCTCGTTTGAGTTGGCATGGTTCGAACGAGAAGGCTTTATTGACCTAGTAGCGAGAGAATGGGGGGTTGTCCATGGGGGTGGTTCGAATATTGACAGATGGCAGAATAAAATTCGACATTTAAGACAATTTCTTTGAGGTTGGGCGAAGAATGAGAGCGGAGCCTATAAACTCAAAAAGCAAAAGCTTATGGAGCTTATTGATCGACTTGACATCAAGGCTGAAACCGTGTTGTTGGATGACAATGAGAGAGCATCCAAAGCGGAGGCAGAATTCGACCTTAAGAAAATGCTTAGAGAAGAGGAGCTAAAATGGGCCCTATGAGCAAAAGTGAGACAAGTTATAGATGGAGATGATAATACGCAATTTTTCCATCTTATCGCCAATGGCAAACATAGAAAGAAGAGAATCTATCAGCTAGAGTAGGACGAGGGTACAATCGTTTGGCAAGATAACCTAAAGTTGTACATCTCCGAATATTACAAGAAACTGTTCGGACCACCGGAGGATAGCACGGTGACCATGGATGAACAATTTGTCGGTGATATTCCTCAACTGGGGACAGACGAGAATGAGATATTAACCACACCATTCACGGAGAAAGAGGTTTTCGATGCTATTGCACAGATGAAGAATAATAAGGCTCCCGGACCAGATGGGTTTCCAGCTGAATTCTATAAGAAATGTTGGCATATTATCAAAGGTGATCTGTTGCCAATGTTTCGTGACCTGTTCAACGGGCACTTGTAGTTGTACCATCTTAACTTTGGGACGATCACGTTGTTGCCAAAGAAGGAAGGGGCGGTGCGTATTGAACAATTCAGACCCATTTGCTTACTGCATGTAAGTTTTAAAATTTTCACGAAAGTTGGAACAAACAGGCTGACGCAGATCGCACACAAAGTGGTGCAACCGATCCAATCTGCTTTTATGCCTGATCGCAACATACAGGAGGGGGTGGTTGTGCTCCATGAAAGCCTTCACGAAATTCATTCGAAGAAACTAGATGGGGTTATCTTCAAAGTGGATTTCGAGAAGGCATATGATAAAGTTAAATGGCCTTTCCTTCAACAAGCGTTACGTATGAAGGGGTTTGATGAACTATGGAGAAAGCAAGTCAAATCCTTCGTACAAAAAGGGAGCGTTGGGATTAAAGTGAACGGCGACATGGGTCATTTTTTCCAAACTCAAAAGGGCCTTCGACAGGGAGACCCAATGTCCCCTATCCTATTCAATGTGGTCGCAGATATGCTTGCAGTTTTGATAGGAAGGGCTAAACAGGAAGGCCTCATAGGTGGGTTGGTGCCCCATCTAGTCGATGATGGGGTGTCAATCTTACAATATGCAGATGACACCATTCTGTTCATGGAGCATGATATAGCGAAAGCCAGAAATATGAAACTCATTCTCTGCTTATTTGAACAACTGTCAGGTCTGAAAATAAATTTCCATAAGAGCTAATTGTTCTGCTTTGGGAGAGCCAAAGAGGAACAAGAGAATTATAAACAGTTGTTTGGATGTGAATTGGGTACCTTGCCATTTAGCTACCTGGACATACCAATTCATCATCACAAATTGTCAAATCAAGAATGGAAAAGGATAGAGGATCGATTCGAGAAGAAGCTAAGCTGCTGGAAGGGCAAGCTGTTATCTTACGGAGGAAGGTTAATTTTGATTAACTCGGTTCTCACGAGCATGCCGATGTTCCTCCTGTCATTCTTTGAGGTACCAATAGGGGTACGGAAAAGATTGGACTTTTATCAATCCCAGTTCTTTTGGCAAAGTGATGAGACTAAGAAGAAATATAGACTGACTAGATGGGACATTATATGTCGACCCAAAGACCAGGGAGGACTTGGAATTGAAAATCTTGAAGTCAAAAATAGATGTTTACTCACCAAGTGGCTGTATAGACTATCGGCTGATACTGAGGGTATGTGGGTACAAATCCTGCGTAATAAATACCTAAATAAAAAACTTTGGCCCAAGTCATGGCTAGGCCGACTGATTCTCCTTTCTGGAAAGGTTTGATGAAGGTTAAGCCTCAGTTTTTCCATAGAATGAAGTTCATTATTGGAAATGGAGAGACAACCCGGTTTTGGGAAGATAAGTGGTTGGGGAACACGTCCCTGGCCGTATAATACCCAATCCTATACAATATCGTGCAACACAAAGAGAGATATGTGGCCACGGTATTGCAGTCCACTCCTCTAAACATCCAGTTCAGGCGCACATTGATAGGCCATCGATGGGCAGAGTGGTTACATCTAGTCAGAAGACTTATGGATGTGCAGCTTACGGAAGAAGCGGACAAGGTTGTTTGGCAACTCTCTTCAGCTGGTACATTCTCAGTTAAATCTATGTACCTTGACCTCATAAATACAACGGCACTGACGAAAGCTACCCATATCTGGAAGGTCAAAGTCCCTTTGAGAATCAAAGTTTTCATATGGTTTGTTCACAAGAAGGTGATTCTTATTAAGGATAACCTCGCAAAGCGTAATTGGTCGGGATGTATGAGTTGTAGCTTTTGTGATCATCACGAGACAATCAAACACCTTTTTTTTTCCGTTGTCCACTAGCGAAACTTCTATGGCAAACAGTTACAATTACTTTCAATATTAAACCTCCAGATAGTATTGATACGTTATTTGGGACGTGGCTAAATGAAGTGGATATTAACGTAGCAAAACATATAAGCATAGGAGTGTGTGCACTGCTTTGGGCTATTTGGAACTGTAGGAATGACATGATATTTAACAGACATGCACATATTCATTTCTTGCAGGTGCTATTCAGGGCGTCAGCGTGGATCCGTACGTGGTCGTTACTCACTCCTGCGGAAGCCAGGAAGCCTTTGGTTACTGGGTCTGCCCGGTTGGAGATGGTAGCGCGGGATATATTCAACCGGTTTGGATGACGGTCCACTAATAGGATAGATGGATAGGCATCTATGCCTTTTTTGCTGGTTTTCGCTTTTCTTGCTTTACTCTACAATTTGTGATACCTCCTTCAGAGCTCGGTTGAATTAGCAGACTTTTAGACTTCGCTATTTTAATAAAGGGGCCATATGCATCTCACTGATGCAGAGACCGGGATAACATTCCTTTTCTAAAAAAATTTTCCAAACTTACAACATTTATCCTGGTAAAGTTAACAGAGGCCCGACGCGCATGGACGGCATATTGCATCCCAGTCGAAGTTTCGGAGCTTAACCCAAGAACAATTGTTTCGTCGATCGGATCCTTTGTCAGCGCAGTAGTACAACAGATCTAGCCCAAATTTTCGAAGCATGCATGAAGAGAACATACACATGCAGCGTGTCTCACGTTTGTTCTGGCCTTACCCACATGCATGGGTGCATGCCTGCAAGTAGTGTTTATACTTGGCAAGTATCCAACCAAGATTGATCGATCAGTTCACTAATGAAGTAATGAGGCTGCAGCTAGCGATGAGCTTAATTACCTGCAACCCGAAGCTAGAAAGGGCACGCTGCGTGCGAGGGAGGTGACCTAGCCTAGCCTAGCCTAGCCTAGCCACCCAGCGTAGTATAGAGTAACCAACCTACCTAGCTTGATTGGAAGAGCTCGCCCAGCTAAAAGGATCGACTAGTCACGCGCCGAGGTGGGCCGTCTCGAACGTGAGCAAATCATCTCGCTGATCTTGGTCCGACTAGACTAACACCAAGCCATCAACTAGCTATGGATGCTGGATCCCGTCAAACAGCTCGGCTGAGGCCTGAGGTGCAGCATCAGTCCACACTCAAGGCTCGATATGCATCATGCATGAATGGATTCCAAGTTGAATCGGCCGGTGCACGAAGTAATGTACTGTATAACTAATATTCACTTCGTCCGGAAATGCATGTCTTAAAAGTAAATATATCTAGGCTTATTTTAATTATAGATACATATATTTTATTCATATTTTGAACAAATATTTCCGGATGGAGAAAGTATTTCATTAGCCATTTGACCCAATGTATGAGGACAAGAGGAAGTAAGTAAACCTTGGAATAATACTTTCATGATAGTAGTAGTGGTGGTAATTATAACGATATATAATTCCCGTAAAAAATCCGAGTCACACCCGAGGGATCACCAGCGGGATCTGAAGGGCCGAGCGCGCCATAAACAGCCGGTAGTTCGGCGATGGTTAGGGCATCTCCAATGGTCGTATGATCATCGTTGATAAAATTGACACATAGGTAGTTTTGATGACATGGCACATAATAAAAGAAGAGAGAGAGGAGAGTTGTATATAGATTAACCAACAACTCTTGCACAAGCCCCAAGGTTGAATAGAGAGCAATTGCATTTATTCTTTCTTCTCCTATTGGGTAATATAGATGCAACTATTGAAGTAGTTGTATGATCCTTTGTTGGTTGATGACATGGACAATTTTACCAACAAGACTATATACAAACTATTGGAGATGCCCTTAGCGGCCACGTTGCCAATGGTTTATGGTATATGTGTCGATGTAAACTGTATGGGCCATCGAAAATAGAGACGGTTGGAGAGCAGATGCGATGAGGAAGAGGTGAGGTTTCCCAGTTTACTAAACGACAATTGGCTGAAAATCCTATTTGGGTCAGTCGATTTTCCCTAGAAGAAAAGAGGCGCCGGAGGGAAGGAAAGGGGTGGGGGCTCGCGAGAGAGGCTACCTCTTTATCTATCTTAGGGTTTTGGGTGCGGGGCCATGGTGGATGGCGGTGGTGGGGGTGGGGCTTCGTCGAAGAAAACAACAAGACGGAGTGGGGCTAGAGGGATGGCCAGGGTAGGCGGCAAGACCAGCGGTGGGGGAGGTTAAGGGGAGGGCGGGGTGGCGAGGCGGTTGCACGAGCGACGCCGACCGCATGCGGCGGAGGCCGGTGGTAGCTAATAGCTCGGGGTGGGATCGGAAGGAGAAGATGAACACGAATCGTGAATCGTTCAAATGTAGAAGAAGGCATATGCGCCGTTAGTTGGATCTCGATCTAAACGATGAAAATAGTCAACTGGCCCTAATTTCATTTTCAGTCGGCTTACTCCTAGTCTCTCCTGAAGTTTCCTTCGGGGGAGAGCAGTTCGGTTTGGATAGCACTTCAAACCAACTCTCCATAGTTTTTTAATAGACACCAGACAGTCCGTTGCTTCGGAGGAAGTTGTCAGCTTTAAGCCATTCTAAGGTGACAGGGCTATGTCCAATTATTTAGTGCCGTGCTGATGCGAGTATTACCGAAATAGTCAGGCAGGTCGAGCCCGGGGAGGCGGTCTAGGGCCCTGGTAATGCTTTTCTCCCTAGATAGCACTTCCCTAAACTGCTCTATCCTACTGTCGGTCGCCTCGTTGAAAATTCTGTTGTTGCGCGCGACGACCCGCAGAGACTATAATTGTTTGGCTCCTTAATTGCCTTGGTTTAATGTGTCAAGAGGGAATTGCAGTTTCCACCAGATCCATCTCCTAGAGTTGCACAAATCACCACATAGAGGAAATTTTTGCACATTCCACCAGGTCCACCTCTAATGAGTTGCAAGCAAGTCTAATCTAGTTTTAACAGCAACCTCTTAACCAAAGTACAACCCCAAATTTGTTAGCAAGGTGCATGCAAATTTTTTTGGCATGGAGACAACACACAATATACTTCACTATACTGGTACAATAATAGTGCATGATATGAAAACAAGAAATGACCATATATAACAGTGCATGATATATGAAAGAAAAGATGATCAGAAGTGACCAAAATATGTTCAACGGCAGCCATCCATCCAATGTTATGCCATATTACCATTACAAACAGAAAGTAGTTCCAAACACCAAAATAGAAACCTATAGGCTACAGCAAGCATGTTATAGCATCCAAGTATGTGCCATATGGCCATTACATCCAACACACCATGACAATCATTCTTGCTCGGGATTTTCTTGATAATTTTGGCCAGCAGTGAAGTAAGAATACAACCTGCTGCCTTCATACCCTCGCACTCCTAAGTGTGAGCCATTTTTATTGCGTGTTCGCCCTGTGACATTGGACTCCTAAGCACGTGGGGAAGCTTGTGGTGGTGGAGGAGGAGCACAATGAGGAGCTGGAGGTGGAGAAGTGTTGTGCCGAGGGATAGGAGGTGGTGCACCATCTTCTGGTAGCTTTCTCACAGTCTACAAAAGCAAGTCAAATTGGCAAACATTTCAGAAATGTAAAGCATGTACACATAAGTAAAAATAGTAGAAGGATTACCTTGTGTTGTGCCTTTCTTATCGCCAAATGGGGTTTCAAAGGCTGGACACAGTTTGTGTACCTATGTCCTCGAAGCTTACAGTTTGAGCATTGGATAGTTGTCATTCTATTTTGAACAGTTGACTTGGATGTCTCATGCTGTCCCCTGCGCCTTTTCTTTTGTTTCCTTCCACGTTTAGTTTCATACTCAGGTGGATCTATGTAGGTGAATCCGTTTTTGTCCATCCATGTTGTCATGGTACCGGATAGATCAGATTCTTGTATGCCTCTTTGTACATGGGCTTCTTAAAGAAGTCACTAACATAATCCTCAGGAAACTCTTTGGCTTTGTAGATAGCACTTACAGCATGTTTGCAAGGTAGGCCTGTGAGGTCCCATTTGAAGCAACTACATGTTCTTTCAGCTAAATTGACCTCATAAGTCCTTTCAATATGTGTAACTTGCCACAACTTTTTTTTAGAACATACAATGTTTATACACCATCTTGCATTTCTTTTCTCCCACTCTAATCTTTCTACATATGTTGGAGTGATTTCCCATTGAGCATGTTCTGTCCCTTCCCTTTTTGCATCCCATCCAGGCATTAGTTTGCTCCTAATTGAATCAATCATGGTTACTATGGGCCTATCTCTGACTTTGAGTATATAGCTATTGAACACCTCACTAAGGTTATTGACAACTAAGTCAGTTTTGTAGTGTGTGTCAAGTGCATGTCGTGCCCAATGTTCAGGAGGTATTTTACACATCCATTCCCATGCTTCCTTGTCTTCCTTTTTCAGTTCTTCCATGGCCACAACAAAGTCATGTTTATCAAAAGCATATGCAGCACTATCAACTAGCTTTTTCAGATCCCCAGCCTTATGTCCAGCACTCTTAAAATTTGCATAAATATGCCTAAGGCAGTATCTATGGTGGGATTCGGGAAATACCAAATGAACTGCAGCTAAAAGGCCCTTTTGCCTATCAGACATGATAGTATAGTTGCCAAACTGACCTGTAGTACCACCCAATGCATAGTTCAGCTGATTGAGAAACCATGACCATGATGCCTTATCTTCTGTACCAACAACCCCAAATGCTAGAGGGAATAAGTTATTGTTGCCATCTCGAGCTGTCGCAGCAAGAACTTGTGCTCCATTACCCAGCTTTAGAAAACATCCATCAACACCAATGAAAGGCCTACAACCATTTTTAAACCCTTCAATTTGTGCATGTAAAGCAAAGAAAAGTCCATGAAACCTTGGGTTCATTTGGGGCTGGTTGTCCTTTTGCACAGGACGTGCCGTTGGTAAATGGCATCGAGAACCATTATTCTTGTCCATTACGGTCTACAAGTAATCTTTGATACGCAGATATTGCCTATCTGCATGTCCTTCTATAGCTTCAATAGCTTTATTCTTCGCCCTATATCCATGAGAGCAGTGATATTTATGGCTGGATCACTCCTGATCAAATCTTCATATCTTTTTGCAACCCAAAGCACTGTTGATCCTTGAGGTATCTGTGGTAGTGCCGCAAGTGTGTGGCAAATTGATCTTCCTAATGCAATGTGTTTTTTCTCCCTGGATTTGAGATGAGTAAATCATGAAAGAACACTTGAATTTTGAGCTGCAACAAACAATCACCCTCTCCTGGTTATTTTTCAAGTATTTGAAGTCCCTGATGTATTCTATATGATAATCATCCAAAGCCCTCCTTAGTTGTGCGACACTGTGGAAGCACAAGTCCAACTCAAACTGCTCATGTGCATTGGCCTTCGTCTCATCATAGTACACCCTTTCCTTTAGTGGCTTTGCTTTTCTCTTGTGCTTCTTCGTTGCTATTTTTGATTCCACCACAGCCCCATCATCATCACTTGAATCAATGAGATTTTTATTGTCATCGCTGTAGCTATCACTGAGAACAAATGCATCCTCAATTGTGCCTTCAGCTGCCCTTTTCTTCAGCTCTCGGGTTTTAATTGCATTTTCCTTTGCAACTTTGCTTCTTGCTGCCCTCGCCATAGCTGCCTTGTCCACTGTAGGCGCCTCATTCATCTCCTCTTCATCTGGTACAGGAAACAATTCTACTACACCCGGTTCCTCTTCTTCCTGCCAATTGACTTCCTCCTCAAAATCAGACCCAAATTCATCACTAAACTGAGATTCCTCGACAATGTCATCTCTGACATAGATGTCATCTTGGTTCAGATCAAATATTTGTCTCTCTTCACTCTGAATGACGCAATCTATGTTAAGGTCAATGTGCCAATCTTGATGAATTGCCCTTGGTTCTTCAACAAACCAATCCGATGGCCACTCCATGCTCAATTGTGCACCGGCGTTGCTCTCCTTCCTACCAAATCAAGTCAAATATTGGTCTGATTAGCAATAAACCCCCAAACATGTAAAATGCTGAATCAAAATTGCAACGAGCACAATGGACCATGGGTTAAACACAATATAAAATTGAACACAGAATGAGAAAAATACGAATAATACTAAACAAAATTCAAGATTTCTAACCAAATATATGTCGACCGACGGCAAAAAATTAGGCATAGCAAGCCTAGGGTTCTATACGGCACGGTGACTTAACCCTACCCAAGCACCCTCAAGGTAGGGGAAGGAGGAAGGGAAGGGAGGGGCGCAGCCTTACCGGGTGAAGGAGAACCCTTGGACGGAGTCCATCGGCGACGAGAAGCTTGTCGCCAGTTCGCCGGCCGCCATCACCTCCTCTGATCCGCGCGGGGCGCCCTGCTTCCCTGCTATTTTTTCGACTGGCGTCGCGGGAGGAGGTGGGTCCTGGAGGATGGGGAATTCCGTGACGGGGTCCATCATCGCCGACGACATCGCCGGCGGTTCACCGGCCGCCGTCGCCAATTCGCTGTGTGGGACGGCTGGGTGTTCTGGGAGGAAGAGGAACGGTAGCAGAGGAGCGCCCCTGATCGATTTAGTCTCACGGGAGGAGCGCGTGCGTAGGGTGCGGCTTGTACATGTGGGCCCATCATTAATTTGCAGATAATTGGGCCTATTAGTTTGCTGTTATTGGAGATAATCACGTTGCTGCAATAATTAGAGGTGGACCTGGTGGAATGTGCAAATTTTTTCTCTATGTGGTGATCTCGACAACTCTAGGAGAAGAAACTGGTGGAAACTGCAATTCCCTCAATGTGTCATGCTACAGTCAGGGTATAATTATCTTTTGTTTGTGGAAGTGTCCACCAAAGATATAGTACTATATGATACTACTACTACGAAGAACAAATGATGGAAGGTCAAGAGGGCCCAGGAGCAGATGTCATGTGATTACGAAGGGAGAGAGACATCAGCCTGGAGAATTTGAAGAACTTGTCGATGGAATGGCGGTCAGTGTTGCTTATGTACTCACTAGTAGAAAATATGGAGATATTCGAACTTTAAAGGTCTATACATTTCTCATCTCTTAGTTGAACGGAGTTAGTTGAGATCTTAGGGTATACATATGGCGAAAGACTTCTCAGCCATGTAGCTTTCTTTCTCTTCCGAACGGCGTGGACTTGAGCTTTGATGGGCTCCACTACGCTACATTTAAAATAGAATGTCCAACGAAACATTTGGTATTAATAGAAACTCGAAATATTTGGATGCCAATTTATGGTGGGTGGCGACAAAGATAATACGTACAACCGATCAAACAAATGCGTGGTGTTTTTTCTTTTGAAAAAGGGATCACCCCAGGTCAGTGCATCAGAAAAATTGCATGCACCCCCCTTTTATTAAGCAAAAAAATACGAACTGTCTGAGTTCCAAAGCAAGCTCCTTCAAAGCTGAAACAGTAATCAAAAAAGGTAAAATTGCCACCCCCAGACTTGTCTAAACACCTAGCATGTTAATATATCACCATCCAAACCGGTTATAGATATCCCGAGATACCATCTTTTATCGGGTAAACCTAGTAACGAAAAGCTCCCTACCTTTCGGAGGAGTGAATAATGACCACATACGAATTCAAGCAGTGACCATGTACGTACATAACCTGCAACAAATTTATACGAGTTTATCTGTTAAAAACCATATCAATCATGCAGTTCCATATTGCCCAAAGTAATGTGCATACTTCTATCTGAATATGTCTCGCAATATTTAGTTCTATCCCAATTTGTTGCATACCAAATAAGGTGTGTATACTATTTGATGGGGGTGATATTAAAGACTATATGAAGTGAACGCCTTAATAGTTTGCCTAGTGGACAATCGAGAAAGAGGTGTTTAATAGTTTATCTTGATCAGAACAATATCTTTGACTACCTTTCCAACTACGTTTTGTCAAGTTATCCTTAGTTCGAATCATCTCCTTGTGAACAAACCACATGAAGACTTTGATTTTTAATAACACTTTAATCTTTCAAATATGTATCGATTTCGAAATCAAACCAGAGTCAACTAGACCTATAAACATAGATTTCACTAAGAAAATACTGTTCATAATTAATCTCCAGTAAATCCTATCAGGCTCATTAGAAAGGTGGACATCCATCAACCTTCTCACCAAGTGGAACCAAGCTTCCCATCATTCAGCTACTAAAGATCTTCGGAATTGAATATTTAGAAGATTAAACTGTAATACCGTGTGGTGTGTATATGATATGGCGAGCTGTCTAACTAGTCTACCCCGTTTCCGCGTAAAGCTCTTATCACCACTATGCTATTTAACATAATTTTTCTTTGATCCAATCTTGGTCAGTACTCAGTTCAGATCTAGTGGGCGGTTTCGGTCAATGGTTTTGATAGTGTGGTGTGTGGAGATGATATAGAGGCAGTGCATTGCACGCTCGACTTACCCACATGCATGCGTCCAAGTGGTGTTTATAGTTTATACTAGTACAAGCTAAGCAACCATGATCGATCAATCCGTTGACGGAGCAGCCGGTGAAGCACCCATCGCTTACCTAGGTCCGCCGCGAAGCTAGAAAAGGTGACCAGCAGACTGCTGGTGATATTAATAACTAGAGTAATGGCGCTGTTGTCAACTTGGTATGGTGAAGTGGAGTAAAGTAGTCTAGCTAACACTACATGCAATGCAACCCTTCTTATCTAGGCGATCGAGTCAGCGACACATGCGCGCGCGGGCCGGTAAGCACGCAGCTGCTGCGCACATCGACCGCATCGTTATTTTCTACTGCCGCCACGGCCACTTGGGCCGGTAAGCACGCAGCTGCTGCGCACATCGACCGTATCGTTATTTTCTACTGCCGCCACGGCCACTTGCTCCATCGCTGACAGCAACATACAACGATCTTCGAATCGACAGCCCGTACGAACGGCCGATGTGTGCGTTGCCGGGACGGGTCACCGGGCGGCGGTGTGACGCTCGAAATCGTGTCGTTTATGTGCATGCCGTGGGTTGACCGATCTGGGATTCTGGGCATGGGCATGGGCAGCCGCGAGGTTGACTTCGTACTTCGGAGGCGAATGCATCGTCCAGGCCGTGTGTGTTGTTTGCTCCTTCAATTTGTTTCACTAGCAGAGTTTGATTCTGATTGACTAGGCGCGAGTCTCAGAAGGTACGTACGTACAAAACCTCGATGATTAGTTTGCCGATGCATGGGACCAAGACGAAAATACAGGAGACAAGATAACACGTCTGCGGAATGGTTAGTGCAAGGAACCTGCACGTCGATGTAGGCCACGTACGGCATGTCAGTTGTTACGTGCGCACGTACCCCGCCCCATCCGCCAACTCAATCCGGCTCGTCGTGTACGTACGTACGTGTCACCGCCGTGTTTCGCCTGGCCTCGTCACCGGCAAATTTGGTCAGTGGGTGCCAGGATTTCGATCTCGACATCATGTCCAGACCGGAAGGCTGCTAGCTCTAGCTAAGTCTACGTGCTCCCACATCGACGGCGACGGCGGCTGTACGCTCTGCGGCCAGGAGATGAGGCCAAGTGTGTGTGTGTGTGACCGTGCGCTGTAGCGGGCATGGCATGAGCAGAGCGCGCGGAGGTCACTTTCCTCTCTCTTTTCCGATCGAGGCTTTCCTGTTTCGGAGCAGTGCCGGCACCCATGTTCCGCTCTCGGCTGCCACCAGAGCCGGAACAATGGGCTGCACGGGTCTATCGCGCCATTGATTTCGCCGTGGTATGCCCGGTCGTCTCGTGTCGTCGATGAACACAACGTAACGCTCCAACAGCGCAGCGGGCTGTCAACTTAGGCGCGCTGTATCGTTTATGAAGACAGGCGTGTGCGTGCCAGATGGATACGTCATACGTGGACAAAGACGCTCACTGCTGCTCAATATACGTATGTACCCTGCGTACAGACCGGGTCTGCATGCGTGATGGGTAGATGGACAAGGATGCTGCTCAATATACGTATGTACCCTGCGTACAGACCGGGCCTGCATGCGTGATGGGTAGGTGGACAAGGATGCTGCTCAATATACGTATGTACCCTGTGTACAGACCGGGCCTGCATGCGTGATGGGTAGGTGGATAAGGACGCACACCATATAGCGAGTGTGGGGTGACCCAGGGTTTTGGCTTGCTCGACGACACATTTTTTTGAGCGGTCGTGGCTTCCATGGCTAAAAACGTAGGCACACTGATTGACCTGCCCATGAGAAGCGATTAATCAACATCACGTATCACTAGGTCAGTGTTTCGCAGATGATAAGATGTGTGTGGATTTGTTCATAGTAATGAATGTATATATGTATATATAAACGTCTGCATTTGTACTGTATTTAAAAATAAAACATCACTCATCATCCATGGAAGAGCTAGCCAGGCACTCCCCACACATGCCTTCCTTTTGTGTTTGACGTAGGATCGGTGTCAAAGTCTAGGACTTACCACTGTCATTTTAACTATTCAATCACACATTGGTCCATCATTCTAAATTAAAACTAGCTACTTGTGTGAGAGTTGGTAAGTTAAATCATTCAAACGTCATAGAACCATGTCAAATTATTAAGTGCAATTACGATGCGGGTGTACTAGAGAAATAGTCAGGCAGGTCGAGGCAAGGAAGGCGGTCAATGGCCTTGCTAATGGTTTTCTCCCCGGATAGCACTTCCCTAAACTGCTCTATCCTACTGCCGGTCGCCTCAAGAAAATTCATGAGCATTGCACGTGACGACCCGCAGCGATCGAAATTGTGTGGCTTCTTAATTCGTTTGGTCTATTGTGTCATGCTACTGGCAGAGTATATTTATGTCTTGTCTGTGAAAGTGTCCACCAAAGATATACTATATGATACAACAAAGAACAAATGATGGAAGGTTCGGATGGGCCAGGAGTAGATGTCATGTGATTTGCCAAGGCAGAATTTGGAGAAAGAAGAATGACGATGGGTATTACCTTCGCACTACTCTGTATGCACCCGTGGAAAACATGGAGATGTTGAAGTTTCAAGGCCTATACATTTGTCATCTGTTAAATGGATGGGGTTAGTTGAGATCTTGGGATCTAGATAGATCTCAGGCTCAGTCGAGTAATATAGTATGCAAAAAAAACCAAAAAAAATATTTGCATGAATCTCAATGCAAAACCAACAAATTATAGTAGCGAAGTCTAAGTTGACTGATTTTTAGCAAAGTCGTACGAAAAAATCCTTCTCAGTCTATTTTCTGATCTACATACAGCCAAATCGATCTCGCGAGTTTTCAATATCCTTGTAAAATGAGTGGAGGGAGCCAAGCCGCTTTCTTAGATTTCAGCGTGGGTGCGCCGTCGTGGCGACGACAAAGGCTTGCAGTGTATGCGGGATCAAACACAAGCGTGGTGTGTGTATGATATGCTGACCTGGCTAAGATCGAAGCATGGGCTTGCTTGTAGTTGATCTCACTGTTTATCATCACTATATAAACATAATTTTTTCTTCCATCCGATCTTGGTCAGTACTCGGCAGTCAGTTAGCCATAAGTACTGTACAAACTAACCCGTGGTTGGATGGTCAGAAGGACAGTGGTATCCCCTGCCCACCAAAGTTCAAATCTCAGATTTAACGTTGATGTTTGCATTTTTTCGGATTTATTTCAGGTCTTTCGACGATGTGCTTTTCAGTGAAAAGAGACGTTTCCGTCGACAACAAAGGTGTCTGTGACGAATTCGTCAATCTCAAGATGATGTGTCGGCTTAGTCTATCGAGGATGCTCATATGGATAGGATGTGCATGCGTGCATTAATAAAATTGAATTATATGTTCGTGTAAGTGAACGACTTCGATTGTACGGTGCTAAACATAGCCATAACTCGTGTCCACTAACCCTAACCCTTAGTAATCTGAGAGGAGAGAAGGATGCTTACAAAATACTCCTACTAATGTTGTTCTCAACTTGGTGCCGAATCAAATCCAAGTCCACTGTATATGCAACCCTTCTTATCTAGTGGATCGAGCCACCGACGCATGCGAGGGCCGTGCGCCGATACGCACGCAGCTGTGCACGTCGGTCGATCGTCGCTATTTTCTACTGCCGCCACGGCCGGTTGCTTGATCGCTGACAGCAATATACACCCATATACAAATGTTCCTCAAACGGATTGCCGGTACGACCGGGGCGATGTGTGACGCGCGGACACGGTACTACGGACCGTGTCGTTTTCAGCGTGCCGTGGTGGATGGGTCGATCCGGGCAGGTGTACTTGTGTGGCGAGAGGGTGCAAATGTACCGTCCAGGCGTGTGGGTTTGGTCCTTTAATTTGTTTCATTCACGAGCGGACTTCGATTTCCATTGACTACGAGTCTGAGAGAAGGTGCTTGTTTTCCATCTGGACGTGTGGGTTCGAGAAGGTACGTACAAAACCTCTTCATGTGGACGTGTTGTTTTCATTGACTTGCATGCATGCATGCATGCATGTATATCTGAGAAGTTACGTACGTACAAAACCTCGATGATTAGCTTGTCGATGCATGCATGGAGACGTAAATCCAGGAGACAAAGTAACACGTCCACATGAAGAGGTCTTAATTTGCCGAATGGTTTGTACAAGGAGCCTGCACGTATAGGTAGGCCATGGGTTGTCAGTTGGTGCGCACGTACCCGGCCCCATCCGCCAGCGCCAAGTGAAGCCGGTTCGTCGGATACGCCTCGTGGCGCTGCCGTGTTTCGCCTCGTCACCGGCAAAATCGGTCAGTGGGTCCCAGAATACATTTGTGCGTACGTACGATAATAACTACGGTACACAGTGCAAGAAGACGTATGGTCGTCCGGTGCGTCACGTTCTGGTGCCCGCTCTCCTGGCGACAGCAGCCGGGCACGGAGCGGTCAGGAGCCAGGACCACGCACCCGGACGCGGGCACGGCTGGCGGTTGTCGCTCCAGCAGCTGGGCACGGCTGGTTGGGGTACATTTACCGATCGATGGACGGTACACCATTTGCGTACCCGCCGTCTCGCCATCCATCAGCAGGTGGTGCACGTACTAGTGCAAGCACCAGCACCGGTGCAGCAGGCGGCGGGCGCGAGGGACGACGGCACCATGCCATTGTTGCCCTGCAGCCTGGAAGGCTGCTTGCTACGTCTACGTGCTCCCACATCCACGGTGACGGTGACCGTGCACTACTCTACGGCCAAGGGAGCAGAGAAGATTCCTCCCTCTGAGTGTGACCGTGCGCTGTAGGCTGTAGCAACATGCATGACACGGTCGAGGCTCTACTGTTGCTAAGACTGTCTTTCTCGATCGAGGCTCTACTGTTTCGCAGTCCCGGAACCCGGGACAATGGGCTGCACCGGCCTATCGCGCCAATTAATGATTTCGCTCGGCTCGCCTCGTTTCGCCGACGAACATAACGTAACGCTCGAACAGCGGTCCGTCAATCATCAAAATACGTATGTATCCTGCACGCAGACAGCCGTGCGTGTGTGATGGACATATGTGGACAAAGACGCATCACATTCACACACTCATGGACCCACACCGCCCCCGTAAAGCTCCAAGCGCCGTCTGTGAATAAAGATCGAGCTGGGGCTGCATGCGACAGGTCAGGGGTCCGGTAATCACTACTACCCCACCAGCATATAGCCAGTGTGGGGTGAGCGAGTAGGGGTTTGGCTTGCGCGACGACAACGGGACAACTTGCCGGTGTACCTCGGAGAGTGTCGTCTAGTGTGTAGTGGTAGCCTCGCATTGGTGCTTTCTCATAAGCGCCATGAATCCAACGACTCCCATATAATTCATCTCACAGCACAGGAATGTTTTTTACATTCAGAAATTCCGTTTGGTGCGGGGCGTGCATGATGGCCCCATTGACAAGCTGTCTTAGCAACAGACACACAGGATTAATTATATCACATGTGTGGCTCCAGATCCACGGGATACGGGTCAAATATTACTCGTCCCCATGCAGCCGCGCTGGCCTCAAGAAAAACATGCCAAAATCAATCAACCGTGGGAGGACGCTGGCTCCTTGTCACCGTGTCACCGCTAGGGCAGGCAGCAGCAGCACTTTCGTAGGGCAGCGCGATTGCCATCCTGTCCGTCCGTTCGACGCCGGAGCAACCTCTTCCCGCTTTGAGTGGCGTGTGAAGTATTCTGTAGATCACATGGGGTTGGAATTCCGATAGTAGAGAGAAGGAGGTAATGTGGTGATTACCTGCTTCCAGACCTGAGGAGCTCGAGCCACCCTCCATTGCGTCGGCTGCTGGGCGAAGTGGTGGTGGTGATGGGTGAGTGGTGGCGGCGGGGCTGTGTGTGCGGCGGCGATGGTGCTTTCCGTGTCTAGCGCTAACCCTAGATTGGATTTGGGCTGTCGGTGGGGTGAGTCTGTCGCACGTTCAACCTCGTAATCCATGCGGCCGGCTCCCCACCTCTTTATATAGCGCTGGCAACAGGAGTCCACCAACCATATGAGGGTTGGGCGCCCTCGATCAGGGCGCAGCCAAGGGGCCCGTTGAGCCGTTGGGCTCAACCGGCTGGAGATCAACCTAACATTCTTCCCCTTGATTTCAACTTTTACTTTTTTACTTTATACTTTCTACTTTATTCGTTTCATCGCATATTGGTACATTGAGCATGTCTCATCGTCACAGCTTGATTGCCGATAGAATCATACAGCTACAACATACGTTTTGTTCAGAAACAAATTCTGTTCTTTTTGGGCCTCTCATGATCCAGGAATCATAGGCTTTTCCTTATACCCATGCCGACTAAGTGTTCCTTGAACACATTGGGTGGTAAGCCTTTCGTTAGCGGATCCGCAAGCATATCCTTTGTCTTTATATGCTCGAGACTTATAGTATGATCCTGGATTTATCTTTCACAACATAATACTTTATCTCTATTGTTTTGACAGCATTACTCAACTTGTTGTTGTGAGCATAAAATACTGCGGGCTGGTTGTCACAATACATCTTTAGTGGTTTGTGAATGCAATCTACCACTTTCAAGTTGGATACAAATTTCTTTAGCCATATCGCCTGTCCCGTGGCTTCGAAGCATGCTATGAATTCTGCATACATCGTGGATGATGCAACTATTGACTGTTTGGAGCTTTTCCACGAAATAGCCCCTCCTGCGAGAGTGAAGACGTATCCTGACGTGGATTTTCTATCATCTCTGTCCCCCGCAAAATCTGCGTCTGAATACCCTTTTATCTCTAGGGCATCAGACCTCCTATATGTTAGCATGTAGTGCTTCGTGCCTTGCGCATAACGCAATGCCTTCTTTGCCATCTTCTAGTGCTCCATGCGTGGATTCTCTTGATATCTAATGAGTACCCCGGTAACAAAAGCTAAGTCAGGGCTGGTGCACACTTGTGCATACTGTAAGCTTCCAACAGCCGAAGCATATGGTACTGGTTTCATGAGATCGATCTCGTACTGATTCTTGGGACATTGGAATTTTCCAATACTATCGCCCTTGACTATAGGAGCAGGTGTGGCTTTACTCGCATGCATATTATACTTTTGAAGAACCTTCTCCAAATATGCCTTCTGCGATAGTCCTAAGACTCCACTGTTCCTATCTCGGTGAATTTCTATGCCCAAAACATAGGATGCTTCACCAACATTTGTGATATCAAAATTTGAGGATAAAAACTTCTTTGCCTCTAGTAGTAGACTAACATCACTGCTACCAAGCAGGATATCATCCACATACAAGATTAGGAAAATATATTTCCCATTTTTAAACTTTGCATAAATGCAATTATCCTCAATATTTTCTTTGAACCCAAAACTTTTAACCGTTTGATTAAACTTTAGATACCACTGTCTAGAGGCTTGTCTTAATCCATAAATGAATTTCTTTAGGCGGCATCCCATACTTTCCTTGCCTTCCATGACAAAACCCTTGGGTTGTTTCATGTAGACCTTTTCTTTTAAATCACTGTTCAGAAATGCCGTCTTGACATCCATTTGATGTAACTCTAAATCAAAATGAGCAACTACTGCCATTATGATTCTGAAGGAATCCTTACATGAGACTGAAGAAAAAGTCTCATTGTAATCTATCCCTTCTCTTTGTGTAAATACTTTAGCTACAAGTCTTGCTTTATACTTTTCTACATTGCCACTAGGATCATACTTGGTTTTGTAGACCCATTTACAGCCTATTGTTTTGGCTCCTTTAGGAATTTTCACTAACTCCCAAACATCTTTGGAACTCATAGAATTCATCTCATCTTCCATTGCTTGTAGCCATTTTGATGAGTTAAGGCTTTTAATGGCTTCTTCATATGTAGCGGGATCACCTTCCATATGAACCATTTATGTGTTATAAACTTTATAATCAGTAGAAATAGCAGATCTTCTTTTTCTATTAGATCTTCTAAGGGCCTCAGTCTTTGGCACATTGTGTGCCTCAACTTGCGGCACATCTTGTACTGTTGCCTGTTGTACCTCCCTTTCATGCTCAACAACGGGTTCAGTTGGCTCCTGAAGGACAGGTTCCGGGTCTTCTCCCATAGTTGTCACGGGTGGAGTTACAGTTGGTAGTGAGAAAAATGGCTCCTGAATCATCGGATTAGGTGCATGCACCCTCTTCTCCTCAAGATCAATTTTCTGAGCTACCAAGCTCCACCTCATCATTTCATCCTCTAAGAAGACCGCGTGTCTCGTTTCTACAAACTTTGTATATCTGTCTGGGCAGTAGAATCGAAAACCTTTTGATATGTCTGGATAGCCAATGAAGTGGTGTTTCGTGATCTAACTTTGCAATGTTTGGATTAAACATTTTGGCCTCGGCGGGGCACCCCCACACCCTGAAGTGTTTTAAAGAGGGCACTCTTCCTGTCCAAAGCTCGTACGGTGTTTTGGGCACCGACTTGCTTGGCACTCTGTTGAGAATGTGAATGGCAGTTTTCAGTGCCTCCATCCATAATCCCAATGGAAAAGTTAAGTAACTCATCATGTTGCGCACCATATCCATCAGAGTACGGTTACGCCTTTCAGCTACTCCATTTTGCTGAGGCTCGCCCAGCATTGAATACTGGGCAACTATGCCAGTCTCCTGTAAGAACTTTGCAAAAGGTCCAGGGACTTGGCCATATGGGGTGTGCCGACCGTAGTACTCTCCCCCACCATCGGACCTTACTATCTTTATTCTTTTATCATGCTGATTTTCAACTTCAGCTTTGAATATCTTAAACTTATCCAATGCTTCGGATCTTTCTTTGATTGGATAAATATAACCAAAACGAGAGTAATCATTTGTGAATGTTATGAACGAGTCATATCCATCCACACTTTTCACCGGAAATGGTCCACAAATGTTAGTGTGGATGACTTTCAGTGTGCCTGTGCTATGAATTGCACCCTTTTTGATTTTTTGGACATACTTCCCTTTAATGCAATCCACGCATTGTTCTAAGTCTGAAAACTCTAACGGAGGAATAATTTCACTTTTGACTAATCTTTCTATTCTCCCCCCTGCAAATATGGCCCAAGCGACAGTGCCATAATTTCGATGAGTCATCAGTTCTTTTTCTTTTCTTTTGTTCTTTGTTCGACGAGGTAGCTTGAGAATTCACATTGGACACATAATGCACTTTTTCACGGAGTGATAGCAAATAAAGCTCATTATGAAGCAAAGCATCACCAACATAAGCATTATTACACCATATGGCACACTTGCCATGTCCAAAGTAACACTCATAATTGTCTTTGTCTAAACAAGAAACACTAATTAAGTTTCTATTACATGAGGGAACAAATAAGACATCACGAAGAAGAAGGTTGAATCCATCAGCTAACCCCAAAGAGACGTCGCCGACAGCTTCAACTTCTGCTTGGACTCCATTAGCTACCTCAATGCATCTTTCTCTTGTTTCCATGGTCCTCATCGAACGGAATCCCTGTAAAGAGTTTGCAACGTGAACAGTTGCTCCAGAGTCAATCCACCAAGTGGATTTTGAAAACTTTACATACAAGGATTCATTTACAAAGGAAACGATGTCGTTACCTCTCTTTGTCATAACAGACTTTAGCCAAGCAGGGCAATCCTTCCTGTAGTGCCCTGTCTGCTTGCAGTGGAGACAAGTGTCTTTGTCCACTGGAAAGAACCTCTGCTGATTTTGATGTTGATAGGGTGCTTTTCCATGTGGCTTAGAAGGAGAACCTTTGCTGTTTGGATTGTAGTTCTTCTTCTTTTGGTCCTTCACATAGTTGATAGAACCACCATTTGAGGCTTTCAGTCTGTCCTCTTCTTGGACACACATGGCTATGGTCTTTTCTATGTCCCATTTTTCAGGTGACATGTTATAATTGACAACAAATGTGTCAAACTCTTTAGGCAACGAGGTCATAATCAGGTGGACGAGGAGCGCAGGTTTGAGCTCCAAGTCTGCATCCATGGGCTTGAGTTTTGCAGCCATGTTGCTCATCCTGAGAATGTGCTCTCGAATGCCATGACCACCACCAGTGTCGTTCTTTGTTACCGGTTGTTTTATCAGCTGGGTGGCATATGTCTTTGAAGAACCAGTGAACTGACTCTTTATCTTTTTAAGCAACTCCCATACGAAAGTGCACTCTGCAATCGAGCCCACAATGGCGTTCTTAATTGTGTTCTTTATAAACGCCATACACTTTTTATTGGCATTTACCCACTTTTGATTGTTGAGAGTGTAGGAAAACTCTAATGGAGCATAGTCACTCCTCTTTTTACTCCATGCATCATCATCATCAGTGGTCGCTCTGACTGGCTTTGTAGGCCTGACCGGCTGTGGTTTATCCATAACCCAGTCAACCTCAGCACAAACAAAGGCCAAATCAACTTTGTTCCTTCACTCGGTGTAATTATCACCTCTGAGTGTTGAAACTTCTTTTAAACAACTCATCAAGTTGAAACCTCCTGAGGAGCTCGAGCCACCCTCCATTGCGTCGGCTGCTGGGCGAAGTGGTGGTGGCGATGGGTGAGTGGTGGCGGCGGTGCTGTGTGTGCGGCGGCGATGGTGCTTCCCGTGCCTAGCGCTAACCCTAGATCAAATTTGGGCTGTCGATGGGGTGAGTCTGTCGCACGTTCAATCTCGTAATCCGTACGGCCGGCTCCCCACCTCTTTATATAGCGCTGGCAACAGGGGCCCACCAACCATATGAGGGTTGGACGCCCTTGATCAGGGTGCAGCCAAGGGGCCCGTTGAGCCGTTGCGGCTGAAGATAAACCTAACAGCGTGCACGTACTGCTAGCACGAGCAGTGGTGCACTAGGACACTGCCGCATTGCTCACGACTCCTTGGTTTCATGGTGTTCAATTATAACCGGCTCCAACGATCGACAGTTCAAATGTCAAAGGTCAACGCACTGGTGTAAACAAGACAAAGATGGAGTACTGGTATGCAGTGCATGAAAGGTCAACCGATTGTGAAACTCAGTGTGCGTGCTAGTACAACTGTTCACGTGCATGCGTACGTAAAAGTGCAGGTTTGATCCCTTGCTTCTTCAAGAGAGGACCCAATGGCTAGGCTAGTGAAGATCGACTAGTTATGAGAATGACCAAGCAATTCCGACGGCACCATGCAGAGCGCGCAATAACCGGCTTAGGCGAGGAACGGACAATTTTCAAAACAAGGCAAATATATAATTAATCAAGCAAAGGGAAGTCACGGAATCTCAAACTGTCCGCATTCGTTCGTATAACATGGTCCGAACGTATTTTGTCATACAACACGATAAAATCTCCCTCTCGGTCCCCGTCCTTTCATCCGGACCCTTGTTGTCCATTGTTGTTGCCTTACCTCCCCGTCCAACGCCTAGGCTTTCTTGAACATCCAAAGGCCCCAACAATGAGACTGGCAGGCTTGGATAACATCCCTATCCATCCAGGTATCCCTCCGCAACCAGGAACCCTTAGTATCCCTGTCGATGTCATTCATGGCGGATATTGTGCCCGACAGGTGTTTGATCAAATGTCATTGAGTTTTTTTTAGAACTTCTTGTTGTTTTGTAGAGAAACCCAATGACACACACGAATCAAGCCCCGCTCAGCCGCTCGATTGGAAATTTTATCATGAAGTTGCATTTTTTTCTCGCTCGCTCTTACCAAGTTTCATAGATAAATTTTGAAGACATTTTTTTGTCGTATGTAGGCTCAAATATCGTGATTTTATCGGTCACCCGTACTAAGTTTCAAGAGTGGAAACATAACCTTGGTTTTTAAAATCCATCAAAATGTATTAAAAAATTATCTTATTTGAAAGCCCTCGTCACAAGAAACACGAATATGAAAACATATTTCAATTTGGATTCTTCACTCAAAAGATATGAAGGTTTGTAAATTAGAAGCCAAAAGTGAAAGCACACGCGGAGGACTTAGTGCCCCGTACGTGCGTGCCCCGAATCCACTCCCGAAAAGATTGGCATCTGTTTCATTTCAAATAATACAAATTGCTGGTAAATGGTGATGGAAGTGAGCATATCTTGCAAGGATGGTCGCCGACCTGCGATGTTTGAAGTTATCCCAATCTTGAATGGAATAGTGGCAGTGGAGGAGGATATGAAGTCATAAACTTCGAAACTTTGCTTGCAGATGGGGCACTCTCACAATTCGTCCATCCCCATTGTAGGTTATCAACATTCGATGCCCTATTTTCCACTATTAGCCAAGCGATAAAGTATGTACTTGATCGGTCGTCATGCTGGCCTTTCAAAATTTAAGCTAGCAGGTAGGCGACTCCCCCCACGATTTGGCCATTGTCGGTGTTGCAGGCAATCAACGGCCCATGATCTATCTTGCGCTATTAGGCAAGGGTGCCCAAGCATCCCAAGTTACTAGTCACCCTCCCCCCCCCCCCCCCCCCCCTAATTGATTGATTGTCTGAATCCATTTCTTTATCACCCACATTCCCTTTCATTAAGGTGACAATGCTTGTATCACCCTCTCAATTACTTTTATCACATGAACGGATCCTGGCACGATACATAGCTACCTATTACTTAACACCAGTTTACCACAATAGTAAGCGTTAAAACTTGTACTTTGGCCGCTCAACTTTCCAAAATCGTTGAGCTTATCATCTTCACAGGAGTTGAAGTTGATAGGCAGAGGAGAAAAACAGTAGTGAATGACCTGCGATGGGCTTGTGGATCAAATCAGTGCGTGCGTCGCGATCCACATCTTCCTTTACTGAAGTGACGTTGCTCATATCACTTAGTCAGTTACTTCTATGACATGAACTAATACAAGCACGATACGTAGTTACCTTCTAGTTAAGACCACTTTACCACGATAGCAAAATTGATTGCTATGTTGGGTTATCACAATCGATTCAGTCGAATATGTTAAAAAAATAAGTTTAGTGCGATGTAGTATTTTGTTTGCATAGTGCAACAAGTTATAGTGTTTGTTCTCATAGTTCAAATCTATATGAAGTCTTATATGGATCTCAACGTTAGATAGATGATTCAAGGTATTAGTTGATATTTAACTAATTATTGGGCACTTGATAATTAGCAAATCCATTATTGAAATCTGCTATATGAATTATTAGACAAATATTTAATTCCTCTACATGATGGGTGGCATCGCTGCTCTATGGTGGGAAATTCGAGCATATATTTCATTTCTAATCATTTAGGACGCAAGCAAGTTAATGGGGACAAAGACCTTTAATGGGTCTGTTCAAAAAAAAAAACAGGCCTTGTTTGGTTGACTGAGATTTAGAAGGGGTTTGATAGGGATTGAGGTTGATATAATCTCCTACAAGTCAAAATTCATCCCAATCCCCTCTTGAGAAGAGGTGTAACCGAACGATGCCGCGGACCAACGTGCTATGGATATAGTAACAATGCTAGCCATGGCTATGCGAGAAGGTCTCATGTTTGCAAATTCAATGGGATTCCGCTCGATTGAGGCTGAATCAGATTCTGTGGAAGTTACTAAGTTCTGCCCGAGGAATTCACAACGACGGGATGCAGCGGAGACCATCTTTTTGGAACGCGTCGATTTGGTAATCGCCAAGGTTAAGTTCTTGCACTGATCGTGAAGCTAATAAGTCACGCATGAGCTAGCTAGTTTTTCTTTTAGAAATAAGAATTCTTGTAACTGGATGAATGAACCTTACCTCCCGATTGCCTGGTTGATAAGATCATGAACGATGTGATTGTATGGTTTGGAATAATAATTGATAAAGCTAGCGTGCTGCCATTTTCTATAGAAAAAGGAATAAGAAAAGTTATCCTCATCCTCACACAACTTTGCGGTATGAACCAAGCGGTAAAAATTGCAGCATACTTTGGCGGCGGCCAACAATCCCAAACCATAGAACCGGATGTCATCCTGAGAAGTGAAGCTCGTCTGCTCGTTGGCAGAGTCAAAGCCGAATTGATCGATTAACGTACGGATCAGAATGGTTTGTCAGTCGTGATCCGCAGCTTCCTTTTGCTGAAAAGAGTGATGTAGCTGGCACGTACCACCCCGTCAATTACTTGTACGGCGTGAACGAGTCCAGACACGATACGTAGTTACCGCCGCTTTACCGTGGACAGCAACGCATCGGCGCGTTCATAGGGGCACATGCGCGAAATCGTAGGTCCACGATCGTGGACAAATCAGATCAGATCGCCGGAGGTGTAGTACGAACAGTAATTAACAGCTAGCCATTGCCGGGTAGATCAGATCACCGGGCCTGGCTCCTCCGTGACCAGGGCGTGGAAGGGAAGGGAAGGGAAGAGAAGTGTAGGATGGGCAGTGGATCTGCACTGCACAGGACTTCCCTTTTAACTACTTCCTTCCTCCCAAAATAAGTATTTTCGAATGGAGGGAGTATTGAACAAGATGCGCTTTCTTTCCTGCAATGTCATTCTAGTCTTGCGTCAGTTGGCCCAACCCCATGACCGACAACTAATTTCAGTGTTTCGACCTTTTTTTTGAAAGTTGAGCCAGATCCGACACTAGTTCAAAGTTTATTTGAGATCGGACTATTTTCCTACCGTTAGGGTAGATGTCGGTAGGTTGTAGCCCTAACGATAGGGATTCACGTCTTACCGTAAAATAATTTTAAGTACAAAACACAGTGCTTCTACGCATCTATCGTCGAGCATCTCTGAAGTAGGGTTGCACATGCACCGTCACCCTGTTTGGCGGTAGGACTGCCCTGCGGTGACGTGGATAAGTTGCCTACCGCCAGGGGCCTCGGCGGTAGGCTAGCATATCTTATCGTCATCGACCCTGGCGATAGGAAATGGGTCACATCCCCAACATATTTCCAAACCAGAGTCAAAACTCACTCAACTTTCACAAAAGGGTCAAAACCCTGAAATTAGTCGCGGTCGTGTAGCTGCGTTGCGTTCGCCGCTCCGTCTAGGATCATCGACACAGACACATGCGTGGTTGCGCGATTAGGTCGCCGCTGCTAGTGCTCGGCCACGGGGCCATGGCCTCGTCGTTCTCCCCGCAACCGTGGAACCGAAAATAGTCGCATCGCGTCCCTGCGGCGGTCGGCATACGCAGCGCCGGTGGTGGATGAGGTTGGATGGTCCGGGTGAACCACGCCTCAGCGTATTGCTGCCAAGCACGGACTATCACCCCGTAATGGGCTCGCCATCAACGCACACACCGCCAGCATTGACCTCCCTTGCGACCACTGGACCACACCTACCCACACCACCCTGCATAGTGTATATAAGAGCATCTCCTCGGAGCCGTGTGGGATGTCCTCATGGTCGATGGATCAGGAGGAAAAGGCTCGAATCCGTTGTCTGTCATGGTGAAGAAGGCCAGAGATCGTCAGACGGGACCTTGGGAGGCGGAGTGGGGTGGAATGAAGGGGGAGGAGTGAAGTGGCTAGGTTTTGGTCCGGGGATGAATATATAAGGGATCGGATGAGTCAGTGTGGGCCAGGTCCGACCTGACGGATGCGCCCGGGCCTCCCCATATCCGCCCCATATTTGGGCTGGATATGAGGGTATCAGTCAGCCCCGGGCGTTTGAGACCGGTAAGAAGCGTCCGTCTAGGTCAAAAAAAAATTGACCGGTCAAGCCGTCCACCAGACGTTGAGGAGAGTTTGTGGCTCCTAGTTGTAGATGCTCTGACCAACCTATGAAGGCTAATTTCAGTGTTTTGACCCATTTGCGAAAGTTGGTCGAGATTTGTCAGAGGTTTGAAAAACAAATCGTGGTCTGACCCTTTTCCTATCGAGGCTCCTGATGGTAGGCAACCTATCCATGTCCGTGCAACGCAACCCTACCACCAAACAGGCCAGCGGTAGCATGTGCAACCCTACTACTGAGGTGCCCGGTGATAGGTTCGTAAAAATACTATGTTGTATACTTAGAATTTTTTATGGTGGAGCATGCACCTTTACCATCAAGGGTCTCAGCGGTAGGCAGCTATACCCTACCGCCATCTACCCCGGCCGTAGAAAAAGGGTCGCATCTTGAGAAAAAATTGAATCAGAGTCAGATTTGGCTGAACTTTCACAAAAGAGACAAAACACTAAATTATTCACCTGAGGATCAATGATTCTTGCGTCGGGGGTGGACCTGGCTAGCTTTTCGGGGTTCTTGTCGATCAAAGGCAAATAAATCATCTTGTTAGTCTTAAAACATCTATAGCCGTACTTGGCAAATCCGATCTTTCAAATGCCCGTGAAGCGTCCGTACGTCTCCGCGTACACCGACTGGTCATGCCACAAATAATGCATTCTACAACAAGATACCTCAAATTAGAATTCTTAAATCTATACAATTACATGCAACGTAAAGCAACCTTTAAGTGGAGCTCATCCCAGTCCATTGTGCCCATGTCCGGCGGCTGGTTGTGCCCCTCGTAGTGTCGGTCCGGTCGCCGACGAGATAGAGTAGGACATGGGACACTAGCAGGCTCATGGGAGTCGAGCTCCCGCCGTCTCCCATGCCCTACTCTTCCTTGTCGGAGCCCGTAACCTGGAGGGTGCCGGTGGACGTGAGGTCGATGACGGATACCACCTGGGAAGTGTCGACATTCACCACGACACGGTTGCAGTGCCCGTAGTGGTTCACCATACGGGGTGCCGGAGAGTGCGACTCCGCATCTCCAACGTCCACCGCCGCGAGGGCCTCCGTCGCTTCCCATGCCCGCTTTCTCGCATGACGGGCACACCGTGCTACATTTGTGTTCACAGACACGCAATGGGCATCCTCGGTGCGCCAACGCAGCGGTTGCGCGTCCGCCACGGCGTACGAACGCTAGACGGACCGCACCGCCTCGAGTGAGGCAGTGACGCCAGAGCCATGCACCGGTTGTGTGGATGTAATGGATTCCCGACGTTGCGAGTCGGAGCGCTATCATCGGGCGACCGCCTCCCGGGAGCGGCGGACGCCCATCTCCTCCTCGGGGTCACGTGGGATGAGCTCGTGGTCGACAGATCTAGAGGTGAAGGATTTGGATCCATTGCCCTCCATGTCGAAGAAAGCCGAAAATCGCCGGAGATGAGCTTTGATGGTGGATGGGAGTGAAGTGAAGTGGATATCGTTTGGTCCGGCGAGAAGATGGGAACAAATATATGTGGGGTCGATGAGGGCCAGCCCGATGTAACAGACGTGTCAGGGCACGCCCGGGTACCCCATACTCGTCTCATATTTGGGCTGGATCTGAAAAGTGCCGGTTAGCCGGACGTTTGAGGCACATTTGAGGTGTTCGACTAGGTCTTTTGTGATCAGACAACAACTGGATGGTTTGTCCAAGCGTTTGAAACGGTACGAAAAATCCTGTTATAGATGCTCTTAGTCCCACTCAACAGAGCGGAGGAAGCTGCCATAGACCCGTTAAACAGGTCGGCTGAGGCCTGAGGTGCAGCATTAAACACTTCATGACCCAAGATAGATTCTTAGATTAATTGGTTGGTGGAACACTCAACACTTCATGACTCAAGATAGATTCTTAGATGAATTGGCCGGTCCACGCACTACCAGAATCGGTCCCTACGCCGACGGCCTGGTCCCATCGGCGTAGGCGGATTACCGTCAGCGTATCCCTACGCCGACGGCCCCTGCCGGCGTAGGTCCGTCGGGATCGCGAACATCGGCATACCCGGGCGTTTTCGTCAGCGTAGGAAAACCATCGGCATAGGTCCCCTATGCCAACGTCCGGTCATACGACCGTCGGTGTAGATGGGCCGCCGGCGTCCTTTCTCACGTGACGGCGGCTGACGGCGACGACGAAGTTCGTCCACCAACCGGAAACTGCCACATGGCAGGTCTACGCCAACGGTTACACCGTTGGCATAGGCCAGCACCTCTGCCGACGGTGTAACCATCGGCGTAGACCTGCCACGTGGCAGATTCTGGTGCACTGAGGTCAGGGCTATGCCGACGGTTATGTTGGGGAACGTAGTAGTAAATCAAAAAAATTCCTACGTGTCACCAAGATCAATCTATGGAGAAACCAGCAACGAGCAAAGGGGTAGTGCATTTTCATACCTTTGAAGATCACAAAGCGGAAGTGTTACTAGAACGCGGTCGGTGGAGTTGTACTCGCACCGATTCAGATCGCGGTTGATTCAGATCTAAGCGTTGAACAACGACGCCTCCGCGTTCAATACATGTGCAGCCCGATGACGTCTCCCGCGCCTTGATCCAGCAAGGAAAAGGGAGAGGTTGAGGCAGAGCTTCGGCAGCACGACAGCGTGGCGACGGTGGAGCTGCGTGGTACTCCGACAGGGCTTCAACAAGCGCTACGGAGGACGAGAAGAAGGAGGAGTAGGGCTGTGCCGAGAGAGAGATGCGTGTTCTCGGCAGCCCCCAAACCCCCACTATTTATAGGAGGAGGAGGAGGGGGTGCGCAGCCCCTAGGGTTCCCACCCTAGGGCCTGCGGCCCACCCTAGGTGGCCCTTGGGGCGGCGGCCAGAGAGGGGAGAGGAGGGGCGGCGCCCTAGGTGGGCCTAGGGCCCATCTATGCCTAGGGTTTGCCCCTCCCACCTTTTGCTGCGCCTTGGAACCTTGTGGGAGGTTCACCAGCCCATCTAGGAGCTGGTTACCTCCCACCTTCACCCCACGCAGCCCTCTGGTGTCGGTGGCCCCACACGGTGGACCCACGGAACCCTTCCGGTGGTCCCATACATTACCGGTGATGCCCGAAACACTTCCGGTGACCAAAACCTCACTTCCTATATATGAATCTTTACCTCCGGACCATTCCAGAACTCCTCATGACGTCCGGGATCTCATTCGAGACTCCAAAAAACCTTCGCTAACCATGTACACAATTTCCCTATAACCCTAGCGTCATCGAATCTTAAGTGTGTAGACCCTACGGGTTCGGGTGGCATGCAGACATGACCGAGACACCTCTCCGATCATTAACCAATAGCAGGATCTGGATACCCATGTTGGCTCCCACATGCTCCACAATGATCTCATCGGATGAACCATGATTTCGGGGATTCAATCAATCTCGTATGCAATTCCCTTTGTCCATCGGTATGTTACTTGCCCGAGATTCGATCGTCGGTGTTGGGGATATAACCCCGCGATATGACCTGCCCTGGAGGCTCCGGGTCATGTTGCTGGCTCGTGAGCCGGCCCAAGGGTGAGCCGTAAGACTGGAGGCCCAGGAAGATAGGCGGCTCAAAGTGTGGGCCGAACGACGGCCCGGACGGAGAAGACCCGGGCATGTAAGCCGTCTCAAAGACAGCTTAGACAAGAAGATAGAGAGAGACTCAGACATACAATAAGACTCGGTTAACAATTGTAATGACCCGGAGGTCCCGACCTCCTATATAAAGGCAGAGCCGAGGCGACTTAGAGGACAGGTGATCGAGAACTAGGTCAAGTTTCTAGCTCCTTGTAATCGATACGCAAGCAATACAAACACAAGCAGGACGTAGGCTATTACCTCAACTTGAGAGGCCGAACCTGGGTAAATCCATGTCTTTCGTCCCGATCAACCCCTTTGAGTCCACCCCGTTAGCGATGGCCTTGAATCCAAGTTTGTTCACCCGGACATCTGCCGTGATAAATCAACGACAGTTGGCGCCCACCGTGGGGCTAGCGCTTGGTGGTGTTGAGTTCTCAAAGGGCTTGCTCCCAGGGCTCGAGGGATACATGGTTGGAAGGATGAGCAAGAGTCTCGGCGGCCGGCTCTACATCGACGATGCTGGCTGGGGGCTTGATGCTGATTCTCTGGAGTATGGATTCCGGGTTCCGTTTGGTGGGATCTAGGTTTTCATTGGAAAGGTTGATGGATCTACACCCGGGCCGGACATCTGCACCAAAATCGTCGAGCCGGCTCGGCGTCTCCAATCTGCGAGTGGTGTGCGGCCTGCCCATGCCCATCCAGGTCAAAGGCATGTTCTCGTGGGCTTTACTCAAGGTATGGACCTGGAAGCGTCCGGGTCACAGGGAACTCTTGTTTGCTCAGAAGATGAGTCCTCCAGTGGCGAGACGGAGTCAGTGTATCAGCTCAGTAACGGTGGCCTTGGGGGCTACTACGACACCTATTCTGAGGTAGAGGGCTTTGAGTCGGATGCTTCGAGACCCCCGGTTCATGCGGCGGTGTTCATGAAGGGATCGACTTCAGCCACCGGTGACACAGCTGCGGGAGCCGCCGCAGCGGGTGATAGCCCACCGCCGCCGGCTCAGGTTCTAGTGGAATTGATGGACGAGCTTACAACTCTCATTGCCACGGAAGTAACATCGAATAATCAAGCAGCCCTGAATCTAGAGGTGGCACGGATCAAGGGCCGGATGGCAGAGGAACGACAAAGGATGGCTGAGCTGAAGATCCGGATGGAGGAAGAAGCGGAGCGTATCAAGGCGGATGCTTTCCATCTGGAGCTGGAACAAAGGTCAGCAGCCGCGGTGCACCGGAGGAGGCATAAATCCCGTCTGCCAGAACGTTACGAAGCAAGGAACCTGTTTAATACCCCTGGTGCAGGGCGGGTTACGGGTGCGCAGGAAAGCCGCCGATGGACGCCCGACAACTCATCCACCCCAGCATAATCAAACCTCACCTAGAGTTTTTCCGACACCGGCGGGTCATTACTCTAACCCGGCCGAGAACATGGTGACGGCGGCCACCCGGCTTGAGACGATTCCCATCCCAGATGAAGCACCCTTTGCGGAGGACGTGCAAAATACCATTGGATATTTACAAACGGTCATGGCCCAGCAAGAGAGATATGATCACAGCTGGAGCCGGGTTCACTCTACCCCCCTCCGAGTCGAAGTTTCAGCCGGCGCTACTAGTCGCCGGTGTGTTCCAGCAGTCATCCACATCGTGGACCACCGGAGGACGAGCAGGCGGCTCTAGATGCACAAGCCCTCGCGGACCGGGCGAGGAACAGGTAAGAGGCGGAGATAGCGGCAACCCGTCCAGAGCCGGCGTTTTCCGTCTCAATGGGAGTAGTTAGTACCAGAGCCGTAGGGGTGCCATTTTTAACTCCGGCTCTGAGAAGTGAACGACTACCGAAAGATTTTAAGGGGCCTCGAAAAGTTCTGAATTACACAACTGATCTACCTCCTGAGGCTTGGGTTGAGAGTTATGAGCTGGCCATGGAGATGCTGGACGTCAGTGAGGTGGTATGTGCAAAATATTTCATCATGATGCTTGAGGGTCCGGCTCGCACATGGTTGAAAGGTATGCCGCCTAACACGATAAGTTCATGGGCGGAGCTGAGAGCGAAGTTTATTAAGAATTTTCAGGGGACCTGTAAGCAGCCTATGACCATTGTAGACTTGGACCATTGTGTTCAACAGGAGAATGAGTCGGCCCATCATTGGGTCCGGTGGGTGTCGACCATTATTCACTCTTTGGAGCAGATCACGGCGGTTCAAGCGGTGCTGATTCTGGAAAAGAACTGTCATTTTGTTCCATTGAAACAGAAGCTCGGCCGGCTCAAGCGCACGTGTCAGGATATGGGAGAGCTCATGATGGCCCTGACAAAGTATGCCGACTCAGATAACACCAAGGATCCAGGCTCAGATGATGAGAAAGCCAATCAAGGCAAGAAGAACAATCAAGGCAAAGGCTTTGTGAACAATGGGAATCAGAATAAGTGGAAGAACGCTGAGGGCGGGTTAGAGCTAGTGGCAAACACCAACACAGGACAGAACCATCCCAAGGGGAACGGAAAATTCAGGCCGTTTCACCAAAGGAACAAAGGCCCTTTCAATTTTGAAGAAGCGCTTAGGAAGCCTTGTCCGGAGCACAACACGCCTGATAAGCCGGCGTTACATGCGTGGGGTGATTGCTTTATCATGCAGAGATTCAAAAACCAGCATTCCCAACCACGTAATAACCAGGGCGGTGGCCCACCTGGCGGCTCACGGCACGACGGATCAGGGGCTGGATTCGGCGCCGGCGGTTCAGGAGCCGGGCATCCGGGTTAGAATAACCAAGGGGGACACCAACAGCATCCTGGCGACAACAACAATAATAACAATCAGCAGCAGTGCAATTAGTCCAGGTTTTAGAGTAACCTGAAGCAACTCAGTTCTGGATAGTATCACGTATTCACGACCGGTCACAATAAATGAGACGAGAAATTGCGGAGGCGAGCGGTTAATGTGGTTGCTCCGGCTCTCCCGCGGTACTTACCGTGGTCTGAGTATGACATAATGTGGAGCCGGGAGGATCACCCGTCGCGGGTAGATGACCCGGGCCGGCTGGCTCTAGTTGTGGCCCCTCAGGTGAATGGCTATATGGTGAATAAGGTGCTCATGGACGGAGGTAGCAGTATCAACATCCTTTATTATGACACTTTCCGGCGGATGAAGTTGCTTGACAAAGACCTTAAACCTTCCTCCACCGTCTTTCATGGTGTGGTTCCGGGTAAGTCGGCATACCCGGTGGGCCGGATTTCATTGGAAGTGGCTTTTGGTGATAAGTATAATTACAGGGTGGAGTCCTTGTGGTTCGAGGTGGTTAAAATCAAAAGTCCCTATAATGCGCTGTTTGGAAGGCCGGCTTATGCCAAATTTATGGCTAGGCCTTGCTATGTTTATTTACAACTCAAAATGCCCGGCTTAAATGGTACAATTACCGTTCACTGTAATCGGAAAACGGCTCTCGAGTGTGAGGAAGGAGATGCGGCGTATGCAGAGTCTAGTTGTGCCCAGGAGGAGCTGAAGTTCTACATGGAGAACGTTGACCCGGAGGATATGACCCCGCTGAAGAAGCCTACTACGGAAGTTGAGCCGCCACTCAAGTTTTCGGCAGATGATACGAAGGCAGTAGATTTCTGTCCGGGCGACTCATCCAAGCAGTTCATCATTGGGGCTCACATGGATCCCAAATAGGAAGGCGCGCTCATCGAATTCATCTGTGAGAATCGGGACATCTTTGCATGGAAACCTTCTGACATGCCGGGTGTATCGAGAGAGTTCGCTGAGCACAACCTTAATGTGGATCCGAAGTTTAAGCCGATTAAACAGTTTCTACGACAGTTCAACAAAGAGAGACGTAAAGCTATTGGGGAGGAAGTTGCCCGGCTCTTGGCTGCAAGCTTTATAGTGGAAGTTTTTCACCCGGAGTGGTTGGCTAACCAGGTGCTGGTGCTAAACAGAACGGCACCTAGCGTATGCGTATAGATTACACGGACCTTAACAAGGCTTACCCGGCTGACCCTTTTGCACTCCCTCGTATCGATCAGATTATTGATGCTATTGCCGGGTGTGAAAGTTTATGCTTCCTGGATGCATATTCAGGTTATCATCAGATCAAGATGGCAATAGAATATCAGGAGAAGACGGCGTTTATTACAACCTTTGGGGCGTTCTGCTATGTCTCCATGCCTTTCGGGCTCAAGAGTGCCCAGGCGACTTACCAAAGATGTGTGCAGAACTGCCTTCACAGTCAGATTGGCCGAAATGTTCATGCTTACATAGACGACATTGTAGTTAAATCCAGAAATAAGGAAACTCTCCTAGAGGATCTGAAGGAAACTTTTGACAATCTCCGGGTCTACAAGATGATGCTTAACCCGACGAAATGTGTTTTTGGTGTTCTAGCAGGAAAGCTTTTGGGTTTCTTGGTCTCTGAGCGGGGCATCGAGGCTAACCCAGATAAAATTAAGGCTATCACTTCTTTAGGAGAGCCGACGTGCATTAATGACGTTCAGCACCTTGCAGGAGGGATTGCTGCGTTGAGCCGGTTCATAAGCCGGCTTGGGGAGAAGGCCATTCCCTTATACTAGATGATGAAGAAGACAGACAAGTTTAAGTGGAGCAAGGCAGCGGCTGAAGCACTTGAAGCTCTTAAAAAACAGTTGACTGAGCCGCCAGTGTTAGCCGCTCCGGTTGAAAAAGAGCCGTTGCTCCTTTATGTGGCGGCTAACAACAGAGCGGTAAGTGTAGCAATTGTGGTTGAGTGCAAGGAGGCAGGGAAGGAATATCCTGTGCAAAGGCCGGTTTATTACATCAGTGAAGTTTTGGAAGAGTCTAAGAAGAGGTATCCGCATTGGCAGAAGCTGGTATACGGAGTTTTCATGGCTAACCGCAAGTTAATACACTACGTTTTGGGGCACCAGATAATCATGGTCAGTTCTGCCCCATTGGGAGATATCATCCAAAATAGAGAAGCCACAGGGAGGATTGGCAAGTGGGCATTAGAGCCGGTTCCTCTTAAAATCAAATATGTTCCTCGTACGGCAATAAAGTCTCAAGCTTTGGTGGATTTCATAAATGATTGGACAGAATGTCAAGCACCCGAAGAGAAACCGGATAACACATATTGGACTATACACTTTGATGGGTCCAAGCAGCTAGAGGGGTCCGGTGCAGGGGTTGTTCTCACCTCCCCGAAGGGTGACAAGTTTTGTTATGTGCTCTAGTTAATGTTTCCTTGTACTAATAATGCAATTGAGTATGAGGCACTGCTCCATGGTCTCAGAGTCGCTAAAGAGATGAACTTAAGCTGGGTCAGATGTTTAGGCGACTCAGATCTTGTGGCTCAACAAGTTTTAGGTACTTGGGACTCCAAGGATCCGCAGATGGCGGCTTATCGACAAGCGGTTGATATCATTGCCGGTCACTTCAAGGGGTACCAGGTGGATCATATTGATCGTCGCAGGAATGAGGCGGCTGATGCCTTATCATGGTTAGGTTCTCAATGAAAGCTGGTACCACCTAATGTTTTTCTGGACGTATTGCATCATCTGACTGTCAAGATACCCTGTGAGGAGGATCTGGCTATTCCTGACCCGAAAGCGGAATTGGTGGCGGCTATGCATGCCATCCCAGACTGGACTATTCCTTATTTGGCGTATCTGACACGCGACGAGTTGCCTCAGGAGGAGGATCTGGTCAGGAAGATCACCCGGCATTCTAAGTCTATGACGATTATCAATGGTGACTTACATAAGTGTAGTGTGACGGGTGTCTTTCAGCGTTGTGTCTCACCAGAGGAAGGCCGGCAGATTTTGAGTGAAATTCATGCTGGCGGCTGTGGACATCATGCCGGGTCAAAATCTTTAGTGGCCAAGGCTTTTCGACATGGATTTTTCTGGTTGACGGCTCACAAGGATGCAGAAGACTTAGTCCGTAAGTGTGATGACTGTCAGAAGTTTGGCCGGCGTGCTCACGTTCCAGCTCAAGAGTTGAGGATGATACCAATCACTTGGCCGTTTGCGGTCTGGGGGCTTGATATGGTAGGACCTTTCAAGAGATCCAAGGATAAGAAAACACACCTTCTGGTGGCGATTGATAAATTTACTAAGTGGATAGAGGCAGAGCCGGTCAGTAAATGTGACGCGGCTACAGCGGTTCAATTTATTAAGAAGCTGATCTATCGCTTTGCTTACCCGCACAGTATCATTACGGACAATGGAACAAACCTATCCAAAGGAGCTATGAAAACGTTCTGTGAGAAGGAGCATATCCGGCTTGATGTTTCAGCCGTGGCACATTAACAGTCTAATGGTCAGGCGGAACGAGCCAATCAGGAAATTTTAAGAGGAGTCAAACCACGGCTCATGGTTCCTTTGAACTGGACACCCGGATGTTGGGTTGAGGAGTTGCCTTTCGTCTTATGGAGCATCCGAACGACCCCTAACAGATCTACATGTTTCACGCCTTTCTTCATGGTGTATGGTGCTGAGGCGGTTCTACCCACTGACATCCGACACGACTCACCAAGGGTGGCGACTTATGTTGAGACGGATAATGAGGTAGCACGCCAAGATGCGTTGGACGCCTTGGATGAAGCACGAGAGTTAGCAGCAGCTAGGTCGGCAATTTATCAACAAGACCTACGACGCTATCATAGCCGCAGGGTGAAGACCCGGACGTTCCAGGAAGGTGACCTGGTGCTCCGGCTGATTCAAGACCAATCTGGAATGCATAAGTTATCTCCACCATGGGAGGGGCCTTTTGTGATCAGCAGAAACCTTAACAATGGGTCATATTAACTCATTGATATCCGAGATGAGTCGGAAACCGCGGGTCAAGAGACACTGCGGCCATGGAATATCGCACATCTGTGACCATACTTTACTTAGCAGGCGTTGAAATCCGCTATCATTGTATATATCATGTTTACATGAGTAAAAGCTAGCATCCCCGCAAGGACTGGGGCCTATGCTCTTATGTATGTCTTTGTGCAATCAAGATGAAATTTTTCCGGCTCAAAAATTTGAGTTGAAGTGGTTTGTTCGCCATCAAAACGGCTGATCTATAATCCGGCTTTATGCCCTATCAAGCGCTGTTGTAGGGAGGCTTCTTGCCTTCGGGTATAACTTACATCTCCTCTGCACAGTCTGCTTTTACGCTGTTGCAAGGAGGCTTCTTGCCTTCGGGTATAGCTTACATCTCCCTTGCACAGCCGGCGTTATGCCCAATTAAGCACTGTTGCAAAGAGGCTTCTTGCCTTTGGGTATAACTTACATCTCCTTTGCACAGCCAGCTGTTATTAAACTGTTGCAAGGAGGCTTCTTGCCTTCGGGTATAGCTTACATCTCCCTTGCACAGTTAGCTTTATGCCTAGTTTGGTTACATTAAGCGCTGTTGTTGATGGAGGCTTCTTACCTTTGGTATGGCTTACATGACCCTAAGACAATAGCGTGTACACCAAATTCCAGTTGCTTATCAACTGCGGCCATCGAAGGGGGCTTCTTACCGACGGGTATCGCTTATCTCACCCTAATGGCCGACTTTATGCCACTTCCGGTTACTTATTAACCGCAGTTGTCGAAGGGGGCTTCTTACCGACGGGTTCGCTTATCTCACCCTAACAACCGGCGTTTACGCCAAAACTCAATTGCTTATCAACTGTAGCTGTTGAAAGAGGCTTCTTGCCTTCGGGTATAGCTTACATCTCCTTTCAAACAACCGGCTTTATGACGTCTCAGGCTAATTATTAGCCGCGGCTGTCGATGGAGGCTTCTTGCCTTGGGGTATAGCTTACATCTCCCATCGACAGCCGGCGTTCCCACATACAACATTTGCTGTTAAAAGGAGGCTTCTTACCGTCAGGTATAGCTTACATTACCCTTCATACAGCCGACTTTAGGCCACTTCCGATTCATCAATAGCCGCAGTTGTCGATAGAGGCTTCTTACCATCAGGTATAGCTTACATTATCCTAAGACAACCGGCTCTTTAATGGATTCATCTGACAAGAGCCGGAGCCATGTTGCTCCGGTTGACAAAATTCAAAGTTGTCAAAGATATTATCCGGCTCTAATCTTCTGGAGAAGGAATGACGTCTTCAAAGATAAACACCCCTCATCAGAAAAGCTCAAGGTATATTTATGCAAAGGAGCGAGCAATCAATGGAGAGCCGGCAATACATAAAGTTGAAACAGAGAGATGAAAATATATACAGCCGACAACGGCAGGGCCATCCTTACTCTATTACAAAAACTACTCTCAGAAGGAGCAAAAGGCATTGCCAAGTTTCAACCGCTCACGGCGGGTCATTACATGAGTCAGTACATGAGTCTGTGCTCAGAAAGATTAAAAGAACAAATTTCAGTTATTGGCCGGCTCATCCCGCTCCGGTTCTTCCGCTGGCTTTATCTGGAGATTTAACAATTCCCAATTACAGTCAGCCAGAGCAGCGAAAGACCCTTCAAGGAAAGGTACACGTCAAGCTCACAAGGGAAGAGGTCCTTACTGCGGGCGGGTGTCAGATCCTTCCACTCATAGAGAGGCCCGCAGATCCTCTTCTCCTCTGCATCGTAAGCCGCCTGATAGGTGTTCAAGTCAACTTCATCCACCAGCACAGAGGCCAGATAACGCGACTCTT
Source organism: Hordeum marinum (assembly GCA_022496015.1). Taxonomy (NCBI): domain Eukaryota; kingdom Viridiplantae; phylum Streptophyta; class Magnoliopsida; order Poales; family Poaceae; genus Hordeum; species Hordeum marinum. Next base: position 484,371,462 of record CM039675.1, read on the forward strand.
TGACACACCGGATGTAATCTTGTTCGGTGAACTCTGAGTCGTCATCTTTTTTGGACGGGTAACCATCCATCATTTCGGCTGGCGTTAGCTCGGGGATGAAAGCCAGAGCACAGCTCAACCCAGCGATGGCTCCTTGGGGGAAGGCAGACTTCTTCAGCTCCTCTATTTGCTTGGGCATTGCGGAGAAGAGTTCCAAGACACCTTTCAGAGCGGTGGGGATCTTCTCCTTGTATTGAACCGTCTTAATCATGAAAATAGCGCCGCAATAAAGCTGTTCTACAAAGGTGTAAATAGCCTTCAGAGGTAAAAGGCTATATGAAACCAATTGCCGGCTTCTAGGGCCTGTATAGGTCAAACAAGGCAAGATGAGTCACCATCACAATAGATAAATGAGACATGCTGGAAACATGAAGTGAGTAAGAACTTACCAAAGAGAGCGTCTGCCATCTTGGTTATATGACACTTTAGGCCTTGAAGCTCATCCGCCACGGCTATCAGCCGCTGGTCGGCGTCATCCGCTCGCTTGGTCAACGCAGCTTTCTCCAACTCAGTAGATTCCTTTAGAGAAGCAAGCTCCGCCTTAATATGGACCAGCTCTTCAGACAACAGCCGACACTTTTTGTCAGAGACACTGCAAGCCTCTTGTTGAGCCGCTAGGTTTGCCTTCATGTCAGACAATTGAGAGTCGGCTTCGTTTAAAGCTTCCTATAATACATCAAAATACAGGATAAGTCGCCAAAATACAGGACGAGTGTTAAAAGCAAATTTATGCAAGTCTCTCAAATAGATTGCAAGCAATATATTTGACACTTGGGGGCTAATGTATATTTGATCTTTCAACATGCAGTGCAGTTCCGGCTCATCTTCTTCGAAATTAAACCAGAACTTGGGGGCTACACTATGTCTCTTCAATTTACTTCTAATAGAAGATCCGACTCAACTTCATCAAGCTTGAGCCGTCCCTTGGGAGCTGCGACTGGCGGTTTAAGCTATCTAAAGGAAGATCTGACTCAATTTTGGCAAATTAAGCCGACTCTAGGGGACAATGGCTATGAATTTTTTCTAGCAGAAAGTTAAACGAAGACCCGGTTTAATGATTGAGTACATTGAACCGGCCCTTGGGGGCTAAGTAAGGGTATGGGAACAAGAAGAGTACCTCGTATTTTGTTTTCATTAAAGAGACCAGCCGAAGTTCCAGATCCCGGCTGGTGGTAACACGGTTTACATACCCGGCGTGGAGCTCCTCGGCTGTCATCTTTTCATACGAAGAGTCAAAGTTCAGCTTTTTCGAGGCCTCGGCCGGCTCTGTATGCTTGGTCAGCACATGAGCCGGAGGAGTTTGATGGCTAGACCCGGTGATAACAACATCTGGAGTTTCAGGGGTCTTGGCAGGAGTCGCCGGTTTTGAAGGAGCCCTTGGAGGGCTCTCCATGATGACATCGACAGCAGCCGGTTCTGTGGAGGCACCTGGTGGATTTTCTTTCGCTTCAGCCTCCGTCGGTTGTTTGAGCTCCGGCTCTTCGATAATAGGGCCGGGGGTGGCTTGTTGGTCTTGTGACGCTTGGCTTGAGCACTGCAAAATAGAAGGATCAACAGTCGAAGATGTTGCTATCATATTAAAGAGCCGGATGTCCGGATATCATAGTAAGGAATGCTTACAGCGGATTGATCTTGGGCGGTGGTAGAACTGATGCCGAAGAGTCGCCGGAGGAAGGGGATTTCTAAAAAGAATAAAACAGAAAGATGAGAAAGTGTCAAGTTTGCAAAGGAAAGTCAAAGGAAAAGTATAGACATAAACCTCTGCGGGGCGTTTCTTTGAAGCCGAAGAATTTGGTAACCCGGACACGAGCTCAGTAGAGCCGGCACTTCGAGTCTGTCAAAGCTCGGCCTGCTGTTGCTTTTTCAAGAGAAAATCGGGAGCCAGGTGAGCAAGAGGGTGAGAAAGAGAAAATTTTCTGATAACCCGCCACGGCTTTCGGGGGACGAAACATTCTGAGCCGGAAGAAACATAATTTACCTCAGGAGCATTGGCACGGCTGGTTTCCACTTCATCCTGCAAGTAAAACAAGCATTAATAAAGCAGGAAGGTAAAAGGTCAAGCAAAGCAATTAAAGTATTACCTCTGAGCTGGATGATGGTGGCGGGTCAAACAAATTCTCTTGCGGGGCATCTTTTTTAGCCCTCTTGACCGCGCCCTTCTTCCTGGATTTCTTTGGAGGGCAACATATTCCTTCTTCCAGAAGTCTGAGTCGGCCTACAGGAGTGACCCGGAGAAGGAGTAATAAATCAGCAAAGTACAAGCAACATCCAAGAGACGGATGGGAAGAGATTAACTTACGTCCAGAGCCGGATGATTGACGCAGAAAGGCGCCAGCCCGATGGTGCTGCAAGAGCCGGAGGCTTCATGGACAAGGCTCCGGATGGTCATGGTGATGTCGTCTTCGGTCAACGTTGATTTACTGAAGCACAAGGAACTGTCGTACTTGCCTGCATATTCACACATAAGCCGGCCCCTGCGGCTTAAGGGCATGATCCGCCAAGAAACCCAGCAGCGGATCAAATCTATTCCAATCAGTCCATTGGCCATGAGCGCCTTGAGCTTGGTATGAGCCGGTTCAAATCTGGCACGCTCCGAGGCTGAGAGCCGGCCCGGAAGCTCTGAATCTGTCTTGAGTCGGGAAGGACGATAGCTCAGCAAGGGGCGTTCACCTTCAGGAGAGGTATCCTTGCACTAGAACCAGGTTTTGTTCCAGTCCTTTGGGTGACTCGGCATTTGCGTAGCCGGAAAAATGATGTCTCTGCGTCGTTGAATAGAGATCCCTCCAAGCTCCAGACTTGGACCGCCCTTCATTTCGGTTTGGCGATTGGCATAAAAGAACTCCCGAAAGAACCCCACAAATGGCTTGGACTACAGATAAGCCTCGCAGAGCACTTGGAAGTTGCATATATTTGAAACAGAGTTGGGGGCCAAGTCTTGAGGATGCAGCTTATACAAATGAAGAACATCTCGGAAAAACATAGAGCCGGGCGGCACGAACCCTCGATCGATGTGATCAGTGAAGACTACTATCTCTCCTTTATGGGGAGAAGGCCGGGTCTCTTTACCCGGAACCCGCCAGTTGAGGACCTCTTTGGGAGGGAGAGTACCCGCTTCAACATAATCTGTTAAGCACTCCTCCGTAACGCAAGAACCAAACTAGTTGCATGAGTTGGACGCACGAGACATATTGACGGCTTAAATACTGTGCAAGGCAAAGGGCGTGATGAGTCAAGCGCAATTAAATATTTACGACGGCTTACAGGTTTAAGGGTTCTACGGATAATGTGGAAAGACCCGGATGATGAGAGCCGGAGAAGCTTAGCGAGTCAACGGAGGAAAGGAAGATTGAGAATCGGCTAAGTCCTAAAAAACAGATTCCGCAAACTACTACCATGGCTATGGATCTACAAAAGCGGAGAAAAAGGATTTTAATCCTGACCTAGCGATGAACAGCGGAAGAAAAGAAGATGGACCGGAGCCATCGCGGTCCATGCATTACGCGCGGCCGGCCCGCGCGCGGCAGCGAGGCGAGAGCGCAGTCTAAAGGCGCCTACGGCATCGAGATATACTCGTGGTGGCGGTGCCGGAGCCTGAGTGGCAGTGGCGGAGCCCCTGGTGAAAACCCTACTATGGTGGTGGGTGATCTAAGAAGAAGAAGAACTCACCGGAGATGTCGTGGCGGCAGCGGAAGGTTTCTGGTACGAATCAGGGTGATGCAGCGGCCTGGTCGGTGTAGATGCGAAGACGGCACTGGACGACGAGGACGCTGGAGCGGCGGTGACAGGAAGAAGAAGAAGAGGCACGAACGGGAGAATGAAAAGCTTCGACCCGCATGAGTCATATTTAAAGAAGGAACGAGGAAGGCGCAAAAATCCAGGCGGCGACACCGTTTGACCGAGGCAGACGCCTCGATTCTCGGGATGACTATTTAATGAAAGATTCGGTGATACGTCAGCGGATCTCATGATGTCACGCCGGGTCATTTAAGGGTGACTCGCCAAAATCAGAAGAGAAGGATGAAGTGAGCAAGCTCAATTTAACCTGGGGCCTAATGTTGGGGATATAACCCCGCGATATGACCCGCCCTGGAGGCTCCGGGTCATGTTGCTGGCTCGTGAGCCGGCCCAAGGGTGAGCCATAAGACTGGAGGCCCAAGAAGATAGGCGGCTCAAAGTGTGGGCCGAACGACGGCCCGGACGGAGAAGACCCGGGCGTGTAAGCCGTCTCAAAGACAGCTTAGACAAGAAGATAGAGAGAGACTCGGACATACAATAAGACTCCGTTAACAATTGTAATGACCCGGAGGTCCTGACCTCCTATATAAAGGCAGAGCCGAGGCGACTTAGAGGACAGGTGATCGAGAACTAGGTCAAGTTTCTAGCTCCTTGTAATCTATACGCAAGCAATACAAACACAAGCAGGACGTAGGCTATTACCTCAACTTGAGGGGCCGAGCCTGGGTAAATCCGTGTCTTTCGTCCCAATCAACCCCTTTGAGTCCACCCCGTTAGCGATGGCCTCGAATCCAAGTCCATTCACCCAGACATCTGCCGTAATAAATCAACGACAGTTGGCGCCCACCATGGGGCTAGCGCTTGGTGGTGTTGAGTTCTCAAAGGGCTCGCTCCTAGGGCTCGAGGGATACGTGGTTGGAAGGATGAGCAAGAGTCGCCGCGGCCGGATCTACATCGACGACGCTGGCTGGGGGCTTGATGCTGATTCTATGGAGTATGGATTCCGGATTCCATTTGGCGGGATCCAGGTTTTCATTGGAAAGGTTGATGGATCTACACTCGGGCTGGACATCTGCACCAACATCGTTGAGCCGGCACGGCGTCTCCAATCTGCGAGTGGTGTGCGGCCTGCCCGTGCCCATCCAGGTCAAAGGCATGTTCTCGTGGGCTTTACTCAAGGTATGGACCTGGAAGCGTCCAGGTCACAGGAAACTCTTGTTTGCTCAGAAGATGAGTCCTTCAGTGGGGAGACGGAGTCAGTGTATCAGCTCAGTAACGGTGGCCTTGGGGGCTACTACGACACCTATTCTGAGGTAGAGGGCTTTGAGTCGGATGCTCCGAGACCCCCAGTTCATGCGGCGGTGTTTATGGCAGGATCGGCTTCAGCCGCCGGTGACACAGCTGCGGGAGCCGCCGTAGCGGGTGATAGCCCGCCACCGCCGGCTCAGGTTCTAGTGGAATTGATGGACGAGCTTACAGCTCTCATGGCCATGGAAGTAACACCGGATAATCAAGCAGCCCAGAATCTAGAGGTGGCACAGATCAAGGGCCCGATGGTAGAGGAACGACAAAGGATGGCTGAGTTGAAGATCCGGATGGAGGTTGAAGCGGAGCGTATCAAGGCGGATGCTTTCCATCTGGAGCTGGAACAAAGGTCAGCAGCCGCGGTGCACCGGAGGAGGCATCAATCCCGTCCGCCAGAACGTTATGAAGCAAGGAACCTGTGTAATACCCCTGGTCCAGGGCGGGTTACGGGCGTGCCGGAAAGCCGCCCGATGGAACGCCCAGCAACTCATCCACCCCAGCATAATCAAACCTCACCTAGAGTTTTTCCGACACCGGCGGGTCATTACTCTAACCCGGCCGAGAACATGGTGGCAGCGGCCACGCGGCTTGAGACGATTCCCATCCAAGATGAAGCACCCTTTGCGGAGGACGTGCGAAACGCCATTGGATATTTACAGACGGCCATGGCCCAGCAAGAGAGATATGCTCACAGCCGGAGCCGGGTTCACTCTACCCCCTCCCCAGTCGAAGTTTCAGTCGGCGCTACGAGTCGCCGGCGTGTTCCAGCAGTCATCCACGTCGTGGACCACCGAAGGACGAGCAGGCGACTCTAGATGCACAAGCCCTCGCGGACCGGGCGAGGAACAGGCGAGAGGTGGAGATAGCGGTAACCCGTCCAGAGCTTGCGCTTTCCGTCTCAATGGGAGTAGTTAGTACTAGAGCCGTAGGGGTGCCATGTTTAACTCCGGATCTAAGAAGTGAATGACTACCAAAAGATTTTAAGGGGCCTCGAAAAGTTCTAAATTAATCAGCTGATCTACCCCCTGAGGCTTGGGTTGAGAGTTATGAGCTGGCCATGGAGATGCTGGACTTCAGTGAGGCGGTATGTGCAAAATATTTCATCATGATGCTTGAGGGTCCGGCTCGCACATGGTTGAAAGGTATACCACCTAACATGATAAGTTCATGGGTGGAGCTGAGAGCAAAGTTTATTAAGAATTTTCAGGGGACCTGTAAGCAGCCTATGACCATTGTAGACTTGGACCATTGTGTTCAATAGGAGAATGAGTCGGCCCATCATTGGGTCCGGCGGGTGTCGACCATTATTCACTCTTCGGAGCAGATCACGGCGGCTCAAGCGATGCTGATTCTGGAAAAGAACTGTCATTTTGTTCCATTGAAATAGAAGCTCGGCCGGCTCAAGCGCACGTGTCAGGATATGGGAGAGGTCATGACCGGACCCATCGCGGTCCGCGCATTACGCGCGGCCTGCCCGCTCGCGGCGGCGAGGCGAGAGTGCAGTCTAAAGGCGCCAACAACGTCGAGATATACTCGCGGTGGCGGTGCCGGAGCCCGAGCGGCGGCGGCGGAGCCCCCGGTTAAAACCCTACTAAGGTGGTGGGAGATCTAAGAAGAAGAAGAACTCACCGGAGATGTCGCGGCAGCGGCGGAAGGTTTTTGGTACGAATCAGGATGTTGCAGCGGCCCGGTCGGTGTAGATGCGAAGACGGCGCCGGACGACGAGGACGCTAGAGCGGCGGTGACAGGAAGAAGAAGAAGAGGCACGAGCGGGAGAATGAAAAGCTTCGACCCGCATGAGTCATATTTAAAGAAGGAACGAGGAAGGCGCGAAAATCCAGGCGGCGACACCGTTTGACCGAGGCGGATGCCTCGATTCTCGGGATGACTATTTAATGAAAGATTCGGTGATACCTCAGCGGATCTCATGACGTCACGCCGGGTCATTTTCGAGCGACTCGCCAAAATCAGAAGAGAAGGATGAAGTGAGCAAGCTCAATTCAACATGGGGCCTAATGTTGGGGATATAACCCCGCGATATGACCCGCCTTAGAGGCTCCGGGTCATGTTGCTAGCTCGTGAGCCGGTCCAAGGGTGAGCCGTAAGACTGGAGGCCTAGGAAGATAGGCGGCTCAAAGTGTGGGCCGAACGATGGCCCGAACGGAGAAGACCCGGGCGTGTAAGCCGTCTCAAAGACAGCTTAGACAAGAAAATAGAGAGAGACTCGGACATACAATAAGACTCGGTTAACAATTGTAACGACCCGGAGGTCCTGACCTTCTATATAAAGGCAGACCCAAGGCGACTTAGAGGACAGGTGATCGAGAACTAGGTCAAGTTTCTAGCTCCTTGTAATCGATACGCAAGCAATACAAACACAAGCAGGACATAGGCTATTACCTCAACTTGAGGGGCCGAACCTGGGTAAATCCGTGTCTTTCGTCCCGATCAACCACTTTGAGTCCACCCCGTTAGCGATGGCCTCGAATCCAAGTCTGTTCACCCGAACATCTGCCGTGATAAATCAATGACAGTCGCTATCCCTATACCTTGTTCAATATTGTTACTGGCAAGTCTCTTTGCTCGTTCCGTAACACATCATCCTGTGGCTAACTCGTGAGTCACATTGAGCTCATTATAATGATGTCTTACCGAGTGGGCCCAGAGATACCTCTACGTCACACGGAGTGACAAATCCCAGTCTCGATTCGTGCCAACCCAACAGATACTTTCGGGGATACCCGTAGTGTACCTTTATAGCCACCCACTTCCGTTGTGACGTTTGGCACACCCAAAGTATTCCGACGGTATCTGGGAGTTGCACAATCTCATGGTCTAAGGAAACGATACTCGACATTACAAAAGCTTTAGCAGACGAACTACACGATCTTGTGCTATGCTTAGTATTGGGTCTTGTCCATCACATCATTCTCCTAATGATGTGATCCCGTTATCAATGACATCCAATGTCCATGGTCATCAAACCGTGACCATCTATTGATCAACGAGCTAGCCAACTAGAGGCTCACTAGGGACATGTTGTGGTCTAAGTATTCACACATGTATTATGGTTTCCGGTTAATACAATTATAGCATGAACAATAGACAATTATCATGAACAAGGAAATATAATAATAATCATTTTATTATTGCCTCTAGGGCATATTTCCAACACTCTCCCACTTGCACTAGAGTCAATAATCTAGTTTCATTGTGATGAATTGAACACCCATAGAATTCTGGTGTTGATCATGTTTTGCTCGTGAGAGAGGTTTAGTCAACGGATCTGCGACATTCAAATCCGTATGCACTTTACAAATATCTATATCTCCTTCCTGAATGTAATCACGAATGGAGTTGAAGCAGCGCTTGATGTGTCTTGTCTTCTTGTGAAACCTGGGCTCCTTGGCAAGGGCAATAGCTCGAGTGTTGTCATAGAATAGAGTCATCGGGCCCGACGCATTGGGAATCACTCCTAGGTCGGTGATGAACTCCTTCATATAGACTCCTTCCTTTGCTGCTTTCGAAGCAGTTATGTACTCCGCTTCACATGTAGATGACGCCACGATGCTTTGTTTGCTGCTGCACCAACTGACTGCCCCTCTGTTCAAAATATACATGTATCCGGTTTGTAACTTGGAGTCATCCGGATCTGTGTCGAAGCTAGGATCGACGTAACCCTTTATGAGGAGCTCTTCGGCACCTCCATATACGAGAAACATGTCCTTGGTCCTTTTCAGGTAGTTTAGGATATTGTTGACCGCTGTCCAGTGTTCCGCTCCGGGATCACTTTGGTACGTCCCTACCAAGCTTATGGCAAGGTTCACATCAGGTCTGGTACACAGCATGGCATACATAGTAGAGCCTATGGCTGAAGCATAGGGAATGACACTCATCTTTTCTCTATCCTCTGTCGTGGTCGGGCATTGAGTCGTACTCAATCTCACACCCTGTAACACAGGCAAGAACCCTTTCTTGGACTGATCCATATTGAACTTCTTCAATATCTTGGCAAGGTATGTGCTTTGTGAAAGACCTATGAGGCGTCTTGATATATCTCTACAGATATTGATGCCTAAAATGTAAGCAGCTTCTCCAAGGTCCTTCATTGAAAACACTTATTCAAGTAGGCCTTTATGCTTTCCAAAAGTACTACAGAGCTCCCACTCAATTTCTTGTAAATACAAGGTTCTCCATAAACCTGTATAAATCCAAACGCTTTGATCACCTCATTAAAGCGAATGTTCCAACTTTGAGATGCTTGCACCAGCCCATAGATGGAGTGCTGAAGCTTGCATACTTTGTTAGCATCTTTAGGATCGACAAAACCTTCCGGCTGCATCATATACAGTTCTTCCTAAGGAAACCATTAAGGAATGCCGTTTTGACGTCCATTTGCCAGATCTCATAATCATGAAATGCGGCAATTGCTAACATGATTCAGATGGACTTCAGCATCGCTGTGGGTGAGAAGGTCTCATCGTAGTCAAGCCCTTGAACTTGTCGATAACCCTTAGCGACAAGCCGAGTCTTATAGACGATCACGTTACCATCCACGTCAGTCTTTTTCTTATAGATCCATTTATTTTCTATGGCTCGCCTATCATCGGACAAGTCCACGAAAGTCCATACTTTCTTCTCATATATGGATACTATCTCGGATTTGATGGCTTCAAGCCATTTGTTGGAGTCCGGGCCCGCCATCACTTCTTCATAGTTCGAAGGTTCACCATTGTCCAACAACATGATCTCCAGGACAGGGTTGCCGTACCACTCTGGTGCGGCACGTGTCCTTGTCGACCTTCGAGGTTCAATAGCAATTGTATCTGAAGTTTCATGATCATCATCATTAACTTCCTCTCCATCCGGTGCAGGCTCCACAGAAACAACTTCCTGTGCTGCGCTACTCTCCGGTTCGAGTGGAGGTACAATTACCTCATCAAGTTCTATTTTCCTCCCACTTACTTCTTTCGAGAGAAACTCTTTCTCTAGAAAGGATCCATTCTTGGCAACAAAGACTTTGCCTTCGGATCTGAGGTAGAAGGTATGCCCAACAGTTTCTTTGGGGTATCCTATGAAGACGCACTTTTCCGGTTTGGTTTCGAGCTTCTCAGGTTGAAGTTTCTTCACATAAGCATCACATCCCCAAACTTTCAGAAACGACAGCTTAGGTTTCTTTCCAAACCATAATTCATACGGTGTCGTCTCAACGGACTTAGACGGTGCCCTATTTAAAGTGAATGAGGCAGTCTCTAATGCATATCTCCAAAATGATAGCGATAAGTCGGTAAGAGACATCATAGATTGCACCATATCCAGTAGAGTGCGATTACGACGTTCAGACACACCATTTCGCTAAGGTGTGCCAGGCGGCATGAGTTGTGAAACAATTCCACATTTCCTTAGGTGCGTGCCAAACTCGTGACTCAAATATTCTCCCCCACAATAAGATCGTAGGCACTTTATTTTCCTGTCACGTTGATTCTCTAACTCACTCTAAAATTCCTTGAACTTTTTAAATGTTTCAGACTTGTGTTTCATTAAGTATACATACCCATATATGCTTAAGTCATCATTGAGGGTGAGAACATAATAGTAGGCATGACGAGCCTCAACGCTCATTGGACCGCATACATCGGTATGTATTATCTCCAATAAGTCAGTTGCTCGCTCCATTGTTCCGGAGAACGGAGTCTTGGTCATCTTGCCCATGAGGCACGGTTCGCATGTGTCAAATGATTCAAAATCAAGAGACTCCAAAAGTCCATCTACATGGAGTTTCTTCATGCATTTGACACCAATATGACCAAGGCGGCAGTGCCACATGTAAGTGGGACTATCGTTATCAACCTTACATCTTTTGGACTCACACTATGAACATGTGTAACATCACATTCGAGATTCATAAAAAATAAACCATTGACCAGTGGGGCATGACCATAAAACATTTCTCTCATATAAATAGAACAACCATTATTCTCAGATTCAAATGAGTAGCCATCTCGCATCAACCAAGATCTAGATACAATGTTCATGCTCAAAGCTGGTACTAAATAACAATTATTAAGGTTTAAAACTAATCCTGAAGGTAGATGTAGAGGTAGCGTGCCGACGGCGATCACATCGACCTTGGAACCATTCCCGACGCGCATCTTCACCTCGTCCTTTGCCAGTCTCTACTTATACCGCAGCTCCTGCTTGGAGTTACAAATGTGAGCAATTGCACCTGTATCAAATACCCAGGAGCTACTACGAGCGCTGGTTAGGTATACATCAATAACAAGTATATCACATATACCTTTAACATTGCCGGCCTTCTTATCCTCTAAGTACTTGGGGTAGTTCCACTTCTAGTGACCGGTACCCTTGCAATAAAAGCACTCAGTCTCAGGCTTGGGTCCATTCTTGTTCTTCTTCCCGGCAACTTGCTTACCGGGCGCGGAAACTGCTTTGCCGTCCTTCTTGAAGTTCTTCTTACCCTTGCCTTTCTTAAAACTAGTGGTCTTATTGACCATTAACACTTGATGCTACTTTTTGATCTTGACCTCTGCTGATTTCAGCATCGAGTACAACTGAGGAATGGAGTTCTCCATACCCTGCATGTTATAGTTCATCACAAAGCTCTTGTAGCTAGGTGGGAGCGATTGGAGGATTCTATCACTGACCAAGTCATCCAGAAGATTAACTGCTAGCTGAGACAAGCGGTTGTGCAACCCAGACATTTTGAGTATGTGCTCGCTGACAGAACTATTTTCCGCCATCTTACAACTGAAGAACTTGTCGAAGAAATCATATCTCTCGACCTGGGCATGAGCTTGGAAAACCAATTTCAGCTCTTGGAACATCTCATATGCTCTGTATTGCTTAAAACGCTTTTGGAGCCCTGGTTCTAAGCTGTAAAGCATGCCGCACCGAACCAGGGAGTAATCATGACAGCGCGACTGCCAGGCGTTCATAACGTCTTGAGTTGCTAGGAAAACGGGTGCGTCACCTAGCAATGCATCAAGGACATATAATCTCTTGGAAGCTATGAGGATGATCCTCAAGCTACGGACCCAGTCCGTATAGTTGCTTCCATCGTCTTTTAGCTTGGTTTTCTCTAGGAATGCGCTGAAGTTGAGGGCAACATTCGCGTGGGCCATTGGGTCTACAATATAGATTGTAAAGACAATTTTAGACTAAGTTCATGATAATTAAGTTCACATAATCAAATTATTTAATGAACTCCCACTTAGATAGACAGCTCTATAGTCATCCAAGTGACACATGATCCACATCAACTAGCTCGTGTCCGATCATCACGTGAGACGGACTAGTCATCAATGGTGAACATCTCCATGTTGATCGTATCTTCTATACGACTCATGTTCGACCTTTCGGTCTCCCGTGTTATGAGGCCATGTCTGTACATGCTAGGCTCGTCAAGTCAACCTAAGTGTATTGCATGTGTAAATCTGGCTTACACCTGTTGTATGTGAACGTTAGAACCTATCACACCCGATCATCACGTGGTTCTTCGGAACAACGAACCTTAGCAATGGTGCACAGTTAGGGGGAACACATTTCTTGAAATTTTGGTGAGAGATCATCTTATTTAAGCTACCATCGTTCTAAGCAAATAAGATGTAAAACATGATGAATATCACATGCAATCATATAGTGACATGATATGGCCAATATCATCTTGCTCCTTTGATCTCCATCTTCGGGGTACCATGATCATCATCGTCACCGGCACGACACCATGATCTCCATCATCGTGATCTCCATCATCGTGTCTTCATGAAGTTGTCTCGCGAACTATTACTTCTACTACTATGGCTAACGGTTAGCAATAAAGTAAAGTAATTACATGGCATTTTTGATTGACATGCAGGTCATACAATAAATTAAGACAACTCCTATGGCTCCTGTCGGTTGTCATACTCATCGACAAGCAAGTCGTGAATCCTATTACAAGAACATGATCAATCTCATACATCACATATATCATATCACATCCTTTGGCCATATCACATCACACGGCATATGCTGCAAAAACAAGTTAGACGTCCTCTAATTTGTTGTTGCAAGTTTTTACGTGGCTGCTATAGGTTTCTAGCAAGAACTTTTCTTACCTCCGCATAAAGCCACATCGTGATATGCCAATTTCTATTTACCCTTCATAAGGACCCTCTTCATCGAATCCGATCCGACTAAAGTGAGAGAGATAGACACCCGCTAGCCACCTTATGCAACAAGTGCATGTCAGGCGGTGGAACCTGTTGGAAATATGCCGTAGAGGCAATAATAAATTAGTTATTATCATATTTCCTTGGTCATGATAATAGTTTATTATCCATGCTATAATTGTGTTGATCGAAAACTCAGATACATGTGTGGATACATAGACAACACCATGTCCCTAGTATGCCTCTAATAGACTAGCTTGTTGATCAAAATGGCTATGGTTTCCTAGTCATGGACATGAGATGTCATTTGGTAACGGGATCACATGATTAGGAGAATGATTTGATGGACAAGACCCAAACTACAAACATAGCATATGATCGTGTAAGTTTATTGCTACTATTTTCTACATGTCAAGTATATGTTCCTATGACCATGAGATCATGCAACTCACCGACACCGGAGGAGTACCTTGTGTGTATCAAACGTCGCAACATAACTGGGTGACTATAAAGGTGCTCTACAGGTATCTCCGAGGGTGTCTATTGGGTTGGCATGGGTCAAGACTGGGATTTGTTACTCCGTGTGACGGAGAGGTATCTCAGGGCCCACTCGGTAATACAACATCACAATAAGCCTTGCAAGCAATGTGACTAAGTGTTAGTCACGTGATCTTGTATTACGAAATGAGTAAAGAGACTTGCAAGTAACGAGGTTGAACTAGGTATGGAGATACCGACGATCGAATCTCGGGCAAGTAACATACCGAAGAACAAAGGGAACATCATACGGGATTAACTGAATCCTTGACATAAAGGTTCGACCGATAAAGATCTTCGTAGAATATGTAGGAACCAATATGGGCATCCAGGTCCCGCTATTTGTTATTGACCATAGAGGTGTCTCGGTCATGTCTACATAGTTCTCCAACCCGCAGGGTCTGCACACTTAAGGTTCGGTGACATTTCGATAGAATAGAGTTATTTATGGTGGTGACCGAAGGTTTTTTGGAGTCTTGGATGAGATCCTGGACGTCACGAGGAACTCCGGAATGGTTCGGAGATAAAGATTGATATATAGGAAGTCCTGTTTTGGTCACCGGAAATGTTTCAGGCTCATCGGTAGTGTACCGGGAGTGTCGGTAGTGTACCAGGAGACCATCGGGAGGGGTATTTCGACCCAAGAGGCTACATGGGCTGTGAGAGAATAAATACCAGCCCTTAGTGGGCTGGTGGAAGTCCCACACAAGGCCCATGCAGCTGGGGAGAAAAGCCCAAAGAGAAAAAGGTGGAAAAAGGCAAAAATAAGGAGGAGTCCTAGTCCTACTAGGATTGGAGGAGGAATCGTCCAATCCTCCTTGGTTCGGCCGACCCAAGGGCTGGCTGCTTGGGAGACAAGCCTCCTCCTCTCTTCCTCCTATATATACTAGCGGTTTTAGGGTTTTTGGCACTAGTTTTTTGAGCCACGTGCTACCCGTTCCTCCAGTGCATAGTTTCTCCTCTAGATCGGATTTTTGAAGTGCTTAGGCGAAGCCCTGCCGAAATAGCTCCACCACCATCGCCGGAGGGCTGTCATGCTGCCGGAGAGCTCTTCTACCTCTCTGCTCTCTCTTGCTGGATCAAGAAGGTGGAGATCGTCATCAAGCTGTACGTGTGTTGGACGCGAAGGTGTCGTCCGTTCGGCGCTAGATCGGAACGACCGTGATCAAGATCGCGAGATGGATCGTGATGAGATCGCGAGACGGATCGTGATGAGTTCGCGGGACGAATCATGATGAGATTTCGGGACGGATCGTGATGAGTTCGCGGGACGGATTGTGATTGGATCGCAGGATGGATCGTGATTGGATCGCAGGACGGATCGTGATCGGATCGCGGGATGCTCGGCAATTTGGATCGCGAAGACGTTCGGCTACACCAAGTGCGTTTCTTAATGCTTCCCGCTTAGTGATCTACGAGGGTATGTAGATCCACTCTCCCTCTAATAGATGCTCATCACCATGGATAGATCTTGCATGTGCGAAGGAATTTTTTTGTTTCCCATGCAACATTCCCTGTTAGTGGCATCATGAGCTAGGTCTATGTGTAGATGAGATCTTGATAGAACACAAAGAGTTTGTGGGTGTTGATGCTTGGATTGCTGCCTCCCTTGGTCGTGTTTTGGTTCAGCGGTATTGTGAGATGAAGCGGTCCGGACCAACATTACTCGTACGCTTACGAGAGACCGGTTCCCTCAACCGCAACTTGTTGCATAGATGGCTTGCGGGTGCCAGTTTCTCTCACTTTAGTTGGATCGGATTCGACAAAGGCAGTCCTTGAGAAGGTTGAAAAGCAACTAGTGTATCACCGTTGTGGTTTTTGCGTAGATGAGAATTGTTCTTGCTAGATACCCGTAGCAGCCACGTAAAATAGGCAACAACAATTAGAGGACGCCTAACTTGTTTTTGCAGGGTATTTTGTGATGTGATATGGCCAATTACATGATGTGATATATGTGATGTATGAGATGATCATGTGTTGTATAGAATATCATGACTTGTATGTCGATGAGTACAGCAACCGACAGGAGCCATAGGGTTGTCTTTAATTATTGGATGACTTGCGTGTCAATCATTAAGCTCTATGTAATGCTTTGCTTTATCGCTAAATGGTAGCAATAGTAGTACAAGCAAGATGGGCGCGACAACCCCGATGGCGACACGTTGATGGAGATCATGGTGTCATGCCGGTGACGATGGAGATCATGTCGGTGCTTTCAAGATGGAGATCAAAAGCACAAGTTCATGGCCATATCATGTCACTTATGATTTGCATGTGATGTTAATCCTTTTATGCACCTTGTTTTGCTTAGGACAATGGTAGCATTATAAGGTGATCCCTCACTTAAATTTCAAGATGAATTGTGTTCTCCCTGAGTGTGCGCCGTTGCGAAAGTTCATCATGTTGAAACACCACGTGATGATCGGGTGTGATAGACTCTACGTTCACATATAACGGGTGCAAGCGAGTGGTGCACATGTAGAACTGTTGTGGATTTATCACGGCAGATGTCCGGGTGACCGGACTTGGATTCGAGGCCATCGCTAATGTGATGGACTCAAAGGGGTTGATTGGGACGAAGGACACGGGTTTACCCAGGTTCGTCCCCTCAATTCGAGGTAATATGACCAGTTGTTGAGATTTCTGATGACCACAAAGGGTCCTTCCCATGGAGGTGATAGTTTATGCATATTTGTCTGGTCGTGAATCAGCCGGAGCACCAAGTCGCCCTCCTGGAACGTCCGGGTCTTGACCCTGCGGCTGTGATAGCAGCGCAGATCTTGTTGATAAATTGCCGATCGGGCTGCTGTTAACTCTCGCGCCTCTTCCAAAGCATCAAATGCATCTTGGCGCGCCGTCTCGTTGTCCGTCTCAATGTAAGACGCCACCCTTGGCGAGTCGTGCCGGATGTCACTGGGTAAGACGGCCTCAACGTCGTACACCATAAAGAAGGGCGTGGAACCCGTGGACCTGTTAGGGGTGGTTCTGATGCTCCATAAGACGGAAGGTAATTCTACGACCCAACGCCCGAGCATTCGCTGCAAAGGAACCATAAGCCGCGGCTTAATCCCTCTTAGAATTTCCTGATTGGCGCGCTCCGCCTGACCGTTGGACTGTGGATGTGCCATGGCTAAAATATTGAGCCGGATATGTTCTTCATCACAGAATTTATTCATAGCCCCCTTGGATAGATTTGTACCATTATCAGTGATGATGCTGTGTGGGTAACCAAAGCGGTAGATTAGCTTTTTGATAAACAGAATTGCTGTAGTTGCATCACATTTGCTGACCGGCTCTGCCTCTACCCACTTGGTAAATTTATCAACCGCCACTAGGACGTGCATTTTCTTGTCCTTGGACCTCTTGAAAGGCCCTACCATGTATAGCCCCCAGGCCGCAAACGGCCAAGTGATTGGTATCATCCTTAATTCTTGAGCAGGAACATGAGCACGCCGGCTAAATTTCTAACAGCCATCGCACTTACGGACTAAGTCCTCTGCATGTTTGTGAGCCGTCAACCAGAAGAACCCGTACCGGAAAGCCTTGGCCACCAAAGATTTTGAGCCGGCATGGTGTCCACAATCTCCAGCGTGGATCTCACTAAAGATCTGCCGGCCCTCCTCTGGTGAAACACAACGTTGAAAAACCCTGTTACACTGCATTTATGCAACTCACCGGTAATTATCGTCATGGACTTAGAACGGCGGGTGATCTTTCTGGCTAGATCTTCATCCTCTGGTATCTCGCCCCGGGTTAAATAGTCTAAATACGGAATAGTCCAATCTGGGATAACATGTAGAGCCGCCACCAATTCTGCCTCCGGGTCAGGAACGGCCAAATCCTCCTCTGAAGGTATCTTGACAGTCGGATGATATAAGACGTCCTGAAAGACATTAGGCGGCACCGGCTTATGTTGGGAACCTAGCCGTGTTAAAGCATCAGCCGCCTCGTTCTTGCGACGATCAATGTGATCTACCTGACACCCTTTGAAGTGACCCGCAATAATATCAACCGCTTGACTATAAGCCGTCATCCGTGGGTCTTTGGAGTCCCAAGTGCCAGAAATTTGCTGAGCTACAAGATCTGAGTCACTCAAACACCTGACCCGGCTCAAATTCATCTCTTGGGCTAATCTAAGACCATGAAGCAAAGCCTCGTACTCAGCCGCATTGTTAGTGCAAGGGAACATCAGTCGGAGGACATAACAAAACTTGTCACCCTTTGGGGATGTCAGGACAACCCCTGCTCCGGACCCCTCTAACTGCTTGGATCCATCAAAGTGTATAGTCCAGTATGTATTATCTAGCTTTTCTTCGGGAGCTTGGCACTCTGTCCAATCATTGATGAAATCCACCAAAGCTTGGGATTTGATCGCCGTGCGAGGAACATACTTTACATTAAGACGTCCCAGCTCTAAGGCCCATTTGGCAATCCTCCCTGTGGCTTCTCTGTTCTGGATAATATCTCCCAACGGAGTAGAACTGACCACAGTTACATGGTGCCCAAGAAAGTAGTGCTTTAACTTGCGGTTGGCCATAAAAACCCCGTACAACTGCTTCTACCAGTGCGGATATCTCTACTTAGATTCTGTCAAGACCTCACTGATATAATAAACCGGCCTTTGCATGGGATACTCCTTCCCAGCCTCCTTGCACTCGACCACAATTGCGACACTGACTGCCCTGTTGTTAGCTGCCACATAAAGGAGCAATGGTTCTTTCTCAGCCGGAGCGGCTAACACTGGCGGCTCAGTGAGCTCTTTCTTAAGCGCCTCAAGTGGTTCACCCGCCGCCTTGCTCCAGGCAAACTTGTTTGTCTTTTTCATCATCTGATATAAAGGGATAGCTTTCTCTCCAAGACGGCTTATGAACCGGCTCAACACAGCAATCCGCCCTGCTAAGCGCTGAACGTCGTTAATGCAAGTCGGCTCTCTTAGAGAAGTAATAGCTTTGATTTTGTCCGGGTTAGCCTCGATGCCATGCTTAGAGACCAAGAAACCCAAAAGCTTCCCTGCTGGAACACCAAAGACACACTTGGTCGGGTTAAGCATCATCTTGTAGACCTAGAGATTGTCGAAGGTTTCCCTTAGATCCTCCATAAGAGTTTCCTTCTTTCTGGATTTCACCACGATGTCATCTACATAAGCATGAACATTGTGGCCAATTTGACTATGAAGGCAGTTCTACACGCATCGTTGATAAGTTGCCTGGGCACTTTTGAGCCCGAAAGGCATAGAGACATAACAGAACGCCCCGAAGGGTGTAATAAACGCCGTCTTTTCCTGGTCTTTCACTGCCATCTTGATCTGATGATAACCTGAGTAAGCAACCAGGAAGCATAAACTTTCACATCTGGCTGTAGCATCAATGATCTGATCAATTTGAGGGAGGGCAAAAGGATCAGCCGGACAAGCCTTGTTAAGGTCCGTGTAGTCCACACACATACGCCAGGTGCCGTTCTTTTTGAGCACCGTCACTGGGTTAGACAACCATTCCGGGTGAAAAACTTCAACAATAAAGCCAGCAGCCAAGAGCCAGGCAACTTCTTCCCCAATAGCCTTGCGCCTCTCCTCATTAAACCGCCGCAGGAACTGTTTGACCGGTTTAAACTTTGGATCCACATTAAGGTTGTGCTCAGCGAATTCTCTTGGCACACCCGGCATATCAGAAGGTTTCCATGCAAAGATGTCCCGATTATCATGGATGAATACGATGAGTGCGCTTTCCTATTTGGGATCCATATGAGCTCCAATGATGAACTTCTTAGATGAGTCGCCCAGATTGAAATCTACTGCCTTGGTATCATCCGCTGAAAATTTGAGGGGTGGCTCAACCTCCGTGGTGGGCTTTTTTAGGGGGGTCGTATCCTCTGGATCAACATTCTCCTTATAAAACTTAAACTCCTCCTGAGCGCAACTGGACTCTGCGTAAGCTGCATCCCCTTCTTCACACTCAATGGCCATGTTCTGGTTACCATGAACGGTGATGGTACTGTTTAAGCCGGGCATCTTGAGCTGCAAGTAAACATAGCAGGGCCGGGCCATGAACTTGGCACAAGCCGGCCGTCCAAAAAAGGCATGATAAGGGATCTTGATTTTGACTACCTCAAACCATAAGGACTCGACTCTGTAGTTGTATTCATCACCAAAAGCCACTTCCAAAGAAATCCTGCCCACCGGATGCGCCGACTTACCCAGCACCACACCATGAAAAATAGTGGACGAAGGTTTTAAGTCCTTGTCAAGCAACTTCATCCGCCGGAAGGTGTCATAGTAAAGGATGTTTATGCTGATGCCGCCGTCCATGAGCACCTTGTTCAACATATATCCACCTACCTGGGGGGCCACAACCAAAGCTAGCCGCCCCGGGTCATCAACGCGTGCCGGGTGATCTTCACGGCTCCATGTTATGTCATATTCAGACCACTTCAGATACTGTGGAAGAGCCGGCGTAACCGCATTGACTGCCCGTTTACGCAACTTCTGGTCCCGTCTATTGAGGCTAGTCGTGAATACGTGGTATTGCCCGGAGGTGAGCTGCTTCGGATTACTCTGAAAGCCAGTCTGATTCCGCTGTTGTTGCTGTTGTTGATTATTATTACCAAAATATGACTGCTGTCCCCCGTGATTATCCTGACCCGGATGACCGGATGTTGAACCGCCAGAGCCAAAACCGGCTCCTGACCCGCCAGAACCAAATCCAGCTCCTCACCCGTCATGTCCTGGGCCGCCTGGCGGGCCGCCCCCGCGATGGTTAGGTTGCGTGACATACCACTTGAACTTCTGCATAAAAGAACAACTCTCCCATGTATGATTTGCCGGCCTATCAGGCAAACTGTGATTCGGACAAGGTCGCTTAAGCATCTCTTCCATGTTCGAGGAAAAATTATCCCTGCTCGAGGGCGGCCCAAACCTCCTGTTGCCCTTGGGGTGATTTTGCTGGGCGTTTGTGTTGGCCACCAGCTCTGACCCGGCCTCTGGATTCTTACGTTTACTCTGGTTACCATTGTTCACTGTGCCCTTGCCTTGGTTGTCCTTCTTGCCTTGACTAGCCTTTTCCTCATCAGAACCCGGATCCTTCGTGTTATCTGAGTCGACGTACTTCGTGAGAGCCGTCATGAGCTCTCCCATGTCCTGACACGTACGCTTGAGACGGCCAAGTTTCTGCTTTAAAGGAACAAAATGGCAATTCTTTTCTAAAATCAACACCGCTTGAGCCGCCGTGATCTGCTCTGATGAGTGAATAATTGTCGAGACCCGCCGTACCCAATGATGAGCCGACTCGCTCTCCTGTTGGACACAGTGATCAAGATCCACAATGGTCATAGGCTGCTTGCACGTCCCTTGAAAGTTTTTGATGAACTGACCCCTGAGCTGTGCCCATGAATTGACGGTATTAGGTGGCAACCCCTTTAGCCATGTATGAGCCGGGCCTTCAAGTATCTTGATGAAATATTTGGCACAAACCGCCTCACTAACATCCAGCATCTCCATGACCAGCTCATAGCTTTCCACCCAGGCCTCTAGGGGTAAATCAGCGGTGTAATTTGGGACCTTGCGGGGACCTTTAAAGTCTTTTGGCAACCGCTCGCTCCGGAGAACCGGCGATAGACACGGCAGCCCCTCCGTCTTGGGGATTACACCTGCCCCTATGGAAACGGAAGGCCCGGGCTCTTGTTAAGCCGGCCTAGCCAGCGCCTCTTGCGGGCTTCCCGCATGGTCTACACGTGCGTGTGTATCTCTTCGCGGTCGGTGACCCATTGGAATTTCTCTGTGATGGTTACTGCTGGAACCTGCTGGTGACTCGTAGCACCGGCTAAAGCTACAGATGGGAAGAGGGGTTGTATGGACGCGGCTCCGGCTATGAGCGTACCTCTCTTGCTGGGCCATGGCCGTCTGCAAGTACCCGATGGCGTTCCGCACATCCTTCGCAAAGGGTGCTTCATCCGGGATAGGGATCGTCTCAAGCCAGGTGGCAGCTGCTACCATATTCTCAGTCGGGTTAGAATAATGACCCGCCGACGTTGGAAAGCCCCCAGGTGAAGTTGGGTTATGTTGGGCCGGATGAGTCACTGGCCGCTCCGTTGGGTGGCTCTCGGGCGCGCCCGCGGCTCGCCCCACGCCGGGGGTATTAAAGAGGTTCCTTGCTTCATAACACTCTGGTAGACGGGACTGATGCCTCCTCCTGTGTACCGCCGCTTCTGACCTTTGCTCCAGCCCTAGACAGAAAGCATACGTCTTGATGCGTTCTGCTTCTTCTTCCATTTGGACCTTCAGCTCAGCCATCCTTTGTCGTTCCTCTGCCATCCAGCCCTTGATCCATGCAATCTCTATATTCCGAGCTGCTTGATTATCTGGTGTCATTTCAGTGGCCATGAGAGCCGTAAGTTCATCCATCAGCTCCACAAGAACTTGAGCCGGCGGCGGCAGGCTATCACCCGAAGCAGCGACTCTCGCGGCTGTACTACCAGCGGCTGGGGCTGATCCTGCGATGAACACCGCCGCATGAACAAGAGGTTTTAAAGCATCCGACTCAAAGCCATCCGACTCAGAGTATGCATTGTCATAGCCCCCAAGGCCACCGTTGCGGAGCTGGTACATTGATTCTATTTCTCCACTTGAAGCTTCATTTCTGAATAGACAAGGGTTTCTTGTGACCCGGAAGCTTCCAGATCCCTACCTTGCGTGAAGCCTATGAAGGCATGCTTCTGACCCGGATTGGCGCGAACAGGACACACGTTACTTGCAGATTAGAGACGCCGAGCCGGCTCGATGATGTTGGTGCAGATGTCCGGCCCGGGTGTAGATCCATCAGCCTTTCTGATGAAAACATGGATCCCGCCGAACGGGACCCGGAATCCATACTCCACGGACTCAACATCAAGCCCCCAGCCGGCATCATCGATGTAGAACCGGCCACGATGACTCTTGCTCATCCTTCTGACCACGTATCCCTCGAGCCCTGGAAGAGAGCCCTTTGAGAACTCAACACCACCAAGTGCAAGCCCCACGGTGGGTGCCAACTGTCGTGGATTTATCACGGCAGATGTCCGGGTGACCGGACTTGGATTTGAGGCCATCGCTAATGTGATGGACTCAAAGGGGTTGATTGGGACGAAGAACACGGGTTTACCCAGGTTCGGCCCCTCAAGTCGAGGTAATAGCCTACGTCCTGCTTGTGCTTGTATTGCTTGTTGTATCGATTACAAGGGAGCTAAAGCTTGATCTCGTTCTCGATCACCCCCTTCCTAAGTCACCCCAGGTTTGCCTTTATATAAGAGGTCAGGACCACGTGTCTTTACAATTATCTACCCGATTCTCATTGTCTATCCGAGTCTTACTCTATCTTCTTGTCCAAACTTTCTTCGAGCGGCTTACACGCCTGGGTCTTCTCAGTCCAGGCCACCTTGCGGCCCACACCATGAGCCTCCTATCTTCATGGGATGTAGGATTTACGGCTCACTCTTGGGCCGGCTCACGAGCCATCAACATGACCCGGCGCCTTCAAGGGCGGGTCATATGGCGGAGTCGTTTCGGACATCGACGAGGTAATAGCCCCACCATATGACCCGCCCTTGAAGTCTCCAGGTCATGTTGATGGCTCGTGAGCTGGCCCAAGGGTAAGCCGTAAAGCCTACGACCCATGATGATAGGTGGCTCATGGTGTGGGCCGCAAGGTGGCCTGGACTGAGAAGACCCGAGCGTGTAAGCCACTCGGAGAAAGTTTGGACAAGAAGATAGAGTAAGACTCGGATAGACAATGAGAATCGGGTAGATAATTGTGAAGACCCGTGGTCCTGACCTCTTATATAAAGGCAGACCCGGGGCGACTTAGGAAGGGGGTGATCGAGAACTAGATCAAGCTTTAGCTCCCTTGTAATCGATACAACAAGCAATACAAGCACAAGCAGGACGTAGGCTGTTACCTCGAATTCAGGGGCCGAACCTGGGTAAACCCGTGTCCTTCATCCCAATCAACCCCTTTGAGTCCATCACATTAGCGATGGCCTCGAATCCAAGTCCGGTCACCCGAACATCTGCCGTGATAAATCCATGACAAGAACACTCGGGTTAAACTTGACGAGCCTAGCATGTACAGACATGGCTTCGGAACACAAGAGACCGAAAGGTCGAACACGTGTCATATAGCAGATATGATCAACATGATGATGTTCACCATTGAAACCAGCTCAACTCACGTGATGATCGGACTTGAGTTGGTGAATTTGGATCATGTATCACTCGAATGACCGGAGGGATGTCAATTTGAGTGGGAGTTCTTAAGTAATATGATTAATTGAACTCATTATCATGAACATAGCCAGTAGTGTCTTTGCAAACTGTGTTGTAGATTATTAGCTCACGCTGTAGCTCCCTTGAATTTTATATGTTCCTAGATAAATAGAGTTGAAAGATGACGGTAGCAATATTGCGTCCTAGCTCCGTGATCTGAGGATTGTCCTCGTTGCTGCACACAAGGCTTATGTCCTTAATGCACCGCTCGGTGCGCCAACCCCTCTAGCGTCGTCTGTAGATGTTGTGAACATCTGACAGGCACGTTCTGATGACTACTTGATAGTTTAGTGCGTCATCCATTACGTCTTAGAATTGAGACTCCGAAATGTTTTGAACGTCACGGAACATATGAGATGTTCTAAGAGCTGAAATTAGGATCTCAGGCTCGTGCCTGTGTTGCGAGATATGAGATCTCCAACAAGATTCTTTGCCTGCAAGATGAAAGAGAATAGCTCAATCATTGAGCATGTGCTCAGATTGTCTGGGTGCTACAATCGCTTGAATCGAGTGCGAGTTGATCTTCCAGATAAGATAGTGATTTATATAGTTCTTCAAGTCATCGTCACTAAAGCTACTAGAACTTGGTGATGAACTATAAAATGCCAGAGATAGAAATAATGATCCCTGAGCTATTCGTGATGTTTGACACCGGGAAGGTAGAAATCAAGAAGGAGCGTCAAGTGTTGATGGTTAGTCAAACCACTAGTTTCGAGAAGGGCAAGAGCAAGGAGGGAAACTTGATGGATAGCAAGTCAGTTGCTGCTCTAGTGAAGCAACCCAAAGTTGAACCCAAACCCGAGACTAAGTGCTTCGATTATGAGGAGAGCAGTCACTGAAGCAGAACAACCCTAGATACTTGGTAGATAAGAAGGCTGGCAACGTCGACAGAAGTATATTTTATATATGTGTTAATGATGATTACCTTGCGAATACTCCTAGTAGCACCTGGGTATTGGATACTGGTTCGGTTGCTAAATGTTAGTAACTCGAAATAAAAGCTACGGAATAAACGGAGAACTAGCTAAGGGTGAGGTGACGATGTGTGTTGGAAATGTTTCCAAGGTTGATGTGATCAACATCACACGCTCTCTCTACCTTCGGGATTAGTGACAAACCTAAATAAATGTTATTTGGTGTTTTGTGTTGAGCATGAATGTGATTAGATCGTGTTTATTGCAACACGGTTATTCATTTAAGTTAGAGAATAATGGTTATTCTTTTTACATGAATAATACCTTCAATGGTCATGCACCCAGTGACAATGGTTTGTTGAATCTTGAATGTAGTAATACACATGTTCATAACATTGATGCCAAAATATACAAAGTTAATAATGATAGTACCACATACTTGTGGCACTGTCGCTAAATGTCATATTGGTATAAAGCGCATGAAGAAACTCCAGGTTGATGGATCTTTGGACTCATTCGATTTCGAATCGGTTAAGACATGCGAACCATGCCTCTTGGGAAAGATGACTAAGGACCCCGTTTTCCAGATGGATAGAGCAGGCAAGTGATTTATTGGAAATGATACATGTTGATGTATGTGTTGGAAATATGCCCTAGAGGCAATAAATAAAGTGTTTATTATTATATTTCCTTGTTCATGATAATCGTTTATTATCCATGCTATAATTGTATTGATTGGAAACACATTACATGTGTGGGTAAATAGATAACACTATGTCCCTAGTATGCCTCTAGTGAACTAGCTCGTTGATCAAAGATGGTCAAGGTTTCCTAGCCATTGACATGTGATGTCATTTGATAACGGGATCACATCATTAGTAGAATGATGTGATGGACAAGACCCAAACTAGAAACGTAGCATATGATCGTGTCAGTTTATTGCTACTATTTTCTGCATGTCAAGTATATGTTCCTATGACCATGAGATCATGCAACTCACGGATATCGGAGGAGTGCCTTGTGTGTACCAAACGTCGCAACGTAACTGAGTGACTATAAAGGTGATCTACAGGTATCTCCGAGGGTGTCTCTTGAGTTGGCATGGATCAAGACTAGGATTTGTTACTCCGTGTGACGGAGAGGTATCTTAGGACCCACTCGGTAATACAACATCACAATAAGCCTTCCAAGCAATGTGACTAAGTGTTAGTCATAGGAGTTTGTATTATGGAATGAGTAAAGAGACTTGCCGGTAAGGAGGTTGAACTAGGTATAGAGATATCGACGATCGAATCTCGGGCAAGTAACATACCGAAGAACAAAGGGAACATCGTACAGGATTAACTGAATCCTTGACATAGAGGTCAACCGATAAAGATCTTCGTAGAATATGTAGGAACCAATATGCACATCCAGGTCCCGCTATTGGTTATTGACCGTAGAGGTGTCACGGTCATGTCTACATAGTTCTCGAACCCGCAGCGTCTGCACACTTAAGGTTTGGTGATGTTTCGGTAGTATAGAGTTATGTATGGTGGTGACCGAAGGTTGTTCAGAGTCCCGGATGAGATCTCGGACGTCATGAGGATCTAAGGAATGGTCCGGAGGTAAAGACTGATATATAGGAATTCCTGTTTTGGTCACCGGAAAAGTTTCGGGCTAATTGGTAGTGTACCGGGAGTGCCGGTAGTGTACCGGGAGACCATCGGGAGGGGTATTTCGACCCAAGAGGCTTCATAGGCTGTGAGAGAATAAATACCAACCTTTTGTGGGCTGATGGAAGTCCCAGACGAGGCCCATGCGGCTAGGGAAGAAAAGCCCAAAGGGAAAAGGTGAATAAAGGCAAAAAAGGAGGAATCAAGGAGGCTTGTCACTTGTTCCAAGTCCTCTCCTCCCTCCCTCTTATATATACTGGAGGTTTTAGGGTTTTTGCACAGAATTTTCAGCCACGTGCTACCCGTTCCTCTAGTGCATAGTTTCTCCTCTAGATCGGATTTGTGCAGTGCTTAGGCGAAGCCCTGCCGGAATAGCTCCACCACCATCGCCGGAGCGCCGTCATGCTACCGGCGAGCTCTTCTTCCTCTCTGCTCCCACTTGCTAGATCAAGACAGCGGAGATCGTTATCAAGCCGTACGTGTGCTGAACGCAGAGGTCCCATCTGTTCGGTGCTAGATCGGAAGGACCGTGATCGAGTTCGCAGGACGGATTGTGATCAAGTTAGCGGGACGGATCGTGAGTGGATCACGGGACGGATCGTGATTGGATCGCGGGACGCTCGGCGATTTGGATCGCGAAGACATTCGACTACACCAACCGCGTTTCTTAACGCTTCCCGCTTAGTGATCAACAAGGGTACGTAGATCCATTATCCCTCTCATAGATGCTCATGACCGTGGATAGGTCTTGCATGAACGTAGGAAATTTTTTGTTTCCCATGCAACATTCCCCAACAGTAGCATCATGAGCTAGGTCTATGTGTAGATGAGATCTCGAGTAGAACACAAAGAGTTTGTTGGCGTTGATGCTTAGATTGCTTCCTCCCTTGGTCGTGTTTTGGTTCAGCGGTATTGTGAGATGAAGCGGCCCAGACCATCATTACTCATACGCTTACAAGAGACCGGTTCCCTCAACCGCAACTTGTTGCATAGATGGCTTGCGGGTGCCAGTTTCTCTCACTTTAGTTGGATCGGATTCGACAAAGGCGGTCCTTGAGAAGGTTGAAAAGAAATTAGTGTATCACCGTTGTGGTTTTTGCATAGATGAGAATTGTTCTTGCTAGATACCCGTAGCAGCCATGTAAAACATGCAACAACAATTAGAGGACATCTAACTTGTTTTTGCAGGGTATGTTGTGATGTGATATGGCCAATTACATGTTGTGATATATGTGATGTATGAGATGATCATGTGATGTATAGATTATCATGACTTGCATGTCGATGAGTACGGCAACCGGCAGGAGCCATAGGGTTGTCTTTAATTATTGTATGGCCTGTGTGTCAATCATTAAGCGCTATGTAATGCTTTACTTTATCGCTAAATGGTAGCAATAGTAGTAGAAGCATGTTGGGCGCGACAACCCCGATGGCGACACGTTGATGGAGATCAAGATGATGGAGATCATGGTGTCGTGCCGGTGACAATGGAGATCATGCCGGTGCTTTCTAGATGGAGATCAAAAGCACAAGTTCATGGCCATATCATGTCACTTATGATTTGCATGTGATGTTAATCCTTTTATGCACCTTGTTTTGCTTAGGACGACGGTAGCATTATAAGGTGATCCCTCACTTAAGTTTCAAGATGAATTGTGTTCTCCCCGAGTGTGCACCGTTGCGAAAGTTCGTCGTGTCGGGACACCACGTGATGATCGGGTGTGATAGACTCTATGTTCAGATACAACGGGTGCAAGCCAGTGTTGCACGTGCAGAACACTCGGGTTAAACTTGACGAGCCTAGCATGTACATACATGGCCTCGAGACAAAAGAGACCGAAAGGTCGAACATGAGTCATATAGTAGATATGATCAACATGATGATCTTCACCATTGAAGCCACCTCAAATCACATGATGATCGGACTTGAGTTGCTGAATTTGGATCATGTGACACTCAGATGACCTGAGGGATGTCAATTTGAGTATGAGCTTTAGTAATTTGATTAACTAAACTCATTATCTTGAACAATAGTCTATGTAAACCTTTGCATATTTATGTTGTAGATCAACGGCTCGCGTAGTAGCACCCCTGAATTTTAATGCGTTCCTAGAGAAAGCTAAGTTGAAAGATGATGGAAGTAAATTTGTTGATTGGGCCCATAATCTGAGGATTATCCTCATGGCTTCCAGAAATCATATGTACTTGATGCACCGCTTGGTGACCAACCAGAAGACATGACCTTCGAAGACGTTAAGAACGCTTGGGAGGCACGTACTGGAGATTACTCAATAGTTCAGTGTGCAATATTGTATGGCTTAGAACCGGGACTTCAAAGACGTTTTGAATGTCATGGAGCATATGAGATGTTCCAGGAGTTGATGTTTATCTTTCTGAAGAATGCCCGGATCGAGAGGTATGAGACCTCCGATAAGTGCTATGCTTGCAATATGGAGGAGAACGGGTCTATCAGTGAACATATACTCAGAATGTCTGGGTATTCAACTCGTCTAGCGGAGTTGGGAGTTGCCCTTCTGCCAGAGGCGATCACTGATAGAGTTCTTCAATCACTGCCACCTAGTTACAAGAGCTTTGTGATGAACTATAACATGCACGGGATGAACAAGTCAGTCGCCGAGCTGTTTGCGATGCTTAAAGTCGCTAAGTCTGAAATCCAGAAAGAACATCAAGTGTTGATGGTCAATAAAACCACTAGTTTCAAGAAGAATGGAAAGGGCAAGGGCAAGAAGGGTAAAACCAAGAAGGATGGCAAAGCATTTGCTACTCCTCTAAAGACGCCCAAGCATGGACCTAAGCCAGAAACTGAGTGCTTTCATTGCAAGGGAACTGGTCACTGGAAGCGGAACTGCCCCAAGTACATGGCTGACAAGAAGGCAGCCAACGACAAACAAGGTATATATGATATACATGTTATTGATGTGTACCTTACTAGCTCTCATTGTAGTGCCTGGGTATTTGATACCGATTCGGTTGCGCACATTTGCAAGTCAAAACAGGAACTACATAATAGACGAAGGCTGGTAAAGGATGAAGTGACGATGTGCATGGGAAATGGTTCCAAGGTTGATGTGATCGCCATCGGCACGCTCTCTCTTCGATTACCATCGGGATTAGTGATGAACCTGAATAATTTTTATTTAGTTCCTGCGTTAAGCATGAACATTATATCTGGATCTTGTTTATTGCGAGACAATTACTCATTTAAATCAGAGAATAAAGGTTGTTCTATTTATATGAGTAATATCTTTTATGGTCATGCACCCAATGTGAGGGGTTTATTCATATTGAATCTTGATAGTGATGACACACATGTCATAACATTGATGCCAAAAGATGTAGAGTTGATAATGATAGTACCACTTTCTTGTGGCACTGCCGTTTAGGTCATATTGGTGTAAAACGCATGAGGAAGCTCCATACTGATGGACTTTTGGAGTCACTTGATTTTGAATCACTTGACACATGTGAACCATGCCTCATGGGCAAGATGACTAAAATGCCGTTCTCTGGAACAATCGAACGGGCGAGTGACTTATTGGAAATCATATACGCCGATGTGTGCGGTCCAATGAATGTTACAGCGCGTGGTGGATATTGTTATTTTGTCACCTTCACTGATGACTTAAGTAGATATGGGTATATTTACTTAATGCAACACAAGTCTGAAACATTTGAAAACTTCAAGCAATTTTAGAGTGAAGTTGAGAATCATCGTAACAAGAAGATTAAATTCCTGCGATCTGATCGAGGAGGTGAATATCTGAGTTATGAGTTTGGCAGTCACTTAAGACAGTGTGGAATTGTTTCACAGTTGAAACCGCCTGGAACACCACAGCGTAATGGTGTGTCCGAACGTCGTAATCGAACCTTATTAGATATGGTGCGTTCTATGATGGCTCTTGCTGATTTGCCACTATCGTTTTCGGGTTATGCATTAGAGACAGCTGCATTCACTTTAAATAGGGCACCATCAAAATCCGTTGAGACGATGCCATATGAGCTATGGTTTGGCAAGAGGCCAAAATTTTCGTTTCTTAAAGTTTGGGGATGTGATGCTTATGTCAAAAAGCTTCAGCCTGAAAAGCTGGAACCCAAAGCGGAGAAATGCGTCTTCATAGGATACCCGAAAGAGACAGTCGGGTATACCTTCTATCTCAGATCCGAAGGCAAAGTTTTTGTCACTAAGAACAGAACATTTCTTGAGAAAGAGTTTCTCTCGGAAGAATTGAGTGGGAGGAAAATAGAGCTTGATGAGGTTATTGAACCTTTACTTCAACCAGAAAGTAGGGCAGCACAGAAAGATGTTTCTGTGGAACCTACGACGGTAGAAGAGGAAGTTAATGATGATGATCATGAAGCTTCGGATCAAGCTAATATTGAACCTCGTAGGTCGACAAGGGCGCGTACTACTCCTGAGTGGTACGACAATCCTGTCTTGGAGGTCATGTTGTTGGAAACAATGAACCTACGAGCTATGGAGGAGCAGTGATGGGCCTGGATTCCGAGAAATGGTTAGAGGCCATGAAATCGGAGATGGGATCCATGTATGAAAACAAAGTATGGACTTTGGAAGTATTACCTGAAGGGCGAAAGCCCATTCAGAACAAATGGATCTTTAAGAAGAAGATAGACGCGGACGTTAATGTCATCATCTATAAATCTCGACTTGTGGCAAAGGTTTTTTCACAAGTTCAAGGAGTTGACTACGAGAGACATTCTCACCCATAGCGATGCTTAAGTCTGTCAGAATCATGTTGGCAATAGCTGCTTATTTTGATTATGAAATTTGGCAGATGGATGTCAAAACGGCGTTCCTCAATGGTTTCCTTGAGGAAGAGTTGTATATGATGCAACCAGAAGGTTTTGTCGATCCAAAGAATGTGACAAAGTTTGCAAACTCCAGCGATCCATTTATGGGCTGGTGCAAGCATCTCGGAGTTGGAATAAGCGCTTTGATGAGGTGATCAAAGCGTTTGATTTTATACAAGTTTATAGAGAAGCTTGTATTTACAAGAAAGTGAGTGGGAGCTCTATAGCGTTTCTAATATTATATGTGGATGACATATTGCTGATTGGAAACAATATAGAAATGCTGGAAAGCGTGATGGAATATTTGAACAAGAGTTTTTCAATGAAGGACCTAGGAGAAGCTGCTTTCATATTAGGCATTAAGATCTATAGAGATAGATCGAGACGCTTAATAGCACTTCCATAGAGCACATACCTTGATAAAGTTTTGAAGAAGTTCAAAATGGATCAGTCCAAGAAGGGGTTCTTGCCTGTGTTACAAGGTGTGAAGTTGAGCAAGACTCAATGCCCAGTGACTGCAGAATATAGAGAAAAGATGAGTGTCATCCCCTATGCTTCAGTCATAGGCTCTATCATGTATGCAATGCTATGCACAAGACCGGATGTCAGCCTTGCCATAAGTATGGTCGGAAGGTTTAAAAGTGATCCTGGAATGGAACACTGGGCAGCGGTCAAGAATATCCTTAAGTACCTGAAAAGGACTAAGGGAATGTTTCTCGTTTATGGAGGTGATGAAGAGCTCGTCGTAAAGTGTTACATTGATGCAAGCTTTGACACTGATCCGGATGACTCTAAGTCACAAATCGGATACGTATTTATTCTTAACGGGGGAGCGGTAAGCTGGTGCAGTTCCAAGCAAAGCGTGGTAGCCGATTCTATGTGTGAAGCGGAGTACATCGCAGCCTCGGTGGCAGCGAAGGAAGGTGTCTGGATGAAGCAGTTCATGACAGATCTTGGAGTAGTGCCCAGTGCACTGAATCCAATGAACCTGTTCTATGACAACACTGGTGCCATTGCTCTGGCCAAGGAACCAAGGTTTCACAAGAGGACCAGACACATAAAGTGGTGCTTCAACTCCATCCGCGACTACATCGAGGAGAAGGACATAAATATTTGCAAAGTGCACACGGATCTGAATGTTGCAAACGAGTGACTAAACCTCTTCTAATGGCTAAACATGATCAAGAGCAGAACTGCATGGGTGTTTGATTCATTACAATGTAAATCACATAGTGATGTGAACTAGATTATTGACTCTAATGCAAGTGGGAGACTGTTGGAAATATTCCCTAGAGGCAATAAATAAAGTGTTTATTATTATATTTCCTTGTTCATGATAATCGTTTATTATCCATGCTATAATTGTATTGATTGGAAACACATTACATGTGTGTGTAAATAGACAACACTATGTCCCTAGTATGCCTATAGTGAACTATCTCGTTGATCAAAGATGGTCAAGGTTTCCTAGCCATTGACATGTGAAGTCATTTGATACGGGATCACATCATTAGTAGAATGATGTGATGGACAAGACCCAAACTACAAACATAGCATATGATCGTGTCAGTTTATTGCTACTGTTTTCTGCATGTCAAGTATATGTTCCTATGACCATGAGATCATGCAACTCACGGACATCGGAGGAGTGCCTTGTGTGTATCAAATGTCGCAACGTAACTGGGTGACCATAAAGGTGCTCTACAGGTATCTCCGAGCGTGTCTGTTGAGTTGGCATGGATCAAGACTGGGATTTGTTACTCCGTATGACAGAAAGGTATCTCAGGGCCACTCGGTAATACAACATCACAATAAGCCTTGCAAGCAATGTGACTAAGTGTTAGTCACGGGATTTTGTACTACGGAACGAGTAAAGAGACTTGCCGGTAACGAGGTTCAACTAGGTATGGAGATACCGACGATCGAATCTCGGGCAAGTAACATACCGAAAAACAAAGGGAAGATCATACAGGATTAACTGAATCCTTGACATAGAGGTTCGATCGATAAAGATCTTCATAGAATATGTAGGAACCAATATGGACATCCAGGTCCCGCTATTGGTTATTGACCGTAGAGGTGTCTCCGTCATGTCTACATAGTTCTCGAACCCGTAGGGTCTGCACACTTAAGGTTTGGTGACGTTTCGGTAGTATAGAGTTATATATGGTGGTGACCAAAGGTTGTTCGGAGTCCCGGATGAGATCCCGGACGTCACCAGGACCTCCGGAATGGTCCGGAGGTAAAGATTCATATATAGGAAGTCCTGTTTTGGTTGCCGGAAAAGTTTCGGGCTAATCGGTAGTGTACCGGGAGTGTCGGTAGTGTATCGGGAAACCATCGGGAGGGGTATTTCGACCCAAGAGGCTTCATGGGCTGTGAGAGAATAAATACCAGCCATTTGTGGGCTGGTGGAAGTCCCACACAAGGCCCATGCGTCTAGGGAAGAAAATCCCAAAGGGAAAAGGTGAAAAAAGGCAAAAAAGGAGGAATCCTAGTCCTACTAGGATTGTAGGAGGAGTCCTCCTCTCCTCCCCACTTCGGCCGAACCAAGGAGGCTTGGCCCTTGCGCCAAGTCCTCTCCTCCCTCCCTCTTATATATACTGGAGGTTTTAGGGTTTTTGCACATAATTTTTAGCCACGTGCTACCCGTTCCTCCAGTGCATAGTTTCTCCTCTAGATCGGATTTCTGCAGTGCTTAGGCGAAGCCCTGCCGGAATAGCTCCACCACCATCGCCAAAGCGCCGTCATGCTGCCGGAGAACTCTTCTTACTCTCCGCTCTCTATTGTTGGATCAAGACAGCGGAGATCGTCATCAAGCCGTACGTGTGCTGAACGCGGAGGTGCCGTCCGTTCGGCGCTAGATCGGAAGGACTGTGATCGAGTTCGCGGGATGGATCGTGATCAAGTTCGCGGGACAGATCGTGATTGGATTGCAGGATGGATCGTGATTGGACCGCGGGACACTCGGCAATTTGGATCGCGAAGACGTTCGACTACACCAATCGCGTTTCTTAACGCTTCCCGCTTAACGATCTACAAGGGTACGTAGATCCACTCTCCCTCTCGTAGATGCTCATCACCATGGATAGGTCTTGCGTGAACATAGGAATTTTTTTGTTTCCCATGCAACGTTCCCCAACAGTACGCAATCCAATGAGTCTTGTAGCATGTGGTGGATATCCTTATTTTCTTACCTTCACTGATGATTTGAGTACATATAGTGTATATTTACTTAATGAAACACAAGTCTGAATCATTTGAAAGGTTCAAGCAAATTCAGAGTGAAGTTTAAGATCATCTTGACAAGAACATAAAAATGTGTGCAATATGATCGTGGAGGTAAATATCTGAGTTACGAGTTTGGCATACAACTTTAGACAATGTGAAAGTTGTTTCACAACTCACGCCACCTGGAACACCATAGTGTGATGGTGTGTTCGAAAGTCATAGCCGTGCTCTATTGAAAATGGTGCTTGCTATGATGTCTCTTATCATTTTGCTACTATACTTTTGGGGTTATGCATTAGAGACAACTGCATTCACTTTACATAGGACACCATCTAAATCCGTTGAGATGACAACGTGTGAATTATGGTTTGATAGAAACCTAAGCTGTCATTTGTTAATGTTTGGGGCTGCAACACTTATGTGAAAAAGGTTTTCACCTAATGAGCTCGAACCCAAAGCGGACAAATGCATCTTCATAGTATACCCTAAAGACAGTTGGGTAAACCTTCTATCTCAGATCCAAGCATAAAGTGTTTGTTGCTAAAACTGGGTCCTTTCTCGAGAAAGAGTTTCTCTCCAAAGAATTGAGTGGGAGGAACATAGAACTTGATGAGGTTGCTTAACCTTTGTTACAATGAGAGAGTAGTGTAGCACAGGAAGATGTTTCTGTGAAGCCTATGTTAGTTGAAGAGGAAGTTAATGATGATGATCATAAAGCTTCGGATCAAGTTACTATCAAACCTCGTAGGTCGACAAGGACGTGTACTGCTACTGAGTGGTATGACAACCCTGTCTTAGAGGTCATGTTGTTGGACAACGATTAACCTACGAGCTGTGAAGAAGCGATGATGGGCCCGGATTCCGACAAATGGTTAGAGGCCATGAAATCTGAGAAAGGATCCATGTATGAAAACCAAGTATAGACTTTGGTAGACTTGCTCGTTGGACGGCAGGTCGTTGAGTACAAATGGATGTTTAAAATGAAGACAGACGCTCATGGTAAATGTCACCATTTGTAAAGCTCGACTTGTGGCAAAGAAGTTTACGACAAGTTCAAGGATTTGACTGCGATGAGACTTTCTCATTCGTAGCAATGCTAAAGTTTGTTGGAATTATGTTAGCAGTTGCTGCATTTTTCAATTATGAAATCTAGCAGATGGATATCAAAACATCGTTTCCTTAACAGTTTACTTGAGGAAAGGTTGTATGTGATACAACCAGAAGGTTTTGTCAGTCCTAAGGATGCAAAAAGGTGTGCAAGCTTTAGTGATTCTTCTATGAACTGAAGCAAGCATCTCAGAGTTGGAATATACACTTTGATAAGGTGATCAAAGTTTTTGAGTCAATACAAAGTTTACGAGAAACTTGTATTTACAATAAAGTGGGTGGGAGCACTATAGAATTTCTGATAAGTATATGTGGATGCCATATTGTTGATCGGAAAAGATGTAGAATTTTTGGAAAGCATGAAAGGTTGTTTGAAAAGAGTTTTTCAAAGGAAGACCTGGATAAAGCTACCTAATTGTTGAGCATCAAGATCTAGAGAGATAGATCAAGATGCCTGATGAGACTTTCAATGAGTACATACCTTGACAAGATTTTGAAAGAGTTCAAAATGGATCAGTCAGAGAAAGATTTCTCGCCTGATTTGTAAGGTGTGAAGTTGAGTGAGACTAAAAGCTCGACCATGGCAGAAAAACGAGAAAGGACGAATGTCATCCCCTATGCCTTAGCCATAGGCTCTATATAGTATGCCATGCTGTGTACCGCACCTATGTGTGCCTTGCCATGAGTCTGTCAAGGGGTACAAGAGTGATCCAGGAGTGGATCACTGGACAACGGTCAAGATTATCCTTAGTAACTAAAAGTCTAAGGGGATGTTTCTCGATTATGGAGGTGATAAAGAGTTCGTCATAAAGAGTTACGTCGATGCAAGCTTTAACACCAATCCAGATGACTCGTAGTAGCAATCTGGATACGTATAGTGGAACAACCATTTGGAATAGTACCAAGTGGAGTGTGGTAGCAGTGTTTACAGTTTGACATAGAGATTTTCAAAGTACATACGAATCTGAATGTCGCAGACCCGTTGACTATAAGACCTCTCTCACATGCAAAGCATGATCGAGCCCCAGAACTTAGTGGGTGTTAGATTCATAACAATGCGAACCACATGGTGATGTGAACTAGATTATTGACTCTAGTGCAAGTGGGAGACTGTTGGAAATATGCCCTAGAGGCAATAATAAATTAGTTATTATCATATTTCCTTGTTCATGATAATCTTTTATTATCCATGCTATAATTGTGTTGATCGGAAACTCAGATACATGTGTGGATACATAGACAACACCATGTCCCTAGTATGCGTCTAATAGCCTAGCTCGTTGATGAAAGATGGCTATGGTTTCCTAGTCATGGACATGAGATGTCATTTGGTAACAGGATCACATCATTAGGAGAATGATGTGATGGACAAGACCCAAACTACAAATGTAGCATATGATCGTGTAAGTTTATTGCTACTGTTTTTTGCATGTCAAGTATATGTTCCTATGACCATTAGATCATGCAAGTCACTTACACCAAAGGAGTACCTTGTGTGTATCAAACGTCGCAACGTAACTGGGTGACTATAAAGGTGCTCTACAGGTATCTCCGAGGGTGTCTGTTGGGTTGGCATGGATCAAGACTGAAATTTGTTACTCCGTGTGACAGAGAGGTATCTCAGGGCCCACTCAGTAATACAACACCACAATAAGTATTGCAAGCAATGTGACTAAGTGTTAGTCACGGGATCTTGTATTACCGAACGAGTAAAGAGACTTGCCAGTAATGAGGTTGAACTAGGTATGGAGATACCGACGATCGAATCTCGGGCAAGTAACATACCGAAGAACAAAGGGAAAATCATACGAGATTAACTGAATCCTTGACATAAAGGTTCGACCGATAAAGATCTTCATAGAATATGTAGGAACCAATATGGACATCCAGGTCTCGCTATTGGTTATTGACCGTAGAGGTGTCTCGGTCATGTCTACATAGTTCTCGAACCCGCAGGGTCTGCACACTTAAGGTTCGGTGATGTTTCAGTAGAATAGAGTTATGTATGGTGGTGACCGAAGGTTGTTCGGAGTCCCGGATGAGATCCCGAACGTCAAGAGGAACTCCGGAATGTTCTGGAGGTAAAGATTGATATATAGGAAGTCTTGTTTTGGTCGCTGGAAAGGTTTCGGGCTCATCGGTAGTGTACCGAGAGTGCCGGTAGTGTACCGGGAGACCATCGTGAGGGGTATTTCGACCCAAGAGGCTACATGGGCTGTGGGAGAGTAAATACCAGCCCTTAGTGGGCTGGTGGAAGTCCCACACAAGGCCTATGCGGCTGGGAAGAAAAGCCCAAAGAGAAAAAGGTGGAAAATGGCAAAAATGGCAAAAATAAGGAGGAGTCCTAGTCCTACTAGGATTGGAGTAGGAATCCTCCAATCCTCCTTGGTTCGGACAACCCAAGGGCTGTCTCCTTGGGAGCCAAGACTCCTCCTCTCTTCCTCATATATATACTAGAGGTATTAGGGTTTTTGGCACTAGTTTTTTCAACCACGTGCTACCTGTTCCTCCAGTGCATAGTTTCTCCTCTAGATCGGATTTCTACAGTGTTTAGGCGAAGCCCTGCCAGCATAGCTCCACCACCATCGCTGGAGCGTCGTCATGCTGCCGGAGAACTCTTCTACCTCTCGGCTCCCTCTTGTTGGATCAAGAAGGCGGAGATCGTCATCAAGCTGTACGTGTGCTGAACGCGGGGGTGCCATCCGTTCGGCGCTAGATCGGAAGGACCGTGATCAAGATCGCGAGACGGGTCATGATGAGACCGCGGGACGGATCATGATGATTTCGCGGGACAGATTGTGATGAGATCGCGGGACGGATCATGATGAGTTTGTGGTACGGATCGTGATTGGATCGCGGGACGCATCGTGATCAGATCACGGGATGCTCGGCGATTTAGATCGCGAAGACGTTTGACTACATCAACCGCGTTTCTTAACGCTTCCCGCTTAGTGATCTACAAGGGTATGTAGATACACTCTCCCTCTCGTAGATTCTCATCACCATGGATAGATCTTGTGTGTGCGTAAGAAATTTTTTGTTTCCCATGCAACGTTTCCCATTAGAACTAGTCTCACGTAAGCGTACGTGTAAAGTCGGTCTAGGCCGCTTCATTCCCCAATACCGCAGAATCAAGATAAAACTAGTAACAGCAAGAAAATTGACAAAATCGACACCCACAACAACTTGTGTTCTACTCGTGCATAGATTCTACGCATAGACCTAGCTCATGATGCCACCAAGATCAATCTATGGAGAAACCAGCAACGAGGAAAGGGGGAGTGCATCTTCATACCTTTGAAGATCGCAATGCGGAAGCGTTACTAGAACGCGGTTGGTGGAGTCGTACTCGCGGCGATTCCGATCACGGTTGATTCCGATCTAAGAGCCGAACAACGGCGCCTCCGCGTTCAACCCATGTGCAGCCCGGTGACGTCTCCCGCGCCTAGATCCAGCAAGGAGAAGGGAGAGATTGAGGGAGAGCTCCGGAAGCACGACGGCGTGGTGACGGTGGAGCTGCGTGGTACTCCGGCAGGGCTTCGCCAAGCGCTACGGAGGACGAGGAGAAGGAGCAGTAGGGCTGCGTCGAGAGAGAGAGAGATGCGTGTTCTCGGCAGCCCCAAAACCCCCACTATTTATAGGAGGAGGAGGAGGGGGTGCACAGCCCCTAGGGTTCCCACCCTAGGGCCGGCAGCCAGCCCTAGATGGCCCTTGGGGTGGCGGCCAGAGAGGGGAGAGGAGGGGCGGCGCCCTAGGTCCGCCTAGGGCCCATCTGTGCCTAGGGTTTGCCACCCTCCCACCTTTTATTGCGCCTTGGGCCCTTGTGGGAGGCGCACCAGCCCATCTAGGGGCTGGTTCCCTCCCACCTTCGGCCCATGCAGCCCTCTGATGTCGGTGGCCCCACACGGTGGACCCCGGAACCCTTCCGGTGGTCCCGGTACGTTATCGGTGATGCTCGAAACACTTCCCGTGACCAAAACCTCACTTCCTATATATGAATCTTTACCTCTGGACCATTATGGAACTCCTTGTGACGTCCAGGATCTTATCCGGGACTCCGAACAACCTTCGGTACCTACGTACACAATTTCCCTATAACCCTAGCGTCATCGAACCTTAAGTGTGTAGACCCTACGGGTTCGGAAGGCATGCAGACATGACCGAGACATCTCTACGGTCAATAACCAACAGTGGGATTTGGATACCCATGTTGGCTCCCACATGCTCCATGATGATCTCATCGGATGAACCACGATGTCGGGGATTCAATCAATCCCGTATGCAATTCCCTTTGCCCATCGGTATGTTACTTGCCCGATATTCGATCATTGGTATCCCTATACTTTGTTCAATCTCATTACCAGCAAGTCTCTTTACTCATTACATAACACATCATCCCGTGGCTAACTCCTTAGTCACATTGAGCTCATTATGATGATGTCTTACCGAGTGGGCCCAGAGATACCTCTCCGTCACACAGAGTGACAAATCCCAGTCTCGATTCGTGCCAACCCAACAGGTACTTTCGGGGATACCCGTAGTGTACCTTTGTAGCCACCCAGTTACGTTGTGATGTTTGGCACACCCAAAGTATTCCTACGGTATCCGGGAGTTGCACAATCTCATGGTCTACGGAAACGATACTTGACATTAGAAAAGCTTTAGCAAACGAACTACACGATCTTGTGCTATGCTTAGGATTGGGTCTTGTCCATCACATCATTCTCCTAATGATGTGATCCCGTTAGCAATCACATCCAATATCCATGGTCATGAAACCGTGACCATCTATTGATCAACGAGCTAGCCAACTAGAGGCTCACTAGGGACATGTTGTGGTCTATGTATTCACACATGTATTACTGTTTCCGGTTAATACAATTATAGCATGAACAATAGACAATTATCATGAACAAGGAAATATAATAATAACCATTTTATTATTGCCTCTAGGGTATATTTCCAACAGGTTACACCGTCGGCATAGGTGCTGTTTTTTGTTTTTGTTTTATTTCTCGATAATATACAACACAAATATATCACAAATAGTTCACAACATATATATATATGTATACCACAGATCCACATCATTATCACCACAATATAAGTATTACCATCACAACATATGTGAAATCAATAAAACATACGTCGAAAGAACACAACATATGTCTGAACAACATAATATGAATGCATGAAAGATAAGTCATGACCACCACCACCAAGAGGCTTAAGCGTCAGGAGGTCCACCACCAAGTTCGGTACCGCCAAGACTGCCAAAGCCAAGGTCATCACTACTACCAGCAGCGCTACCGGCAAGACCGTGACCGCCACCTCCTCGGTGGATTGGAGTGACCGGGCTCCGTGACCCGGGAGTGATGCCATAATTGGCACCACCACCAACGAAGGATCGATCAGTTCCCTGCATGTTTGAAAAGAGATGTTATAGAGATATATGATAGTGTTGAATGCACAATAAGTAGTTGGATAGTTTGGGGATGTACTAACCGGAGTCGGACAGTGTTGTGCCACAAAGTCTTCAAACGTAAGAAGAATTGGTTGTTCTCCAGCAGGTGGTGGTGGTGGTTCCATTATAGGAACCGTTCCGGCCGCCATGGACTCAAAAACGAGCTGTGTGTTAGTTGAAGAAGCACACACGAAGGTTAGAAAAAATGAGAGTGCAAATGTGAAAGTCAAATGAAAGGGGCTAAACTAACCTTCATCATGCGACTGGCATGGTTCGAGACTCCTGCAAGTCTCGTGTTCCATGCCATGGTCTCCTGACGTTGGTACTCTATGTGGGCCTTCAATATAACATGATGAAACTCATAAGAACATCTTGGTGTGGAAAATAAAATGAGAAAAAGGAAGATAAGAGGGAAAATTCTTACAGAGTGTTGATAGGCTAGGAGGGACATTGAGTGTGCACTTGTCGCCCTCGGCTGCGGGCTCAGGCTCAGGTTGGTAACTCGGAGCTGTGTGTAGGAGATAGAAGGAGTGACCACGGCATCCAGAACTCGCTGTCGACCATGACTCTTCGGCCCTATGCCAACCACAGCACTATCATCCGTAGCCTCTTTTATGGGGTCAGGTCTATCAAGATTGTACAGATTATACACCTTCTTGTAGGTCTCAAGGTGCTCGCCGGAAAAGCTGGAGTACTTGCCCTTGCCTTCCTCGGGCTTAGTCCGCACATGGGATAGCTCCCACGCCTCCATGTCTGAGAGCGGCCGCTTCAGTTTCTCCTCCTACACCACCAAGTAGCACCAAACAGAGGTTAGTCATACATAGAAGAAGAAAAATGTTCATGTACATAGATATACCTGAACTTTCTTGTGGCCCCAATGGTTCTGGTTTCCCTGACTATGTGTTTCGTCATTTCCTCAATTAGCCCTGTTTTGGATGCTTTTAGCAGCCCACTTTTCATCATCACCGAGCCATGTATCAACCAATGCCTCCCATGATTCCTGTTTTCCATAACACCAACCAGGACACGCCTACATAAAGAAAGCATAGTGGCATGTTGAAACGAAACAATGACATTTAACACAAACATCAGAATGAAAAGTTTGTTATACTTACCAACATGTATTGCTCCTTAGTCAAGGTAAGCTTCTCCTCCCGCGCGAAATCCTTGGGCATCTTCATGTCACGATAGTTGTAATAATATTGTGAGATGGCCACCCAACGCACCTCGTACTGGATCTGGCGGGCCTAATTCTTTGCAGCTCTCTGAAACAACTTCTCGTCAATGGGCTTGTTCTCCTCAAGAGCTCGATAGTATTTCTACAGTTATTCATGAAAGCAGAATGGAAGAATCCATGAGTCAAACCATTCGATGGAAAACTATGGACGCAACTCAAGACTCATGCTTCTGAAGAGAACTTACCCAAAAATTTGTTTCCACGACCTTAGCATGTGTCGGATAGTCCGCATGGGTAGCCAATTTGCAGTGGTTCCAGGTCATAGACAAAACCCGATGCTCCGGGTGCTTGACTGGGTCCGTAACGAACAACCTCGGCCAATATTCCTTCAGCAAGATAGTAATGACACCGTTCGGAACACGGGCTTTTGGAGGAATCTTTCAGGCCCTACAAAAGATAAAATTATGAGCATGTTTACAAGCAAAAGAATTGAAATATGATTAAGAGGCACTTACACTTTCCCCTTTTGCGTAATGATCCACTTCTGCTCCTCCGTATCAGGTTCGAGGGGGAGTATTGCTTGACCATGCAGCCACCCCTTGTTGTTGCCAACCCCCTCCCCCTCCCTTCCACCACCAACTTCCTCCCCCTCCCTACCACCACCAACCTCCTCCTCCTCCCTACCACCACCAACCTCCTCCCCCTCCCCAAACTCCTCCTCCTCCTCCTCCTCAACCTCCTCGCAAAACTCCTCCTCCTCAGTAGAGGGTACCTCACTAGAGGAGGGTACCTCACTACAAGAGGGCCTTGTAAAAGGCACCCCTAAGTCGGTGAGGGAGCGTTGTTTTTGTCCCCGACCACCCCCTCCACCTCTAGGGGCTCTCCCCGCACCCCCTCCACCTCTAGGGGCACTCCCCGCACCCCCTTCACCTCTAGGGGCACCTGTCCCTTGACCTCCCTGTGAGGATTCATCCTCAAGTAGCCGAGATGGAATAGTATGGGCTCGACAACTCCGACTAGTAATCGATTTGAGTTTGCTTAGTAAACCCGTGCCATCGGCCTTGCCCTTGCCCATGCTTAGCAAACCTGCATTGAGAAGAGAATAAACAATTAGTATAAATATAAGGAAGAAAAAAACCTTATAAAAAGACATTGATAAATAAGCATATTAATAAACCATAGTAAAAAGACATGAAACATACATCTGCTAGGACCCATACAAATCATCACTGTCAGTATCACTATCACACATATCATCTTCATTGTCGGACGGAGGTGGAGGCTCTTCCTCGTCGTCATCGTCTTCATTTAACAACTTTTCTAGCATAAGTATGTATTTTTCATTAACAATGGTCTCACGATCATTCCGTGCAAAGTCATCGTTTGGATCCACATCATCATCACCCAAGGAGTCATCATAATCGCCTCTGACCACATCATCATCATCATCATCATCGGGTTGCTCTTGAAAGAACACTCCCTCGTACGACATGTATTTTATCATAATCCATAGAGAGTGTCTTCATGATTTTCTTCGTGGCGTACATGCTTTCCGGCAGTTCATGACCATCGGGAATACTATTAGTTCATGACCATCGGGAAGACTATTAGCCCATACTCCTAGAAATGGTTTGATGCAAGCTTGGCTACAGTCGTACTCAGCCTTAACTGCCATTAGTCACGAGATGGCATCTAGCTGAGAGAGTTTGGCACCCACATAAAGAGGCTTCTTTGACGAAGCCAAGATCTCCAAGAAGGACTTTGCGGTTGCCTCCGGCTCCTCCGGCTCCCCCGGCTCCTCCGGCTCCTCTAGTTCATTGTTGAAGGTGTCGCATGTGTAGCCTCTATAGAAATGACATCATCTAGTATGTCTCTGACCCTGCCGTCCACATAACCAACGATGTGTTGACGCATCACCTCCTCTCTACCACGGTCCTGCTCGACAAAGTTTATCGGCATTTCAAAGTTTTTC
Organism: Hordeum marinum; assembly: GCA_022496015.1. Classification (NCBI taxonomy): domain Eukaryota; kingdom Viridiplantae; phylum Streptophyta; class Magnoliopsida; order Poales; family Poaceae; genus Hordeum; species Hordeum marinum. The sequence goes on from CM039675.1 coordinate 484,415,890, forward strand.
ATATATCCGTGCGTGCGAAGGTGCCAGGTCATTTCGTCCTTGCCTTTAGAGTGACGTCTGCCACATCTCGCACACGGGCAATGTGGGATCATTCTCATTGGAGCACGAAAGTCTCCCTCCTAAACACATCGTTTTTGGCAATCCACTCTGATGTTACTCGATTCCCACGGGGCCATGGGTAAAACCACTATACATACACTAATTATCTGTCATCCTCTGCTTTATTGGGAGCCACACAACAAAATTAAGATTTGATTTGAATTAATCGCATCAAATATTTATTTTCTACCGCGTTGACAGCACTGAATCCACCTACATTTCTAATAGGTAAAGAGGGTCCTAATCCCACCCGAGGATGTGTAGATTGAGTACGTTCTCCATGCTCTACCCCGTTCCAAGACAAAATTTCGTCAGCACCTCCCTGTTGTTCTCTAGCTACACGTCTCGGCAAATAGCCGAGAGAATGTGCTACGGAGAACAACGGGGAGGCGCCGCCGAAATCCTGTCTCGGAATAGGGTAGGGCATGGAGAACGTACCTAATCTACACATCCTCAGGCTGTCCGTGGAAAACGCTGGACAATCCGAAAGAGTTGCAGTGATAAATATGCAATTGAATGCATATTTATCAATGCAACCATTTCGGACGGTAGACGCCTACGTTACGCGACTTGACGTGAAAAGAAAATCTAGTGACATGATTAAAAAAGCATAGAAGGTGAAGGTGGATTCGTATCTCACCCTCGACTGTAGAGGAAGTAGTCGAACAACAGAGGGACGATCGGGGACCAACAACTCCGATGTCGACGATCACTCCATGGAGAAGCAACACCACAAAGCCTGTAAGTTCCAACAAGTGAAAAAATAGGTCATCACATCTCGTATAGCAATATTTGATGACAAAATGATAGCATCCATCCATCCAAAAACCCACTCATCAGAGACAACTGCTTCCGATGAGGGTCACTCTGGGAGACTCGACACAACATAGAATGCTAATTCCACCGTGAGAAAAGTATATATGACCACATCACACACAACATTGACACTTCAAACTTGGAAGAAAATCATACTGATAATGACATTCATTGATAACAAATTTGACCAACATTCCATCCATCCATCTATGAATCTAAAAATATCCATACTATCTACAACATACTAGTTCATGCATCCATCCACCTACAACCAGTAGCAAAAAACTAAAAAAACAAAGGAAAAAATGCTCACAATGGCCACGGATGGAGCTGCAACGGAGGATGGCCGGCTGGAGCTGCAGTGGGGGAGGGCCGGGTGGGGCGGCGGTGGGGCAAGGCGGGGTGGGGCGGTGGGACGAGGCGGGTGGGGGCGGCGGCAGGGCGAGGCGGGGTGAGGCGGTGGCGGGGCGAGGCAGCAGGGCAGGTCCGGGTGGGGCGGGCACTGCTGCGGCGCGGGGCGGCGTCGGGTGGGGCGGCGGCAGGGCGAGGATGGGTGGGGCGGCAGTGGGGCGAGGTGCTGGGCGGGGTCGGGTGGGGCGGCGAAGGGGCAAGGCGGCGCTGCTGCGGGGCCGGGTGGGGCGGCAGCAGGACAAGGCGGTGCTGCTGCGGGGCCGGGTGGGGCGGCGGTCTTGCCAGGCCGGTGGGTGGGGGCGAGGCGGAGGGGCAAGGCGAGGTCGGGGCGGCGGCGGGGCCGGGGCTGTGGGTGGGGGGCGAGGCGGGGTCGGGGTGGTGGCCGGGCGGGGCGACTAGGTCGCCGGCGGGGCGGGGCGGGGCGAGGACGGCGAGCGAGGTCGGGGTCGGGGCGCTGTGGGAGCGAGTGAGTGGTGGAGAGAGGTGGGGTGAGGGGATAAGGCAAGGCTCTATGCCAACGGTTTAGCCGTCGGCATAGGTTCTACAGCCACGTGGCAACCTATGCCGATGCCTAAGCCATAGGCATATGTATTTTTTTCATTTTTTCGTTATATATTTTTACTGAAATTAATTTTAATATATTTTTAAAATGTCATAGCAATTTTTAAAATATTCATATCCTTCCTTCCCTCCAAATACCCCGTGCGATATTCCGGTGGCATTGCTACCCACACATGCCCCCCGACTGGACTAAACCCTGGCCCCGTTGACCCGATGATCTGGGCATTTGACTTTTGCTGAACATCCGTTGACTAGTGGACTCTTCCACCTCATTGAGATAGGACAACCCGTACGAACATCCCCGAACATGGTTTGGAACCAACTCCCCATTGGATTCGCTCCGGCTTGACATGATGCACCCATTTCCCCCCTCCATGTGATGGCGTCAGTGCCACCCTCAGGTCCCCTGTCCCTCGGTGTCGACCCGATGCCACATTTTCCAATCGTAAGAGGGACCAGGGCAAGACCTGGCGGCATATCCCCCTTCCAGGTCCCCCGCCTCGTCTAACCCTGACACTGTTGACCGGACGAATCTACCCCTTTGACTTTCATCGGACGGGGTTTGACCGAGGGACATTTTCACCTGGCTGTGATAGGCCAGCCCATAGCAACATCTTATAGCAGAAGGTCCGGGCCCAAGCCACCACAAGATTCCCTCGGTGTCATCCCGATGCCACAGTTTCCGAACATAAGAGGGCCCAAGGAAGGACCTGGCGGCATAGCCCCCCTCCAGCCCCCCCCCGTCCCATCTAACCGTGACACTATTGACCGGACGGATCTACCCCTTTGACTTCCACCGGACGGGGTTTGACCGAGGGTCATTTTCACCTGGCTGTGATAGGCTAGCCCATAGCAACATCTTAGCACAAGGTCTGGGCCCAACCCAGTGCAAGATTCCCTCGATGTCGACCCGATGCCACATCTTTCGAACGTAAGAGGGCCCATGGCAAGACCTGGCGGCATAGCCCACCTCCAGGTCCCCTGTCCCGCCTAACCCTGACACTGTTAACCGGACGGATCTATCCCTTTGACTTCCATCTGGACGGGGTTTGACTGAGGGACATTTTCACCTGGCTGTGATAGGCCAGCCCATAGCAACATCTTATACCACAAGGTCCGGCCCCAACCCAGTGCAAGATTCCCTCAGTGTCGACCCGATGCCACATTTTCCGAACGTAAGAGGGCCCAGGGAAAGACCTGGCGGCATAGCCCCCCTCCAGGTCCCCCGTCCCGTCTAACCCTAACACTGTTGACTGGACGGATCTACCCCTTTGACTTCCACCGGACGGGGTTTGACCGAGGGTCATTTTCACCTGGCTGTGATAGGCCAGCCCATAGGTTTACTTCGGATCAAGGTTCAGGCCCAACCCACCACAAGATTCCCTCGATATCGACCCGATGCTATATTTTCCTAACGTAAGAGGGCCAAGGGCAAAACCTGGCGGCATTGCCAGACCCCAGGTCTCCCGTCCCGTCTAACCCAGACACTGTTGATCGAACGGTCTACCCTTTTGACTTTCACCGGATGGGGTTTGACCGAGGGACATTTTCACCTGGTTTCCACACTGTGTGACGGCGGCAGTGACATCCCTAAGGAGGGACACACTCCAGAGACGCATGCGGGGTGCTTGCACTTGCCACAACACTTCCATACGTGTAAGAGGGCCCAGCGCAAGATCTGATGGCATTGCCAACCCCCCCCCCCCAAGTACCCCGTCCAGTTCCGTCGAACCCTCGCACTGTGGACCGGACGGATCTACCTCTTTGACTTTCACCGGACGAGGTTTGATCGAGGGATATTTTCACTTGGCTGTGATAGGTCAGCCCATAGCAACATATTAGAATAAGATTCCCTCCGTGTCGACCCGACGGCAATGTTTCCCCCCTTTAGGTGCAAGCGGCATCATCGTCCGTCAAGACTATGTGCAGACTATATATAACATGATTTTTTTAGCGCCTATACACACTGCTAAATAGACGATGCATTGAAAAACCAGTGTGTAGACTATATATAACATGGACATGGGCTATAGACTTCATAATTAAAATAAATATTAATACAGGGGAAACATTTTAAAAAATGCACCTATGCCGACGGTTACACCATCGGCGTAGGTGGAATAAAAAAACTGGACCTATGCCGACGGTGTAACCGTCGGCTTAGATGTAATAAAAAATAAAATTGCACCTACGCCGACGGTTACACTATCGGCATAGCCCAAAAGGTATGCCGATGGCATAACCGTCGGTGTAGCTACGCCCTCGGATCCACACCTCTCGAATCGATGACATGGCAGCTGCCGCGGATCGATGATGTGGGCCATCGAACCTATGCCGGTGGTGTAACCGTCGGTGTAGATGTAATAAAAAATAAAATTGCACCTACGCCGACGGTTACACCGTCAGCGTAGCCCGAAAGGTACGCCGACAGCATAACCGTCGGCGTAGCTACGCCCTCGGTTCCGCACCTCCTCGGATCGATGACATGGCACCTATCGCAGATCTATGACGTGGGCCATCGAAGCTATGCCGACGGTGTCCGTCTGGGCCGTCGGCGTATCTTTAAAGGCGTCGAACAGGCGCTACTCATCGAATGACCGGGCCCGCTGATACGCCGACGGGGTGTCTACGCCGACGACCACCATAGGCATAGGTGCATCTACGCCGACGGCCTTTGTACGCCGACGGTGGCCGTCGGCATAGGTTGATCTACGCCAACGGTTATTAGTACGCACGGTGAGGCACTGGTGGTCGGCGTAGGGTGACGTATGCCGACGAGGACCGTCGGCATAGTTTAGGCCGTCGGCAACAACCCTGATTCTGGTAGTGATGACGGTACATCCAATCATATATTGTATTGTTTTTTCTTCAACTAGCAAAGTGGCTCATTATAGGCGCTGAGTTAGAATTTTATAGTTTTAATAATATGACCATACATTTGGCATGTCTATATAAAAATTTGGAAATTATGTGTGTCATACTTTTTTATGATCAGTCATGCTGTTCGAATCATATCTCTATAATTTTCTGGATTTTTTTTGAAACGGAGGCATAGATTTGCCTCACATATCAATTAAGGGAGAATAGAGTTTGTTACAATAGACCTCCATTGTGACATGAATGACTACTCGTGCAAAACAATAGACCCTTATTTCTTGGCCCGCGCTCTGATCTATAAGTTTGGCTCGGTCATGATCATGTGAAAAAGAATTGCTGGTGGGGTGCTTTTGTGTCGAAAAACCCTAGCGTTATGTTCATTCCAAATGGACCAAGTGACTAGAAAGGTGTGAGAGGCTAAGGTCTTTCAGTGGAGAGTGCCAAGCCTGGTTGTATTGGTCCTCTAGTCTTCCACAGAGTCCTCGTAATGCCATACAGATGTGTTGATATCTTCCGGGTGTAGCTTGTCGATGACCAAGTTCCGAAGCCTCAGGGTTTAGCGGCTCTTGAAGAATATATGTGGCCCACAGTCGGCTCCCCTTTGGCAAAGGGGACAAAGTCCACCATTTTTCAACCTCGCATGTCCAATTTGTCAACTGTCCAAACCTGGTCTTGGATTGCCAACCAAGCAAAGAACTTCACCGTGGATAGTGCCCAGGTCTTCCAAACCATACGGTCCATAGGGGATAACACCAAACCAAGGAATTCCGCCTTGTAAGAAGATGCCACTGAGTAGAGCCTGCAAGTTGTGTGCTTCTATACAATGTCATCCGCCGTGTGCTCATCGAGGTGGAAGCTACGGACAAGCATCCATAGGGAGAATGATCAATGAATGTGATGGATGGAGACGATGGTGGAGAGTTTGATCTTCAGTATCCACACATCTCTGGAATTTTTATCGTGTTGTATTGTTATTTTTTATAGTTTGATTTGTTTCATGTTGGCATAGGTAAATTTGTTAACACTATACACGATTGACAATTTTTCATTTTAGTGTTTTTTTGTAAAAGATTCATTTGCAATTGTGCATGAAGTTAGAGAACATTTATATACTTATCTCTATAAAACTGTCTTTTATGTTTTAGTTATTTTTCCATGATCATTCGAATTAGTTAAGCCATGTGCACTAAGAAAGATCATTATTGGCTAATATTTCCATGTAAGCAAAGTTTGACATAATTATCCGCACTTTCTAGAAAAAAACATCATTCACACAACTTCCCTAGAAAGAACATTGTCCACACTACTATATAAAGAACAATAATACTTCCATGGGTTGCACGAGCTTGATCCTTCACTTTCCGCTTTCTCGAATTTTCTCATCTTCTCACTAGCTACCAACCATGAAAATAGCCTTCCAACTTGGATCCACAGCTTGAGAGCACCAGGTTGATTCTTCACTTTCCTTGTTTTTAGATCTTCTTGTCTTCTTATTAACTCCCAATCATGAAAGTGTCTGATCCAATTGGACCACAGCTTGAGAGGATCACTCAAAATGTCGGCTTGTTTTCCTTGTTGGTGGCCCTCACTTTCACACACTCTGTAGCTTAGGTCAAGTGTATTACCATGGGTCCACCTTGTATGACGATTTGTTAGGAAAATAATGATAATTTCAAACTACTACAGATACTCTCACCTTCGTCTTATCATGTTTCTAGAGATAATGGACCAGATCAGCCTTCAACATGCAATTTAGTTATCTTCTTTGGTTAAATTTGTGAGCTCTTCATCATGATAACATCTAGATGGTTGTGATGGTGTCTTATGGAATGAGGTCTGGTACATCATTATAATAGTGTGGCTATTGTGGTCCACTACATTGGTTCCCATCATTTGTCATATCATGTTTTTTCACCTTTGTAGTTCTTTGTTGGTTGAATAGTTTGTTAATGTGTATTTTGATTGGAGTGCAATATTCATGGAAAAAGGATGCTCAACAATCTTAGGGACCCACACCTTCAGGTGGATGTCTCTTGCAACTTTTGAAGCAAAATGGGGAAATGGAAGAACACCAATATGCGCATGAAAGATCTAGAGATGTTAATTGTAGGGAACTTGATGGGTCTTTAGTGTTTATGGATGATCTTTTTTCTTGGCATTCATTTATGTTGTTTTGGTGATAGCCAATATTTTTGTGAAGACCAGTAAAGCTGGTTCAGCATTAAAAAGCAGAATGAGAAGTACATGAGCACTAGAGGAGTACAATTTATGAATTATTTTCTAAGCCATTTTGATGTTTTACTATTGGTAGTCCAGTTAGTAAATAGTTATTAGGTGATTATTTAAACTCATAGTCATATGTGTATAACTCAATTCGCACTTTTCTTGGCACGTCTAAATGTAGTACCCTTGGTCCTTAATCACATATGTCTTCACCAAAATATCATAGTGCAACAAAAGCTATAGTGAGTTACTTCACAATGTCTTCACGAGAATGTTCTAGTGCACCGGTGGTCCTTGGTCATATATGTCTTCACCAAAATGTCATAGTGCAACAAGAACAATATAGTACGTGTTTGTGTTTGGTTCCCTACATTGTCATGTGCCCCGGTGGATGTTGACCATGATGGCCGTCGACGAAGCGAACTTGTTGTTGAAGATCCTTGTGTTGCACTAAGTTCCAAATCTCCCAATACACAAGCATGGTAAGAGAAGCCATAGCCTTACAATGGTCGAAGTCATCATGTACGATGGTGTACAACCAAAATTTGATGTCCCCGAACCCATGCCAAGTATCCAGGAAGAATCCTTAGAGTTGTAGCCAATCATGCACCATGCACCACACCCTAATGGATAATCTGCATTGGAAGAGGAGGTGTCGCATCGACTCTGGTACTTTGTTGCACAATGGCTAGTTAGCACAATTTGGCCAACACGTTTAGTGAGATAGTAGGCCATCAATACTCCATTATGCATGATCAACCAAGCAAAGAACTTGCACTTTGGCAATGTCCAATTCTTCTTGTTGTCACGGTGTTGCAAAAATGTGCTTTGTATGCCGAGGCCACCAAATATTATCATGGGGTGGTAAGCTTCCAAATGATGGTTTCGTATTGATTGTATTGAAAATGCATGTGGGCCACCAGAGTCCAAAGCATGATTAATTCTTGGATGTGTGCCAGCATGAGACCATTTGGCAACTGGATTTGATCCACCCAAGCACCATTCTGGAGGGCCTTCCTAACACACCACCTCTTATTTAGGGTTATTTAAAAGATTAGTGGTACAATGTTCTTAGTTTAGCCATGCTGACTCCCAGAAACTCACCTTCATCCCATCCCTTGTCATGAACTTTGTAAGACCATGAAATAAGTCCATATCCTCCTCGTCGCATGGGTTCCCGGTGCCAATCCAAGCCCTTCTATGGTGCCATCCACCCAAACCATGGCCATCCTATGTGAAGGGCATGAGCAAACTTTGCGAGGCATCGGTTCCCAAGGCCGCCAAGGTTCATGGGGCACCACACAGACATCCAATTAATTTTGAACCCACCACTTGTGACTGATGAGGTCACCTATCAGAGGTAGGGTCATGGACCTAACATCTGAGGCCCATATGGGGCCCCACGTTATCACTAAATTCCCTGGACTACAGATGCATTTGGATGCATGGATAGGACCCACTTAGATCCATCAAATCACTCGACGTCATTCCACCAGTCGGACAAGTACCAGTACTCGGGCCAGAGGAAGCTAGGACGACGTGGGAGCTGCAACGTTCGAGAGACTTAATGCCACACATGAAGTTCTCTAAAGACCGACGTTACATGTAACGCCCTTAGTTAAAACAACAGTTTCTAGTAACGCTCGCATTTACTCTTATTAATTATCCTAGTAATGGCGCTCGGTTGGCGGTGACGCACTCTATATAAGCCACCCCCAGGCTCCTGAGCAAGGGTTCCGCACTGTATTGTATTCATACCCACCAAGAAAACACAAGCCCCCGGGCACAAGATGTAGGGTCTTTACCTCTTCCGAGAGGGGCCTGAACTCGCTAAATCCGAGTAATACGCCAGCGCAGTAGCTAGGCTTTGCCCTTCTTTCGTACCCGTAGTATTATTGTCACGCTCGTTCCCTCGACAGTGACCTTATCAAACCCGTCCAAAGAAAAGCCCTCCGTATCTTGTTATTCTCTTTTAAAACGTCAACTATAATGATTAGCAAAGTGATGTGGTAGATCGCTATGGTTGTAAAACCTCTACCTGCTATCGTGTAGTGTTTGCCCGGTCGGGGGTAATTTGCGGTGTGTTTGTTGGGATCCGATGAGTGTGGGTTTATGATCAGATTATTCATGAAAAGTTATTGAGTCTTCTCTGAATTTCAACATGCATTATATTATAGCTTCATATTTCTCTTCGATCTATCGGTTTGGTTTGGCAACTAGATTGATTTATCTATAGGGGGAGTGGTGCGTTGTAATGTGTTCAATCTTGGCGACTGAAGAGGTCAAGACACTTATTTGTATTGTTGTCATTAAGGATCAAACGATGGGATCTGAACATATTGCTTGTCTTATTTTATCTACATCATTTTATCTTGCTCCATGCATTACTTCGTTTGTCATGAACTTAATACCATATATGCATGCTAGATAGTGGTCGATTGGTGAAGTAATAGTAGTAGATGCAAAATCATTTCGATCTACTTGTTTATGGACTTGATGCATATATACATGATCATTAACGTGAATAACATGTCACAACTATGTTCAATCAATTGGCCAAGTGTAATTTGTCTACCTACCGTATGCTATTTTCTCGAGAGAAGCCTCTAGCGAACGCTATGCCCCCCAGGTCTACTTAAACAAAAAAGCAAAAACTCCTAAATTACCTTGCTGGATATTATTTAATTTTATTTTATTTTTCTTTCATATTATCTATTCTACCAAGATTTAATCCTTGTAAGTAACGACTTCAAGGGTCTTGACAACCCTCTTGCCCGCGTTGGGTGCAAGTGTTTCATTTTGTGTGTGTAGGTGTGGTTGAAAGGAAATTGCTTAGTTCTCCTATTGGTTCGATAACCTTGGTTCTCACTGAGGGAAATACTCATCTCTACCGTACTGCATCTCCTCTCCTCTTCGGGGCAAATTCCAATGCAGCACACAAACATCAACCATCGACCGGACAAATACGCCCGTCCAGAAACCCTAGACATCGGTCACTTCACTCTATCCGTCGAATCCACTTTTGATCCCCTTCCCTCCGATCCAATGGCCAGTGATGAAAGCAGATCCGGTGCAGAATCCGATGTATCCAACATATCTGTGGAACAAATGGCCCTGCACATTGCCTTGAAGAGGTCGCTGTAGGAGCAAGGCGGCCCCGACAACGGTGGATCTTCTTCTCAGCACCCATCGCCCGTCGACGTAGCGCCGACAACGTCGCTGGCCCTTCTACTCCGCTCCTCTAGGTAGTCGCCCACCTCCACCACCCTCTGCTCTAGAAGTGGTTCCTGGCCACCATTGGATCCTCGTGCCCGCATCAAGGCCAGAGTGCACGAGGATGCCTGAGTCCGAGGCACGTGCACCCGACGCGAGCGGCAACGAGCGAGGGGGAGGAGGTAGGCGCTGACCATACGATGTTCGTGCACGACTGTGACTCTGAGGACGCACTCCTTGCATCGGTCCTTCGACACTCTCTCATGACGATGAAGATGGATGCACGCCGCCTCTGCCAAAATAATGCACAGGCGCTCCGACTTGCAATTGAGTTGTCGGAGCGCGAGGCAAATAAGGAGGCGATGGTGAAGGCGAAGGTGTTGGAAATATGCCCTAGAGGCAATAATAAAATGGTTATTATTATATTTCCTTGTTCATGATAATTGTCTATTGTTCATGCTATAATTGTATTCACCGGAAACCGTAATACATGTGTGAATACATACACCACAACATGTCCCAAGTGAGCCTCTAGTTGGCTAGCTCGTTAATCAATAGATTGTCACGGTTTCATGACCATGGACATTGGATGTCATTGATAACGGGATCACATCATTAGGAGAATGATGTGATGGACAAGAACCAATCCTAAGCATAGCACAAGATCGTGTAGTTCGTCTGCTAAAGATTTTCTAATGCCAAGTATCATTTCCTTAGACCATGATATTGTGCAACTCCTAGATACCATAGGTATACTTTGGGTGTGCCAAACGTCACAACGTAACTGGGTGGCCATAAAGGTGCACTATGGGTATCCCCGAAAGTATCTGTTGGGTTGGCACGAATCGAGACTGGGATTTGTCACTCCGTGTGACGGAGAGGTATCTCTGGGCCCACTCGGTAAGACATCATCATAATGAGCTGAATGTGACTAAGGAGTTAGCCACGGGATGATGTGTTACGGAACGAGTAAAGAGACTTGCCGGTAACGAGATTGAACAAGCTATAGGGATACTGACGATCGAATCTCAGGCAAGTAACATACCGATGGACAAAGGGAATTGCATATGGGATTGATTGAATCCCCGACATCGTGGTTCATCCGATGAGATCATCATGGAGCATGTGGGAGCCAACATGGGTATCCAGATCCCGCTGTTGGTTATTGACTCGAGAGGTGTCTCGATCATGTCTTCATGCCTCCCGAACCCGTAGGGTCTACACACTTAAGGTTCGATGACGCTAGGGTTATCGGGAAGTTGTGCACGTGGTTACCGAAGGTTGTTCGGAGTCCTAGATGAGATATCAGATGTCACGAGGAGTTCTGGAATGGCTGGAGTTAAAGATTCATATATAGGAAGTGAGGTTTTGGTCACCGAAAGTGTTTAGGGCATCACCGATAACGTACCGGGACCACCGGAAGGGTTCCGGGGTCCACCGGGAGGTGCCACAAGCTCCAAGAGGCTTCATGGGCCAAGAGTGGGAGGGAACCAGCCCCTAGGTGGGCTGGTGCGCCTCCAACCAAGGCCCAATGTGCAGCAAGGGTGGAGGGGGGCAAACCCTAGGCGTGGATGGGCCCAAGGCCCACCCTAGGGCGCCTTCCCCTCTCTCCCTCTCTTGGCCACCGCCAAGACCCATCTAGGGTTGGCCGCCGGCCCTAGGGTGGGAACCCTAGGGGATGCGCACCCTCCTACCCTCCTCCTATATATAGTGGGGGTTTTGGGGGCTGCCGATACACGCATCTCTCTCTCGGCGCAGCCCTACCCTTCCTCGTCCTCGTTCTCCGTAGTGCTTGGCGAAGCCCTGCCAGAGTACACGTAGCTCCACTGTCACCATGCCGTTGTGCGGCCGGAGCTCTGCCTCAACCTCTCCTTCCTCCTTGCTGGATCAAGGCGTAGGAGACGTCACCGGGCTGCACGTGTGTTGAACGTGGAGGCGCCGTTGTTCGGTGCTTAGATCGGAATCGACCGCGATCTGAATCGCTGCGAGTACGACTCCACCAACCGCGTTCTAGTAATGCTTCCTCTTTGCGATCTTCAAAGGTATGAAGATTCACTCCTCCTTTGCTCGTTTCCTGGTTTCTCCAGAGATTAATCTTGGTGACACGTAGGAAATTTTTTATTTACTACTACGTCTCCCAACAGTGGTATCAGAGATAGGTCTATGCGTAGAATCTATGCACGAGTGGAACACAAGTTGTTGTGGACGTCGATTTTGTCAATATGCTTGTCGTTACTAGTCTTATCTTGATTTGGCGGTATTGTGGGATGAAGCGGCCCGGACCGACTTTACACGTACACTTACGTGAGACTGGTTCCACCGCCTGACATGCACTTGTTGCATAAGGTGGCTAGCGGGTGTCTGTCTCTCCCACTTTAGTCGGATCGGATTCGATGAAGAGGGTCCTTATGAAGGGTAAATAGCAATTGGCATATCACGTTGTGGCTTTTTGCGTAGGTAAGAAACGTTTTTGCTAGAAACATATAGCAGCCACGTAAAAACTTGCAACAACAAATTAGAGGACGCCTAACTTGTTCTTGCATCATATGTCGTGTGATGTGATATGGCCAAAGGATGTGACATGATATATGTGATGTATGAGATTGATCATGTTCTTGTAATAGGATTCATGACTTGCATGTCGATGAGTATGACAACCGGCAGGAGCCATAGGAGTTGTCTTAATTTATTGTATGACCTCCATGTCAATCAAAAACGCCATGTAATTACTTTACTTTATTGCTAACCATTAGCCATAGTAGTAGAACTAATAGTTGGCAAGAAAACTTCATGAAGACACGATGATGGAGATCATGGTGTTGCGCCGGTGACAATGATGATCATGGTACCCCGAACATGGAGATCAAAGGAGCAAGATGATATTGGCCATATCATGTCACTATATGATTGCATGTGATGTTTATCATGTTTTACATATTATTTGCTTAGAACAACGGTAGCTTAAATAAGATGATCTCTCACTGAAATTTCAAGATATGTGTTCCCCCTAACTGTGCACCGTTGCTAAGGTTCGTTGTTCCGAAGCACCATGTGATGATCGGGTGTGATAGACTCTAACGTTCGCATACAACGGGTGTAAGCCAGATTTACACACACAATACACTTAGGTTGACTTGACGAGCCTAGCATGTACAGACATGGCTTCGGAACACGAGAGACCGAAAGGTCGAACATGAGTCATATAGAAGATACAATCAACATGGGGATGTTCGCCATTGATGACTAGTCCGTCTCACGTGATGATCGGACACGGGCTAGTCGACGTGGATCATGTGTCACTTAGATGACTAGAGATATGTCTATCTAAGTGGGACTTCATTAAATAATTTGATTATTTGAACTTGATTATCATGAACTTAGTCTAAAATTGTCTTTACAATCTATATTGTAGATCCAATGGCCAACGCTAATGTTACCCTCAACTTCAACGCGTTCCTAGAGAAAACCAAGCTGAAAGATGATGGAAGCAACTATGCGGACTATGTCCGTAGCTTGAGGATCATCCTCATAGCTTCCAAGAGATTATATGTCCGTGATGCACCGCTAGGTGACGCACCCATTTTTCTAGAAACTCAAGACGTTATGAACACCTGGCAGTCGTGCTGTGATGATTACTCCCTAGTTCAGTGCGGCATGCTTTACAGCTTAGTACCGGGGCTCCAAAATTGTTTTGAGAAACACGAAGCATATGAGATGTTCCAAGAGCTGAAATTGGTTTTCCAAGCTCATGCCCGGGTCGAGAGATATGATGTTTCCGAAAAGTTCTTCAGTTGTAAGATGGAGGAAAATAGTTCTGTCAGGGAGCACATACTCAAAATGTCTGGGTTGCACAACTACTTGTCTCAGCTAGTAGTTAATCTTCCAGATGACTCGGTCATTGACAGAATCCTCATGTCGCCCCCACCTAGCTACAAGAGCTTTGTGATGAACTACAACATGCAGGTAATGGGGAAATCCATTCCTGAGTTGTACTCGATGCTGAAATTAGCGGAGGTCGAGATAAAAAACGAACATCAAGTGTTGATGGTCAATAAGACCACTAGTTTCAAGAAAGGCAAGGGTAAGAAGAACTTTAAGAAGGACGGCAAAGCTGTTGCCGCACCCGCTAAGCAAGTTGCCGAGAAGAAGAACAAGAATGGACCCAAGCCTGAGACCGAGTGCTTTTATTGCAAGGGTAACGGTCACTGGAAGCGGAACTGCCACAAGTACTTAGCGGATAAGAAGGGCGACAAAATTAAAGGTATATGTGATATACTTGTTATTGATGTGTACCTTACCAGCGCTCGTAGTAGCTCCTGGGTATTTGATACCGGTGCAGTTGTTCACATTTGTAACTCCAAGCAGGAGTTGCAGTATAAGTGGAGACTGGCAAAGGACGAGGTGACGATGCGCGTCGGGAATGGTTCCAAGGTCGATGTGATCGCCGTCAGCACGCTACCTCTAGATCTACCTTCGGGATTAGTTTTAAACCTTAATAATTGTTATTTAGTACCAGATTTGAGCATGAACTTTGTGTCTGGATCTCGTTTGATGCGAGATGGCTACTCATTCAAATCTGAGAATAATGGTTGTTCTATTTATATGAGAGAAATGTTTTATGGTCATGCCCCGTTGGTCAATGGTTTATTTTTGATGAATCTCGAACGTGATGTTACACATGTTTATAGTGTGAGTACCAAAAGATGTAACGTTGATAACGATAGTCCCACTTACATGTGGCAGTGCCGCCTTGGTCATATTGGTGTCAAACGCATGAAGAAACTCCATGCAGATGGACTTTTGGAGTCTCTTGATTTTGAATCATTTGACACGTGCGAACCATGCCTCATGGGCAAGATGACCAAGACTCTGTTCTCCGGAACAATGGAGCGAGCAACTGACTTGTTGGAGATAATACACACCGATGCATGCGGTCCAATGAGCGTTGAGGCTCGTGGTGGCTACCGTTATGTTCTCACCCTCACATATGACTTAAGCAGATATGGGTATGTCTACTTGATGAAACACAAGTCTGAAACCTTTGAAAAGTTCAAGGAATTTCAGAGTGAGGTGGAGAATCAACGTGACAGGAAAATAAAGTGCCTACGATCTGATCGTGGCGGAGAATATTTGAGTCACAAGTTTGGCACACACCTAAGGAAATGTGGAATTGTTTCACAACTCACGCCACCCGGCACACCTCAGCGAAATGGTGTGTTTGAACATCGTAATCGCACACTATTGGATATGGTGCGATCTATGATGTTTCTTACTGACTTACCGCTATCATTTTGGGGATATGCATTAGAGACTGCCGCATTCGCTTTAAATAGGGCATCGTCTAAGTTCATTGAGACGACACCGTATGAATTATGGTTTGGAAAGAAACCGAAGCTGTCATTTCTGAAAGTTTGGGGATGCGATGCATATGTGAAGAATCTTCAACCTTAGAAGCTCGAACCCAAAGCGGAAAAGTGCGTCTTCATAGGATACCCCAAAGAAACTATTGGGTATACCTTCTACCTCAGATCCGAAGGCAAAGTCTTTGTTGCCAAGAATGGATCCTTTCTATACAAAGAGTTTCTCTCGAAAGAAGTAAGCGGGAGGAAAATAGAACTTGATGAGGTAATTGTACCTCCACTCAAAACGGAGAGTAGCGCAGCACAGGAAGTTGTTTCTGTGGAGCCTGCACTGGCTGGAGAGGAAGTTAATGATGATGATCATGAAACTTCAGATCAAGTTGCTATTGAACCTCGAATGTCCACAAGGACATGTGCCGCACCAGAGTGGTACGGCAATCCTGTCCTGGAGATCATGTTGTTGGACAACAGTGAACCTTCAAACTAGGAAGAAGCAATGGCGGGCCTGGACTCCAACAAATGGCTTGAAGCCATGAGATCCGAGATAGGATCCATGTATGAGAACAATGTTTGGACTTTGGTGGACTTACCCGATGATCGATGAGCCATAGAAAATAAATAGATCTTTAAGAAAAAGACTGACGCGGATGGTAATGTGACCGTCTATAAATCTCGGCTTGTCGCTAAGGTTATCGACAAATTCAAGGAGTTGACTACGATGAGACTTTCTCACGTAGCGATGCTGAAGTCCGTCCGAATCATGTTAGCAATTGCCGCATGTGATGATTATGAGATCTCGCAAATGGATGTCAAAATGGCATTCCTTAATGGTTTCCTTAAGGAAGAATTGTATATGATGCAGCCAGAAGGTTTTGTTGATCCTAAAGATGCTAACAAAGTATGCAAGCTTCAACGCTCCATCTATGAGATGGTGCAAGGATCTCGGAGTTGGAACATTCGCTTTAATGAGGTGATTAAAGCGTTTGGATTTATACAGGTTTATGGAGAACCCTGTATTTACAAGAAAGTGAGTGGGAGCTCTGTAGCATTTCTCATATTATATGTGGATGACACATTGTTGATGGGAAATGATATAGAACTTTTGGAAAGCGTAAAGGCCTACTTGAGTAAGTGTTTTTCAATGAAGGACCTTGGAGAAGCTGCTTACATTTTAGGCATCAAGATCTATAGAGATAGATCGAGACGCCTCATAGGTCTTTCATAAAGCACATACCTTGACAAGATATTGAAGAAGTTCAATATGGATCAGTCCAAGAAGGGGTTCTTGCCTATGTTACAGGATGTGAGATTGAGTACGACTCAATGCCCGACCACGGCAGAGGATAGAGAAAAGATGAGGGTCATCCCCTATGCTTCAGCCATAGGCTCTATTATGTATGCCATACTGTGTACCAGACCTGATGTGAACCTTGCCATAAGTTTGGTAGGGACGTACCAAAGTGATCCCAGTGCGGAACACTGGACAGCGGTCAAGAATATCCTGAAGTACCTGAAAAGGACTAAGGACATGTTTCTCGTATATGGAGGTGCCGAAGAGCTTGTCGTAAAGAGTTATGTCGATGCTAGCTTCGACACAGATCCGGATGACTCCAAGTCACAGACTGGATACGTGTATATTTTGAACGGAGGGGCCACCAACTGGTGCAGCTGCAAGCAAAGCGTCGTGGCGACATCTATGTGTGAAGCAGAGTACATAGCTGCTTCAGAAGCAGCAAAGGAAGGAGTCTAGATGAAGGAGTTCATCACCGACCTAGGAGTGATTACCAATGCGTCGGGCCCGATGACTCTATTCTGTGACAACACTGGAGATATTGTCCTTGCCAAGGAGCCCAGGTTTCACAAGAAGACAAGACACATCAAGCGCCGCTTCAACTCCATTCGTGATTACATTCATGTAGGAGATATAGATATTTGTAAAGTACATACGGATTTGAATGTCGCAGATCCGTTGACTAAACCTCTCTCACGAGCAAAACATGATCAACACCAGAACTCTATGGGTGTTCGATTCATCAAATGTAACTAGATTATTGACTCTAATGCAAGTGGGAGACTGTTGGAAATATGCCCTAGAGGCAATAATAAAATGGTTATTATTATATTTCCTTGTTCATGATAATTGTCAATTGTTCATGCTATAATTGTATTAACCGGAAACCGTAATACATGTGTGAACACATAGACCACAACATGTCCCTAGTGAGCCTCTAGTTGGCTAGCTCGTTGATCAATAGATGGTCACAGTTTCATGACCATGGACATTGGATGTCATTGATAACGGGATCACATCATTAGGAGAATGATGTGATGGACAAGACCCAATCCTAAGCATAGCACAAGATCGTGTAGTTCGTCTACTAGAGCTTTTCTAATGTCAAGTATCATTTCCTTAGACCATGAGATTACGCAACTCCCGAATGCCGTAGGAATGCTTTGAGTGAATCAAACGTCACAACTTAACTAGGTGACTATAAAGGTGCACTACAGGTGTCTCCAAAAGTGTCTGTTGGGTTGGCACGAATCGAGACTGGGATTTGTCACTCCGTGTGACGGAGAGGTATCTCTAGGCCCACTCGGTAATACATCATCATAATGAGCTCAATGTGACTAAGGAGTTAGTCACGGGATCATGTGTTACGGAACGAGTAAAGAGACTTGTCGGTAACGAGATTGAACAAGGTACAGGGATACCGACGATCAAACTCGGGCAAGTAACATACCGATGGAGAAAGGGAATTGCATACGGGATTGATTGAATCCACGACATCGTGGAGCATGTGGGAGCCAACATGGGTATCCAGATCCCGCCGTTGGTTATTGACCGGAGAGGTGTCTCGGTCATGTCTACATGCCTCCCGAACCCGTAGGGTCTACACGCATAAGGTTCGATGACGCTAGGGTTATAGGGAAGTTGTATACGTGGTTACCGAAGGTTGTTCAGAGTCCCGGATGAGATCCCAGACATCACGAGGAGTTCCGGAATGGTTCGGAGGTAAAGATTCATATATAGAAAGTGAGGTTTTGGTCATCGGAAGTGTTTCGGGCATCACCGGTAACGTACCGGGGCCACCAGAAGGGTTCCGGGGGTCCACCGGGAGGGGTCACCAGCTCCAAGAGGCTTCATGGGCCAAGAGTGGGAGGGAACCAGCCCCTAGGTGGGCTGGTGTGCCTCCCACCAAGGCCCAAGGTGCAGCAAGGGTGGAGGGGGGGGGGCAAATCCTAGGCGTGGATGGGCCCAAGGCCCACCCTAGGGCGCCTCCCCCTCTCTCCCTCTCTTGGTCGCCGCCAAGACCCATCTAGGGTTGGCCGCCGACCCTAGGGTGGGAACCCTAGGGGCTGCGCACCCTCCTCCCCTCCTCCTATATATAGTGGAGGTTTTGGGGGCTATCGATACACGCATCTCTCTCTCTCTACGCAGCCCTACCCTTCCTCCTCCTCGTCCTCCGTAGTGCCCGGAGTACCACGCAGCTCCACCGTCACCACGCCGTCGTGCTGCCAGAGCTCTCCCTCAACCTCTCCTTCCTCCTTGCTGGAAGGCGTAAGAGACGTCACCTGGCTGCACGTGTGTTGAACGCGGAGGCTTCATTGTTCGGCGCTTAGATCGGAATCGACCGCGATCTGAATCGCTGCGAGTAGGACTCCACCAACCGCGTTCTAGTAACGCTTTCGCTTTGCGATCTTCAAAGGTATGAAGATGCACTCCCCCTTTGCTCGTTTGCTGGTTTCTCCATAGATTTATCTTGGTGACACGTAGGAAAATTTTGATTTACTACTACGTCTCCAAACAGAAGGCGGCCTGCCATGCCAAGGAGCAAGCCCACCTGCTCCGTAGGCTATCAGGCATGACGTGCAGCTCCGACAGCTCGGACATGATAAACGGCTCCACCTCTAGCTCCGACGATGACGCGCCCCCGCACACTGAAGCCTACGCGGAGGAGGGGCACAACCGTGTCGACGACCGGAAGGGAAAGGGGCCGGCGAGAAAATGGTGATGTCCTCCGTCCTTCCCTTATGTTAATATTTTTAGTATGTTTTATGTGGTTTGTTCTATGGATTTGCCGATGAACTATGCCCCCTTTTGTCCGACGATGTAATTTGATCCGATGAACTGCGTGTTTGATCTAATTTACATAGTGTTGCATGTGTTTGTATGGTTTTAAGAGTTCAGATATGAGGGATGCGGGTGTGAAAAACAACAAATAAGATGTACCCGGTCAGTTTCAGCGGACACGTTCGGGCGCGTCTGTGGGAGTTTGAGGTTCAATTTTATAAGTTTCAACTTTAGATACTCTAAGCAACCAGGATCGATGGATCCATCGGTTGAGTATAAGCAGCCATTGACGTAGGTATAGCTTATCTACGTACGTACGCCGGGAAGCTAGAAAAACCAACCAGCAGACAGCTGGCTATTTAACTAGACGCGCTCTTGTCAACTTGGTGCCGGATCAAATCCAAGTCCACGCTACTCTGCCTGCAACCCTTCTTATCTAGGCGATCGAGCCGCCGTCACCGGCACGTGCGCGGGCCGATAAGCACGCAGCTGCGCACAGCGATCGATCGTGTTTTTCTACTGCCACCACGGCCACTTGCCCGATCGCTGACAGCAACACACAACGATTCTCGAACTGATGGCCAGTACGAACGGCGTGATGCGAGCGTTGCCGGGCGGGCGGGTCGCCGGCCGGCGGTGTGACGCGCCGAAAACGGCATGCCGTAGGTCGATCGGTCTGGGCGTAGGCATGGGCAGCAGCGAGGCCTCCGGCCGGCAGGTGTGCTTGGGAGGCGAGTGCACATATCGGCGGCGGCAGATGTACCGTCCAAGCGTGTGGGCTTGGTCCTTCAATTCGTTTCACGAGCATAGTTGGATTTCATTGACTTGTGATCACTACTCCTACAAAACATCGATGATTAGTTAGTCGATGCATGCATGCATGAGGATGAAATTAATCCAGGGTAGTACAAACACGTCCACATGAACTGGTCTTCAATCTGCCGAATAAATACAAGGAACCTGCACATAGATGCAGGGTGTAGGGCATGGCCTGTCCGTTGTTACGCACGTACCCCGCCCCATCCGCCAACTCAAGCCCCATCCGTCGTATACGTTCGTGGCCGTCGTCTGGCGCCTACGACCCTACGCGTACGTGCGTGGCACCGGCACCGCCGAACTCCGCCTCGTCACCAGCAAAATCGGTCGTGGGACACCAGAATACATTATGCACGCACCTGCGGCCGTAACCACACTGTGCAGGAAGACGTAGGGCCGTCGCGACGTCCAGTACGCCACGTTCTGGTGCCCGCTCTCCTGGTGACCACGGCCGGGCACCCAGCGGTCAGGAGTCAGGACCACGGCCGGGACGGCCAGAGCACGCACCCGGACGCGGGCACGGCTGGCTGTACCAATCGCATCCCCTGTGATGAATGCCGTAAACCGTGGACGTACACGTACCCGTCGTATTCGTATCTCGATCGATCGGCAGGGTGGTGGGCGTACGAGTGGAAGCACCGGCATGCCATGGTGCATGCATATCGTATTGTCACTGTCCGGGTTTGCATTGCAGTGCGAGCTGGCCGGAGCGGGGTGTTGGTGTCGGCCGGCCGGCGGGTGAGCGAGGCGGCAGGCGGCAGTCACGCGGGACGGAGGATTACGATCTCGGCATCATGTCCAGCCTGGAAGGCTGCTAGCTAGCTAAGTCTACGTGCTCTCACGTCGATGGTGACGGTGACTGTGCACTCTGCGGCCACGAGATCGGGCCAAGGGAGAAGGGGAGATTCCTTCCTGCCCTGTGAGCGTGCAATGTAGGCTGGAGCAGCATGCATGACACGGGCAGAGCGCCCACACGCAGGTCGATCGCCTTCCATGCCAGTATTTCTCAGCAGTGCGAGCAGCCATGTTGTTATCTCGGCTGTCCCCGGAGACCGGAACAATCAACAATGGGCTGCACTGCACCGGTCTATCGCGCCATTGATTTCGCCGGTCGGCTCAACGCTCGTGTCGCCTACGAACACAACGTAACGCTCGAACAGCGATCCGTCGGTATACGTAAGACGCTCCAAGGGACGCTCTGGCTGTGAAAAGAGTAATGCGTTAGGTTGATCTCTCCATCGAGTGGGCCCAACGGCCAATCGGACCCTGATCTATTCGCGTCCTGATCGGGATCGTCCAACCCTCTTATGATTGGTGGACCCCTGTGACCTGCGATAAATAGAGAGGTGGGGCTGGGGCACACGGTCCGAGGTTTACCGTGTCGCCAGTCACCCCACCGAAATTCCCTTCCGATCTAGGGTAATCGCAGTGTTCACGAAAAGCATCGCCGCCACCCCTCCATCTCGATCTCGCCGTCATCACCACCGCCACCGCATCAACATGGAAGGTGGCTCGAGCTCCTCTGGAGGGGAGCAGGTAATCACCACATCGTTCATCTCTACTACCGGATTCCCTAGCCTACACGATCCAACGCATCCATGTATCAGACCATAGTAGGCTTAGGATTTTCGGTAAAGAACAGAAAGATCCCCACCCACCCCCAAAGAACCCTAAGAGGGCAGAGTTCACCGGAGAAGGACCTCGGGTCCTCACCGACAAAGTAGCGCCGCCGTAAGGCCGCACCATTCCTCTCGATCCGGACGGGCATCGACAAGCCGAGCCGTATGGACGAAGAACCACCGGAAGCCCTAGGGCTCGTCGGCAAAGAAAAGAAACGAAGAAAAAACGGGGCAAAGGGCACCGCAGCCGAACCGCTCGACGGCGGCGCGCTCATCGTGCGGTGGACGCACAGCCGGCGAGGGGAAAGGCCACGGTGCCGCGGCGGCCAAAAGCGAATAGGGGGAAGCTCAACCACGACGGCGGCGGCGGCCAGGCATGCGCGCGGCGGCGGCGGTGGCCAGGCACGCGCGACGCGGCGACGGCCAGGCTCGCGTGCGGCGGCGGCCAAGCCCGTGCCCGCCGTCGGCGTGACCGGCTGGAGCGGAGGGGAAGAGCGGCGCGAGGCGGGGAAGACTGACGAGGGTTTTCCCTCGGTCCCGATGGCTGGGGTAGTTTTGGTCCTCCGCATCGCTCGCCTGACCGTCCGATCCAATGGACGGCGGGGATGGTAAACCTAGCTCGGCCACCGGCCGGTGGGCCGTAAGACCGTGGCAGTTGGGCCGATTTCGGCTGAAAGAGCCGCGTTTTCGTTTTTGCTTTCTGTCCACTTTTGGGCAGATTTAAATAGTTTTAAATAGTCCTTTCTGTGCATTATTTTTCCAACGAAAAATTATTTTCAAAAAATAGAAAAGAAAAAGTTGCAAAGTTTCAGAAAAATAAAAATAGAAAAGTCTCTAAAAATAAAATTGAAAATTTTCATAAAAGAAAAGTTCATGAATTTTATAAAGAAAAATATAATAAAGTTTGTGAATTTTTATTTAATAAAAGAAAAGTTTCTGTCAAGAATTAAAAGTTCATGAATTTGTTTTCATGTTTTTCGGCTGCGTAAATATTTAATAGTGTGCTTTTATAAAGAAATAAAGTTTAGAGAGAATTATTTTTTAAAGAGCACATTAAAGTGATTATTAGAATTAATATGATTGTGTTATTTTTATAACCAACGTTATTAATAACATGACCATGTTTTTTAAAGGTGCTTTTATTTCTATTATTTTGCCCAACGGTGATATAGATTTAATTTCATAGACAATTATATGTTTAATTTGACCAACGTTAGCTTAACACATATGATTGTTATAATTTCAGTAGGTTTCAACTTGATGAGTTGTTTAAAAGAAGTTCCAACACTCAGAGGTGATAATTACACCGAGTGGAGGAAGAAAGTTGATTTGGCCTTTGTCTGGACTGAGGTTGACTAGGTTATGGATTAACCACAATCGGTCAGGCCTACAGAGCCAGTCAGAGCGGCCACCGATGATGATTTTGCATGGAGTAAAAAGAGGAGTGACTATGCTCCATTGGAGTTCTCCTACACTCTCAACAATCAAAAGTGGGTAAATGCCAACAAAAAGTGTATGGCGTTTATAAAGAACACAATTGAGAACGCCATTGTGGGCTCGATTGCAGAGTGCACTTCCGTAGGGGAGTTGCTGAAAAAGATAAAGAGCCAGTTCACTGGTTCTTCAAAGACATATGCTACCCAGTTGATAAAACAACTGGTCACAGAGAACTACACTGGTGGTGGTCATGGCATTCGAGAGCACATTCTCAGGATGAGCAACATGGCTGCAAAACTCAAGCCCATGGATGCAGACTTGGAGCTCAAACCTGCGCTCCTCGTCCACCTGATTATGGCTTCGTTGCCTAAAGAGTTTGACACATTTGTTGTCAATTATAACATGTCGCCTGAAAAATGAGACATAGAAAAGACAATAGCTATGTGTGTCCAAGAAAAGGACAGACTGAAAGTCTCAAATGGTTGTTCTATCAACTATGTGAAGGACCAAAATAAGAAGAACTACAATCCAAACAGCAAAGGTTCTCCTTCTAAGCCACATGGAAAAGCACCCTATCAGCATCAAAATCAGTAGAAGTTCTTTTCAGTGGACAAAGACACTTGTCTCCACTGCAAGCAGACAGGGCACTACAAGAAGGAATGCCCTGCTTGGCTAAAGTCTGTTATGGCAAAGAGAGGTAATGACATCGTTTCCTTTGTAAATGAATCCTTGTATGTAAAGTTTTCAAAATCTACTTGGTGGATTGACTCTGGAGCAACTGTTCACGTTGCAAACTCTTTACAGGGATTCCGTTCGACGGGGACTATGGAAAGAAGAGAAAGATGCATTGAGGTAGCTAATGGAGTCCAAACAGAAGTTGAAGCTGTCGGCGATGTCTCTTTGGAGTTAGCTGATGGATTCAACCTTCTTCTTCGTGATGTCTTATTTGTTCCCTCATGTAATAGAAACTTAATTAGTGTTTCTTGTTTAGACAAAGACAATTATGAGTGTTACTTTGGACATGGCAAGTGTGCCATATGGTGTAATAATGCTTATGTTGGTGATGCTTTGCTTCATAATGAGCTTTATTTGCTATCATTCCGTGAAAACGTGCATTATGTGTCCAATGTGAATTCTCAAGCTACCTTGTAAACAAAGAACAAAAGAAAAGAAAAAGAACTGATGACTCATCGAAATTATGGCATTGTCGCTTGGGCCATATTTCCAGGAGGAAAATAGAAAGATTAGTCAAAAGTGAAATTCTTCCTCCTTTATAATTTTCAGACTTAGAACAATGCGTGGATTGCATTAAAGGGAAGTATGTCAAACAAATCAAAAAGGGTGCAATTCATAGCACAGGCACACTGGAAGTCATCCACACTGACATTTGTGGACCATTTCCGGTGAAAAGTGTGGATGGATATGACTCGTTCATAACCTTCACAGATGATTACTCTCGTTTTGGTTATATTTATCCAATCAAAGAAAGATCTGAAGCATTAGATAAATTCAAAATATTCAAAGCGGAAGTTGAAAATCAGCATGATAAAAGAATAAAGATAGTAAGGTCCGATCGTGGGGGAGAGTACTACGATCGGCACACCCCATATGGCCAAGTCCCTGGACCTTTTGCAAAGTTCTTGCAGGAGACTGGCATAGTAGCCCAGTATTCTATGCCGGGCGAGCCTCAGCAAAATGGAGTAGCTGAAAGGCGTAACCGTACTCTGATGGATATGGTGCGCAGCATGATGAGTTAATCAACCTTGCCATTTGAATTATGGATGGAGGCACTGAAAACCACCATTCACATTCTCAACAGAGTGCCAAGCAAGTCGGTGCCCAAAACACCATACGAGCTGTGGACAGGAAGAGTGCCCTGTTTAAAACACTTCAGGGTGTGGGGGTGCCCCGCTGAGGTGAAAATGTTTAATCCAAACATTGCAAAGTTAGATCCCAAAACAGTGAGTTGCCACTTCATTGGCTATCCAGAAAGATCAAAAGGTTTTCGTTTCTACTTCCCAGACAGATATACAAAGTTTGTAGAAACGAGACACACAGTCTTCTTAGAGGACGAAATGATGAGGGGGAGCTTGGTAGCTCGGAAAATTGATCTTGAGGAGAAGAGGGTGCATGCACCTAATCCGATGATTCAGGAGCCATTTTTCTCACTACCAGCTGTAACTTCACCCGTGACAACTATGGGGGAACACCCGGAACCTGTCCGTCAGGAGCCAACTAAACCCGTTGTTGAGCATGAAAGGGAGGTACAACAGTCAACGGTAGAAGATGTGCCGCAAGTTCAGGCACACAATGTGCCAGAGACTGAGGCCCTTAGAAGATCTAATAGAACAAGAAGATCTGCTATTTCTATTGATTATAAAGTTTATAACACAGAAATGGTTCATATGGAAGGTGATCCCGCTACATATGAAGAAGCCATTAAAAGACCTAACTCATCAAAATGGCTACAAGCAATGGAAGATTAGATGAATTCTATGATTCCAAAGATGTTTGGGACTTAGTGGAAATTCCTAAAGGAGCGAAAAGAGTAGGCTGCAAATGGGTCTACAAAACTAAGTATGATCCTAGTGGCAATGTAGAAAAGTATAAAGCAAGACTTGTAGCTAAAGGATTTACACAAAGAGAAGGGATAGATTACAATGAGACTTTTTCACCAGTCTCATCTAAGGATTCCTTCAGAATCATAATGGCATTAGTTGCTCATTTTGATTTAGAGTTACATCAAATGGATGTCAAGACGACATTTCTGAACGGTGATTTAAAAGAAAAGGTCTACATGAAACAACCCAAGGGTTTTATCATGGAAGGCAAGGAAAGTATGGGATGCCGCCTAAAGAAATCCATTTTATGGATTAAGACAAGCCTCTAGATAGTGGTATCTAAAGTTTAATCGAACGGTTAAAAGTTTTGGGTTTAAAGAAAATATTGAGGATAATTGCATTTATGCAAAGTTTAAAAATGGGAAATATATTTTCCTAATCTTGTATGTGGATGATATCCTGCTTGCTAGCAGCAATGTTAGTCTACTACTAGAGACAAAGAAGTTCTTATCCTCAAATTTTGATATCACAGATCTTGGTGAAGCATCCTATGTTTCGGGCATAGAAATTCACCGAGATAGGAACAATGGAGTCTTAGGACTATCGCATAAGGCATATTTAGAGAAGGTTCTTCAAAATATGCATGCGAGTAAAGCCACACCTGCTCCAATAGTCAAGGGCGATAGTTTTGGGAAATTCCAATGTCCCAAAAACCAGTACGAGATCGATCTCATGAAACCAGTACCATATGCTTCGGCTGTTGGAAGCTTACAGTATGCACAAGTGTGCACCCGCCCTGACTTAGCTTTTGTTACCGGGGTACTCGGTAGATATCAAGAGAATCCAGGCATGGAACACTGGAAGATGGCAAAGAAGGCATTGCGTTATGCGCAAGGCACGAAGCACTACATGCTAACATACAGGAGGTTTGATACCCTAGAGATAAAAGGGTATTCAGACACTGATTTTGCGGGGGACAGAGATGATAGAAAATCCACGTCAGGATACGCCTTCACTCTCGCTGGAGGGGCTATTTCGTGGAAAAGCTCCAAACAGTCAATAGTTGCATCATCCACGATGTATGCAGAACTCATAGCATGCTTCGAGGCCATGGGGCAGGCGATATGGCTAAAGAAATTCGTACCCGACTTAAAAGTGGTAGATTGTATTCACAAACCACTAAAGATGTACTGTGACAACCAGCCCGCAGTATTCTATGCTCACAACAACAAGTCGAGTAATGTTGCCAAAACAATAGAGATAAAGTACTATGTTGTGAAAGATAAAATCCAGGATCACACTATAAGTCTGGAGCATATAAAGACAAAGGATATGCTTACGGATCCGCTAACGAAAGGCTTACCACCCAATGTGTTCAAGGAACACTTAGCCGGCATGGGTATAAGGAAAAGCTTATGATTCCTGGATCATGAGAGGCCCAAAAAGAACAGAATTTGTTTCTGAAAAAAACGTATGTTGTAGCTGTATGATTCTATCGGCAATCAAGCTGTGACGACGAGACATGCTCAATGTACCAATATGCGATGAAACGAATAAACTAGAAAGTACAGAGTTAAAAGTGAAAGTTGAGATCAATGGGGAGAATGTTAGGTTGATCTCTCCACCGAGTGGGCCCAACGGCCCATCGGACCCTGATCTATTCGCGCGCTGATCGGGGGCGCCCAACCCTCTTATGGTTGGTGGGCCCTTGTGACCTGCGATATATAGAGAGGTGGGGGCTGGGACACACGGTACGAGGTTCACCGTGCCGCCAGTCACCCCACCAAAACTCCCTTCCAATCTAGGGTAATCACAGTGCTCACGGGAAGCACCGCCGCCACCCCTCCATCTTGATCTCGCCGTCATCACCATCGCCACCGCATCAACATGAAAGGTGACTCGATCTCCTCTGAACAGGGAGCAGGTAACACCACATCCTTCATCTCTACTACCGAATTCCCTAGCCTACACGATCCAACGCATCCATCATAATGAGCTGGTACTGCATGCGACAGGTCAGGGGTCAGGTAACCTACGCTGCACTGGCGAATAGCGAGTGTAGGGTAACCCAGCAGCAGGGTTTTGGCTTGCTCGACGGCACCGGGCCAAGTCGCGCCATCTGCCGGCTGCACGTCGGAGAGCGTCGTCTAGTGTGTAGTAGGATCGGAGTATGGTACCGCTCTCTCATAACAAGGGCCATGCATGAAGCCAACGAACCCAATACGTATTACTCCGTTTGGATCTTCCGGAGCATGATGGCCCCAGTCACCCGCTGTCTTAGCAAAGGATAGGGTTAAATCACGTGCGTGCATGGCCCCGGACCCACGGGGCGGGGATACGAGCCAAATATTGCTCGGCGCATGCATGGGGCTCCGCATGCGGCCGCGCTGGCATCATGGAAAACATGCGCGAATCAGTCCAATCAATCCGCCGTGGATAGAAATATGCATCCAAATTCCATAGCGCTGGCCCGTACGGCAGAGGCAGCACCGCAGCAGTAGGACAACTCCGTAGGGCAGCGCGTGCGTTTCACGCCGGAGCAACTCGGTCGATTGTGAAGCAGACAAGGTAAGAGCCAAAGTGCTGTTCTAGTCCCGAGGCTCAGGTAAACTCGGGTGAAGAGTAAAATGAAAAGTGTTTAAAAAATCAATTCTTTTTTGTGAAACTTTAACAAATGATTTGATAGCTTGCAAAATTTCAGCGCTAGATGACATTCGTGTAAAATGTGGTAAAAAAATGATGCTTCGAAATGCGTTTGAAAATAAGATTTTTCGAGCATATGTTTTATTTTTTTACCACATTTTACAAGAATGTCATCTGGCGCTGAAATTTTGCAAGCTACCGAAACATTCGTTAAAGTTCCACACAAAAAAATAGAATTTTTCAAAACTTTTTCATTTTATTTTGATTTTACTGTTTGCCCGAGCTCACATGAGCTGGGGTGACATATAAGAGCAGCTTTGAGTAGGGTGCACGTACTACTCCCTCCATTCTATAATATGATGCCTTCGTGTTTTTTGAAATTTAAGTTTAAGTTAATAGTATAAGTTTTGCTTCCGTCCAAATCGTTCGTGTTGGTTATATTTATAATCAAAATTAAATCTTAAAAAATACGGACGCACTACATTATAAATAAAGGAAGTACGTACTAGCAGTAAGGCACTAGACTCTCTCTGTGGTTCTATGCTGTTCAATTAGGAACCAGCTCGATCGATCACTCGCCAGATCAAATGTCAAAGGTCTTGTGCAAAAAGAAGAAGATCAAATGTCAAATGTCAGCGCAAGTACGCAGAGCATAAAAAGTCAACCGAGTAGCACCTGAGCTTACGTACATAAAAGTGCACGCTACCCTAGAGGGCCCACTGGCTATGCTAGCGAAGACCAACTGGTGTTGAGAATGGCCAAGAAATTCCGATGGGACCATGCAAAGCACGCAACAAACAGCTCCAGGATAAGATGAATTTTAACAACAAGTCAAAGATAAAATCAAGCAAGACAGTAGTTAGTACGGCAACAACTTATCCAAAGGGTAGGCAACAGAAAATACTCCAGAAAATATCAAATGTTGTCAATGGCGTCCACCCTCTCGACATATAACTCATCAAACATTTTGCACCGGCAATGATTCAATTTTTCAACCCATTCCTCATTTGTGTCCACTATGATGGTGATACCCGCCGTCTATTTGTTGCGGAAAATGTTGGCATATCTTTAGTTTCAAATGTTTTGATAACTACCAACATACACAAGAACAACTCAAACGGTTTGGCCTAGCGACCAAACAAATATTACAGAACATGAGCAAAACAGTGATGGAAGCAAGGACTCTAAGCGGGTACAGAGGGCCAAGGATAGCCATCCAACAACAAGCTTGGACATTGGATAACCTAGCTCAGACAACATATTTGGTTGAACTTTTTGCAACCCCGTATATTACTTCTATGACAAGAACAAACCCAGACACTATACATGGTTAACATCAGCTTAACACAACATCTCAGCAATAAAATTTGCGCTTCAGCCACCCAACTTTCCTAAATAATTGAGTTTGTCATCTTCCCATGGAATGAAGCCAATATGCATAGGAGAAGAACAGTAGAGTGAACGACCTGCGATTGGCTTGTCATCGGATCATTGTGTGCCTCATGATCCACATTTTTTTAACCGACATGAAGTAGTCCAAGCATGATAGTGTCTACCTTCTACTTAAGACCAGTATATCATGATAGAAATTGATTGATATGTTGTGTTGTCCTAATCGATTCCGTTGACTTCACAAATATGTTAAACAAACTAAGTTTATTGTGTAGTAGTATTTTTGTTTACCTAGTGCAAGAAGTTATAGCGTTAGTTCTCACAGTTCAAAATTATATAAAATCTTGTATGGGTCTAAATGTTAGATTGATGATTCTTCATGATGGTTGAGATTTAACTATTAATCAGACATATGAGAATTAGCAAATCCATTATTTTAAATCCACTGCATGAATTATCAAACATTTGAGAATTACCAAACTTGTTCTTTAAATCCGCTACATGATGGGTAGCATCGCCGATATATGGTGGAAAACTCCGGTGTATCTTTCATTCTAAATCAATTGAGACACAAGCATGGTGATGGGGGCAGGGACTAATGTGAACAGTAGAAAAGGAGTAGGATAAAGGAGCGTGATTTATCGAGATGCAAACAGGTGACACGAGTATTTTTAACGAGTTCGGGCCTTTCATGGTGGAGGTGACTGTTGGGGAACGTTGCATGGGAAACAAAAAAAATTCCTACGCACACGCAAGATCTATCCATGGTGATGAGCATCTACGAGAGGGAGAGTGGATCTACATACCCTTGTAGATCGCTAAGCGGGAAGCGTTAAGAAACGTGGTTGGTGTAGTCGAACATCTTCGCGATCCAAATCGCCGAGCGTCCCGCGATCACATCACGATCCGTCCCGCGATCCAATCACGATCCGTCCCGCGAACTCATCACGATCCGCCCCGCGATCTCATCACGATCCGTCCCGCGATCTCATCACGATCCGTCCCGTGAACTCATCACGAACCGTCTCGCGATCTTGTTCACGGTCCTTTCGATCTAGCGCCGAACAGACAACACCTCCGCGTTCAGCACACGCGCAGCTTGATGACGATCTCCACCGTCTTGATCCAGCAAGAGGAAGTGCAGAGGGAGAAGAGTTCACCGGCAACGTGACGGCACCCCGGTGATGGTGGTGGAGCAATTCCGGCAGGACTTCGCCTAAGCACTGCAGAAAACCGATCTAGAGGAGAAACTATGCACTAGAGGAACGGGTAGCACGTGGCTAAAATCTGGTGCCAAAAAACCCTAAAACCTCTAGTATATATAAGAGGAAGAGAGGAGGAGGCTTGACCCTCAAAGGACTAGCAATTGGGTCGGCCAAATCAAGTGGGAGAGGTGGAATCCACCTCCAATCCTAGTAGGACTAGGATTCACCCTATTTTTTGCCTTTTTCCAGCTTTTTCTCTTTGGCCTTTTCTTCCCAGCCTCATGGGCCTTGTGTGGGATTTCCACCAGCCCACTAAGGGCTGGTATTTACTTTCTCACAGCCCATGTAGCCTCTTGGGTCGAAATACCCCTCCCGATGGTCTCCCGGTACACTACCGGCACTCCCGGTACATTACCGATTAGCCCGAAACTTTTCCGGCGACCAAAATAGGACTTCCTATATATGAATATTTACCTCCGGACCATTCCGGAGCTCCTCGTGACGTCCGTGATGTCATCCGGGACTCCGAACAACCTTCGATCACCACCATACATAACTCTATACTACCAAAACGTCACCAAACCTTAAGTGTGCAGACCCTGCGGGTTCGAGAACTATGTAGACATGACCGAGACACCTCTACGGTCAATAACCAATGGCGGGACCTGGATGTCCACATTGGTTCCTACATATTCTACGAAGATCTTTATCGGTCGAACCTCTATGTCAAGGATTCAGTTAATCCCGTATGATGTTCCCTTTGTTCTTCAGTATGTTACTTGCCCGAGATTCGATCGTCGGTATTTCCATACCTAGTTCAACCTCGTTACCGGCAAGTCTCTTTACTCGTTCCGTAATACAAGATCCCGTGACTAACACTTAGTAACATTGCTTGCAAGGTTTATTGTAATGTTGTATTACCGAGTGGGCCCTGAGATACCTCTCCGTCACACGGAGTAACAAATCCCGGTCTTGATCCATGCCAATTCAACAGACACCCTCAGAGATACCTGTAGAGCACCTTTATAGTCACCAAGTTACGTTGCGACGTTTGATACACACAAGGCACTCCTCCGATGTCCGTGAGTTGCATGATCTCATGGTCATAGGAACATATACTTGACATGCAGAAAACAGTAGCAATAAACTGACACGATCATATGCTACGTTTGTAGTTTGGGTCTTGTCCATCACATCATTCTCCTAATGATGTGATCCCGTTATCAAATGACATCTCATGTCCATGGCTAGGAAACCTTAACCATCTTTGATCAACGAGCTAGTCTATTAGAGGCATACTAGGGACATGGTTTTGTCTATGTATCCACACATGCATCTAAGTCTCCGATCAATACAATTTATAGCATGGATAATAAACGATTATCATGAACAAGGAAATATGATAATAACTAATTTATTATTGCCTCTAGGGCATATTTCCAACAGTAACAACCATACGTCTCATGCTTCGAAGCGACTTTCCTTGATCTTTACATGAACACGAGGAATGAGAGAGAGAGAGAGAAGAATGAGAGAATGAGTGCCATGTGGTGAGGGACGGTTTATATAGAGTGTGTCAACCCCTCACCTCCTAAGTGAGCAATTACTTCAGCCCACTACAAAATGTGTTATTATCATCCATTACGAAGGTGATGCTTCAACTGTCATGCATGATTGCCAATCTTCGCATAACCGAGTAGGTTGTTGGTCGTCCAAGTAGATTATACGTTGGTTATCCGAGTAATGTTGGCATGTATATTGTCCAAGTAGTGTTGACCTGTATGCTATCCGAGTAATGTTGGTCTCGATGTTGTCCGAATAGTGTTGATATAAATGTCATTCGAGTGGATGCTATGTTTGACATCCGAGTAACTTCCGAAATATGCTCGATTGTTATTGAACCTTTCCATGACCCATTTAAACCTAACATTTGACCATGTTTACTCCGAATGTCAGTCGGAGTCTTCTTTCATTGAGGGCTCAATCGGTTTCCATAGCGAGATCCTCAAATACTTGGGGGCGAGTAGGCCCACGACGACAACATGACCCAATAGAAGACCCAACCCCAAACGAGTTAAGATCAAAACAATATCTTCTATGAGGGCTCATGCTCTAATCAGCGTGGAGTCACAAGTCAATGTGTCAATGGAAGGGAAATTTGGAGGGACATTTCCCATGACCTCCGATACGCTTAACCAACGTCGTTACCCATTGTGAAATTTGTTGGCGTCGTGGCCCCGGTTAATGATCCACGTAGCCAAGAGAAAAAAAATCAGGCTCCATGGAGCCACAAATTTACTCTCAAGTATATAAAGGTGATGCATTGCATGCTCAACTTACCCACATGCATGTGGTGTTTACCCTCCTTGCTAACCAGCCACTGACGCACACATAGATTATTTGTACATCACAAAGTTAGAAAAAAACAACCAGGAGGGAAGGGGAAGCGGCAACGGCCACGGGGAAATGTCCCTCTTGCAAAAAACCGCTGCCGATAGGGGTCAAGCTCGGGTCGTCCTCCCAGCCCATGAATCTACAGGTTTAGGGCGAACTTTTACCGCGCTCCGCAATTTTTTTTACGGTTTCCCGTCCGATATGGGGTCTGTTCGGGACACTTTTCCGACGTGAAACTGTAAAATGACGGTTATTTCACGAGTTCGAACGATATAAAGGGTCTGCTAGAGTTGCTCTAAGCGGCTACAAAGGGCCAAGGATAGCCATCCAACAACAAGCTTGGACATTTGATAACCTAGCTCAGGCCACATATTTGGTTGAACTTTTTGCAACCCCGTATATTACTTCTATGACAAGAACGAACCCAGACACGACACATGGTTAACAATAGTTTGACACAACATCTAAGCTATAAGATTTGTGCTTCAGCCACCCAACTTTTCAAAATCATTGAGCTTGTCATCTTTCCATGGAATGAATCCGATATACATAGAAGAAGAACAATAGAGTGAACGACATGCATGTGGTGTTTATCCTCCTCGCTAAGCAACCAAGATTCGATTGATCCGTTGGCAAAGCAGCCACTGACGCAAACATAGCTTATCTGTACGCCGCGAAGTTAGAAAAAACAACCAGGAGGGTGCCGTTGTCAAAACCTGTTGCCGGATCAAATCGAAGTCAACTGTATGCTAAGTAAAATATTCGTGGCTCATCAGGGTCCAAACCTAGTCTTGATAACGATGTTCGTATTTTTTCGAATTTATTTCAGACTTTTAAATTAGGCGCTTTCGTCGTCTACGAGTTGTATGCTATATCTTTGTCAATCTTAAAACGATATATAAACTCAGTCCCTAAAAAATGCTTATATAGATAGGGCGTGCTTGCGAGCGTCTATAAAAATAAATGTATGTGATTATAGATATGAGCTCATCTGTATTGTGTTACAAAACTACATGTCAACTCAAGAAGACAATTATATGCAACCCTTCTTATCTAGGCGATCGAGTCACCGACACATGCACGAGCTGTCAAGCACGCAGCCGCGCGCATCGTTCGATCCTCCTCTTTCCTATTGCCGCCACGGCCACTTGCTCGATCGTTGACAGCAATACACAATGATCTTCGAGTTGATGGCCGGTACGAACGGGGGCGATGTGAGCGTTGCCGGGCTGGTCGCCGTCGCCGGCCGGCCGGGTGTGACGCGCGGACACGGTACGAATCGTGTCTTTTTCGCGCGTGCCGCGGTGGATCGATCTAGGCAGGTGTATATCCGCGCCGGCAAATGTACCGTCCAGTCGTGTGGGTTTGGTCCTTCAATGTGTTTCACGAGCAGAGTTGGATTTTCATAGTATTACTATCCCTTTCTTTCAAAATAAATGACAGATACTAAAGACTAAAATCAATGGCATTCGGTTGGATAATCTACTTCAACTTTGCTATGAGGCTTTTATTCTAAGTATAGAAACGACATCGGCATAGAAAATCGTACATCAACACCCCAAACGAAGGCTATGGAAGAGCTACCCACTGGCATACTCTCTTTTCGTCAAGGAGTTCAGCTTACACAGAGTTAGAGGAGAAAAACGTCTAACGCTGGTAAGTCTCTAGTCCAAAGACTTCTGCTTATCCTG
The DNA here is from genome assembly GCA_022496015.1 of Hordeum marinum. NCBI lineage: Eukaryota > Viridiplantae > Streptophyta > Magnoliopsida > Poales > Poaceae > Hordeum > Hordeum marinum. Next base: position 484,451,280 of record CM039675.1, read on the forward strand.
TCTTAACTTTAGACTAGTTTTAATATTAAAAGTGTACATTTATTTTAAGATTAAGTGAGTACTTTTCTGCAGGGTGGAGTTCGATTTTCACCGACTGTGCGTGTCTGAGAAAAACACGTACAAAACCTAGATGACCACGTACAAAACCCACATGAAGACGAAAATCCAGGAAACAAACAAACACGTCCCACTTCCCTCGTAACCAAGCCTACTGGCTGATTGTCAGGCAAAAACATTTGTTGAATAAAGCTATCTAATTTGATCATACACGAAAAAATTACGGAAATACTAACGCCCACACGTGACACGTGTGCAACTCGCCTACACGTATGAATGGTCGTCCATTCGTATTTGCACGAATCTTGACAAATCTTGACAGTTTTTTATGCCACGTAGTCATTATGGTGTGTGTGGGCGTTAGAAAGTTCGCCCACACAACCCATGGCGTGCAGTTGCCATCTGCGCTGTGTGGGCAAACCGGTTTCTATCCACACATCCATCACCTAGTCCATCGTGTGTGGGCGAACTGCTCTTCGCCCACACATGCTCGTATATTGCTAGATGACAACTGCAGTATGCGTACGTGGCAACTACGTAAACACATATGACAACTACGATTCGTTGCTAGATGGCAAATGCAGTTGCGCGTACGTGGTAACCAGATAAACACACATGGCAACTACGATTAACCATACATGATAACTATGGTTGAACCACACGCGACAACTAGGTAAATACACATGACAACTATTCCCAGATAATTAAAGTGTTATCCTGCGGGTAACTATAGTTAACCAAAATAGAGAGAGTTGTCATGCTTTTACAACTACAGTTGTCATCCGAAATAACTAGAGTTGCCATCCCCGGAGGTAACTAGAGTTGCCATCCCGCGAATAGCTAACGTAGCCGTGCGAGGACGTGTGGGCAGATTTGCTTCGTGTCACACATACGGGTAGAGATGACTAGTACTTGTTGGGCGTGTGACACTAAGTAGCCACACCCACACGTGTGGACCGTTTTATTTGTTTGCCCACGCACGACCCTTGTGGACTGCCTCCTATGTATGTCACACACAGTGTGTAAGCGCATGTCTAATATGTCACACATGTGGCAGAAAACACTTACGCCCACACAAAGAGGTCTTAATTTGTTGGATGGTTAGTGCAAGGGCACCTCCACGTAGATGTAGGCCATGTCTAGTGATTACGCCCGTACCCTGCCCCATCCGCCAACTCAAGCCGGTTCGTCGTGTGCGTGCGTGGCGCTGCCGGATTCCGCGCACGTCGTCGCCGGCAAAATCGGTGAGTGGGTGCCAGAATGCTACATTGTATACGTACGTACGGTAGTGGATGGTAACTACACTACACTGTGCGAGAAGACGTAGGGTCGTCGCGACATGCGGTGCGTCAAGTTTTGGTGCCCGGTCGCCTGGTGACAGCACCCGGGCACTGAGCGGTCAGGAGCCAGGACCACGGCCGGAGCACGCACCCGGACACGGGCACGGCCGGCTGTCCTCGCTCCAGCAGCTGGGCTGGGGGTACCGAGACCGATCGTTTCCCCTTTGGCCAAAGCCGTAAACCATTGACGTACCCGTGGTCTCGCCATCCATCAGCAGCCAGCAGGTGGTGGGCGTACCAGTGCAAGCTCCAGCACGGGTGCATGCATGCCGTATTGTCACTGTCCGGTTTTGGATTGCATTGCAAGCTGGCCGGAGCGGAGTGTTGGTGCCGGCAGGCCGCGGTCACTCCGGCAGGCAGCTCGGCTCGGCGCGGAGGATGGAGTCTGCTATAGCGACGTGCTCCCACATCGATGTTGACGGTGAGAGAATCCTCCAATAATTGCCATATTTTAAGGCATCATAATTGGTTTGGACTAAAATGTTCAACATCCAAAGTGCATTTTACTGCACCGCAAAACGTCCATCTCCAACAGTTTTCCTTAAAACATCTATCTCCAACAATGTCAATCTCAAGTGCTTTTTGTACCGATGCGGCATTTCGTCAAACATGTTGTGGACAACAACGGCAGGTGTCAACCGCACCTCCTCCACGACTGAGGGCGAGACGGGAGGTGAAGCGGGAGGAGGCATGACAACAACACAATCCGCACCTGCCTTGGGCTTCTTCACATATGATGATGTGATAGCCTGATTTATTAGGGATGATAGACTACTCATATCAATAAGGAATTTCTTTTTTTTCCGGGAGCCCATTCGAACAGAACTCCCAGGTTAAGCGTGCTTGGCTTGGAGTAGTTTTAGGATGGGTGTCTAGATCCCGCCAGGAGTAACGACCACCGGCGGGTGTGTAGCCGATCCTGCGGTTACACGGATGTTTGCCGAAAGGTGCGCGGTCATGTTGTTCACGAAGTTGGTGACCCGTCGTGGCACACGGAATGACAAATGTATCAGATTGGAAGCATACACGTTCCTTCTTTTCCGGGAGCCCATGACTGAGGACAAAGTGCGCAGAAAAGGCTAGTATTGATGTGTGAGGCCGAGTAACGACCACCGGCAGGTGTGTCCGAGGGGTTACAGATGAAGTCACGGCATGGTCGGCGCGACAGCCTCTTCAGTTGGCCCCCTCGTTGGTTGGTCTCGGTGGCCTTCTTTTGTGGCAGTGGGTCGTGGGGCCACAAATTCACTGCACCGAGCGGTGAGGGCAATGGCAGGTGCAATGGGAGGGGAGGAGTCGGCCATGGTGAGGAGCGTTGAGCGGTGCAACGGCCAAAGGGTCGATGGTCGGGCCGGAGGAGCCATCTGTCAAGGGAATAAGCCTGACAATACTACCAGGGGTACGAATGGAGGGACGAAGTCTAGCTACGGCTCAGGTGTTTCACTCGGATGTGTACGAGTTCAGGCCCCACTCGGAAGTGGTAAAGACCCTACATATCGATGTCAGGGGTTCGTTTGCTTTGCTTATGGTGGAGTAGAGGATTATCGGAGTCCGAACCTGGTTACGGCGGCCGAGGGTGGCTTATATAGAGTGTGCCACCATCGACCGAGTGTCGTAATAAATGACAATTAAGGGCGACGTTACAGAAATTGTCGCTTTAACTACAACATTACTGATAACGCATGTTTACTGCAGAAACGAACATCTCTTTGGGTCCCTTCAACGCTACGCCTTCGAGGCTGTTGAGCTTCTGCTGCCGAATGAACGACATAGCCATCTGAGTGCCTATGCGGGAACGTCCGAGTGCTTATGGAGACTTGTCCAAGTAATTATGGATAATTGTCCGAGTGCGCTTTTACTTCTTAAGCTTCACTGCCAATGAGGGTCTATAGGTGGGCCTAGAAGTCAGTCTTGTGATCCTACCCATAGTAGACGACCTCATCAGTAGCCCCCGAATCCATGAGGTTTGAAAAGCCGAGTGATCGACACTCGGGAGTGCTGACGACACCTCGGATGTGTCTCAGGAAATGACTTGCGCCATTTCCCACTCGGGTCCATGCCTCGACGGATTCAGGATTAACATTCATTGGCCGAATGTCCGAGTTTGCATAATTGATGTTTCCCTCGAGGATTGTTCTGAATGCTGTGTCATCGTGCCCAAGTGCTTCATTACAACAGACCAGTCGTCCGGTTTGCAAACGAACCATCGGGCGATTTGGTGTGTGGAGCTTCCTTCTCTTTTTTTTATAAAGCATGACGAGGCTTTTGCGCGTTTGGACCTACGGAGGGCGCACGCAGATGTGCTACAGAACTGTTGATTCGTGGAATTTGGGGGTAGTGGGCATGACGCCCCGATAACTGTACCATAATTTCCGCCACGTGTCCACGATAGCCTGAATGGGGGATTCGCAGATCTCGCTCCGTCCAAAGATTAATGGCCAGAGATTACGCCTGATTCTTGCTATAGAAAGCAGAGACACTGTGCGAGGGGGGGGGGATAGATCTCACTTCCTCTTCCTCCCATCGACTTCTCCGACGCCAACCACCTCACTCCACGAAGCACTCCGCCATGAGCTGAACCCGACTTCGCCGAAGATGAACCGCGCGGCAACCGCAAAAGCTGAGCAGGTGAAGAGGGGCTCGCGCGGATCCTCCTCCAGTGCTGGCGCGCCGGCGGGGTGGATCCAAGCCGACTAGATGGCGTCGTGGGTCACCAAGGCCCGATTGTGCGAGCTGGAGGACTAGGGGCTCCTGGCCAGAGGGAGTTGGAGGTTGCCGGAGGCGGGCGAGGAGGAACCTTCACCGCAGGGGAATGAGTGCATGCTCCTAGTGACCCACCTCGAACGAGGTTTTTCCCTTCCACCTCATCCATTTTTCCACCGCTTCCTCAATTTCTTCGGTGCTCAGCTCAACCACATTCCTCCCAATGCCATGGTGTATTTAGCTGTTTTCGTGTCTTTGTGTGAAAACTTCCTGGGCTGGCACCCTCACTAGGGCCTGTTTAAGCACTTGTTCACCTGCCGAGTGGTGACGGTGAAGAAACCCACTCGGTCAAAGGATAAGACCAACGTGACCTAGCTCTGCGGGGGATTAGGCATCCGGTTGAGAGGCAAGGGTTGTTTTCCAGCGATCACTGTTCCCGACTCGGTGGAAGGCTGGCAGGAGAATTGGTTTTATTGCCAAGATGTTCCAGTTAGGGACAACCAACCGGGACTTCCATTGTACACATCGAAACGCATTCGGTCGCTTCCCAAGCTGACTGTAACCAAGGAAGAAGAAGTGGACATAGACATCCTGGTGATCGCCCTAGTGGCCCTGGTGCAGAAGGGCGTCAATGGTCTGGACCTCCTCAAAGTCTTCTTTCAAAGGAGAGTTCAACCACTACAGGCAAGGGTCCGCCCTATGTGGGAGTACACCGGAGCAGATGATGTCACTCGCACGCACCTCGAGGAACTTGATGCAGAGTCAGTCGGGGCCAAGATCAAGGCGATCACTGCGGCACGCGATAACCCCAGGGGGAGTAGGCTGGTCCCTCCATTCTTGCCAGAAAATAAGCCGAATGAGGTAACTTCCGTAGACTCGAAATCTGAATGACATTGCTATGTTTGTTTTTATATCATCCTGACTTGTTCGTTGTCCACTCGGCAGGCTTTTGTGGGCTTGATTGGTGAGATTCTAATTGTGAACCGGAATCCGATTGACGTGGCAAGCGATACAGATGTTGCAGAAGATTCCATCGGAGTGGCGGAAGAAGGAGAAGAAGGCGACAACAAAGATGAAGACGACGACGAGGACTCGAGCGAGAGCTGCAAGGTGTAGTCCCCACGTTTGGAGGGTTGTGTGCCCAAGTGCCTCTCCAAGTCATGCCATGACCCGGGGGTTGCTGGCGGTGGTCCGAAGCCGAGTGTTGTCGAGCCGACTACCAATGCTCCCTCAACCTGTAGTACCAAACGTGACCGTGAGGAGCTGGTCTCGTAGCCCGAGAAGACTGCAAAGCAAGCCAAGCCTCGGAAGTTGCTTCTCATTCCAAAGATCAAGATGACCATCCCGGCTGCTTCAGCGTAAGAATTTTCATTTGAATGTTGTTGTTTGAGCCCATCCGAGTGAGCTTGAAAAATCTGAATGTTTCCTTTTATAGCGTCGATACTTCAACTACTTCGCCGGCGCCTCCAACCCTGGAGAAGGAGCGAGCCAAAGTAGATGCGACGTCCTTGAAGGGTAAAACTTTGAGACTTTCCTTATACATGATGTGATTTTGCTTCTTGCTCATTTTTGAATGAATTTTGAATGCTTGTAGCTCCGGTTGACGTGATCGAGGTCGATGTGGTTGACAAACTTTATCCGCCCAATCCTTATGCAAACATGGAGGGTATCATGTCGGAGCCATCTCTTGCCGGTGCCTTGGCGACATCACAGGGGACCAGCTCTAGTGCGGGAGTCGCACTCGAAACAAGCACACCGTCTATTATGACGGTTCCCTGTGAGACCAACATCTTCTCGCTACACCATGTCCCAGAGGACCTGACAGGAGCAAGAAAAGGAAGCATTGATCCAGCTGGAGCTAATGTGCGATAAGCTGAAAACTGCGTATGATGCGAGCGCGGCGCTGTAGAAGAATGTCCGAGTAAGTTCTCTCGTAAGTCCCTTCCTCATTTGGTGGCTTGGTTGGTCTATCAGTAGTTTTAATCCCGAGTAGGTTTGCGTTTGGGCACACCCACTGGGTGTTGACTTTACAGTGGGAGCGTGCTGAGCGCACCCACTAGGTGTAGTCCCCGAGACTGCCGTCGACTGAAGCAGTCGGCGGTAGTCTAATAGTGTAGAAATATCTTGATCTTAAATTTTCCAGTGGGGGCGCGCTAAGCGCACCCACTGTGTAGTCCCAGAGGCTACCGTCGACTCAAGCAGTCGGCGGGAGTCTTATAATTTTGAAGTCCGACCGAATGATCTGAATATCATATCCGACTGAATGATCGTATGTCTTGTGCGACTAAATTTTTTCTCTCCATTTATTGCTTGTAGTCTGTTTGTGAGCTCGAAAGCCATTACAACGCCCTGAAGGGCGAAGTGTTGACCTTGCGGCTTGACTTAGATGCTGAGAAAGCCAAGAACGCCCGATTGGAGCAAGAGAAGAATGCACTGGAAGGTATAATTCTTCCTGCCCGACTGCTGTTTCACTGTTCATTCTCCCTGTCAAACCGAACCCACTTCATCAGATCTTCGTGGAGAAAATCCTAACCTTGTCGATATACTGAAGAATTATGTTTATTTATAACCGTGAAGACGTCCCTCGAGAGGAAGGACACAGAGCTGACAGCGGCTTAGAAGGAGGCCAGTCGGAAGGCTAAGGAGGCTGAGGAGAAGTTGAAGACAGGCGGGGAGCTGGAAGAAGAGAAGAAGACCCTTGAAGCCGACGTGAAGAAGACCAAGGAGAAGCTCGTCAAGTGGAAGACCAAATTAGAACACATTACTACCAAGAAGGTTGAGCTGGAGCAGTTCGTCAACGAGTTCGGCAACACCGTGAGCGAAAAACTCAAAGGTATGCTTCCCTGAATGATCCGTGTGTATTTCTCAATGACCGAATGAAGTTTCATTGACTTTGATTCTTCTTTCCATTCGGCTAAACTCCAAATTCTGCTTCGACATTACCGAGGAGACTGAGAAGATCCAAAAGGAGATGGATCCATCCCGAGAGCTTCTCAAGGATAGTGCGGCCATGGCCTTTCTCTGACTGGAAGAACGCGTGGATGAAGCAGTTTCATATATCAGGAGGCTCCGCCTTGGCATCATAGACATCGAAAAGGAGCTCTTCTCTGATGAAGAACCCGCCAAGGACCTGGAGGCCACTCTGACCCAAGTGAGAGACGTCCCACACCGAGTGAAGATGTGGAAGAAATCAGCAGCCCGAGCTAGAGCTAGCATTGCTCTGTCACTGGTACGGGTCCACTACAAGGGAGTGGACGAGAAGAAACTGAAGTCCTTGGATGTCACCAATCGGAAGCATGCCAGGATTGAAGAGTTCATGGAGATGTTCATGGAGGCCACCACCTGAATCGCAGAAAGCCATGACCAGGACACGTTCCTTGAAGAAGTGCCTAGCCCCGAGTGATCGTCCGGCTAACAAAAATTCTTTAAATATTTGCGCCGAAATGCCGAGTAGTATCTGTAAGACTTTTAAATGAGCCAGAGGCTCCCATCTTCCGTACTTTCGCTTCGAGCAATGCAGTTCTTATCTGCTTTTTCTTAACTTGATATTTTGAGTGCATCGTACTTGAATGTGAATTTTAACTTAGGTGACACGGGGTCACAGCTAATCCCCGAGTGTGGACAAGACCTTCACTCGGAGAAATTTGTCCATAAATGAACAATTATGGTCCTGTTTATCTTGACAGTCGAGTGTGGAGAATGTCCCACCCGAGGAGTTTTCTAACTTACGCAATGCGGAATCGCAGCTAAGCCCCCTAGTGTTGGTAAGACCTACACTCGGAGTAGTTTGTTAACTTAGGCGATGTGGAGTCGCAACCAAGTCCCCGAGTGTTGGTAAGACCTACACTTGGAGTAGTTTGTTAACTTAGGTGATGCGGAGTCGCAGTTAAGCCCCCGAGTGTTGGTCAGACCTACACTCAGAGTAGTTTGTTAAGTTAGGCGATGCGGAGTCAAAGCTAAGCCCCCGAGTGCAGGCGAGGCCCTCACTCGGAGTTGTTTGTCATCCAGATGAACAATGATGGTCATGTTCATCTTGACAATCGAGTGTGGAGAATGTCCCACTCGAGGAGTTTTCTAACTTAGGCGATGCGGAATCGTGGCTAACCCCCCGAGTGTTGGTAAGACCTACACTCGGAGTAGTTTGTCATCTAGATGAACAATGATGGTCCTATTCATCTTGACAATCGAGTGTGGAGAATGTCCCACTCAAGGAATTTTCTAACTTAGGCGATGCAGAATCACGGCTAATCCCCCGAGTGTTGGTAAGAGCTACACTCGTAGTAGTTTGTTAACTTAGGCGATGCGGAGTCGCAGCTAAGCCCCGAGTGCGGGCGAGGCCCTCACTCGGAGTAGTTTGTCATCTAGATGAACAATGATGGTCATGTTCATCTTGACAATCGAGTGTGGAGAATGTCCTGTTGGGGAATGTTGCATGGGAAACAAAAAATTTCCTACGCACACGCAAGATCTATCCATGGTGATAAGCATCTACGAGAGGGAGAGTGGATCTACATATCCTTGTAGATCGCTAAGCAGGAAGCGTTAATAAATACGGTTGATGTAGTCGAACGTCTTCGCGATCCAAATCGTCGAGCGTCCCGTGATCCAATCACGTTCCGTCCCAATCTAGCGCCGAATGGACGGCACCTCCGTGTTCAGCACATATACAGATCGATGATGATCTCCGCGTTCTTCATCCAGCAAGAGGGAGCAAAGATATAGATGAGTTCTCCGGCAGCGCGACGGCGTGACGGTGATGGTGGTGGAGCTATTCCGGCAGGGCAACGCCAAGCACCGTCGAAACAATCTAGAGGAGAAACTATGATCTAGAGGAAGAGGGTAGCACGTGGCTGTTTTCTATGTACAAAAACCCTCAACACCTCTAGTATATAATCGAAGAGCGAGCATGGCAACTGGGATCACATCAACCTTGGAATAATTTCCCATGCGCATCGTCACTTCGTCCTTTGCCGGCCTTCTTCTATTCCGTAGCTCCTGTTTTGAGTTGCAAATGTGAGCAACCGAACCGGTATCAAATACCCAGGCACTACAACAAGATTTGGTAAGGTACACATCAATAACATGTATATCATATATAACTTGTTTGGTGTTGGCCACCTTCTTGTCGGCCCGATACTTGGGGTAGTTCCGCTTCCAGTGACCAGTTCCCTTGCAATGAAAGCACTCAGTTTCTGGCTTGGGGCCAACCTTGGGTTTCTTCACGGGAGGGGCAACTGCTTTGCCACTCTTCTTAGAGTTACCCTTCTTGCCCTTGCCATTCTTATTGAAACTAGTAGTTTTATTGACCATCAACACTTGATGCTCCTTCTGAAACTCAGACTCAGCGACTTTTAACATCGCAAACAACTCGGCATGTGACTTGTTCATCACGTGCATGTTATAGTTCAACACGAAGCTCTTGTAGCTAGGTGGCAATGATTGAAGAACTATGCCAGTGATCACCTCTCCCGGAATGGGCATCCCCAATTCAGCCATACAAGTGGAATACCCAGACATTCTGAGTATGTGTTCACTGACACACCCGTTCTCCTTCATTTTGCAAGCATAGAACTTATCGGAAGTCTCATACCTCTCGATCCGGGCATTCTTCTGAAAGCTAAACTTCAACTCCTGAAACATATCATATGCTCCATGACATTCAAAATGTTTTTGAAGTCCTGATTCTAAGCCATACACCATTGCACATTGAACCATTGAGTAATCATCAGAACGTGCCTGCCAGACGTTCGCAATGTCTGCAGACTCCACTAAAGCGGGTGGATCACCAAGCCGTGCATCAAGGACATAAGCCTTCTAGGAAGCCATGAGGATAATCCTCATATTACGGGCCTAGTCCACAAAGTTACTTCCATCATCTTTCAACTTAGCTTTCTCTACGAACGCATTAAAATTCAAGGGTGCTACTGCGCGAGCCATTGATCTACAACATAAATATGCAAAGGTTACTAAGACTATTGTTCAAGATAATGAGTTTAATTAATCAAATTACTAAATTTCCCACTCAAATTGACATCCCTCAGGTCATCTGAGTGATCCATGATCCAAATTCACCAATTCAAGTCCGATCATCACGTGAGTTGAGGTGGTTTCAATGGTCAACATCATCATGTTGATAATAGCTACTATATGACTCATGTTCGACCTTTCGGTCTCTTGTGTTCCGAGGCCATGTATGTACATGCTAGGCTCGTCAAGTCTAATCCGAGTGTTCTGCACGTGCAACACTGACTTGCACCCATTGTATGTGAATGTAGAGTCTATCACACCCGATCATCACGTGGTGTCTCGACACGACGAACTTTCGCAACGGTGCACATTTGGGGAGAACACAATTCATCTTGAAATTTAAGTGATGGATCACCTTATAATGCTACTGTCGTCCTAAGCAAAACATGGTGCATAAAAGGATTAACATCACATGCAAATCATAAGTGACATGATATGGCCATGAACCTGTGCTTTTGATCTTCATCTTCAAAGCACCGACATGATCTCCATCGTCACTAGCATGACACCAGGATCTTCATCATCTTGATATCCATCAACGTGTCGCCATCGGGGTTGCCGCGCTGACTATTGCTTCCACGACTATTGCTAACTCATAGCGATAAAGTAAAGCAAAAACGGAAAAAGACAATCCTATGGATCCTACCGGTTGCCGTACTCATCGACATGCAAGTCATCATATTCTATACAAAACATGATCATCTCATACATCACATATATCTCATCATTTAATTGGCCATATCACATCACAACATACCCTGCAAAAACATGTTAGACGTCCTCTAATTGTTGTTGCATGTTTTACGTGCCTGCTATGGGTATCTAGCAAGAACAATTCTCACCTACGCATAAACCACAAAGGTGATACAAAAATTGCTATTCAACCTTCTCAAGGACCACCTTTGTCGAATTCGATCCAACTAGAGTAGGAGAGACAGACACCCGCCAGCCATCTTTGTGCAACAAAGTTACATGTCACTCGATGGAACCGGTCTCTCGTAAGCGTACGAGTAAGGTTGGTCCGGGCCGCTTCATCCCACAATACCGCTGAATCAAAACACGACCAAAGGAGGAAGCAATCTAAGCATCAATGCCCACAAACTCCTTTGTGATCTACTCGTGATCTCATCTACACATAGACCTAGCTTATGATGCCATTGTTGGGGAAAGTTGCATGGGAAACAAAAAATTTCCTATGCACACGCAAGATCTATCCATGGTGATGAGCATCTATGAGAGGGAGAGTAGATCTACATACCCTTGTAGATCCCTAAGCGTGAAGCGTTAAGAAACGCAGTTGATGTAGTCGAACGTCTTTGTGATCTAAATTGCCGAGCGTCCCGTGATCCAATCACGATTCATCCTGATCTAGCGCCGAACGTACGGCACCTCCGCGTTCAGCACACGTACAGCTCGATAACGACATCCGCCTTCTTGATCCAGCAAGAGGGAGCGAAGAGGTAGATGAGTTCTCCGGCAGCGCGACGGTGTGACGGTGATGGTGGTGGAACTATTCTGGCAGGGCTTCGCCATGCGCTGTCAAAACAATCTAGAGGAGAAACTATGATCTAGAGGAAGAGGTGTTGGGGAACGTTGCATGGAAACAAAAAAATTCCTACTCACACGCAAGATCTATCCATGGTGATGAGCATCTACGAGAGGGAGAGTGGATCTTCATACCCTTGTAGATCTCTAAGCGGGAAGCATTAAGAAACCGGATGATGTAGTCTAACGTCTTTGCGATCCAAATCGCCGAGCTGTTGGGGAACGTCGCATGGGAAACAAAATTTTTCCTACGCACACGCAAACCTATCCATGGTGATGAGCATCTACGAGAGGGAGAGTGGATCTACGTACCCTTGTAGATCGCTAAGCGAGAAGCGTTAAGAAACGCGGTTGCTGTAGTCGAACATCTTCGCGATCCAAATCGCCGAGCGTCCCGCGATCTCATCACGATCCGTCCCGCGATCCAATCACGATCCGTCCCGCGATCTCATCACGATCCATCTCACGATCTTGATCACGATCTGTCCTGCGAACTCATCACGATCCGTTCCGCGATCTCATCACGAACCGTCTCGCGATCTCATCACGAACCGTCTCGCGATCTCGATCACGGTCCTTCCGATCTAGCACCGAATGGACGACACCTCCGCGTTCAGCACACGTGCAGCTTGATGACGATCTCCACCGTCTTAATACAACAAGAGGAGGTGGAGAGGAGAGAGAGTTCACCGGCAGCGTGACGGTGCTCCGGTGATGGTGGTGGAGTGATTCCGGCAGGGCTTCGCCTAAGCGCTGCAGAAAACCGATCTAGAGGAGAAACTGTGCACCGGTGAAACGGGTAGCACGTGGCCGGAAATTCTGTCCAAAAACCACCCAATCCACTAGTATATATAGGAGGAGAGGATAGGAGAGGCAGCCAAGGCCTTTGGGTCGGCCGAAATAGGAGGTGGGAGCAATCCTACTTCACCTCCAATCCTAGTTGGAGTAGGATTGCCTCCTATTGGCTGACTTTCCACTTTTTGCTTTAGGACTTTCTCTCCTGCGCCATGGGCCTTTGTGGCTGTTTTCCCAGCCCACTGAGGGCTGGTTATTATTATCCCACAGCCCATGGACCTCTTGGGGTCGAAATACCCCTCCCGGAGGTCCCCCGGTACACTACCGGCACTCCCGGTACACTACCGATACTCCCGGTACACTACCGATGAGCCCGAAACTTTTCCGGAAACCAAACTGGGACTTCCTATATATGAATCTTTACCTCCGGACCATTCCGGAGCTCCTCGTGATGTCCGGGATCTCATCCAGGACTCCGAACAACCTTCGGTCACCACCATACATAACTCTACACTACCGAAACGTCACCAAACCTTAAGTGTGCAGACCCTGCGGGTTCGAGAACTATGTAGACATGACCGAGACACCTCTACGGTCAATAACCAATGGCGGGACCTGGACGTCCACATTGGTTCCTACATATTCTACGAAGATCTTTATCGGTCGAACCTCTATGTCAAGGATTCAGTTAATCCCGTATAACGTTCCCTTTGTTCTTCGGTATGTTACTTGCCCGAGATTCGATCGTCGGTATCTCCATACCTAGTTCAACCTCGTTACTAGCAAGTCTCTTTACTCGTTCCATAACACAAGATCCCATGACTAACCCTTAGCCACATTGCTTGCAAGGCTTGTTGTGATGTTGTATTACCGAGTGGGCCCTGAGATATCTCTCCGTCACACGGAGTAACAAATCCCAGTCTTGATCCATGCCAACTCAACAGACACCATCGGAGATACCTATAGAGCACCTTTATAGTCACCCAGTTACGTTGCGACGTTTGATACACACAAGGCACTCCTTCGATATCCGTGAGTTGCATGATCTCATGGTCATAGGAACATATACTTGACATGCAGAAAACAGTAGCAATAAACTGACACGATCATATGCTATGTTTGTAGTTTGGGTCTTGTCCACCACATCATTCTCCTAATGATGTGATCCCGTTATTAAATGACATCTCATGTCCATGGCTAGGAAACCTTAACCATCTTTTGATCAACGAGCTAGTCTACTAGAGGCATACTAGGGACATGGTTTTGTCTATGTATCCACACATGCATTTAAGTCTCCGATCAATACAATTATAGCATGGATAATAAACGATTATCATGAACAAGGAAATATGATAATAACTAATTTATTATTGCCTCTAGGGCACATTTCCAACACGAGCGTCCCGTGATCCAATCACGATCCGTCCCGATCTAGCACCGAACGGACGGCACCTCCGCGTTCAGCACATGTACGGATCGATGATGATCTCCGCCTTCTTGATCCAGCAAGAGGGAGCGGAGGGGTAGATGAGTTCTCCGGTAGCACGACGGCATTGCTGCGATGGTGGTGGAACTATTCCAGCAGGGCTTCGCCTAAGCACCGCTGAAAACCGATCTAGAGGAGAAACTACGAACTAGAGGAGAGGTAGCACGTGGCTATTTTTCTGTGTATCAAAAACCTCAAAACCTCTCATATATATTGGAGGGAGGGGAGAGTAGGCAGCCTTAGACTCTCCTCCAAGGAGAGCTTCGGCCGAAGCCAAGGGGAGGAGTCCACCTCCCAAGGGAGGTGGATTCCTAGTAGGACTTCTCCCTAACTTGGCCCTTACTCCTCCTCCTTTCGCATACACCTTCTTTGGCTGGATTACCAGCCCGCCAGGGGCTGGTGTGCCACCACTAAGGCGCATGCGGCCCCTTGGGGTGTGTGAGCCCCACTTGGTGGTCCCCCGAAACACATTCGTCACTCTCGGTACACTACCAGAAATGCCCGAAACTTTTCCGGAGTTCAAACACCACTTTCCTATATATCAATCTTTACCTACGGACCATTCCGGAGCTCCTCGTGACGTCCGGGGTCTCATCCGGGACTCCGAACAACCTTCGGTAACCACCATACATAACTCTATACTACCGAAACGTCACCGAACCTTAAGTGTGCAGACCCTGTGGGTTCAAGAACTATGTAGACATGACCGAAACACCTCTACGGTCAATAACCAATAGCGGGACCTGGATAACCATATTGGTTCCTACATATTCTACGAAGATCTTTATCGGTCCAACCTCTATGTCAAGGATTCAGTTAATCCCGTATGATGTTCCCTTTGTTCTTCGGTATGTTACTTGCCTGAGATTCGATCGTCGGTATCTCCATACCTAGTTCAACCTCGTTACCGGCAAGTCTCTTTACTCGTTCCGTAATACAAGATCTCGTGACTAAAATTTAGTCACATTGCTTGCAAGGCTTATTGTGATGTTGTATTACCGAGTGGGCCCTGAGATACCTCTCTATCAAACGAAGTAACAAATCCTAGTATTGATCCATGCCAACTCAACAGACACCCTCAGAGATAACTGTAGAGTACCTTTATATTCACCCAGTTATGTTGCGACGTTTGATAAACACAAGGCACTCCTCCAGTGTCAGTGAGTTGCATGATCTCATGGTCATAGTAACAGATACTTGACATGCAGAAAATTGTAGCAATAAACTAACACGATCAAATGCTACGTTTACAGTTTGGGTCTTGTCCATCACATCATTCTCCTAATGATGTGATCTCGTTATCAAATGACATCTCATGTCAATGGCTAGGAAACCTAGAACATCTTTGATCAACGAGCAAGTCTAATAGAGGCACACTAGGGACAAAGTGTTGTCTATGTATCCACACATGCAATGTGTTTCCAGTCAATACAATTGTAGCATGGATAATAAACAATTACCATGAACAAGGAAATATAATAATAACCATTTTATTATTGCCTCTAGGGCATATTTCCAACAGTCGCCCACTTGCACTAGAGTCAATAATCTAGCTCACATCACTATGTGATTTACATTGTAATGAATCCAACACCCATACAGTTTTGTTGTTGATCATGTTTAGCCCTTGGAAGAGGTTTAGTCAACGGGTCTGCAACATTTAGATCCGTGTGCACTTTGCAAATATTTATGTCCTCCTCCTTCATGTACCCGCGTATGCAATTGAAGCATCGCTTTATGTGTCTGGTCCTCTTGTGAAACCTTGGTTCCTTGGCCATGGCAATGGCACGAGTGTTATCACAGAACTAATCCAATGGATTCAGTGCACTAGGAACTACTCCAAGATCTATCATGAACTCCTTCATCCAGACACCTTCCTTCGCTTCCTCCGAGGTTGCGATGTACTCCGCTTCGCATGTAGAATCGGCTACCACACTCAGCTTGGAATTGCACCAGCTCACCGCTCCCCGATTGAGAATAAATACGTATCCGGTTTGCGACTTAGAGTCATTCGGATCAGTGTCAAAGATTGCATCGACATAACCCTTTAGGACGACCTCTTGATCACCTCCATAAACGAGAAACATTTCCTTAGTCCTTTTCAAGTACTTAAGGATATTTTTGACCGCTGTCCAGTGCTCCATTCTAGGATCATTTTGAAACCTTACGTCCATACTTATGGCAAGGCTGACATCAGGTCTTGTGCATAGCATTGCATACATGATAGAGCCTATGGCTGAAGCATAGGGGATGACACTCATTTTCTCTCTATCTTTTGCAGTCATTGGGCACTGAGTCTTACTCAACTTCACACCTTGTAACATAGGCAAGAACCCCTTCTTGGACTGATCCATTTTGAACTTCTTCAAAACTTACCAATGTATGTGCTTTGTGAAATTCCTATTAAGCGTCTCGATCTATCTCTATAGATCTTAATACCTAATATGAAGAAACTTCTCCCAGGTCCTTCATTGAAAAACTCTTGTTCAAATATTCCTTCACGCTTTCCAGCATTTCTATATTGTTTCCAATCAGCAATATGTCATCCACATATAATATTAGAAATGCTATAGAGCTCCCACTCACTTTCTTGTAAATACAAGCTTCACCATAAACTTGTATAAACCCAAACGCTTTGATCATCTCATCAAAGCGCTTATTCCAACTCCGAGATGCCTGCACCAGTCCATAAATGGATCGCTGGAGCTTGCAAACTTTGTCAACATTCTCTGGATTGACAAAACCTTCTGGTTGCGTCATATACCACTCTTCCTCAAGAAAACCGTTGAGGAATGATGTTTTGACATCCATCTACCAAATTTCATAATCAAAAAATGTAGCTATTGCCAACATGGTTCAGACGGACTTAAGCATCACTATGGGAGAGAAAGTCTCACCGTAGTCAAATCCTCGAACTTGTGAAAAAACCTTTGCCACAAGTCGAGCTTTATAGACGGTAACATTACCGTCTGCATCCGTCTTCTTCTTAAAAATCCACTTATTCTGAATGGCCTTTCGCCCATCAGGTAATACTTCCAAAGTCCATACTTTGCTTTCATACATGGATCCTATCTCGGATTCCATGGCCTCTAACCATTTATCAGAATCTGGGGCCACCATCGCTTCTCCATGTCTTGTAGGTTCATTGTTGTCCAATGACATGACTCTAAGACAGGGTTACCATAGCACTCAGGAGCAGTATGTGCCCTTGTCGACCTACGAGGTTCAATAGCAACTTGATCTGAAGTTTCATGATCATCATCATTAACTTCCTCTTCAACCATCATAGGCTCCACAGTAACATCTTTCTGTGTTGAGTTACTCTCTAGTTGAAGTAAAGGTTCAATAAACTCATCAAGTTCTATTTTCCTCCCACTCAATTCTTTCGAGAGAAACTCTTTCTCAAGAAATGTTCTGCTCTTAGCGACAAACACTTTGCCTTCGGATCTAAGATAGAAGGTATATGCAACTGTCTCTTTTGGGTATCCTATGAAGACAAATTTCTCTGCTTTGTGTTCTAGCTTTTCAGGCTGAAGCTTTTTGACATAAGCATCACATCCCCAAACTTCAAGAAACGACAAATTTGGCTTCTTGCCAAACCACGGTTCATATGGTGTCATCTCAACGGATTTCGATGGTGCCCTATTTAAAGTGAATGCAGTTGTCTCTAATGCATAACCCCAAAATGATAGTGGCAAATCGGCAAGAGACATCATAGAACACACCATATCTAATAAGGTTCGATTACGACGTTCGGACACACCATTATGTTGTGGTGTTCCAGATGGTGTCAATTGTGAAACAATTCCACACCGTCTTAAGTGACTGCCAAACTCATAACTCAGATATTCACCTTCCCGATCAGATCGCATGAATTTAATCTTCTTGTTATGATGATTCTCAGCTTCACTCTGAAATTGCTTAAACTTTTCAAATGTTTTAGACTTGTGTTTCATTAAATAAATATACCCATATATACTTAAGTCATCAGTGAAGGGGAGAAAATAACTATATCCACCGTGCGCCTCAATGTTCATCGGACCGCACACATCAGTATGTATGATTTCCAACAAGTCACTTGCCCGGTCTCATACCTCTCGATCCAGGCATTCTTCTTAAAGATAAACTCCAACTCTTGGAACATCTCATATGCTCCATGACGTTCAAAACGTCTTTGAAGTCCCGGTTCTAAGCCATACAACATTGCACACTGAACTATTGAGTAATCTCCAAAACGTACACTAGTAGAATGTCTGTCTGTAGTGCCGGTCGGGATGGGCCTTTAGTACCAGTTCCCCGACCGGTACTAAAGGGCCGGGACTAAAGGTCCAGACCTTTAGTACCGGTTTGCCCACAGACTGGTACTAAAGGCCCACCACGTGGCTGCCTGCGTGGGCTGGTGGTGGAGGACCTTTGGTACTGGTTGGTGATACCAACCGGTACTAAGTGTTTTGTTTTTTTTGTTTTAGCTTTTAATTAGGTTTAATTTTCCTCTCATTTTTGTGTGTTTTCCATTCGTTTCCAATTTATTATACGGTGCTACATACTGTAAACAGTAAACAAGTTGATGCATATATATATGTAATATAATATAATATATCTCATACACAGTATATATACAAATGGAATTACACATCCATATATATTCTGGACTTATAAATTAAGGCTCAAAACCTAGCCGGGACTAGCTAGCTAGTGCTCCGGATGAAATCTCAGTTTTCTACTACTGATTTGCTGGCATTATTGAGGTGGCGGTAAGGAATAGTGCTCTCCGTTTACATCAATGACATGTCGAAGAACAAATCCCGCAAATTCCTTTTGAAGTTCTAGAAAGCGTTTCTCGGGTGAGAGCTTCGACATAATCTGCCAAACCTCAAGTTGTCTTTAATGCGCTCTTCTGCGACGTATACGACATTCGGATTGGATGCGAACGTTTTCGCAAAGGAAGTATCCACATAAATTTGTCCCCTGTGGCTGCTTCGCACACTTTGGAAAAGAATAGAATTCAATAAGATAATTAATAATCAAGCATGATAATGGTATTGAAACTAGAATTAAAAAGATGCGCGGACCTAGTAGTACTACTTAATTACCTACATCTTTTTCCACTTCAGCTTCGGTTTCCATTGACGACCATGATGGGTTTTTTCTATCATCTTTTTCAATGCACTACGCGGCAAAGAAAAAGAACGAAAGAGTTATTATAATTACTTTTGATATCAGGAAATAATGAAAGAAAGCGAGGTTGATAAAGATTGAAATTACTGTTCTATCATAAAATACAAGTCCATGTATGATTGTTCTAGTGTATCTAGTGAGTCGTACTCTTGAATAAGTCTATCCGCGAGGATAATATTTAGGAGGATATAGTGGTCTCTGCGCAGAAGTTTATATAATTAAGCAGGTATGCATATAACTCATCAACTACACTTGACAGCGAGCTAGTAAGCAAAAATAGAATTTGTAGTATACATGAGAGTAAACACTCACCCCATGTTGTAAGTAAATATTATAGTATATTTGGTATTCATTAGTGCCTCTAGAAATTTTTCCAAGATATCTTCTGTGTCCTTGGCATAATGTTTTACCACATGACCATGAACGGTGTTTGGGTCGATGAACCCAATGCCATCGATTCCCTCTTATTTCAATTCCCACATCTCCAATCTGTATAAGAGCATAGAAAAGAACATATATAGTGAGGACAAGCCAATGAATGATATATGAGCTAGAGACTTAAATTATTAAAGATATAAATCACTTACAGACAATAGCAACTAATGAGAGTTTTGTCAATAGAGTCCATGTGGTATAACTGGAAAAGTTATGAGAATTCAAGACACATGTCACATCCATTGACGTAATGCTCTTTCTTACTTTGACCATGACCACCGTCTCCCCTCGCTTTGCTTCACGCAGGTACCAATCATGCAACTGTCGCATCGCAGTTGGTAGTTCCTTGTACTGCTCGAGTGTGACAAGTGGTTTTCCGACGGCATATTGCATTGCGTACTCAACTGCACCGTACCCGCGGATTTCCTCGGTGCCAAGGATTTGGTCAAGAGTGAGACCTGCAGCCTCTACTTCTTCAAGGTCGATTGGGTTGCCAGCAACATCGATTGCTTGGATCGATTGCTTGCTTGGATTGGTACTCACCTTGAGCGGAGAGATTGATTTCTTGGATTGTTCTCCAAGTTGGGGAACTATTTTCCCGCTAGTAGTACCACCTGTCGTTGATGCCGTACTTCCCGACTTCTTCCTTGGGCTGGGCCGACTTCTCTGCTCACTTGCCTTCTGAATCTGTCGCTCATAGTCTGTCGGCATACACTCCACATATGCCGAGGGTCGATCATGTCGAAGATGTACTCTTCATGAGCTCTACCAATATTGTCCATAGCTTAATAACTAATCCGTAATAATATAGATAAAACAAATTAGTATTCAAATTAGCATGCATTCAAGAAGCATAATAACTGATAATTAATTAATAATGCATCATTGAATACATATATAGTAGTTCTTAGAAAAGTTCTCAACATAATCTCGGATAATAGTTAATACATCGGCTAATCCATCGATCTAGCTAATACATCATAATAATACATATATAGTAGCTAATATATCAATCTAGCTAAATCCCTAGCGCCCGACGAATAGTGAGGCGGGTGGTGGACACCCAAAGAGAAGGAACCATCACAGGAGCATATGCGGACGTGCTCGTTCTCCTTGCTCGTTCTCCTTGCTGACATGGTATTGTACCACCTCCACGGGGGACTCAAGCCTCCGAATCGTTCGTGGCCCATGCGGGCGCCACCACAGAACCTCCGGGTTGACGACGGGCTAGCTCCTCACCAAGCTGTGCCGCCCGGAAGGCAGCACCTCCGAGTACCAAGCCGGCGGAGCCCAGTCCCGGACAGGGCCCCTCGGCTCAAGCAACAGACCTCCTCCGCCGAGTTGATGATGAGGATGCGGGATTAGCATCGTCGATGTCGAGAAGAAACACTTAATTATGAAAAAAATTAAATAACACTTAGCAAAATTAACACTTAGAATCTAACAAATTAAGTAACACTTAGCAAAATTAGTGGACTAGGGGGGCGGCCCCACTTGTCAGTGGATTCGGGGGGCGGCCCCACTTGTCATAACCTGATAAACTAACTAATTAACTAATTAACTAACCTAATAACCTAATACCCTAATAACCTAAGATCTTGTGACTAACTAACTAAACTAACCTAACCTAACTAACTAAACTGACCTGATAACCTAACTAACTAACTAACTAACTAATCTGACCTAACTAACTAAAATAACCTAAGAACCTAACTAACTAACTAACTAAACTAACCTAACTAATTAACTAATTGACTAACCTAATAATAATGTAATACCCTAATACCCTAATAACCTAAGGACCTAACTAACTAGCCTAAGAATCTAATACCATGATAAACTAACTAACTAACCTAATAACCTAATAACCTAAGAAACTAACTAAATTAACAGAAAAAATAGGAAAAAAAGGTGGGGGCGACCGGGCAGTCACCAGAGCCGGAGTTGGGTGGGGGCTGCCCGGGCGGCGTTGGGGCGTCGGGCTCGGGGCGGCGCGCGGCGTTGGGGCGCCGGGCTCGGGGCGGCGCGCGACGTCTAGGCAGCGGGCGGTGGCGACGACAGATTTCAATAGCCTCGCGGCGCAACTCTCGCTTCTCCCGGTGCGTGGATCGGGACGAGGCCTGCATGATTTGTACATAGAGGACCTTTAGTACCGATGCGTGGCTCGCACCGGTACTAAAGACCCTTTAGTACCGGTGCCAGCCACGCATCGATACTAAAGGTCCTCCGCAAAAAATGCGCGGGGCGGTGGACCTTTAGTACCGGTGCGTGGCTCGCACCGGTACTAAAGGTTTTTTAATTCAGTATTAATTATTATTTTCAGAAAAACCCCTAAACTTTAGAAAATCATAGAAAAAATCTATGACTCCAATGGAAATAAATAATATATGAAAAAATATCAAAAAATAGAAAGAATCTGTTTATGGCATTTCCATGCATGTTTGAACAACTTAAACTGCTGTATAAGACAATTTGATTAAATGACATTTGAAATTTCATATCTCGAGTTTGAAAAGCAGTACAAATGAATTCTGAAAAGGTTGTAACTTGACATGACATCATAATTTCACCCACATAGCAACTTCTAAAGAGTTGAGATGGTTACGGCAAAAACTGGATGCACTTCGTGTACAAACTGGACAATCTCTTTCGAAGTATGAGGGTTTCGGACGAAAATTCATCTATTAAAAATGATTTCATTTTTAATAACTTATTTTAAATCCATACTTTTTGTGTGTTCAATATGCACCATTCAAAGGCACATCATCAATTTTCAACCCTTTCTGACTTCATTTGATATTTTTCATGCATTTAATCATTTATTTTGAGCTAAATGACCATGAATTTGAAAAGCAGTACAAATGAACTCTGAAAAGTTTGTAACTTGGCATGACATCATAATTTCACCCACATAGCAACTTCTAAAGAGTTGAGAGGGTTATGGCAAAAACTGGATGCACTTCGTGTACAAACGGGACTATCTTTTTCGAAGTATGAGGGTTTCAGACGAAAACTCATCTATTACAAAGGGGTTTCAATTTTAATAACTTATTTTAACTCCATACTTTTTGTGTGTTCAATATGCACATTCAAAGGCACATCATCAATTTTCAACTCTTTCTGACTTCATTTGATATTTTTCATCCATTTAATGATTTATTTTGAGCTAAATGACCCTGAATTTGAAAGTAGTACAAATGAACTATGAAAAGGTTGTAACTTGGCATGACATCATAATTTCACCCACATAGCAACTTCTAAAGAGTTGAGAGGGTTATAGCAAAAACTGGATGCACTTCGTGTACAAACTGGACAATCTCTTTCGAAGTATGAGGGTTTTGGACGAAAACTCATCTATTACAAATGGATTCAATTTTAATAACTTATTTTAACCCTATACTTTGTGTGTGTTCAATATGAACCATTCAAAGGCACATCATCAATTTTGAACCCTTTCTGACTTCATTTGATATTTTTCATGCATTTAATGATTTATTTTGAGCTAAATGACCCTGAAATTGAAAAGCAGTACAAATGAACTCTGAAAAGGTTGAACTTGGCATGACATCATAATTTCACCCACATAGCAACTTCTAAAGAGTTGAGAGGGTTACGGCAAAAACTAGATGCACTTCGTGTACAAACTGTTACAAAGATACCATGCTAGAAAATGCATGCATGTCCTTCACATAGAAAGTGATGACGGTGAAGCCGGTCACATCCCAGAGTGGGATCTCGCGGTGTAAGACTTTTTCTGCGTGTTTGTCCCTTGCTTATGATTGCGTCGTAACCATGGACGATCTTCATCATTTAACAGGATGCTTTGGCCAGTCTTCACTCTGAAGGGGGGGGGGATTTCATGAAACTTTTCATAATCTTCTAACATGTCTGTCTTGTCCTCCACTCCCACAATGTTTCTTTTCCCTGAAAGAAATATGTGGTGCTTTGGATCATCGTATGATGTATTCGCTTCCTTATCTTTTTTTCTCCTCGGTTTGCTAGACATGTCCTTCACATAGAAAACCTGAGCCACATCATTGGCTAGGATGAATGAGTCGTCTATGTACCCAAGATTGTTGAGATCCATTGTTGTCATTCCATACTTCGGGTCTACCTATACCGTGCCTCCAGTATATTTGACCCACTTGCACCGAAACAAAGGGACCTTAAAATCAGGTCCATAGTCAAGTTCCCATATATCCTCTATGTAACCATAATATGTGTCTTGAAAGTTGGTCGCATCATAGCGGACACCATTGTTTTGGTTGGTGCTCTTTTTTATCTTGGGCGATCGTGTAAAATGTATTCCCATTTATCTCGTACCCTTTGAAAGTCGTTACAGTCGAACTTGGTGTCTTGGCCAACCAGTACGGTTCATCTGGAACATCGTTGTCATTGATGAGCTTTGTTTGCAACCAACCGGCGAAGGTCTCCGTGTGTTTACGTTCAATCCAGGGGTCAGACTGCTCCGGGTTCTTGGACCGTATAATATCCTTGTGTTCCTCGATATATGGAGTCACCAAGGTGGAATTTTGTAGAACCGTGTAGTGTGCTTGAGTGAAAGAATGCCTTTCCATATTTATTGCTTCTTCCTTTCCTAGTGTGCCTTTTCCACCCAGTCTCCCCTCATACCCCGATTTAGGAAGACCAATCGGCTTAATGTCAGGAACAAAGTCAACACAAAACTCAATAACCTCCTTTATTCCATATCCCTTGGCGATGCTTCCTTCTGGCCTAGCACGGTTATGAACATATTTCTTTAAGACTCCCATGAACCTCTTGAAGGGGAACATATTGTGTAGAAATACAGGACCCAGAATGTTAATCTCTTCGACTAGGTGAACTAGGACGTGCGTCATAATATTGAAGAAGGATGGAGGGAACACCAACTTGAAACTGACAAGACATTGGACTAGGTCATTCTGTAACCTTGGAAGGATTTTTGGATCGATTACCTTCTGAGAAATTGCATTGAGGAATGCACATAGATTCACAATGGCTAATCGAACATTTTCCGGTAGAAGCCCCCTAAGTGCAATCAGAAGTAATTGCGTCATAATCACGTGGCAGTCATAAGACTTTAGATTTTGAAATGTTTTCTCTACCATATTTATTATTCCCTTTATATGTGACGAGAAGCCAGACGGGACCTTGATACTAAGCAGGCATTAAAAAAATATTTCCTTCTCTTCTTTCGTAAGAGAGTAGCTGGCAGGACCTTGATACTGCTTTGGAGGCATGCTGTCTTTTTCGTTAATTCTTTGATTGTCCTCCCGTGCCTCCGGTGTATCTTTTGTCTTTCCATACATGCTCAAGAAGCCTAGCAGGTTCACACAAAGATTCTTTGGCACGTGCATCACGTCGATTGCATTGCGAACCTCTAGGGCTTTCCAATATTCAAGTTCCCAAAATATAGATTTCTTCTTCCACATGGGTGCGTGTCCATTGGCGTCATTCGGAACAGATTGTCCGCCAGGACCCTTTCCAAAGATTACTTGTAAATCCTTGACAATATCAAATATATATTCGCCAGTATGGAGGCCAGGCTTCTTCCGGTTATCTAGCTCACCTTTGAATTGGTTGCCTGCCTTTCTTAAGATATGCTTGGTCGGTAGAAATTGATGATGTCCCAAGTACACATTCTTCTTACATTTATCCAAATATATACTTTCAGTATCATCTAAACAGTGTGTGCATGCATTGTATCCCTTTTTTTATGTCCTGAAGGTTTACTAAGAGCAGGCCAAGCACTGATGGTTACAAACAGCAACGCTCGTAGGTCAATTTCCTTCTGTGTGTGCGCATCCCACACACGTATACCTAGTTTTTTCCACAACTGTAGAAGTTCATCAACTAGTGGCCTTAGGTATACATCAATGTCGTTGCCGGGTTGCTTAGGGCCTTGGATGAGCACTGGCATCATAACGAACTTCCGCTTCATGCACAACCAAGGAGGAAGGTTGTAGATACATAGAGTCATGGGCCAGGTGTTGTGACTGGAGCTCTGCTCCCCAAAAGGATTCATGCCGTCTGTACTAAGACCAAGCCATAAGTTCGTTGCGTCAGCTGCAAAGTCCTCGAACTCCCTCTCGATTTTTCTCCACTACGACCCATCAGCGGATGCTCTCAACATCCCGTCTTTCTTACGTTCTTCTTTGTGCCATCGCAATAACATGGCATGCTCTTTGTTTTGGAACAAAGGTTTCAACCGTGGTATTATAGGAGCATACCACATCACCTTGGCAGGAACCCTCTTCCTATGGAATTCACCCTCCACATCACCAGGGTCATCGCGAGGGATCTCATAGCGCAGTGCACCGCATACCGGGCATGCATCCAAATTCTCGTACTCCTCTTGTCCGGGGCAGTAGCAAGCTATCGAGGCTCGGTGGAAGGACAAAGAGGCAGTTCCCTGTAGAGAGTACTACTAAAGGCACATGGCTAGGTGTCGGATCCCATACATATTGTTGCACGTCACACGTCCACACGACATGCCCGGTATGCATAGATACAACTATGGCATCACAACATAACCATACAACAACACAACTTTTATTTAAGAGGCTCAAAGGAGCCTTGCATAATATGTTCTTATAGGTAGGGGTCACATGACCCGACACTCAAGTCATACAAACCAAGCGGAAGCATAAAGCTGT
Source organism: Hordeum marinum (assembly GCA_022496015.1). NCBI lineage: Eukaryota > Viridiplantae > Streptophyta > Magnoliopsida > Poales > Poaceae > Hordeum > Hordeum marinum. The sequence goes on from CM039675.1 coordinate 484,477,499, forward strand.
CTGGGTACAGGCAGATGAAAGGGTAAAAAGGCACATGGCCTGACTATCTACAGCCCACCACAGGGCATAAGGTCGTAGCTGGGACACCAGCTATTCGGCGTCGTCGACATCTAGGTAGAACCCACCTGATGGGTCCCGAGTCTCATCTGCAACATATATTAAGCAAATGTGAGTACAAATGTACTCAACAAGTCTTTAAAGCAGACCTAGTCTATTTATGCTCATGTATCAACAAGGGGAGTGGTGGAGTTTATGCAGCAATGCCAGCTTATCATATCAGAACAATACTGTTCCACTCCAGTTCATCACCCAGATGAATCAGACCTGACACAACTCTAAGCATAGCAAGCATAGCAGGCAAAGTAGGTAAAGCACATCATGGCTCAAGCATCTACCAAGTATGCTAGATTGCAAGGTTTAGCTATTTACTGTGACAATGATAGGTCAAGCAAAGGAATGGTTTCATCTACCGCATATGACATGCAATTGAACGTTTGTCCTAATGCAATAAACAGGAGCCGGAGTGAGAGAATGGGATGTTATCGGAATGATCAATGGGGTTACTTGCCTAGCTGGGAAGCGGAAAGGTATTCTCCTTCTTTGGAATACTTGGGTGTATCCTCGGAAGCATGGCCTACCATAATGCAGATAAGTAACAATCAATACACGATAAGTGCAACAATATGATGCATGATCATGACATGGAAAAATTAATGGATGAGCTAATGCAACTATTATTCAAGTTGGATGGAGTGTATTTGAGTATAGGTTCAAAGTCGTTCTCCATTTCATATTCCATATATTGTCCTATTGCTAAATGTCAATGTTCACCTAGATGGGTTGCTCTAACATCCATGATATTAGCCTCATTGGACTCATTGGATTTTTCTGATAAATTTTCATATATAAATTATTTCAATATGAGTTACAGATTAATTTCTACGATTTTCTCTTCAGAGGTGTAACCCGAAGATAAGCCTTCTCGTCAACTTCATAGGTCACAACCTTATGATGGCAATTTTGAACTTTTCACGAATAATACGAACGTTCTCCTCTGCATCCTGGATCATATCCAGGCCAAAGAGTTGCCTCTCTCTGGTTTCTGAGGTGTTCGACACCTTCGTCCATAGAGAGCTTCAAAAGGGGTTTTGCCCAAGCTTGAATGATAACTATTGTTATAAGCAAATTCGGCGAATGGAATGCATTTCTTCCAAATTCATACCGAAGGATATAACACAAGCTCTGAGCATATCTTCAAGAATTTGATTGACTCGCTCACCTTGACTACTTGACTGCGGATGGAAAGCAGTGCTAAAGGATAGATGAGTCCCCATAGCATTTTGGAAGCTTTCCCAGAACCGGGAAGTAAAGATACTTCCACGGTCTGAGTTAGTCTCCAAAGGAACACCATGAAGAGAAACTATTCGAGAAACATATAACTCCGCTAGCTAGCTAGCAGTTATACTCTCCCGAACAGGAAGAAAATAAGCCACTTTGGAAAGACAGTCTATGACCACAAAGATAGCATTTTTCCCTCTCTTGGTCCTAGGAAATCCGGTGATGAAAATCATAGCAACCTTATCCCATTTCCATTAAGGAATAGCTAAGGGTTGAAGGGTGCCAGTAGGCCTTTGATGTTCTGCCTTAACGCGACGAGAAACGTCGCAGATAGCAACGAACTGAGCAATTTCTCTCTTCATCCTAGTCCACCAGAACCTCTGGCGTAGGTCCTGATACATCTTGGTACTACCAGGATGAATATTGAGAGGAGAATCAAGAGTATCCTTAAGGATCAATTGCCGTAGATGTTGCTTCTTCGGGACCGCCAAGCGGTTCTCAAAGAATACAACACCCTGATCATCGTTCGAGAAGCATCTAACATTACTCTTCCTAATGTTTTTCTTGTTCCGAGATATCCCAACATCATGCTTCTGGGCTTCTATGATTTGATCCGTAAGAGTAGGTTTCGCCACCAGGTTGGAAAGGAATCCTTGAGGAACAATCTAAAGGTTCAACTTCCGAAATTCCTCATAGATAAGTGGTTGACTTTGTTGTAACATCAGGTTGTCACAATAAGACTTACGACTTAGTGCATCAGCCGTGACATTGGCTTTCCCCGGGGTGTAAGTTATCCCTAAGTCATAATCTGTAATGAACTCAACCCATTGTCTTTGCATGAGAATCAAATCCGGCTGGGTGAAGATATATTTCAGACTTTGATGATCAGTGTAAATTTCGCAACGATTACCTAAACGGTAATGTTGCCAGGTTTTTAGTGCATGGACTACAGCTGCACGCTCAAGATCATGTGTTGGATAATTATCCTCATGTGGACGCAGCTGTCGAGATGCGTATGCAATCACATGACGATCTTGCATGAGTATGCAACCTAATCCTTGTCGCGCGGCGTCGCAATAGATAACAAAGTCCTTTGAGAAGTCTGGTGGCACCATAACGGGTGCAGAGGTCAGGCATCTTTTTAGTTCCTGGAAGCTGTGCTCACATTGTGGAGTCCACTCGAACTTCTTAGCTTTCTTGTGGAGTTCAGTCAGAGGCTTCGCAACCTTGCAGAAGTTCTCAACAAAGCGGCGACAATAGCTCGCTAGGCCAAGGAAACTCCGAACTTGCTTAACCAATTCAGGTTGAGTCCAATCAAGGACGGCCTGAACTCTCTCGGGATTGACAACAATACTTTTACCAGAGATCACGTGGCCTAGATAGGTGACTTCTGGTAACCAAAATTCATACTTGGAGAATTTGGCATACAAATGATGCTCTCGAAGTTTCATTAATACCAGCCTTAAATGCTCGACATGTTCCTGTTCGTCCTTCGAGTAGATGAGTATATCGTCAAGGTAAACCACGACGAATTTATCCAAATACGCCATGAAGATCGAATTCATCAAGCGAGAGAAAGTGGCTGGGGCATAGGTTAAGCCGAAGGACATGGCGGTGTACTCGTATTAGCCATAACGACTAACCAAAGCCATTTTTGGAATGTCCCCATTTCTAATTTTGATTTGATCATATCCCAACCTCAAATCCATCTTGGAAAAGACAGAGGATCCAAAGAGTTGATCATACAAATTGTTGATCCTGGGGAGGGGATACTTGTTCTTTATGGTGACCAGATTCACTGGCCAATTATCCACAACCATCCGATCCGATCCATCCTTCTTCTTGACGAAGAGGACGGGGCAAGCCCAAGGAGAAGAACTAGGATGGATGAAACCTTTCTTCAAAGCCTCATCGAGTTGTTTCTTAAGTTCAGCTAGTTCTAAGGGTGCCATCTTATAGGGTCTTCTCGCTATTGGGACAGTCCCTGGAATGAGCTCTATCCCAAACTCTACATCTTTGACAGGAGGAATTCCTGCCAGTTCTTCTGGAAAGACATCCGGAAAGTCACGGACCACCGGGATATCCTCTAATTCTGGAAGAGGGATAGCATTGAGAGAATAGAGTTGGCGTTTGATAGCTCGAGTGGAGACATTAACTATCTCACATGTCGTGGTTTTGTCACGGCAGATGTCCGGTGAAAGGACTTGGATTCGAGGCCATCGCTAAGGTGATGGACTCAAAGGGGTTGATCGGGACAAAGGAGACGGGTTTACCCAGGTTCGGCCCCTCAAGTAGAGGTAAAACCTACATCCTTCTTGTGTTTGTATTGCTTGGTGTATCGATTACAAGGGAGCAGATTGCTTGTCCTAGTTCTCGATAGTTGATCTCTCTCCCTAAGTCGCCCCGGTTCTCGCCTTTATATAAGAAGTCAAGACCATGGGTCATACAAGTCGTAACCGATTCTCACAACATGTTTGAGTCTATCTCTACATAGTCTTGCCTTCCTGAGCAAGCTGTCTTCGGGCGGCTCTCCCGCCTGGGTCTTCATGTCTTCTCCGTCCGGGCCACGTCTTGGCCCATCTTGGCAAGCCGCCCAACGTCTTGGGCTTGAGTCTTCAAAGTCCATACTTGGGCTGGTGTATGAGCCTCCAGGTGTGACTCGGAGCCTCCGGGGTGGGTCTCACCGCGGGGTTATATCCCCAACATTAGGCCCCAGGTTGATTTGAGCTTGCTCATTTCAGCCTCCTTCTTAACCGGCGGCGAGTCTCACTGATGCCATCTGAAAGTAAGACGAAATGACGCGCCGTGACGTCATAACAAATATGTCAGAAAGATCCTCCAACGACCACAATGAATCTTTCCCTTATTAAATGGACGGCCTGAAAATCGAGGCGTCCGCCTCGGTCAATCAATATTTGTCACCTAGATTTTCGTGCCCGTTTCCACCTTTGCCTATTAAATAGGACCGCGAAGGGTGGCGTTTGTTTCCTCCCCACTCGCTCTTCTTCTTCTTCCTTCCGCTGCCGCCGCTCTAGCGCACCTCGCTTCGGTGACATCTTCACGCCGTCGTCATTCAGGCCGCTGCATCAACATGTTCATTCCAAAGCTCTGCCCGCGTCTGCTGCGCCATCTCCAGCAAGTTTTTCCTCCCCTAGATCCGTAGTTTTCGGTAGGGTTTTCATGGATTTCCTCCGTCGCTTAGAACACGAGCTTCTCCTAGTGCCAGCTATACATAGTCCATAAAACTCGATGATATCTTTTTCTCCATTGCGGTAGACCATAGGAAACTGATAGCAACACCGCACATATCTATAATTGCTCCGCTTGCTGTCTTCAGACTTTCGCCGGTCCGACGGTTCGTTGCCAGGTTTAAAATAAAACCACTTTTCTTTGTTTTGTAGATCCGCAACCACATAGATATGTTGTGAAACATGTTTTCCACACTTAGCCAAATTTTACTTCGTCTTCTTATAAACTTGACCCGCCATGAAATTATGGCTCTCGCCAACCAGCTCTTGGCGGCTTAAATTTATAAAAAAAAAGGCTTTAAACCGCCCTTAGTCATCTGCCATCCCCTGACTCACTGTGCATTGTTACCTTGCGCAGTTTTGAACCACCGCCATGTCACGTGCATCCAACTCGTGCAACTGGGTCGGCTCTGCTGTTACGGAAGAGTATTTGACAGACTTTGTAAACGTGGGAACCTTCCATTAAAAAGTGTTATTCATCGGCGGGTTCTGGGCAATGAATTGAAGCCCCGTCCTCAGGAGGGTGAGGTGGTCGTATTTACAGATCACCTCTCGCGCGGGTTTAGCCCACCCGGCTCAAAATTCTTCCGGGATGTCCTTCACCTTTTCAAACTGCACCCTCAAGACCTTGCCCCCAACTCTATTTCCAACGTATGCAACTTCCAAATACTCAGTGAGGTCTATTTGCAAGAAGAGCCGTCCGTGGATTTATTCCGTGAGTTCTTTTATGCAAATCGATAGATAGATGTGCCGGCTGGCCCAAGCTTAGAGCTTGGTGGTATTTGCATTCAGAGGCGGCGGGACATAACCTTCCCGGCTCTTCAATTGCCAAGCCACCCTAAAGATTGGAGCAAAAGTTGGTTTTACTGCAAAGATACCTCTCCTGAAGGAGAGCATCCCCTGCCAGGTTATCATCCATCCCGGCTCAAAACAACATCTGAGCTCCCTGGCTGGCTGTCAGATTCTAAGCCTGCAAAGTATGCTCCGGCTCACGTGAAGATCAAAGATCTTATGGCCAATGGACTGAAAGGCCTGGACTTAACTTTTTGTTGGATTTCTTGGAGGGTCATGCCTCTGAGCTACCAGATCCGTCTCATGCATGAATACACGAGCCAACCTGACGACCCCCTCTACTTTAACTTGGCAACATTATCGGAGGATAACATCATGGCTGCCATCAAGAGCCTCGTTCATGAGTCTTCAGAAGGTTACAGTGTCATCGGGTTAGCACCTTTCTGTGCCACGAACCCGGCTCCAAAGGTAAGGGAAGCTCTTAGTATTCTCTTCTCTATATTAGCTATATTTTGGCAATCTGTTCACCTTTTGTCGGCTTATACTTTCAGGCCAATTCTGAATTTTGGAAGAAAAAATACGTTCCTCCTCTGAAGAAGTCAAAGAAGAAAACCACGGGCCGGAGGAAGAAGACCACTCCTCAAGAAGAGCTGAAAGAACAGCCGAAATCAGATAACTTAGAGGTATAATTTAACTGTCTTTGCTGCCTCTTTATTCACCTTATTGACAATAATTATTCACAGGACGAGACGGAAACCAGCCACGCCAACGCTCCGGAGGTAACTTATGTTTCGTCCGACTCGGACTATTTTGTACCCCAGAAGATACAGCGAGTCTTTCTAAAAGTCTCACTTTCTCATCCTCTTGCTTGCTTAGACCCCCAATTTCTTTTGAAAACGCAACAGCAAACCTCCCAGCGCCAAACTCGGAGCGCCGGCTCTACCGTTCTCATGGCCAGGTTATCTAACTCTCCGGCTCAGAAGAAGCGTCCGACTGAGGTATCTATTCCCTCTATGCTTTATTTTACCAATCTTTCCTTTGTAATTCAAAATTGCCTTATATTGCTTGAACTGTTTTTTAGGGATCACCTCCTTCGTCTAGCAACTCTACGGAAACTGCTCTGCCGTCTCCAAAGATTAACCCGTTGTATGTGTTTTTTCAGGCATTACATCCGAGTCTTTGGTGGTTTTGAACTTTGGGCTCTAACCTTTGTGCTCTTCAAGGCTCAAGCCAAGCAAAGGAAAATCAACAAGTCCTCCCTTGGCCCTAATGCTCAAGAACCGGAACCTGCCAAGCCGGATGCTCCCATGCCGGATGTTGATCCCTCGGCGGCTTCTAAAGAGGCACCTGAAGAGGCTTGTCCTTCTACAGAGCCAGCGGCCGATGATATAATTCCTGAGAGTCCTTCGAAGGACCGTTCCAAGCCCCCAAGCCCTGCAAACGTTGTTGATGGAACAACTACTCCGGATGTCTTTATTACTAGCGCCGGCTTCCACTCTCCTCAACCTCATGTGCTAAAAAAGCACAGTGAGACGACTAAAACGTCCAAGAAGCTGGAGTTTGAGCTCCCTGTGCTAGAGAAGCTGACAACTGATGAACTTCATGTTGGTTATCTGAACCGCCTATCTACAAGCCAGGACCTGGAGCTCAAGCTTGTCAACTTGATGAAGAAGAAATACGAGGTATTCTCACTCTCCTTCTACCCTTATGTAGCCCCCAAGAGCCGGGTTAATATTAGCTGATGATAATCCGGGTCTTCAAAACATGCTAGAAGGAGTAATGCTTAGCCTGTAGCCTCAACTTAGTTAGAAGTAATCGCAAATCATCGTTCATAGCCCCCAAGGGCCGGCTCAAAGTTGATAACATTGAGCCGGATCTTTATTGAAGGTAGCTAACAGAGCCAATTGTAGCCCCCAAGGGCCGGCTCATCTTGATAACATTGAGCCGAAACTTTATTGAAGGTAGCTAATAGAGCCAATTGTAGCTCCCAAGGGCTGGCTCAATCTTGGTAAAGTTGACTCGGAGCTTTCATTGTAAACAACTTGAAAAGCCACCATGTAGCCCCCAAGTTTCAGGTTAAATTGATAAAGATGATCCGGAACTGCATTATAATCTTGGAGATCAAATAGACATTATCCCCCAAGTGTCAAACATATTGCTTGCAATCTGCTTGAGACTTGCTTAACCTTCATTATCTGAAAAATTCCCTCGTGATGACTCAATTCGTATTTTGATATGTCACACGAAGCTTTAAACGAAGCCGGGTTAGAAGTGGTCGGCTTAAGGAATAATCTAGCCACGCAGCAAGCCACCCGAAGCAAGGCTGATGAAAAGTACTGGCTCCTTGCCGAGGACCTGACCAAGATTAAAGCCGACTTTGCCACTTTTAAAGAGTCTGCTAAAACTAAACAAGCCGCCCTGACTCAATGAGCGAATGATGCTGACCAGCGGCTGGTGATTGTGTCAGATGAGCTGCACTCTTTGAAGCGCCATATCAGAAAGATGTCAGCTGCCATATTTTGTAAGTATTTAACAACTTAACCCAAATTTTGCACGGGTACTTGTACTGGCGACTTATGACGAAGAGTCCGTCTTATGCAGGTCCAAAGAGCCGCTAACTCGCTTCCGACAGCTTGCTTCCCCTGAAGGCTATTTATACTCTGACGGAACAACTTTATTTTGGAGTTGTCTGCACGATCAAGGTTGTGCTCTATAAGGATTCCACCCCTTCAACTATGAAAGGGGTCATAGAACTATTTTCCACCCTGCCAAAACAGATTGTAGAGCTTAAAAAATCAGCCGCTCGCCAGGGAGCTATTGCAGCCATAAGCCGGGCATTGGCGTTTTCTCCTGAGTTAACCCCTGAAGACATGATGGATGGTTTTCCATCCAAAAAGGATGACGGCTCAGACTTCACTGATGCTGACTATGCCAATTGTGTGAAGGCTTCCAAGGTTCTCGCCTCCGTGTTAGTAGAAGAGGTGAACTTATCAACTTATCAAGCGGCTTATGATGCTGATCAGACGAGAATTCGCGGCCCCCTCTTTGAAGCCAAGGATTTGACACCCGCCCGCAGTAAGCATATTTTTTGCTTCTGAACTTGACCCGTCCCCCCTCTTTGAAGAGGGAAAATTTGCATATTTAACCCACTGCAACTGGGACTTGGACAATCTTTAGATCAAGGAGGTCGAAGACCGGAGCAGGGTGACCTGCCAGCCAGCTAATGGAGTTGTGAACGCCGCTGATAAGTCATCTCTTGTGACCCACCATGAGCGGTGTAAAATACTTTGAAATATTTTTGGGCTCTACAAATATCATATGCAATAGGCTCGTAGTAACTTTGCCTTTGTCTGAACTATGCCATCGTGCACATGTTAAGTAGTCTGTCTTAATACATAACATCTTCCTTGCACTTCACATTGGATGCTTTGCCGACTCTTGCTGGTTTAATCGACCTGCAAGAATAGATGTATCTTCACATTGTTAGGAGGGCGGCTTAAAATAGCATAACCCAAAGATGTTGTATCTTCCTAACACGTTTTTCAAAAATAGCTCATGTGCCGGTTCTACTAGGCTGACTCGCCACTTAAAGTTCCTTAACAGTACAGGGTCTCTGTGGAGATTGGCCGTTAGGTTTTTGGACTGGCTCAGGGGCTCTAAGCGAGATTAACTGAAAGGAAGTGTGATGTCCCAGAAGAGACACGACAGGGCATGTGTACCCTAATAGCCCAAAAACTACATCTCACGTGACATAAATCCATCGATTTAACCTTAAACAGTACATGGTCCTCAAGGATTAACTGTCTAAGAGTACGAGCAATCCACATAGCAGAGAGTCGGTAGTAGGTGGGAGAGTTTATCCTACCTTTCCGTAAGCCGGCCCTCATGTGACAAGATCCGCCATTTTAGCCTTGACCAGTACAGGGTCTCTATGGCGATTGGCCGTCAATTGCTTTGAACCGGCTCAAGGTCTCTAGGAGAGATTAACTAGTAAGAGTTCGACAGAGTAGCATCAGCTTATAGGCAGGTTTAACCCTGTTTGGCTTAAGAGCCGATCAAGAGGGTGTGTAAGCTACACCCGGTGGGTGGGAAGCCCCTAAGTGACCTTTGTTGACGAAATCAACTATTTGGCTTAAGAGCCAACTGATAGGGTGTGATAAGCTACACGCGGAGGGTGGGAAGCCCCCTGGACGATCATGTTGATGGAGTCAACTTTTTGGCTTGAGAGCCGACCGATAGGGTTTGATAAGATACACCCGGGGGATGGGAAGCCCCCTAGACGATCATGTGTTTGCACGGATTGAGATATACGAAACGGCAGAGGCCCCGGCTTGCAGGGATGCCAACTTTTATTCATATATGAATATGATATGTACAATGATAGTGTACAATGCCGAGTCTCAACAACTTAGGTATAGTAAGGCCGCAGATGCGCTATGTTCCACGGTCGGCGGGTCTCCTGCCCCGAGGTATCTGAATCGTCTCGGATGTCACTGAGGTAATATGACCCGTTGTTGAGATTTCTGCTGACCACGAAAGGTCCTTCCCATGGAGGAGACAACTTATGCATATTTGTTTGGTGTTGGATCAGCCGCAACACTAAGTCGCCTTCTTGAAACATCCGGGTCTTGACTCTGTGGCTATGATAGCGGCGCAGGTCTTGCTGATAAATCACTGAACGAGCCGTCACTAGATCACATTCCTCCTCCAAGGCATCCAACGCATCTTGACGCACCGTCTCATTGTCCGTCTCAACATAAGCCACCACTCGTGGCGAGTCATGACGGATGTCACTTGGTAATACGGCCTCTGCACCGTAAACCATGAAGAAAGGTGTATAACCCGTTGATCTATTCAGGGTAGTCCTGATGCTCCATAAGACGGACGATACTTCTTAGGAACCATGAAGAAAGGTGTATAACCCGTTGATCTATTTAGGGTAGTCCTCCCCCAACAACCCGGCGTTTGCAATAAAGGAACCATAAGCCGGGGCTTGATACTTCTTAGGATTTCTTGGTTAGCATACTCTGCCTGACCGTTGGACCATGGATGAGCAACCGCAGAAACATCAAGCCGGATGTGCTCCATGTCGCAGAATGTTTTCATAGCCCCCTTGGACAGGTTCGTGCCATTGTCCGTGATGATACTGTGAGGGTAACCAAAACCGTAGATCAGTTTTTAATAAACTGAACCGCCGTAGCCGCGTCACACTTCCTGACCAGCTCAGCCTCTATCCATTTGGTAAACTTGTCAACCGCCACCAAGAGGTGTGTCTTTTTGTCCTTGGATCTCTTGAAAGGCCCGACCATATTGAGCCCCCAGACTGCAAACGGCCAAGTGATTGGAATCATGCACAATTCTTGAGTCGGAACATGAGCACGTCGGCCAAAATTTGACAACCGTCGCACTTGCGGACCAGATCCTATGCATCCTTGTGAGCCGTCAACCAGAAGAAACCATGCCTAAAAGCCTTGGCCACCAGAGATTTTTAGTCGGCGTGATGTCCACAATCACCCGCATGAATTTCATTCAAAATTACCTTACCCTCCACCGGTGAAACACAACGCTGAAACACACCGGTGACGCTGCACTTATGTAACTCGCCATTGACTATCGTCATGGACTTAGACTGTCTAGTGATTTGTCTGGCCAAATTTTCATCATCAGATAACTCGCCCCGATTCAAGTATGCCAAGTAAGGTACAGTCCAATCCGGAATAGCACGCAGAGCCGCCACCAGCTGTCCCTCCGGGTCAGGAATGGCTAAATCTTCCTCTAAAGGAAACTTAACTGACGGGTGATGTAAGACATCCAAAAAGACGTTAGGCGGCATCGGCTTTCGTTGAGATCCTAATCTTGATAGGGCATCAGCCGCCTCATTCCGGCGACGATCAATATGATCCACCTAATAACCCTTGAAGTGACCAGCAATGACATCCACCGCCTGACGATGAGCCGCCATCCGCGGATCCTTGGAATCCCAAGTGCGTGAAACTTGCTGAGCCACGAGATCTGAGTCGCCGAAGCACCTTACCCGGCTTAAGTTCATCTCCTTAGCCACCTTGAGGCCATGAAGCAGGGCTTCGCACTCAGCTGCATTATTAGTGCAAGGGAACATTAGTTGGAGCACATAACAGAACTTGTCACCTTTGGGGGAGGTTAAGACAACTCTTGCCCCTGATCCTTCCAGTTGCCTAGACTCATCAAAGTGTATTGTCCAGTATGTGTTATCCGGATTTTCATCGGGCGCCTGACACTCTGTCCAGTCGTTTATGAAATCCACAAGGGCTTGAGACTTGACAGCCGTACGAGGTACGTATTTCAGATTGAGAGGTCCCAGCTCCAATGCCCACTTAGCAATCCTGTCAGTAGCTTCTCTATTTTGAATTATATCTCCCAATGGGGCAGAGCTGACCACGGTGATCTGGTGCCCTAAGAGTAGTGCTTTAGCTTGCGGTTGGCCATGAACACCCCATATACTAGTTTCTGCCAGTGTGGATACCTCTGCTTAGACTCCGTCAGGACCTCACTGATATAATAACCGGCCTCTGGACCGGCTATTCTTTCCCTGCCTCCTTGCGCTCGATCACGATTGCAGCACTGACAACCCTATTGTTAGTCGCCACGTACAAGAGCAAGGGTTCTTTCTCAGCCGGAGCGGCTAAGACCGGCGGCTCAGTGAGCTGCTTCTTGAGCGCCTCAAACACTTCACCCGCCGCCGTACCCCAAACTAAATTTTCTGTCTTTTTCATCATTTGATATAAAGGGATGGCTTTCTCACCAAGGCGGCTTATAAACCGGCTCAACGCGGCGATCCGCCCTGCCAGGCGTTGAACATCATTGATGCATGCCGGCTCAGCCAAAGAGGTGATAGCCTTGGTCTTATCCGGGTTAGCTTCAATGCCCCGCTCAGAGACCAGAAATCCCAAGAGCTTGCCAGCCGGAACACCAAAGACACACTTTGCCGGGTTAAGCATCATCTTATAGACCCGCAGATTGTCAAAGGTTTCCTTCAAGTCGTCAAGCAGAGTCTCCTTCTTCCTTGGCTTGATCACAATGTCATCCACATAGGCATGAACTTTGCGCCCAATTTGGTTGTGAAGACAATTCTGCACACAGCGCTGATAAGTCGCCTGGGCACTCTTGAGCCCAAAAGGCATAGACACATAGCAGCAGGCCCCAAATGGTGTGATGAAAGTTGTCTTCTCTTAGTCCTTAACCGCCATCTTGATCTGATGATATCCCGAATAAGCATCCAGGAAGCATAAACTTACACAACCCGTCGTAGCATCAATGATTTGATCAATACGAGGGAGAGCAAAAGGATCAGCCGGGCAAGCCTTGTTAAGATTCGTATAGTCCACACACATATGCCACGTACCGTTCCTCTTGAGCACAAGCACTGGGTTAGCAAGCCACTCCGGGTCAAAGACCTCGACGATGAAACCCGCCGCCAAGAGCCAGGCGACCTCTTCCCCGATGGCCTTGCGTCTCTCCTCGTTGAACCGCCGTAGAAATTGCTTGACAGGTTTAAACTTAGGATCCACATTAAGGTTGTGCTCAGCAAACTCTCTCGGTACACCCGGCATGTTAGAGGGCTTCCATGCGAAGATGTCGTGATTCTCACGCATGAATTCGATGAGCGCACTTTCCTATTTGGGATCCATATTGGCCCTAATAGTGAACTGTTTAGACGAGTCGCCCGGAGTGAAATCCATCGCCTTCGTACCACCCGCTGAAAATTTCAGGGGCGGCTCAACCTCTGTGGTAGGCTTCTTGAGTGGAGTCATGTCCTCTGGGTCAAAATTTTCCTTATAAGATTTAAGCTCTGCCTCAGCACAACTTGATTCCGCATAAGCCGCGTCTCCTTCCTCGCACTCAATGGCCGTTATCCGATCACCATGAAAAGTAATTGTCCCCTTTAACCCAGGCATCATTAGCTGTAAATAGACATAGCAGGGCCTAGCCATGAACTTGGTGTAAGCCGGTCGCCCAAACAAGGCATGATTGGGGCTCTTGATTTTGACTACTTCAAACCACAAGGACTGTACCCTGTAGTTGTATTCATCACCAAAGGCAACTTCCAAGGAGATCTTACCCACGGGGTAAGCTGACTTGCCAGGCACCACACCATGAAAGACTGTCGAGGAGGGCTTCAGGTCTTTATCAAGCAGCTTCATCCGCGGAAAGGTGTCATAGTACAGGATATTGATGCTACTACCACCATCCATAAGTACCTTATTCAACATATATCCTCTCACTTGGGGGCGACCACAAGGGCTAGCCGCCCCGGGTCATCAACATGCGGCAGGTGATCCTCCCGGCTCCACGTGATTTCATACTCAGACCACTTAGAGAATCTTGGAAGAGCCGGCGCGACCACATTAACCGCCCATTTGCGCACCTTCCGAGCCCGCTTGTCAAGGCTAGTTCTAAAAACATGATACTAGCCCAAACTGAGCTGCTTTGGATTACTCTGATACCCAGACTGATTATTCTGTTGCTGATGATGGCCACGAGAGTGCTGATGATATCCTCCTTGATTACCCTAGCCATGATGACCGGAACCTGAGCCGCCAGACCCAAACCCGGCTCCTGACCTGTCTGGTCCTGAGAGGCCGGGCGGGCCACCACCATCGTTTTTATGTTGTCGCATGTTGTGGTCCTTAAACTTCTACATGATGTGGCAATTGCCCCACGTGTGACCCGCCGGTCTGTCGGGCCGGCTGTGCTCCGGGCAAGGTTTGTTGAGCATCTCCTCTAAGGTTGAAGGGAGTTTTACCCTTGTTAAAAGGTGGTCTGAACTTCCCATTGCCCTTAGGCCGATTGTGGCCGGTGTTGGCATTGGCCACCAATTCTGACCCGCCATCTGGGTTCTTCCTCTTGCTTTGGTTACCGTTGCCTGCCGCACCCTTGCCATAGTTATCTTTTTACCCTAACCAGTTTTCTCCTCATCAGAGCCCGGATCCTTCGTGTTATCAGAGTCGACATACTTTGTTAGAGCCTCCGTGAGTTCTCCCATGTCCTGACACCTACGCTTGAGCAGGCCGAGCTTCTGCTTCAGAGGGACAAAGTGACAGTTCTTCTCTAGGATCAGCACCGCTTGAGCCGTCATGATCTGTTCAGACGAGTGGATGATAGTCGACACCCGCTGGACCCAATAATGAGCCGACTCATTCTCCTGTTGAATAGAGTGATCCAGATCTACAATCATCATAGGCTGTTTGCAAGTCCCTTGAAATTTTTTGATGAACCTTGCTTTCAGCTCAACCCATGAGTTGATGGTATTGGTTGGCAAACCCTTCAACCACGTGCGAGCCGGCCCTTCAAGCATCATGATGAAATACTGGCACACACCGCGTCATTGACATCCAACATCTTCATAGCTAGCTCATAGCTTTCGATCCAGGCCTCCGGAGGTAAGTCGGCAGTGTAATTCATGACCTTGCGAGGTCCTTTGAAATCCTTTGGCAACCGCTTGTTCCGCAGAGGCTCTACCAAACACGGTACTCCCACTGCCCTGGTGGTCACCCCCACTCCCACTGAGACGGAGGGCGTAGGCTCCTGGTGAACCGCCGCTGCCAAAGCCGTCACCTCTCGCTGGTTTCTTGCCCGGTCTACGAGCGCTTGTGCATCTAGAGCTGCCTGATCATCCCCAGAGGTCCCCGGTGCCGATCGCTGCTAAAAACCACCGACGACTCATAGCGCCGGCTAAAGCTACAACTGGGGAGGGGGTTGAGTGAACGCGGCTCCGGCTGTAAGCATATTTCTCCTGCTGGGCCATCGCCGTCTGAAGATACCCAATGGCGTTCCGCACCTTTTCTGCAAAGGGTGCCTCGTCCGGAATAGGGATTGTTTCAAGCTGGGTTGCTGAAGCCACCATGTTCTCTGCCGGGTTTGAGTAGTGACCCGCCGGTGTCGGAAAAGCCGCTGGTGAGGCCTGGTTTCGTCGGGGCGGGTTAAGCTGTTGTCGAGCCGCCGGCCGACTCCCAGGTGCGTCCGCTATCCGTCCCGTTCCTAGCAAGTTAAAAAGATTCCTAGCCTCGTACTGTTCTGGTAAGCGGGATTGATGCCTCATCCGCTGCATCGTAGCTGCCGACTGCTGCTGTATCTCAAGGCGGAAAGCATCTGTCCTAAGACGATCTGCCTCCGCATCCATCTAAGCTTTTAACTCAGCAATGCTCTGCTGCACCTCCACCATCCGGTCCTTAAGTCTTGTGATCTCCAAGTTCTGGGAGGCTTGATTATCTGGTGTGACTTCGGTGGTCATAAGGGTCGCGAGCTTGTTCATCAGATCCAGAAGAACTTGAGCCGTGGCGGTGGGTCAGCCCCCGTGTCTGCTGCTCCGGCGGCTGTGCTGCTCATGCCTGGTGCTGACCCCGCCAGGAACACGGGCGCATGAACCGGCGACCAGTGATCGTCCGGCTCATAGCGCTCCGACTCAGGGTAAGGCTCGTCATAGCCCTTAAGCCCGCCGTTGTCAAGCTGGTAGATTGACTCTGCTTCTCTGCTCGAAGATCCGTCCCCTGAATAGACAAGAGTCTCCTGCGACATAGAAGCCTCAAGATCCATACCTAGAGTAAAGCCCACAAAGACGTGCTTCCGGCCCGGGTTAACACGGGCGGGTCGCACATATTGGGTGGGTTGTGCGCGCCGAGCCGGCTCGATGATGTTGGTCCTGACATCCGGCTCGGGTATAGATCCGTCAACTTTGCCGATGAAGACGAGGATTCCGTCGAAGGGGACCCGAAATCCATATTCGACAGACTTGGCCTCAGGACCCCAGCCGGCGTCGTCGATGTAGAGCCGGCCGTGGAGATTCTTTCTCATCCTTCCGACCACGTATCCTTCGAACCCTGGGAGAGAGCCCTTTGATAACCCCACACCACCGAGCGCGAGCCCCAAGGTGGGCGCCAACAGTCGTGGTTTTGTCACGGCAGATGTCCGGGTGAACGGACTTGGATTCGAGGCCATCGCTAAGGTGATGGACTCAAAGGGGTTGATCAGGACGAAGGAGACGGGTTTACCCAGGTTCGGCCCCTCAAGTAGTGGTAACAGCCTACGTCCTGCTTGTGTTTGTATTGCTTGGTGTATTGATTACAAGGGAGCAGATTTCTTGACCTAGTTCTCAATAGTTGATCTCTCTCCCTAAGTCGCCTCGGCTCTCGCCTTTATATAACAGGTCAAGACCACGGGTCATACAATTCATAATTGACTCTCACAACGTTTCCGAGTCTATCTCTACATAGTCTTGCCTTCCTGAGCAAGCTGTCTCGAAACGGCTCTCCCGCTCGGGTCTTCATGTATTTTCCGTCCGAGCCACGTCTTGGCCCATCTTGGCAAGCTGCCCAACGACTTGGGCTTGAGTCTTCAAAGCCCATCCTTGGGCTGGTGTATGAGCCGCCAGGTGTGACCCGGAGCCTCCGGGGTGGGTCTCACCGAAGGGTTATATCCCCAACATCACCCGCTGGATGTGTAAGATGAACATTCCTAGTATGAGTATCAATCTTAGCATAGTGGGCTTTCATCCAATCCCTGCCTAAGATGATATTGATGTCTGAAGACTTCAGGGCTATCAAAGATGCTAGGAAGACTAGCCTATCCACAAGAATCTCATTGTCATGGATCACTCTAGAAGTTTGCCATTTTGAACCAGGAGTCTAAACTACTAAAGGAGTAGGAATATCACAAAAAGATATGTTATGCAACTATGCATAACTTTCTGACATGAAAGAATGAGATGCTCCAGTATCAAACAGAACTGATGTTGGATGGCTATTGACAAGGAGCGTACCTAGGACAACATCAGGATCCTTAAGGGCTTCTTCAGCAGAAACATAATTCGCTCATCCACGAGCAAGAGCTGGCTTCACATAGAAGGCTTTTCCCAGCTTCCCACGTCCAGCCGGCTTGGCATTGTTTTGGGGACACTCACGGGAATACTGTCCTGGTTCTCCACATTTGTAGCATACAATGGTGGCACGGGGAGCCACATTGACAGGGGGACCTCCAAATGTCCTAGCTCGAGGGTTGGGCTGAGCTGGGCAAGGCGCCTGGAAGGATGGCCTCGCGGTGTACCTTGGTGGTAGAGCTGTGTTGGGCACCCACACCCGACGTTTGTTGGGGCCTGAGCCAGATGCGGGATTGAAGTCACGGGTGTGCTTCTTAGTTGCCTCATAGTCAGTCTGTCCCGTTTCGGCGTTGATAGCCTTGTTGACGAGGGCCTGGAAGGTAGTGCACTCCTGCAAACGTAGGTCTCGATGGAGCTCAGGATTAAGTCCCTTACGGAACCTAGCCTACTTCTTGGCATCGGTCGACACTTCCTCCGGAGCATAAAGAGGAAGATTGCCGAACTAACGGCTATAGGCATCCACTGTCAGTCTGCCCTGGGTAAATACACAAAATTCCTCTCTCGCGCGATCCATCAGCCCTTTCGAGATGTGATGGGTACGGAATGCCTCACTAAAATCTGCCCAAGTTGCTACGGGGCCTGCAGTACGCATGGCTTTATAATTTTCCCACCACAGATTGGCGGGTCCTTCCAGAAAGTATGCAGCAAAAGTCACCTTGTTGGCCTTAGATACACTGGCAGCTCGGATTTTGTGGGAGATGCTAGTCAGCCAGTCATCAGCATAGAGCGGGTCGACGAAATGATGAAACTTAGGTGGGCACAACTTGACGAAGTCATCGAGGGACACACCATCATTACGCTCATTGCGTGGAGGATGCACTGTATTCTGCTCAATACATTCCAACAACCTGTTGGTCTCCCTTTTATTCTGCACTGCTTCGAGCATCACTTCTGCTAAGGAGGGTGCCTGCGGCAGGTTCTGTTGTCTTGGTTGGCTTCCCTCGCCCTGCTCGAAGGCAGGCACGGGGTTATTCCTAGTTGACACCATTCTGGGAAAACAAACCCACATCTTAGACAAGGAAGACAACAACTCTAAGACATGAGATTTGGAATGTACTGAACAACATGGCATGCATGTGTAAACACCGGATCAACATGGTGATAAACAAACTGCCATATGAACACCATGATACATACACATCATGACACAGTTCAGTGCAAGCCCAAGCTGAAGTACAAGCTACTGAAAGATGATACAACTCATCGGAGGCATTACAAGCTTCCTATACATTATCTATCTACACCTCCGGAACTCAACTCACACCTCTGTCATATCCCACAAGACATGCAGGACTGTGGCAATACGACTAGTACAATACCAGCACTAACATACACGTACTCAAGCATCACCATAGAACACCTCATATAGGTTACCCCCGTGACCCGAGAGCTGAACCTGAGGATCTAGAAACACCCTAGCCTACGATCCCTGGAAACCGTAAGGACACGGATGTGTACTCGGTCCCCTGGTTGGTGGCAACAATGGTCCTCGAAGAGGAGTGATGCCTCCAACATCGCGTCAGTCTACGCAAGCTGGCAGATGAGTCCACGATTGGCTCAGCATCTCCAAATCTCCATAGCCTGTCTGCATGATAGGTGCTAGCTGCGTAAGGGCTGTCCAAAGACATGCACGGGTAGCATATAGCTCCATGCGAAGGGCACGTGCATCACGATCCCTGTTCTCGAACATCTGAGTGGTCACCTGAAGCCTAGGGTCCTCATGAGAATGATCATAATAGGCTACACTAAGATAACCGTCCTCTCCTCCTAGAGTAGTAGGAACATAGCAGAACTCGGTGTTCTGAAGTATTCCATGGTGAGATCTCATAATAGTCAACATGGTATAGGCGGCCTCTTGAACTGCCATGTCTATGGTGACACCTAATCCATATGACCAATGCAGCGACTCTGCAGCTCTGGGATATGATGGATATATCCTAACAGTACACAGGTACTGGCCCTGGTTGAAGTCTCGATACTGCTCCTCCAATGTATACTCTGGGTACCAACAGTAACCAGTCTCAATCATAACTCTAACCAACATGGCCGTGTGACCCGGTTCATCGATGCACCTAGTCAGATGGACCACCTGACGAGAAGGACGAGGGGGCATCTAAAACAGAGAATGATGCAAAGGCCTTAGAGATCCTAGCGGAAATTGGACATCATAACGACTGTAATTGCTCAGAAAAGATTTTGAGACAACTGCAAAGATTGGATAGCATAACCACTCAACTTTCTAGACTCAAGTTTCTAATCTAACTTATTGTCACACCAAACAATAATTGAATACCGGAGTTCACTTGCGAACTAACTAGCTACTAGTCCATGGTTAGTAACTCGTCATCCTAAGAAATAGATAAGAAGCCTAGCTCTTAACCCCATAGAAAAGATGATGGTGACTCAGAATAGAATGACTCGGGATGAGGGGGCCAACTTCCTCCAAGCCAAGCACGCTTAACCTGGGAGTTCTGTTCGAATGGGCTCCCGGAAAAGAAGGAATTCCTTATTGATATGAGTAGTCTATCATCCCTAATAAGCTAGGCTATCACATACACCACCACTCAGAGGAACCACGTCCTCGTCGGGTCACAGGAACGTTCCCTCTTGGCAGAAACGTTTGTGCTTCTAGTCCGATACATGTGTCATTCCGTGTGCCACGACGGGTCACCAACTTCATGAACAACATGACCGCGCACCTGTCGGCAAACATCTGTGTAACCGTGAGGGTCGGCTCTAACACCAACGCTGTCAGGACCCCGATCCTAAGTCATAGGAATCCAGCCTGTAACACATCACATCACTTTGCGGCCTCACAGACGGTAACTCCATGGCTGCAGCCTTACCTTAGCTGGGACTGTTTGCGTCTTTTGGCTCACGTATGTGAATATGTCACTAGCATTCAAATGACGGAGAACCCGAGCCGACATGACTAGTCATAGAACCCAAGTGGCACATCCGTACGGGAACAAGCATACATAACCCAGCAATGCAGGTGTCGGTCTCAAGTGTGTGTACACGAGTCATAGCAAGCTACAAGGACTCAATTACGTCATGGGACATAAATGTCATCACTGCACGTAGACGAGTCGTAGCAGGCTACAGGGACTCCATTACACTACGAGACATTTCCCCGAAGGGACAGACACAACAACAAAGAAGGATACACGTCGGTCAATCAATGTGTCTGGAGCAGTAGCAAGCTACCAAGGCTCGGTGGAAGCACAAAGAGGCAGTTCCTCGTAGAGAGTACTACTAAAGGCACATGGCTAGGTGTCGGATCCCATACATACTGTTGCACGTCACACGTACTCATGACATGCCCGATGTGCATAGATACAACTATGGCATCACAACATAACCATACAACAATACAACTTTTATTTAAGAGGCTCAGAGGAGCCTTGCGTAATATGTTCTTATAGGTAGGGGTCACATGACCCGACACTCAAGTCATACAAGCAAGTTCATACAAACCAAGCGGAAGCATAAAGCTGTCTGGGTACAGACAGATGAAAGGGTAAAAAGGCACATGGCCTAACTATCTACAGCCCGCCACAGGGCATAAGGTCGTAGCTCGGACACCAGCTATTTTGCGTAGTCGACATCTTGGTAGAACCCACCTAATGGGTCCTGAGTCTCATCTTCAACATTTATTAAGGAAACGTGAGTACAAACGTACTCAACAAGTCTTTAAAGTAGACCTAGTCTATTTATGCTCATGTATCAACAAGGGGAGTGGTGGAGTTTATGCAGCAATGCCAGCTCTAACTCTTGGCTAACCTATACTACACATATTAATTATTTGTTCAAATTTTAGATATCACACACGAGTCAACTAACTCCACAACAATACACCATCATGGATTCACTTCCGTCATCTACGAGAGTGCCATCCACGGTACTCACACTTGTCACATTGCTTGCACTTAGTCACGTAGCTTCCACGGTAGAGAGTGCCATCTACGAGTGCCATCCCGTGGCTAACACATAGTCACATTGCTTGTAAGGCTTGTTGTGATGTTGTATTACCGAGTGGGCCTTGAGATACCTCTCCGTCACACGGAGTAACAAATCCCAGTATTGATCCATGCCAACTCAACAGACAACCTCGGAGATACCTGTAGAGTACCTTTATAGTCACCCAATTACGGATCGACATTTGATACACACAAGGCACTCCTCTAGTGTCAGTGAGTTGCATGATCTCATGGTCATAGAAACAGATACTTGACATGTAGAAAACTGTAGTAATAAACTGACATGATCAAATGCTACGTTTATAGTTCGGGTCTTGTCCATCACATCATTCTCCTAATGATGCAAGCCCATTATCCAAAGACATCTCATGTCAATGGCTAGGAAACCATGACCATCTTTGATCAATGAGCAAGTCTACTAGAGGCACACTAGGGACAAAGTGTTGTCTATGTATCCACACATGCAATGTGTTTCCAGTCAATACAATTATAGCATGGACAATAAAAATTATCATGAACAAGGAAATATAATAAAAACCAATTTATTATTGCCTCTAGGGCATATTTCCAACGAGAGGGTAGCACGTGGCTGTTTTCTATGTCCAAAAACCCTCAATACCTCTAGTATATGTAGGAGGAGGGAGGAACGAGACTTGGCACCCCAAGGGGCCATCCCTTGCTTCGGCCGAAGGTGGATGGTAAGAGTCCTCCTCTAATCCAAGTAGGATTAGGACTCCTTCTCTCCACTTGGATTGTGCCGTCCACCTTTGGGTTTCTCCATGTCAGCCGCATGGGCCTTTAGTGGGGCTTCGACCAGCCCACTAGGGACTGGTTTACCTCCTCCCGCAGCCCATGTGGCCCCTTGGGTCGAGACACCCCTCCCGATGGTCCCTCGGTACCCTCCCGGCACTCCTGGTACACTACCGATGAGTCCGGATCATTTCCGGACCATAAGTGTGCAGACCATGCGGGTTCGAGAACTATGTAGACATGACCGAGACACCTAGACGGTCAATAACCAATAGCGGGACCTAGATGCCCATATTGGTTCCTACATATTCTACGAAGATCTTTATCGATTGAACCTCTATGTCAAGGATTCAGTTAATCCCGTATGCTATTCTCTTTGTTCATCGGTATGTTACTTGCTCAAGATTTGATCGTTGGTATCTATATACCAAGTTCAATCCCATTACTGGAAAGTCTCTTTACTCGTTCCGTATCACAAGATCTCGTGGCTAACACTTTAGTCACACTGCTTGCAAGGCTTGTTGTGATGTTGTATTACCGAGTGGGCCCTGAGGTACCTCTCCGTCACATGGAGTAACAAATCCCAGTCTTGATCCATACCCACTCAGTAGACACTCTCGAAGATACCTGTAGAGCACCTTTATAGTCACCCAGTTACATTGCGACATTTGATACACACAAGGCAGTCCTCCAGTGTCAGTGAGTTGGATGATCTCATGGTCATAGGAACAAATACTTGACATGCAGAAAACTATAGCAATAAACTGACACGATCATATGCTGTGTTTATAGTTTGGGTCTTGTCCATCACATCATTCTCCCAATGATGTGATCCCGTTATCAACTGATATCTCATGTCAATGCCTAGGAAACCTTGACCATCTTTGATCAACGAGCTTGTCTACTAGAGGCATACTAGGGACAAAGTGTTGTCTATGTATCCACACATGCAATGTGTTTCCAGTCAATACAATTATAGCATGGATAATAAACGATTATCATGAACAAGGAAATATAATAATAACCATTTATTATTGCCTTTAGGGCATATTTCGAACATGTCCCACTCGAGGAGTTTTCTAACTTAGGCGATGCGGAATCGCGGCTAAGCCCCCTACTGTTGGTAAGACCTACACTCGGACTAGTTTGTTAACTTAGGTGATGTGGAGTCGTAGCTAAGCCCCCGAGTGCGGGCGAGGCCCTCACTCAGAGTAGTTTGTCATATAGATGAACAATGATGGTCCTGCTCATCTTGACAATCGAGTGTGGAGAATGTCTCACTCGAGGAGTTTTCTAACTTAGGCGATGCAGAATCGCGGCTAAGCCCCCGAGTGTTGGTAAGACCTATAATCGGAGTAGTTTGTTAACTTGGGTGACGTGGAGTCACAACTTAGCCCCCGAGCGTGGGCGAGGCCCTCACTCGGAGTAGTTTGTCACCTAGATAAACAATGATGGTCTGGTTCATCTTGACAATCGAGTGTGGAGAATGTCCCACTCGAGGAGTTTCCTAACTTAGGCGTGCGAAATTGCGGCTAAGCCTCCGAATGTTGGTAAGACCTACACTTGGAGTAGTTTGTTAACTTAGGCGACGCAGAGTCATAGCTAAGTGTCGGGACCCTGATCCTAAGTCATAGGAATCCAGCCTGTAACACATCACATCACTTTGCGGCCTCATGCACTATAACTCCACGGCTACAACCTTACCTTAGTCGGGACCATTTGCGTCTTTTGGCTCACGTATGTGAATAAGTCGCTAGCACTAAAACAACAGAGAACCCGGGCCGACATGACTAGTCATAGAACCCAAGTGGCACATCCGTACGGGAACATGCATACATAACCCAGCAATGCAGGTGTCGGTCTCAAGCGTGTGTAGACGAGTCATAGCAAGCTACAAGGACTCCATTACATCGTGGGACATAAATGTCATCACTGCACGTAGACGAGTCGTAGCAGGCTACATGGACTCCATTACACTGTGAGACATTTCCCCGAAGGGACAGATACAACAGCAAAGAAGGATACATGTCGGTCAATCAATGTGTCCGAAGTAGTAGCAAGCTACCAAGGCTCGATGGAAGGACAAAGTGGCAGTTCCCCATAGAGAGTACTACGAAAGGCACATGGCTAGGTGTCGGATCCCATACATATCGTTGCACATCACACATACGCACGACATGCCCGGTATGCATAGATACAACTATGGCATCAGAACATAACCATACAACAACACAACTTTTATTTAAGAGGCTTAGAGGAGCCTTGCATAATATGTTCTTACAGGTAGGGGTCACATGACCCGACACTCAAGTCATACTAGCAAGTTCATACAAACCAAGCAGAAGCATAAAGCTGTCTGGGTACAGACAGATGAAAGGGTAAAAAGGCACATGGCATGACTATCTACAGCCCGCCACAGGGCATAAGGTCGTAGCTGGGACACCAGCTATTCGTCATCGTCGACATCTAGGTAGAACCCACCTAATGGGTCCTGAGTCTCATCTGCAACATTTATTAAGCAAACGTGAGTACAAATATACTCAGCAAGTCTTTAAAGCAGACCTAGTCTATTTATGCTCATGTATCAACAAGGGGAGTGGTGGAGTTTATGCAGCAATGCCAGCTCTGACTCTTGGCTAACCTATACTACACATATTAATTATTTATTCAAATTTTAGATATCGCACACGAGTCCACTAACTCCACAACAATACACCACCATGGATTCACTTCTGTCATCTACAAGAGTGTCATCCACGGTACTCACACTTGTCTTGAGATTTTATGACTATCCATTAAGTTATCTATGAACAACATAAGTTCTCCAAGTAGTCCATATCCGAAGACACAGCTATTCGAAAAGATTCATACCCTGAAGGGGGGTACTCCTTCACACACGCTCTCGTCACTTATCGTTGTGTGCTCATAAAACCATGCACGTCGTTAACCTTCAAGCAGAAGCCCAGCGAGGGAGTCGGCCACGATCGTCAATCACACAAGACCTCTAGTCCAGGCTATCGCCTATTTGAGACTGAACCCACATGGAAGTCCGACCGAAGTTTCCGCTACAACCCCAAACGATGTGCGCAGGGTTCCCAAGCCCACCATTCGGGTGACCCTTGGTACACCATGCCACTGCCTACCGCGTCGAAACCCACCCCTAGGGTCAGCGCTACGCATGGCCTCCAGCATACTATAAACACCAGAAACTACTTCCATCTCCTAGACCAAGGACTAAGCGATTAATAAGTCGAGAGGGGTCGAGTTACCGAAACCCAATGTGTGGTAGTAACTAGCCTTGGATCACAAACACGGAACTCAGTTCCTAAGAACGGTCCCAATGAGACAACCATGTATGTGCCCCTACATAGCCTCTCATTGCTACCTTTACCAATCGAGTTCATCATTAAGATTATCATATCAAAACAATACTATTCCACTCCAGTTCATCACCCAGATAAATCAGACCTGACACAACTCTAAGCATAGCAAGCATAGCAGGCAAAGTAGGTAAATCACATCATGGCTCAAGCATCTACCAAGTATGTTAGGTTGCAAGGTTCAGCTATTTACTGTGACAATGACAGGTCATGCAAAGGAATGGGTTCATCTACCGCATATGACAGGCAATTGAACGTTTGTCCTAATGCAATAAACAGGAGCAGGAGCGAGAGAATGGGATGTTATCGGAATGATCAATGGGGTTGCTTGCCTTTTGGGGAAGCGGAAAGGTATTCTCCTTCGCTGAAATACTCGAGGGTATCCTCGGAAGCAGGGCCTACCGTAATGCCGATAAGTAACAATCAATACACAACAAGTGCAACAATATGATGCATGATCATGACATGGCAACATTAATGGATGAGCTAATGCAACTATTATTCAAGTTGGATGGAGTGTATTTGAGTATAGGTTCAAAGTCGTTCTCCATTTCATATTCCATATATTGTCCTATTGCTAAATGTCAATGTTCACCTAGATGGATTTCTCTAACATCCATGATATTAGGATCATTGGATTCATTGGATTTTTCTGATAAATTTGCATATATAAATTATTTCAATCTAAGTTACAGATTAATTTCTATGATTTTTCTAAGTTTTAACTATTTTCTCGAATTAATTGAAATCAGAAACTCCTTTAATGCATCAACATGATGTCAGCTGGTCAAATTGTCGTTGACAGGTCAAACCTGACCAGTGGGGTCCACTCGTTAGTGACTCAGTCACTAACAGAGTTAATTAAATCACTACACACTTAATTAATTACCTAGGGGCCCACTGTTAGTGGGTCATTAGATTAATTAATTTTATGAATTAATTATTTTTAAACTAAACCTAATTAATAGGGCCAGGCCCACTTGCTAGTTGACCCTGGGGTCAAACCCTAGTGGTCAAACTGGTTAACTCGCCGATGTTGACCGCAGGCGATGTCAGGGACGACGGAGGGGGATCGGAAACCCTCGTCTGGCGACCAAATGGAAGGCGGAGGGCACCGATCAGCCCTGCGTGCTCGCGTGTGTCAAACCTGACACCTTCCAGGGGCTGGGACGGCCGGAGTGGGCACCGGCGTTGAGCGCGGCGACTGTCGGAGCTCGGGCAAGGATGGGCTCATCGAGCCGGAGCTCGAACGGCCAACTAAAAGCTCCTACGGCTACCTGGGACCCTCCGGAGCACGCCTACGTGCTCAAGTGCGAGCTTGGGTCGCCGCAGCGACGGTCACGTCCTCGCCGGTGGCAAGGAGCTCTCGAGTTCGAGGTGGATCGGTGCTAGAGGGTGCGAGAAAAGGGGAAAAGAAAGGGGACAGAACCTGGGGCTCACAGCGGTTGCGACGGCGTCAAGAGAAGTCTCGGAGAAGCTTTGCTTGCAGTGGACGAATGGCAGCAATCTTCGGTGACCGAGGAGGAAGAAGACGACGGGGTCGACGTTGGGGGGCATCCAAGCTCGATTCCTTCTGCAGAGAAGACCAGCGCGTTGAGGCGGAGCGAATGAGGGCTCAGAGGCGAGGGGGAGCGACTGGAGCGGATGCTACGGCAGCGTGAAGGCGGCGGCCATGGCGGGGCAGATTGGGAGAGAACTGCGGGCGCGCGAGAGAGAGAGAGCGATGGGAACGACTCTCTGAGTTTATCCCCGTCGCACTGGTGAGGGGAGGCAGGCAGGAAGGGAGGTGCATGGCAGCTCCGGTGCGGGCGCACGGCGACCACGCGCTCATCCTCCTAGCCACCACGTGGGCCGGCCTGGCCTAGGCCTGAGGTAAGATTCATTTTCTATTTTTTTCTTATTTCTTTCTGTTTTGCATTTTCTGACATATGTTTTATTTTGGCTTTGGCACAAATGCTAGGCACAAAATACTCAGATATTTTATAGAGTTTAGTTTGAATATTTCAAACCTCTACAAAAAGTTTCAGAATATTTTGAATATCTAAAATAATTATAATGCTTTATTTGGAATTTTCAGCAGCTTTATTATTTATTTATGAAAGGCTATATAAATTCAGATATTTGGAATGACCGCTAATATCAGACATAGGGGACATTTTTTATGGGCATTTTGGATTTTTTGATTTTTCACATCCTTTGAATTGGTTTCATTCAGGTGAGGTGATAGGGTTTTTGTTAATCCCCATTTATAGTTGATACAAAAATGAAAACATGATGCACACACATGCTGACCTAAGTGAGCTAACTAGGGATGTGACACTAAGCCCCCGAGCACGGGCGAGTCCCTCACTCGGAGTAGTTTTTCATCTAGATGAACAGTGATGGTCCTGTTCAACTTGACAATCGTGTGTGGAGAATGTCACACTCGAGGAGTTTTCTAACTTAGGCGATGCGCAATCGCGGCTAAGCTCCCGAGTGTTGGTAAGACCTACACTCAGAGTAGTTTGTTAACTCAGGAAACGCGGAGTCGCGGCTAAGCCCCCGAGCGCAGGCGAGGCCCTCACTCGGAGTGGTTTGTACTTAGGAAAAATCAGGTTTGCAGCTAAGTGTTTTGTGTTTTACACCCACTCGGGGTGTTAATCAAATTTCAAAAAGGTACTATAAAACAAAGCTTTCTTCATTGAGATCACTCAGATTTACTATGAAAGTCTCAATTTATATTCGTCGCGTTCTACGTGTAGAACTTGCGGAGCAGATCCGCGTGCCAAGTCTGAGGTTCTTCTACATCATCCTTGATGTTGTAAAATCGATACTCTCCATTGTGCAGGACTTTGGAGATGACATACGGTCCCTGCGGCGGAGGCGCCAACTTGTGGGGTCTTTGTTGATCCTATCGGAGAACCAGACCTCCTTCCTGAAAGGCACGACCTCTGACCTATCTATGATGGTAACGCCTCAGGCCCTATTGATAAATTGTAGATCTGATAAGGCTAACTCTCTTTCTTCCTCTAGGAGGTCGAGGTCGTCTTGTCATGCTGCTTCAGCTTCAGCTTCATCGTATTGTTCCACTCGAGGGGAGTTATACTGGAGATCACACGGGAGCACAACTTCTGACCCATAGACCATGAAGAAAGGAGTGCACTGTGTAGAGCGGTTGGGGGGTCATCCAAATGCCCCACAAGACTGAAGGCAGTTCTTCGACCCAGGCTCTAGCAGCATACTTCAGATCTCTCGTCAATCGGGGTTTCAATCCTTGGAGGATCACCCCGTTTGCTCGTTCTGCTTGTCCTTATGACAATAGGTGAGCCACGTAGGCTTAATTGACCCGAGTGCCTTGAGAGAACTAAAACTCACAGAATTCGTCCAAGTCGAAGTTCTTCCAATTACCAGTAATGATGTCAAGCAGTACACCGAACATGTAGATAATCTGCCATGAAGCTGACGGTAGTGTCTGCATCAAGACTCTTGATAGGTTTAGCCTCAACACACTTAGTGAATTTGTCGACAACCATGAGCAGGTAGGTGAATCCACTCAATCTCGTCTGCAAGGGCCCAACCATGTCAAGGCCCCACACGCCCAAGTGAGAGGAATCGTCTTCAGGGAAGAGGCGGGTTTGTGAGACTTGTTCTTACAGAACTGACATCCAACACACTTATCAACCAGCTCTTTGGCATCTTCATTGGCTCGGGGCCAGTAAAACCCCTCTCGGAAAGCCTTAGCAAGCAGAGTCCGAGAGAATGCATGGTGGCCGCAAGTTCCCGAGTGAATATCATGCAAGATCTGAAGTCCATCTTCCGGAGAGATGAGTTTCTAAGTGACCCTTGTGGTGCTTTTCTTATACAACTTGTCTCCCAAGACTTCGAATGATTTAGATCGGTAGGTGATCTGGCAGGCTTCTTCTTCGTCTTCAGGGAGTTCTTGCCGGAGCAGGTATGCTAAATATGGGTGAGTCCACTCGGGAGTCATCACCAGTATTTCGTGGACTAGATCGACCACTGCTGGAACCTTAACCATAGTCGGATCTGAAGGACCGACTACTTGCAAGGGCTGAGGGAGTCTTGTATTAAGGGGTCCTTGTCGGTGTTAAAACCTATGGATCTCGGGTAGGGGGTCCCAAACTATGAGACTAGAACCGAAGGTAATAGGAGAGGAAGGGGACACATATTTACCCAGGTTCAGGCCCTCCTATGGAGGTAATACCCTACGTCCTGCTTGGATGTATTGATAATATGGTGTTACAGAGTTGATCTCACACGAGATCGAAGAGCTAACCCTAGATGAGTTGTTCCATCCCTATAATCTAAAACCCTTCGGCCTATATAGACACCGTGGGTATCTAGGGTTTACACATGGTCGGTTACACGCCGAAGAGATAAACATGCATATTCGCAACATCAAATGTGGAGCACAAGCCATACTTCCCGAAGCTTCCATCTTGGAGATAAGGTCTTGAATGAATCATGTGTTCAGTAAGTGGCCCATACAATCCGGCCCATAGAAATAGGTCGGCCTCCCGAGGACCCCTTAATCCAGGACTCCCTCAGTAGCCCCCGAACTTGCCTCCAACGCTAAGGGTCTCAACTTCAATTGCTTCACACGATCAGAGTCTTCAGCTTGCGAGGTGAGTTATTCCCACATAGTGGCGCGTCCGAACACTGTCGAGATTTCTGACAAAAGGTCACGGCCCATCAAGACTGCCAGGCCAGTTACAAAAGCTCGATTCGGGGTTCGAGGCCGTTTTAATCAACACGATCTATCAATATGCTGATCGTGCCCCGTTTTACACGGGATATGTTTAATCACGCGCATGCAACAACTCGCATGTCTTGGGAAGCGAAGGGATTCATGGCATAGCGAGGGGAGACTCAATCGATAAGCCTCATAAAAGGGGAAGAAAACCCCAAAGACTATTCACGCTCCCCATTCGCCTTCTCTGCCTTCCATTCCTCTGTGCCTTTGAAGCACGGATCTAGGTTTTCCACCCCCTCCCCCACCTCCAAGCTCAGCAATGGAGGGCTCCAACGGCCAGTGGTAGGCTTCCACGGTCACCGATCGGGTCATTCTCGACCTCAAGAGGGCCGGCTACCTCGCCGCTGACATCCCTCACCGCGCACCGGAGGAGGGCCAAATGATCCCCACTCCCCGGCTGGGCGAAAGGTTGGTATTCCTTCCCCACTTCATCAGGGGGTTGAGCTTCCCACTCCACCCCTTGTCAATGAGCTAATGTTTTTCTATGGCCTCAACTTCCATGACATACCACCGAACTCTTTTATACACATATCGGCATTCATCCTCGTCTATGAGGCATTCTTGCGGGTCGAGACGC
Organism: Hordeum marinum; assembly: GCA_022496015.1. Lineage (NCBI taxonomy): Eukaryota > Viridiplantae > Streptophyta > Magnoliopsida > Poales > Poaceae > Hordeum > Hordeum marinum. The sequence goes on from CM039675.1 coordinate 484,508,225, forward strand.
ACTTTGGGCTTTGACTCAAAACATTCAAGGTCAAGTCAAAGTGCATCGGAGGCAAGCATGTAGACTGCTGCGGAGCCATCATCGGCAAGCTTACCCGCATCGCATGGCCTTCAGGTACCTTTATCGACACCATTAAGGTGTGGCAGAGGGAGTGGTTTTACATCACTGAGCCACGACAAGAAGCCAAGACTGCCTCTACCGAATTCTGATCCGGTCCCCCACCAGATTAGCTTCATGGCTCAAAAAGGGCCATAGCTGGGGACTGAGCAAGGAGGTGAGCGACCTGCAGAAGCGCATCGGATCCATGATTGAGAAGAACGTCAAGCTGGACAATGTGGTCCAGGTTATGCTCCAGAGACGCATCCTCCCCTGCCAGCGCCGGGATACTCCCTTGTGGGCTCATCAGCTCGATGATGCGCCCACAATCTGAAACCTCTTCCGCACTACGCAGGAGAAGCTATGGAAGGTGCTCTTCAAGTCACAGGAGAGCTGGCCATCCGAGGAAGAAGATAGGGGCTTGCACGTCGCCAAGCCCGCTGCCGAGGTACGGTACAATTTTGCTTGGTTGGCTTTACTTTTCTCAGAGAGGATCCATAACATTTTTTTCCGTGCATCCCTTTGTAGACATGGAGAAAGAAAGCCATCAAAATCAATAGTCCGGCATCTCAGCCCGACGACGCTAGGTCCGGGCTGTTAGTAGAAATGCTCGTGGTGAAGCCTATTGGAAATATGCCCTAGAGGCAATAATAAATTAGTTCTTATCATATTTCCTTGTTCATGATAATCGTTTATTATCCATGCTATAATTGTATTGATCAGAGACTTAGATGCATATGTGGATACATAGACAAAACCATGTCCCTAGTATGCCTCTAATAGACTAGCTTGTTGATCAAAGATGGTTTAAGGTTTCCTAGCCATGGACATGAGATGTCATTTGATAACGGGATCACATCATTAGGAGAATGGTGTGATGCACAAGACCCAAACTACAAACGTAGCATATGATCGTGTCAGGTTATTGCTACGTTTTTCTGCATGTCAAGTGTCTGTTCCTATGACCATGAGATATGCAACTCATTGACACTGGAGGAGTGCCTTGTGTGTATCAAACATCACAACGTAATTGGGTGACTATTAAGGTACTCTACAGGTATCTCCGAGGGTGTTTGTTGGGTTGGCATGGATCAAGACTGGGATTTGTTACTCCGTGTGATGGAGAGGTACCTGAGGGCCCACTTGGTAATACAACATCACAACAAGCCTTGCAAACAATGTGACTAAGTGTTCGTCACAGGATCTTGTATTACGGAACGAGTAAAGAGACTTGCCGGTAACGAGTTTGAACTAGGTATGGAGATACCGACGATCAGATCTCGGGCAAGTAAGATACCGAAGAACAAAGGGAACATCATACGAGATTAACTGAATCCTTGACATAGAGGTTCGACCGATAAAGATCTTCATAGAATATGTAGGAACCAATATGGGCATCCAGGTCCCGCTATTCGTTATTGACCGTAGAGGTGTCTCGGTCATGTCTACATAGTTCTCGAGCCCGCAGGGTCTGCACACTTAAGGTTCGGTGATGTTTCGGTAGTATAGAGTTATGTATGGTGGTTAATGAAGGTTGTTTCGGGTACCGGATGAGATCTTGAACATCATGAGGAGCTCTGGAATGGTCCGTAGTAAGTCCTATTTTGGTCGCCGGAAGAGTTTCGGGCTCATCGGTAGTGTACCGGGAGTGTAGGTAGTGTACCGGGAGACCATCCAGAGGGGTATTTCGACCCAAGAGGCTACATGGGCTGTGGGAGTGTGAATACCAGCCCTTAGTGGGCCGGTGTAAGTCCCACACAAGGCCCATGCGGCTGGGAAGAAAAGCCCAAAGAGAAAACGGTGGAAAAAGGCAAAAAGACCAAAAATAAGGAGGAGTCCTAGTCCTACTAGGATTGGAGGAGGATTCCTCCTCTCCTCCTTGGTTTGGCCAAAGCCTAGGGCCGGCCCCTTGAGGTCCAAGCCTCCTCCTCTCTTCCTCTTATATATACTAGAGGTTTTATGGTTCTTGGCACTAGTTTTTCAGCCATGTGCTACCCTTTCCTCTAGTGCATAGTTTCTCCTCTAGATCGGTTTTCTGTAGTGCTTAGGCGAAGCCCTGCCAGAATTACTCCACCACCATCGCCGCGGCGCCATCATGCTGCCAGAGAAATCGTCTACCTCTCCGCTCCCTCTTGCTGGATCAACAAGGCGGAGATCGTCATCGAGCTGTACGTGTGCTGAACGCGGAGGTGTCGTCCGTTCGACGCTAGATCGGAAGGACCGTGATCGAAATCGCGAGACGGATCGTGATGAGATCGTGGGATGGATCGTGATGTGTTTGCGGGACGGATCATGACTAGATCGCGGGACGGATCGTGATGAGATCGCGGGACACTCGGTGATTTGGATCGCGAAGACATTCGACTACACCAACCGCGTTTCTTACCGCTTCCCGCCTAGTGTTCTACAAGGGTATGTAGATCCACTCTCCTCTCGTAGATGCTCATCACAATGGATAGATCTGGCGTGCACGTAGGAATATTTATGTTTCCCATGCAATGTTCCCCAACTGTGGCACCATGGGCTAGGTCTGTGTGTAGATGAGATCTCGAGTAGAACACAAAGAGTTTGTGTGCGTTGATGCTTAGATTGCTTGATCCCTTGGTCGTGTTTTGGTTCAGCGGTATTTTGGGATGAAGCGGCCCAGACCAACCTTACTCGTACGCTTACGAGAGACCGGTTCCATTAACTGACGTGTAACCCCATTGCACAAAGATGGCTGGCGGGTGCCTGTTCTCTTACTTTATTTGGATCGGATTCGACAAAGGCGGTCCTTGAGAAGTTTGAAAAGCAACTTATGTATCACCGTTGTGGTTTATGCATCGGTGAGAATTCTTCTTGCTAGATACCCGTATCAGCCATGTAAAACATGCAACAACAATTAGAGGACGTCTAACATGTTTTTGCAGGGTATGTTGTGATGTGATATGGCCAATTACATGATGAGATATATGTGATGTATAGAATAACACAACTTGCATGTCGATGAGTACGGCAACCGGCAGGAGCCATAGGGTTGTCTTTAATTATTGTATGACCTATGTGTCAATCATTAAGCGCTATGTAATGCTTTACTTTATCGCTAAATGGTAGCAATAGTAGTAGAAGCATGGTGGGAGCGACAAGCCCGATGGCGACACATTGATTGAGATCAAGATGATGGAGATCATGGTGTCATGCCGGTGACGATGGAGATCATGCCGGTGCTTTCAAGATGGAGATCAAAAGCACAAGTTCATGGCCATATCATGTCACTTATGATTTGCATGTGATGTTAATCGTTTTATGCACCTTGTTTTGCTTAGGACGACAGTAACATTATAAGGTGATCCCTCACTTAATTTCAAGATAAATTGTGTTCTCCCCGAGTGTGCACCATTGTGAAAGTTCGTCGTGTCGAGACACCACGTGAGGATCGGGTGTGATAGACTCTACGTTCACATACAACGGGTGCAAGCCAATGTTGCACATGCAGAACACTCGGGTTAAAGTTGACGAGCCTAGCATGTACAGACATGGCGTCAGAACACAAGAGACCAAAAGGTCGAACATGAGTCATATAGTAGATATGATCAACATGATGATGTTCACCATTGAAACCACCTCAACTCACGTGATGATCAGACTTGAGTTGGTGAATTTGGATCATGTATCACTCGAATGACCGGAGGGATGTCAATTTGAGTGGGAGTTCTTAAATAATATGATTAATTGAACTAATTATCATGAACATAGTCAGTAGTGTCTTTGCAAAATTATGTTGTAGATTACTAGCTCGCGTTGTAGCTCCCTTGAATTTCTATATGTTCCTAGAGAAATAGAGTTGAAAGATGATGGTAGCTATATATTGGACTAGATCCGTGATCTCAAGATTATCCTCATTGCTGCACAGAAGGCTTATGTCCTTAATGCACCGCTCGGTGCGCCACCCCCTCTAGCGTCATCTGTAGATGTTGTGAACATCTGACAGGCACGTTCCGATGACTACTTGATAGTTTAGTGTGTCATGCATTGCGGCTTAGAATTGAGGCTCCAAAACATTTTGAACGTCGCGGAACATATGAGATATTCTAAGAGCTGAAATTGGGATCTCAGGCTCGTGCCCATGTTGTGAGATATGAGATCTCCAACAAGATTCTTTGCCTGCAAGATAAAGGAGAATAGCTGAATCGTTAAGCATGTGCTCAGATTGTCTGGGTGCTACAATCACTTGAATCGAGTCGGAGTTGACCTTCCAGATAAGATAGTGATTGATATAGTTCTCCAAGTCACTGTCAAACCGATAATAATGATCCACTTGCAAAGCATCATCGAGCCCCAGAACTCATTGGGTGTTAGATTCATAGCAATGCCTCTAATAGACTAGCTTGTTGGTCAAAGATGGTTAAGGTTTCCCAGCCATGGACATGATATGTCATTTGATAACGGGATCACATCATTAGGATAATGGTGCGATGGACAAGACCCAAATTACAAACGTAGCATATGATCGTGTCAGTTTATTGCTACTGTTTTCTGCATGTCAAGTATCTGTTCCTATGACCATGAGATCATGCAACTCACTGACACTAGAGGAGTGCCTTGTGTGTATCAAACGTCGCAACGTAACTGGGTGACTATAAAGGTACTCTACAGGTATCTCCAAGGGTGTCTGTTGGGTGGGCATGGATCAAGACTGGGATTTGTTACTCCGTGTGACCGAGAGGTATCTCAGGGCCCACTCGGTAATACAACATCACAACAAGCCTTGCACGCAATGTGACTAAGTGTTCATCACGGGATCTTGTATTACAGAACGAGTAAAGAGACTTGCCGGTAACGAGGTTGAACTAGGTATGGAGATACCGACGATCGGATCTCGGGCAAGTAACATACCGAAGAACAAATGGAACATCATACGGGATTAACTGAATCCTTGACATAGAGGTTCGACCGATAAAGATCCTCATATAATATGTAGGAACCAATATGGGTATCTAGGTCCCGCTATTGATTATTGACCATAGAGGTGTCTCGGTCATGTCTACTTAATTCTCGAGCCCGCAGGGTCTGCACACTTAAGGTTCGGTGACGTTTCGGTACTATAGAGTTTTGTATGGTGGTTACCGAAGGTTGTTCGGAGTCCCGGATGAGATCCCGTATGTCATGAGGAGGTCCGGAATGGTCCAGAGGTAAAGATTGATATATAGGAAGTCCTATTTTGGTCGCCGGAAAAGTTTCGGGCTCATCGGTGGTATACCGGGAGTGCCGGTATGGTACCGGGAGACCATCGGGGGGGATATTTCGACCCAAGAGGCTATATGGGCAGTGGGAGAGTGAATACCAGCCCTTAGTGGGATGTTGGAAGTCCCACACTAGGCCCATGTGGCTGGGAAGAAAAGCCCAAAGAGAAAAGGATGGAAAAAGGCAAAAAGACCAAAAATAAGGAGGAGTACTAGTCCTACTACGATTGGAGGAGGATTCCTCCTCTTCTCCTTGGTACAACCAAAGTCTAGGGCTGTCCCATTGAGGTCTAGGCCTCCTCCTCTCTTCCTCTTATATATACTAGAGGTTTTAGGGGTTTTGGCACTAGTTTTTCAGCCACGTGCTACCCTTTCCTCTAGTGCATAGTTTCTCGTCTAGATCAGTTTTCTGCAGTGCTTAGGCAAAGCCCTACCGGAATTACTCCACCGCCATCGCCGTGGCGATGTCACGCTACCGGAGAACTCATCTACTTCTCCGCTCCCTATTTCTAGATCAACAAGGCGGAGATCGTCATCGAGTTGTACGTGTGCTGAACGCGGAGGTGTCGTCCGTTCGGCGCTTGATCGGAAGGACCGTGATCAAAATCGCGAGAAGGATCGTGATGAGATCGCCGGACGAATCATGATGAGTCCGTGGGATGGATCATGATTGGAACTCGGTACGGATCATGATGACATCGCGGGATGCTCGGCGATTTGGATCGCGGAGACGTTCGACTACACCAACCGCGTTTCTTAACGCTTCCCGCTTAGCGATCTACAACGGTATGTAGATCCACTCTCCCTCTCGTAGATGCTCATCACCCTGGATAGATCTTGTGTGCACGTAGGAATTTTTTCGTTTCCCATGCAACGTTCCCCAACAAAGCCTTATGAGGCCCCTAGGAAGAAAGAGAAGAAGAACAAACGAGGCCGAAGCGGCGTTCGCATCCGGGACCCGTCAAAGACTATGTCCGACGAAACTCATGCCTCCTCGAATCAAGAGGAGTATGGGGAGGAAGAGGAAGAAGAGGAGTAGGACGAAGTCGAGGGGGAAGGTGATTCCCCCCTCGCGAGAAAGAGGCGGCGTCATCGGGTGCCCCGTAGGAGGTACCCCCTCCTGCCAAGAAGAAAACACGTCAGGCACATGTGATCTTGGCCGACGACAGCTTGGACTCAGACAATGAGTTTGATTACCTCGAGGACGTTCCACGAAGTAACCTCAGGGTCAAGCCCCCTGCTCGAAGGTTAGGATCCGAAGACCCCTTGTACGTCCTTTAACAAGTTTAGAGTTTATTAACACGTAGGTGCTTATCCATTTTATAGCCACCCCCCATGCGTCCTTCCCACCAATCAAATATCAGACAGGGAGACCGCACCTGCCGAGCTAGCGGAGAGAGGGAATGCATTGCATCCCGCCACTCCAGGCACCACTAAGGACACCGCGGAGGTGTCATCCCAGCATGCTCATATGGAGCCAGGGACCGGCGGCGAGAGGGCGACATAATGGCCGAGGCTAATATCTCGGTCATTGAAGACTGGGGGGAGGTACCCCGCCCAGATACTAAGGAGGCTGGACGAGCGGCCGCTCAGTCCCCTCCGAGAGCATCTCTGGAGTGCACCATGCCTCTTGAGGTACTGGTTCAAACCCCGGTCGGCGGCCGGGTTATCCGATCACCATCGGCGCCACCGGCCAATGGGTGGCCGGTCATGGAGGAGCCTCTATCAAATGCCTCCATCTTTGAGGAGCACCGCACCCTTATGGGTGCGGTATTATAGAGTATTCAGTCCGTTGACAATGGATTGAAGGAGGCCTTTAAGGGACTCCTGATGGGTTTTCAAGTAAGTCACATGATACTCTTATTTGCAAAGTTTTTACTTAGTTTTATAATTATATACATGGCAGCCCCCGAGCCCCAGGTGAGTTTGAAAAAACTTACCTCGGGGTCAATCATGGATTCGATTCTGGACTAGATACAGATTATGTGTCTGGAATGTTATATTAGCCCCTAATAAGGTCGAACATATGATAGGATTGACTATAGTTCGGGAGTAAAGAACCCATGTAATATGTCAATTCTATGTGTAATGCAGGTTTGTCATCGGTGGCGGCCATAAATGGCGCCAAGCTGGACGAACTGAATCGGAAGTTTAAACGCTCCGAGGATGAAGTTGCTGCCCTCAACAGAAGATTCGACAAGGCACAAGGTAGGTCAAAACAAAATTCGATTACCTTTGCCTGAACACCTTTCCCCGAACACTGTCATTGCAGTTTTTCATAGTGTTTAATGTTTGCACAGCTTCAGCGAAAGAGGTGGAGAGGCTCAAGGCCGAGCTCCAACAAGCAAAAGATCAAGTGGCCATTGAGAGTGCGACGGCCAAAAAAGCGGCGATCGCCCTCTCTGCCCTGCGAGCCACCAGCGACAAGCATGAGGCTCGTGCGGCGGAGGTCCAGCAGGAGCTCAAGGATGCCAGCGAGAAGTGTGAAGCCCTTGAGCAGAAGGGAAAGGAGAGCGCGGCCGAACTGTCCATCCTGAAGACTGGTCTTCAGAAAGAGCGGGTGGACAAGCAGTTCTATGAGGAGCAGGTCCGCCAAGCGAAGGGCATGATGGATGGTAAGCCATACTTACTATAGTGTGCCTTCAGGGATAGCAAATTCAACTTGCTTACCCACGTGTGGCGTTCCTTAGGGACCTCCTCTGATCTCCAGAAGAGTGTGGCGGAAACCAATCAGTTGTTCGCCTCGAGGGAAGAAGGAGATGAAGCTCGTCTATTCTAGGCACAGTTCGGAGCCCCCGAGCGCCCTCCTCTTCTCGTGGAGCAGCTGAAGCAGCTTATGGAGCTGCACTAGATGGCGGAGCCGGCCATGAAGGACCTTTGCATCCACCTATGGCCCGGCGAGCCGCTGCCAGGCAGCTACTTTGTCCTGGTGCAGAAGTTAATTGCCGCTTCGCCCCTCTTCGACACCGTGAAGCACTCCTCTTGCATCGAGGGAGTCCGGATGGCCCTTGACAAGGCCAAGGTGCATTGGCTGGGGTTGGATCTGATGAAGGTAGCCATTGTCCCGTCGCCTCTCGGGAAGGAGCATAGACGCCCCAAGCTATACTTTGCTGGAGTGATGGAAGGTGCTCGGGCGATAGCTTCTCGGTGTTCGGGCGATAATGTGTTCGAATGAATTGTAATGCATCCGAAGACTTTTCAAAGTTTGAATGTTATAAGTTATTATGCTTTTATGTTTTTGCATTCCTTTATAACTCCTATGTGGCCGTTTTAAACTAAAAGATGCGAGTCGTGCTTCAGCCCCCATGTAGATACTACATGGGGTGTCTCTGCCAATGCATTATATTCCTTAGCCGACTGATCGGAACCCAAAGGCGGTAGAGTGTGGCAGACTAGGCAATCAGACTATAGTGCCTTTTTTCTTTCACTTAGCCATAGGGGCGCAAAAAGGACTACGAAGGGCTAAGGACTAGCCCCCGGAGTGTTGTGATGTTCGGATGAACCACGACTAAGGCCAGCATCACATGGTTTGCATGGACAACAAACCCTTGCACCACACGGAATATCCTCTGATGAGGATGTAACTATAACACTTCAAGCTCGGATTCACAGACTAGCTCTCGCATACTATGACGGTCAGTTTTCGGCTTTCTCCCCTGAGGTGCTTGATCAGACTATTCGGAAACACAATCGCAGGTGTTCTCCCTTATCCCTTTTAGCCGAACGAGCAGAACGTAAAGGGGAAAGCACAGGAGCCGGGCAACCCTACTATTGACCCAAGACATTGTTCAGAACCTATGCATATAAAGTGAACTCTAAGATGCTGAACACATAATAAACTATACATAAGGCAATTTGTTTGTAAGCTCGAGCCCCCGGTGTATTATCCGGTTGCATCGTAACATATCGAATTGTGTCGCGAGAAGAGGGAGAAAACGAAAATATGTGCCAAAAAGGACAACTAGACAAACATGTAAAATGATGCTATTTTTTTCTCAATAACTCTTATTACTCGGAGTGCTGAAGCAACTGCTTACAGGTACATGAAGAAAGAGATTACAGGAGTGGTCATACCAGGGGTCTTCGATTGGTGGCCTTATGTCCTCGATGTACCATGTTGCTAGTTTACTCCTAATATTTGGTTGTTCCGCGAACGGATCTTGCAAACAAGGTCTTGAAAAGTCACCGAATTATGGATAAGCTTTACACGCTTGGTGGGCTCTTCAATGGTCCCTGTATTGTGTCTGAAGACGTCTTGAATGGTAGTAGTCCGGTCCGGCCGGACTCCCACCTTTGTTTCCCCACCACTGCCCGTGGAATTTTAAGTGCAAAGGTGTGCCTTCTTGGCACATACTTCGCTGGTCCTAGGGGCATGCGATGGTGGCTGAGTCCCTATTTGAGGGGAGAGGAAGGCTCTAAGAGTTCGGCCTACAGCCGAGCTCGCTTCTCGACCTTGCGTGCCTTTCCGGCAGATGCCGGAACTTGCCGATCATATTTGTAACTAAATTCGGCCTCCAGGTCCAGCGCATGTTCTTCAGTTAGTAAAGATCACTCCGTATTGCCGTTAACTCTGATGACCCATTTGGGGCCAGGCATCTTGATCTTGAGGTATGTGTAATGCGGGATGGTGTTCAAACGAGCGAGCGATGTATGGCCGAGCAGGGCGTGATAGCCGCTGTGGAAGGGCACAATGTCGAAGATCAAGTCTTCACATCAAAAGTTATCAGGCGAGCCAAACACAACTTCCAGGGTAATGGAGCCCGTGCATCGGGCCTCAACACCTGGAGTCACCTCTTTAAAGGTAGTGTTGCTGGGTTTAATTCTTGATGGATCTATGCCCATCTTTTTCACCGTGTCTGACTAAATCAGGTTAAGGCTACTTCCTTCGTCCATTAGGATTTTTGTGAGGTGATACCTATCGATAATGGGGTCGAGGACAACTGTGGCCGAACCCCCGTGATGGATACTTGTTAGGCAATCGTGTCGATCAAAGGTGATCCAAGATGCCGACCATCGGTTATACTTCAGGGCCACAGGCTCTACAGCGTAGACCTCTCAAAGGGTGCGCTTCCTCTCCTTCTTGGGTATATGGGTGGCGAATATCATATTTATTGTCTTGACTTCCGGAGGAAAATTCTTTTGATTTCCACCAATCGGACCCCGAGGCTCATCCTCATCCTCGCTATGAGGGCTCTTGCTTTGATCCTCAGGTGGGACCTTGCCGACCTGTTTAAACACCCAACAATTGCGGTGTGTGGTTGCTGGGCTTCTCCTGATTCCCATGGATTTGGCAAGGCTTTTCCATGATTTTTTCGAGTGGAGTGGGTCTGTCGCGATTGCCTTTAGGAGGCTTGTTCCGCTGCCCAAAATGGGAGTTATGGGAGCCAGCGTTAACGGCTGTATCATCGACGTCACTATTATTGTGCCGACTCTTGTTCTTATTGCGCTTGGGCTTCCCGTTGCCATCCCGGACTTCCGAGTTTCCGGGCTCTTCGTAGTTGTGGCTGGGTCTTGCTAGCCAATTGTCTTCGCCCAGGCAAAAGCGGGTCATGAGGGAAGTAAGGGAGGACATAGTCCGAGGTTTATCCTGGCCGAGCTGGCGGCCCAGCCATTCGTCCTGAATATTGTGCCGGAAGGAGGCTTGTGCCTCAGTGTCCTGGCAGTCGAAGATCTGGTTCTTCTTGGTCAGAAACCGATTCCAAAATTGCCGGGCAGACTCTCCGGGCTTCTGAACGACGTTACTTAGATCAGAGGAATCCGGCGGCCGAACATAGGTTCCCTGGAAGTTGGAGCGGTATGCGTGCTCCAGTTCTTCCCAGCATCCGATGGAGTTTTCAGGGAGGCTGTTTAGCCAGTGCCGAGCTAGCCCTTGAGTTTAAGGGGGGTGTCTGATGGCCTGGAGATCATCTCCTCAAGCCATGTGGATGTGGAGGAGGAATTCCTCGATCCATATGGTTGGGTCACTTGTCCCATCGTACTATTCGATGTTCACGGGTTTAAACCCCTCCGAGAATTGATGCCGCATCACCTCGCCTGTGAAACATAGCGGGTGAGCGACGCCCTGAACCCGAGCTATGTTGCGCTGGTAATCGGCGTTTGTTCTATCTCGGTTACGTTCTCCGTCTCATTTATCTCTTTGGTCGAGCCATGGTCAGTACCCATCCCGTCTATCGGGTGAGTATCCTTTTGATCCGTAGATGGATCTTGTATGACCAACTCTGTGATCTAAGTCATCTCATAGGTCGAACGTGTCATTGGGCTCTAGTGGCTCCTTTCCCCGTCTTCGGGGTATTGATAATATCGGGTTACAAAGTTGATCTACCTCGAGATCGAAGAGCTAACCCTAGATGAGTTGTTCTATCCCTATAACCTAAAACCTCCAGCTTATATAGACACCGAGGGTATCTAGGGTTTGCACATGGTCGGTGACACGCCGAAGAGATAAACATGCCTATTCGCTATATCAAACGTGGAGCACAAGCCGAACTTCCCGAAGCTTCCATCTTAGAGATAAGGTCTTCAATGAATCCTGTGTTCGGTAAGTGGCCCATACAGTTTGGCCCATAGGAATAGGTCGGCCTCCCGAGGACCCCTTAATCCAGGACTCCCTCGGTCCTCGGGTGGCTGACCTATTTATCATGGGCCGGACTATATGGGCCGTTTACCGAGCATTGGATTGACCGAAGGCCCTGTCGCTAGGAAGGAAGCTTCGGGAATCGTGGCGTGTCCTCTAAGTTTAGAATAGTGGATAGGCATGTTTCTCACTTTGACGTGTAACCGACCATGTGTAAACCCTAGGGAGCCTCGACGTCTATATAAGCCGGAGGGTTTTAGGTTGTAGGACAGAAAACAACTCATCTATGGTTTAGCTATTCGATCTCGAGGTAGATCAACTTTGTAACCTTCGTATCATCAATATAATCAAGCAGTACGTAGGATTTTACCTTCATAAGAGGGCCCGAACCTGGGTAAACATCGTCTCCTTCGTCCCCTGTTACCATTGATCCTAGTCTCACAGATCGGGACACCCTACCCGAGATCCGCCGGTTTTGACACCGACATTGGTGCTTTCACTGAGAGTTCCGCTGTGATCGTCAAAGGAATCGATGGCTCGTGTTGTCATCAATGAAGAAGTCTGCAACATGGACACTTTTGTCCCCAGACAGATCTTCGCTTTCGGTAGCATTGTACTGGACGCTGACCCGAACGGATGTCTTGGACGGGTCGGGAGTTTCGCCCCTGATCAAGAGTTCAGATTCGGGAACCTAGAGTTCTCCGTAGACTCTCAGGGCGATCTTTCGCTAACCGATATCGTAGTCTCGCCTGCCATGCCCGAAGACTCCTGGGTTTTAACCTTGGATTCCTCCTTTGGTCCCACCCATGGGATCCACCTCGGCGATGACCTGACTTTTAGTCCAGATCCGGTGATACGTCTCCAACGTACCTACTTTTCCAAACTCTTCTGCCCTTGTTTTGGACACTAATTTGCATGATTTGAATGGAACTAACTCGGACTGACGCTGTTTTTAGAAGAATTGCCTTGGTGTTATTTTTGTGGAGAAATAAAATTTCTCGGGTCGTCTTGAATATTTATGGAGAATATTTTTGGAATTAATAAAAAATAATGGCGCAAGAAGTAACCAGAGGGGGCCACCTGCAGGCCACAAGCCTGCTAGGCGCGGCCACCCCCCTAGCCGCGCCTAGCAGGCTTGTGGGGCCCTCATGGCTCCTCCGACCTCCTCTCCAGCTCCATATAACCCTATTTGTCGACAAAAAAAATTAGAGAGAAGATTTCATCGCATTTCACGATATGGAGCCGCCGCCATCGCCTGTTCTTCCTCGGGAGACCAGATCTGGATTCCGTTTTGGGCTCCGGAGAGGGGAAATCGACGCCTTCGTCATCACCAACCATCCTTCATCACCAATTCCATGATGCTCCCCACCGTTCGTGAGTAATCTCATTGTAGGCTTGCTAGACAGTGATGGGTTGGATGAGATTTATCATGTAATCGAGTTAGTTTTGTTAGGGTTTGATCCCTAGTATCCACTATGTTCTGAGATTGATGTTGTCGTGACTCTTCTATGCTTAATGCTTGTCACTAGGGCCCGAGTGCCATGATTTCAGATCTGAACCTATTATGTTTTCATGATATGATGTGTGTTCTGGATCCTATCTTGCAAGTTGTAGACACCTATTATGAGTTATGATCCGCATCCCCCAGGGTGACAATAACTGGGATTCTTTCCGGTGATTACTGTACCTTGAGTAGTTCATGTATTCACCAAGTGCAAATACTTTGGTTCGGTTCTCTATTCCTTAGTTTCCAATAGGACCCCGCTGCCACAGGAGGGTAGGACAAAAGATGGCATGCAAGTTATTTTCCATAAGCACGTATGACTATACATGGAATACATGCCTACATTACATTGATGGATTGGAGCTAGTTCTGTGTCACCCTATGTTATCATTGTTGCATGATGAATGCTATCCGACATAATTATCCATCACTGATCCATTGCCTATGAGCTTTTCATATATTGATCTTCGCTAAGTTACTTTTCCGTTGCTACTGTCACAAACACTACAAACTACTACTATCGCTTGCCAGCGTTACTGTTATTGCCATATTACTTTGCTACTAAACAATTTGCGATAGATATTAAGTCTTTAAGGTGTGGTTGAATTGAAAACTCAGGTGCTAATACTCGAGTATGTTCTTTGGCTCCTCTTGTGTCAAATCAATAAATTTGGGTTGAATACTCTACCCTCGAAAACTGTTGTGATCCCCTATACTTGTGGGTTATCAAAACCTTTTTCTAGCGCCGTTGCCGGGGAGCATAGCTTTATTCTCTGAGTCACATGGGATATATATATATATATGTGTTGATCGCTATGAAGAATTTGAAAGATCCAAAAACCAAGATCTATCCCTCTACTACGAGGGTAGGTAAGGAACTGCCATCTAGCTCTGCACGTGATTCACCTTCTGTTATGAGTAAGTTTGCGACACCACCACCTACTAGTAATGATGATATGTCGCAAGTAATTGATGATGCTACTTCTGCTATGCATGATTCTTAATTTATTTCCTTTCTCATTAAAGGGTGATGCTAAGATATGGTTTAATTCTCTTGCTCCTGGTTGTGTGCGTAGTCCCCACGATATGATTTATTACTTCTCTGAAAAATATTTTCCTGCACATAAGAAACAAGCTGCCTTGCAAGAAATGTTTAACTTTGTGCAAATTGAAGAAGAGAGTCTCCCACAAGCTTGGGGGAGGCTTCTCCAATTACTTAAGGCTTTGCCTGATCATCCTCTCAAGAAAAATGAAATACTTGATATCTTTTGTAATGGACTAACCTATGCTTCTAGGGACCACCTAGATAGTTGTGCTGGTTGTGTTTTGAGGGAACAAACTGTTGAACAAGATGAATTAGTATTGAATAATATATTGAGCAATGATAATGATTGGAATATTCCCGAACCACCTCCAAAGGCAACTCCAAAGAAAAGAGGTATTCTATTCCTCAGTCCTGAAGATATGCAAGAGGCAAAGAAATCTATGAAAGAAAAAGGTATTAAAGCTGAAGATGTTAAGAATATACCACCTACTGAAGAAATACATGGTCTTGATAACCTCACATGGGTAGTAGAGGTAAATTCTCTCAGTAGATTCGATGAAGGAGATATCCCTTATAATAAGTCTGCTAGCCAATGCTTGGATGAATTTGATAATTTTATTTTGAAGCAAGAAAATTTCAATGCCTATGTTAGTAGACAATTGAAACATAATGCTTATATGCTTGATCTCCTGGGTGACTATTTGAGTAGAACTGTCAATGATCTTAAGGTTATTAGTAAACATGCTTCCATGGTAACCACTCAAGTAGAACAAGTACTTAAGGCTCAAAATGATTTGCTTAATGAGATGAATAGTAAAGACAATGATCATTCTGTTAAAGTTGTGACTAGAGGTGGTACAATGACTCAGGAACCTTTGTATCCTGAGGGCCATCCTAAAAGAATTGAGCAAGATTCTCAGAGAGTTAATGCTGATTTACCTATTCGTTCCGATAAGGGTAGGAAAAAGAATGCTGATAGTAATTTGCATGTTGCTAATGAAGTTGTTATAGATACGTCTGACAATCCAAATGATATTTCTATTTCTGATGCTGAGACACAATCTGGTGATGAACATGAGCCTAGTGATAACATTAATAATGGTGTTCATGCTGATGCTCAACCTATTAATGATAATGATGTGGAGATTGAACCTGCTGATGATCTTGATAACCCACAACCTAAGAATAAAAGATACGATAAAAGAGACTTCATTGCTAGGAAACATGGTAGAGAAAGAGAACCATGGGTTCAAAAACCCATGCACTTTCCTCCTAAACATCCAAGAAAAAGGATGATGAGGACTTTGAGCGCTTTGCTGAAATGCTTAGACCTGTCTTTTTACGTATGCACTTGACTACTATTATTAAAAGGTCTCCTTGTGCTAAGTATATGAAAGATATTGTGACAAATGTAAGAAAGATACTGGAAGCTGAGCATGCTAGCTAATTATACTTTTAAAGGTGGAATACATAAGAAACTAGGATAACCCAGAGTACTTAATATACCATGCTCTATTAAAGGAAATTATGTTCAAACTCCTTTATGTGATCTTGGAGCTGGTGTTAGTGTTATGCCCTTCTCTTTATACTGTAGACTTGATTTGAATAAGTTGACACCTACTGAGATTTCTTTGCAAATGGATGATAAATCAACTACTCTACCTATCGGTATTTCTGAGGATGTACGTGTAGTAGTTGCAAATACTACTATCTTAACGGACTTTGTTATTCTTGATATTCCCGAGGATGACAGTATGTCGATCATCCTTCATAGACTCTTTTTGAATACTACAGGGGCTGTTATTGATTGCAACAAGGGCAATGCCACTTTTCATAGCAATGGTAATGAGCATACGATACACTTTCCGAAGAAACAACCTCAAGTTCATAGTATCAACTCTATTGAGAAAATTCCAACAATTATTATTGGAAACTTTGAGTCCCCTCTTCCTACTGTCAAGAAGAAATATGATATACTTATTGTTGGGGAAATGCATATCCCCACTGAGGTAACTTAGTGTTATTCGAAAATTCTTATGTTTCATGATATTCTAAAGAAGTTTGTTAATAAGACTTGATCAACCTTATTGATGGATTCCTTTTAATGAGCATGAGATGGATGAATTTAGAAAGCACAACTTCCTGCACCAAAATTTTACTTTCTGTTACATAGATAAAATTAAGTAAAAATGCTATTATTTTTTTGTTTTATGAATTTTCCATGCAATAGAAAAATGACCTGAAAACAAAAGTTCCCTAAATTCCCTGAAAATTTAGTATTATTTTTTCTGGAATATTTAAGAATTTTTGGCACTGAGAATGCATGAGGGGGCTGCACCAGTGGGCCACAAGCCTTCAGGGCGTGGCCAACCCCCTAGGCGTGCCCTTGTGGCTTGTGGGTCCCACATGACCCCCTCCACTTATTCCAGCACACATTCACTTCATCTTCCTTCAGAAAAAATCCCACCATTGCACAAACCCGTGTTTTGGCTCATCTAGCTGCCAATTTCGATCTCCTTGCTCAAAGCTCCATTTGCAAAACTATTTTAGGAGATTGCTCATCGGTATGTGACTCCTCCAATAGTCCAATTAGTTTTTTTCTAGTGACTTATATATTGCAAACTTTTGCTGTTATAGTGACCCCTGTTGAAGAATTCATCCGATTAACCAGTTAACTTGCCAATTAATCCCTACTTGCAGGGTCACCGTGTTGGGGAACGTTGCATGGGAAACAAAAAAATTCCCACGCACATGCAAGATCTATCCATGGTGATGAGCATCTACAAGAGGGAGAGTGGACCCACATACCCTTGTAGATCGCTAAGCGGGAAGCGTTAAGAAACACGGTTGGTGTAGTCGAACGGCTTCGTGATCCAAATCGACGAGCTTCCCGCGATCCAATCACGATCCGTCCCGCAAACTCATCACAATCCGTCCCGCGATCTCATCATGATCCGTCCCGCGATCTCATCATGATCCGTCTCGCGATCTTGATCATGATCCTTCCGATCTAGCGCCGAACGGACGGCACCTCCGCGGTCAGCACACGTACAACTTGATGACGATCTCTGCCTTCTTGATCCAGCAATAGGGAGCAGAGAGGTAGACAATTTCTCCGGCAGTGTGACGGTGCTACGGCAATGGTGGTGGAGCAATTCCGGTAGTGCTTTGCCTAAGCACTGCAGAAAACCGATCTAGAGGAGAAACTATGCACTAGAGGAACGGGTAGCACGTGGCTGAAAATCTTGTGCCAAAACCCTAAAACCCTCTAGTATATATAGGAGGAGAGGAGGATGAGGCTTGGCTCCCAAGGAGCCAGCCCTTGGGTTGGCCGAACCCGGAGGGAGGAGTCCTCCTCCTCCACTCCTAGTAGGATTAGGACTCCTTCCTAATTTAGCCCTTTTTTGCCTTTTTCCACCTTTTTCCTTTTTGGCTTTTTCTTCCCAGACGCATGGGCCCTTTGTGGGACTTACTCCAGCCCACTAAGGGCTGGTATTCATCCTACCACAGCCCATGTAGCCTCTTGGGTCAAAATACCCCTCCCGATGGTCTCCCGGAACACTACCGGCACTCCCGGTACACTACCGATGAGCCCGAAACTTTTCTGGCGACCAAAATAGGACTTCCTATATATCAATCTGTACCTCGAGACCATTCCGGAGCTCCTCGTGAAGTCCGAGATCTCATCCGGTACGCCAAACAACCTTCGGTCACCACCATACATAACTCTATACTATCGAAACGTCACCAAACCTCAAGTGTGCAGACCCTGCAGGTTCGAGAACTATGTAGACATGACCGAGACACCTCTACGGTCAATAACCAATAGCGGGACATAGATGTCCATATTGGTTCCTACATATTCTACGAAGATCTTTATCGGTCGACCCTCTATGTCAAGGATTCAGGTAATCCCGTATGATGTTCCCTTTGTTCTTCGGTATGTTACTTGCCCGAGATTTGATCGTCGGTATCTCCATACCTAGTACAACCTTGTTATTGGCAACTCTCTTTACTCGTTCCGTAATACAAGATCCTGTGACTAACACTTAGTCACATTGCTTGCAAGGCTTGTTGTGATGTTGTATTACCGAGTGGGCCCTGAGATACCTCTCCGTCACATGGAGTAACAAATCCCAGTCTTGATCCATGCCAACCCAACAGACACCCTCGGAGATACCTGTAGAGCACCTTTCTAGTCACCCAGTTACGTTGCAACGTTTGATACACACAAGGTACTCCTCCAGTGTCAGTAAGTTGCATGATCTCATGGTCATAGGAACAAATACTTGACATGCAGAAAACAGTAGCAATAAACTGACACGATCATATGCTATGTTTGTAGTTTGGGTCTTGTCCATCACATCATTCTCCTAATGACGTGATCCCGTTATCAAATGACATCTCATGTCCATGGCTAGGAAACCTTAACCATCTTTGATTAACGAGCTAGTCTATTAGAGGCATACTAGGAACATGGTTTTGCCTATGTATCCACACATGCATCTAAGTCTCCGATCAATACAATTATAGCATGGATAATAAACGATTATCATAAACAAGGAAATATGAAAATAACTAATTTATTATTGCCTCTAGGGCATATTTCCAACAGTCTCCCACTTGCACTAGAGTCAATAATCTAGTTCACATCACCATGTGATTCGCATTGTTACGAATCTAACACCCAATGAGTTCCGGGGCTCGATCATGCTTTGCATGTGAGAGAGGTCTTATAGTCAATGGGTCTGTAATATTCAGATTCGTGTGTAGTTTGCAAATCTCTATGTCAAACCGTAAACACTACTACCACACTCCACTTGGTACTATTCCAAATGGTTGCTCCACTATACATATCCAGATTGCTATTACGAGTCATCCGGATTGGTGTTAAAGCTTGCATCGCCGTAACTCTTTACGACGAACTCTTTATCACCCCATAATCGAGAAATACGTCCTTAGTCTTTCAGTTACAAAGGATAAACTTGACCGCTGTCCAGTGCTCTATTCCAGGATCACTTTGAAACCTTCCGGCCATACTTATAGCAAGGCTGACATTGGGTCTTGTGCACAGCATTGCATACATGATAGAGCCTATGGCTGAAGCATAGGGGATGACACTCATCTTTTCTCTATCTTCTGCAGTCACTGGGCATTGAGTCCTACTCAACTTCACACCTTACAAATCAGGCGGAAACTCTTTCTCTGACAGATCCATTTTGAACTCTTTCAAAATCTTGTCAAGGTATGTATTCATTGAAAGTCTCATCAAGCATCTTGATCTATCTCCATAGATCTTGATGCTTAACAATTAGGTAGCTTTTATCCAGGTCTTCCTTTGAAAAACTCTTATCAAACAACTATTTATGCTTTCCAGAAATTCTACATCATTTCCGATCAGCAATATGTCAACCACATATGGTTACCAAAAACTCTATAGTGCTCCCACTCACTTTATTGTAAATACAAGTTTCTCATAAACTTTGTATAGACTCAAAAAACTTTGATCACCTTATCAAAGTGTATATGCCAACTCCGAGATGCTTGCTTCAGTTCATAGAAGGATCACTGAAACTTGCACACCTTTTAGCATCCTTAGGACTGAAAAAACCTTCTGGTTGTATCTCATACAACCTTTCCTTAAGTAAGGAAACGATGTTTTGGCATCCATCTGACAGATTTCATAATTGAAAAATGCAGCAACTGCTAACATAATTCCAACAGACTTTAGCATGGCTACGAGTAAGAAAGTCTCTCACAATCAACTCCTTGAACTTGCCGGAAACATCTTTGCGACAAGTCGAGCTTTATAAATGGTGACATTCACCATCAGCGTCTGTCTTCATTTTTAAAGATACATTTGTACTCAACAACCTGCCGTCCAATGAGCAAGTCCACCAAAGTCTACACTTGGTTTTCCTGGATCCTTTCTCGGATTCCATGGCCTCTAACCATTTGTCGGATTCCAGGCCCATCATTGCTTCTCCATAGCTCGTAGGTTCATTGTTGTCCAACATGACCTCTAAGACAGGGTTATCGTACCACTCAGGAGTAGTACACTTCCTTGTCAACCTACGAGGATCGATAGTAACTTTATTTGAAGCTTCATGATCATCATCATTAACTTCCTCTTCAACTAACGTAGGCTTCACAGAACATCTTCCTGTGCTGCGCTACTCTCTCGTTGAAACAAAGGTTCAACAACCCCATCAAGTTCTATCTTCCTCCCACTCAATTCTTTCGAGAGAAACTTTTTCTTGAGAAAGGACCCAGTTTCAGCAACAAACATTTTATGCTTGGATCTAAGATAGAAGGTTCACCCAACTGTTCTTAGGGTATTCTATGAAGATGCATTTGTCCACTTTGGGTTCGACCTCATTAGGTGAAAACATTTTCCACACAAGCATCGCAGCCCCAAACATTAAGAAATGACAGCTTAGGTTTTTATCAAACCATCATTCACATGGTGTCATCTCAACGGATTTACATGGTGCCCTATTTAAAGTGAATGTAGTTGTCTCTAATGCATAACCCCAAATTTATAATAGCAAAACGATAAGAGACATCATAGCATGCACCATCTCCAATAGAGCACGACTATGATATTCGGCCACACCATCGGACTATGGTGTTCCAGGTGGCGTGAGTTGTGAAACAACTTTCACATTGTCTAAAGTTGTATGCAAAACTCGTAACTCAGATATTCACCTCCACGATCATATCGCAGACATCTTCTTGTCACGATGATTTTTAAACTTCACTCTGAATTTGCTTGAACCTTTCAAATGATTCAGACTTGTGTTTCATTAAGTAAATATACACTATATCTACTCAAATCATCAGTGAAGGTAAGAAAATAACGATATCCACCGCACGCTACAAGACTCATTGGATTGCATACATCAACATGTATAATTTCAATAAATTAATTGCCTGCTCCATCAAACCAGAAAACGGGGTCCTTAGTCATCTTGACCAAGAGGCATGGTTCGCATGTCTCAACCGATTCAAAATCGAATGAGTCCAAAGATCCATCAGCATGGAGTTTCTTCATGCGATTTATACCAATATGACATTTAGCGGCAGTGCCACAAGCATGTGGTACTATCATTATTAACTTTGTATCTTTTGGCATCAATGTTACGAACATGTGTATTACTACGATCAAGATTCAACAAACCATTCTCCCTGGGTGCATGACCATTGAAGGTATTATTCACGTAAACAGAATAACCATTATTCTCTATCTTAAATGAATAACCGTGTTGCAATAAACACGATCTAATCATGTTCATGCTTAATGCAAACACGAAATTACATTTATTTAGGTTTGTCACTAATCCCGAAGGTAGAGAGATCATGCCATGTTGATCACATCAACTTTGGAAACATTTCCAACACTCATCGTCACCTCACACCTAGCTAGTCTCCATTTATTCCGTAGCTTTTACTTCGAGTTACTAACATTTAGCAACCGAACCGGTATCCAATACCCAGGTGCTACTAGGAGTACTAGCAAGGTACACATCAATAACACGTATATCAAATATACTTCTATCGACGTTGCCAGCCTTCTTATCTACCAAGTATCAAGGGTTGTACCACTTCAACGACCACTCTCCTCACAATCGAAGCACTTAGTCTCGGGTTTGGGTTCAACTTTGGGTTGCTTCACTAGAGCAGGAACTGACTTGCCATCCATGAAGTTTCCCTCCTTGCCCTTGCCCTTCTCGAAACTAGTGGTTTTACTAACCATCAACACTTGACGCTCCTTCTTGATTTCTACCTTCGCGGTGTCAAACATCACGAACAGCTCAGGGATCATTAATTCTATCCCTCGCATTTTATAGTTCATCACCAAGTTCTAGTAGCTTAGTGATAGTGAATTGGAGAACTATATCAATCACTATCTTATCTGGAAGATCAACACCCACTCGATTCAAGCGATTGTAGCACCTAGACAATCTGAGCACATGCTCAACTATTGAGCTATTCTCTTTCATCTTGCGGGCAAAGAATCTTGTTGGAGATCTCATATCTCGCAACACGGGCACGAGCCTGAGATCCTAATTTCAGCTCTTAGAACATCTCATATGTTCCGTGACGTTCAAAATGTTTCGGAGCCTCAATTCTAAGTCGTATTGCATGATGCACTAAACTATCAAGTAGTCATCAGAACGTGCCTGTCAGATGTTCACAACATCTACAGACGACGCTAGAGGGGTTGGCGCACCGTGCGGTGCATTAAGGACATAAGCCTTCTGTGCAGCAATGAGGACAATCCTCAGATCACGGAGCCAGTCCGCAATATTGCTACCATCATCTTTCAACTCTATTTCTCTAGGAACATATAAAAATTACGGAAGCTACAGCCTGAGCTAGTAATCTACAACATAATTTTGCAAAGACACTACTGACTATGTTCATGATAATGAGTTCAATTAATCACATTACTTAAGAACTCCCACTCAAATTGACAACCCTCTGGTCATTCGAGTGATACATGATCGAAATTCACCAACTCAAGTCCGATCATCACGTGAGTTGAGGTGGTTTTAGTGGTGAACATCATCATGTTGATCATATCTACTATGTGACTCATGTTCGACCTTTCGGTCTCTTGTGTTCCGAGGTCATGTATGTACATGCTAGGCTCGTCAAGCTTAACCCGAGTGTTCTGCATGTGCAACACTGGCTTGCACCCGTTGTATGTGAACATAGGGTCTATCACACCCGATCATCACGTGGTGTCTCGACACAACGAACTTTCGCAATGGTGCACACTCGGGGAGAACACAATTTATCTTGAAATTAAGTGAGGGATCACCTTATAATGCTACCGTCATCCTAAGCAAAACAAGGTGCATAAAAGGATTAACATCACATGCAAATCATAAGTGACATGATATGGCCATGAACTTGTGCTTTTGATCTCCATCTTGAAAGCACCGGCATGATCTCCATCGTCACCGGCACAACACCTTGATCTCCATCATCTTGATCTCCATCAACGTGTCGCCATCGGGGTTGTCGCGCCGATCATGCTTGCACTACTATTGCTACCATTTAGCGATAAAGTAAAGCATTACATAGCGCTTAATGATTGACATGCAGGTCATACAATAATTAAAGACAACCCTATGGCTCCTGCCGGTTGCCATACTCATCGAGATGCAAGTCGTGATATTCTATACAAAACATGATCATATCATACATCACATATATCTCATCATGTAATTGGCCATATCACATCACAACATGCCATGCAAAAACAAGTTAGACGTCCTCTAATTGTTGTTGCATGTTTTACGTGGCTGCTATGGGTACCTAGCAAGAAGAATTCTCACCTACGCAAAAACCACAACGGTGATACACAGTTTTCTTTTCAACCTTCTCAAGGACCGCCTTTGTCGAATCCGATCCAACTAAAGTAGGAGAAACAGACACCCGCCAGCCATCTTTGTGCAACGAGGTTACATGTCAGTCGATGGAACCGGTCTCTCGTAAGCGTCCGAGTATGGTTGGTCCAGGCCGCTTCATCCCATAATACCGCTGAACCAAAACACGACCAAGGAAGGAAGCAATCTAAGCATCAACGCCCACAAACTCTTTATGTTCTACTCGAGATCTCATCTACACAGAGACTTAGCTCATGATGCCACTGTTGGGGAACGTTGTATCGGAAACAAAAAAATTCCTACGCACACGCAAGATCTATCCATGGTGATGAGCATCTACGAGAGGGATATTGGATCTACATACCCTTGTAGATCGCTAAGCGGGAAGCGTTAAGAAACGCGGTTGGTGTAGTCGAACGTCTTCACGATCCAAATCGCCGAGCGTCTCGCGATCTCATCACGATCCGTCGCGCGATCCAATCATGATCCGTCCGGCGAATTCATCACGATCCGTCCCATGATCTCATCACGATACGTCCCGCGATGTCATCACGATCCGTCTCGTGATCTTGATCACAATCCTTCCGATCTAGCGCCGAACGGACGACACCTCCGCGTTCAGCACACGTACAGCTTGATGACGAGCTCCGCCTTGTTGATCTAGCAAGAGGGAGCGCAGAGGTAGACGAGTTCTCCGGCAGCGTGACGGTGCTGTGGCGATGGTGGTAGAGCAATTACGGCAGGGCTTCGCCTAAGCACTCCAGAAAACCGATCTAGAGGAGAAACTATGCACTAGAGGAACGGGTAGCACGTGGCTGAAAATCTTGTGCCAAAACCCTAAAACCCTCTAGTATATATAGGAGGAGAGGAGGATGAGGCTTGGCTCCCAAGGAGCCAGCCCTTGGGTCAGCCGAACCCGGAGGGAGGAGTCCTCCTCCTCCTCTCCTAGTAGGATTAGGACTCCTTCCTTATTTAGCCCTTTTTTTCCTTTTTCCACATTTTTCCTTTTTGGCTTTTTCTTCCCAGACGCATGGGCCCTTTGTGGGACTTCCTCCAGCCCACTAAGGGCTGGTATTCATCCTCCCACAGCCCATGTAGCCTCTTGGGTCGAAATACCCCTCCTGATGGTCTCCCGGTACACTACCAGCACTCCCGGTACACTACCGATGAGCCCGAAACTTTTCCGGCGACCAAAATAAGACTTCCTATATATCAATTTACCTCCGGACTATTCCGGGGCTCCTCGTGAAGTCCGGGATCTCATCCGGGACTCCAAACAACCTTCTGTCACCACCATACATAACTCTATACTACCGAAACGTCACCAAACGTTAAGTGTGCAGGCCTGCGGGTTCGAGAACTATGTAGACATGAACGAGACACCTCTACGATTAATAACCAATAGCGGGACCTGGATGCCCATATTGGTTCCTACATATTCTACGAAGATCTTTATCGATCGAACCTCTATGTCAAGGATTCAGTTAATCCCGTATGATGTTCCCTTTGTTCTTCGGTATGTTACTTGCCCAAGATTCGATCGGCAGTATCTCCATACCTAGTTCAACCTCGTTACTGGCAAGTCTCTTTACTCATTACGTAATGCAAGATCTCATGACTAACACTTAGTCACATTGCTTGCAAGGCTTGTTGTGATGTTGTATTACCCAGTGGGCCCTGAGATACCTCTCCGTCACACGGAGTAACAAATCCCAGTCTTGATCCATGCCAACCCAACAGACACCCTCGAAGATACCTTTAGAACACCTTTATAGTCACCCAGTTACGTTGTAACGTTTGATACACACAAGGTACTCCTCCGGTGTCAGCGATTTGCATGATCTCATGGTCATAGGAACAAATACTTGACATGCAGAAAACAATAGCAATAAACTGACACAATCATATGCTACGTTTGTAGTTTGGGTCTTGTCCATCACATCATTCTCCTAATGACGTGATCCCGTTATCAAATGACATCTCATGTGCATGGCTAGGAAACCTTAACCATCTTTGATTAACGAGCTAGTCTATTAGAGGCATACTAGGGACATGGTTTTGTCTATGTATCCACACATGCATCTAAATCTCCGATCAATACAATTATCATGAACAAGGAAATATGATAATAACTAATTTATTATTGCCTCTAGGGCATATTTCCAACACACCGAGTAGCCGATTAACTAATAAATCATCCGATTAATTGATTAAATGGCCGGTTAACTTGACGATTAGCCTGTGAATTCCCTACTTGCCAACCAACCGAGCAGTTACCAGTTAACGATTTTCTCAACAATAATGGTGACCTTGTTCATGAGCTTGCATGTCAAATTTGTATGGTCCCAAGTAGTTTTGATGCATGATATAGTCTCTAGCCACTTGAGGGAGTAGTTGCTATGAGTTTTGTTGAGTTTTGTTCACCTTCCTTTTTAGTTCACTAAAAATTTCGGAATTTTTCACAAATGTTGAGAAGGTTACTAAGAGGTTCTTCAAGTCGGGGTTCTATGGAAGAAGAAAATGAAATGAAGGAGAAACCCAAATATACTTCCTCGCGTCGTAGAAATCCGACCATGTGAATGGCCGTGTGACACATTCTTGAGGGCGGCCGGAATTTATGAAGATTTCTATTATTTGGCCAAGAATGCAGGCATCACCGACTTCCTCAATGATAAGTGTGACCAATACCTCTTGCTCACTAATACCTTTGTGCAAAATTTTCACTTTCATCCTAGGGAAGACCCTGCTACAGTAGAACTTCACTTGTATGATGTGCCTAAGAAAATGAACCTTTATGATTTTTGCAAAGTTTGCAAGATACCCTATAAGGGCAGCATCAGGGAACCACTACCTCGAGACATGGAAGATTTTATTGCCGCAGTCACTGTAGGAGAAGAGAGAGGTGTGTCAAGGGCAAGAGCAGCTAGTTTGCATTTTCCTATGCTACGCTATTATTCATTATTTGTGGGAAGATGTTTAGTTGGTCATTGGGAGAGTGGAAGCCTTAGTGCCCCTGACCTTGCTATTTTGCGCCATGCTTCATTTGCTGATAGAACCTTTAGTCTAGGCTCTATGGTGGCCCAACGGTTGAACACCAACCGTTCGAAGGGGCCCATATTTGGAGGTATCTATGCATCTCGTTTAGCTAAACATTTTGAGATACCCATTAGGCTTCACGAGAAAGATGAGAGGCTAATACCCGCGAAGTTTTCAGATTATGACCGTATGGTAGCCCATGATGTTATTAAAAAGAATGATGATAGGAGGCTGCTTTCTACTTTAGTATTTAGTTAGGCTACTTGTGAGATTATTACTCTACCTGCTTCTTCTGTGTTCGATATTCATTCAGGCGGGTACATTGTTATGCCCGATGACATCTACCGATATTGGGGTTTGTTGCAACCCCCAGCACGTGAGCAAGCACCAGCCCTTGATCCATATCAGTTTTTGGTCTTTTAGTGGGAGCCACAGGAGATCACTAATCAGTGGAACCCTCAGTGTCCTCCGGAGTATACCGGAGAAGGTTATTTCCAGCCATGGCCCTAGATCAACTTAGACCAAAAGCCTAAGCTTGGGGGAGTATGTATTTCTCACCGACATTACGTTCATGTTCACACACTTATTTCAGTTGTCGGTGTTCATACTCTTTCACTGTACTATACATGGTAGTTTATTTCTTGTTCTGCTTTCTTCTTGTGTGTTTAATTAACTTCGAGAAAAGTACAAAACAATAGTTCTAGCTTTATTTCCTAGTTTCTTAGTTGTAGAATTAAAGAGAAAACCCAAAAATATTTCTCGTTCTTCTTTTGCTTGTTGGGAGCTTTCTTATGTAAATAATTTTCCTTTCTTTTCTTTGGGTCATAAGGAGAAGATCATGATGACGTGTTGAGTGGCTCTCATATGCATTATTGTTTATCTTACAAAGAGCCTATATTGCCTTGTCTTCTCCTTTGGTTTATTGTTTGCAGAATGGTATCCTCCTCTGGATGATTCAAGTGTCTTGACTTGGCACATGTTCACGCATGTAGTTGAAACAAATCAACATAACCTCCACAATATTTATGTTCATGGTGAATTATATCCTACTCATGCTTGCATTCAATGTTGGTTAATCTAGCATGTTGATGACTGTGTCGCTCTCTAGTTGGTCGCTCCCTAGTCTTTTGCTAGCCTTCACTTGTACTAAGCGGGAATACTGCTTGTGTGTCCATCTCAATAAACCCAAAGTTGTTCCATATAAGTCCACCATATCTACCTATATGTGGTATTTACCTACCATTCCAAGTAAATTTGCATGTGCTAAACTTTAAACCTTCAAATAAATATTCGGTTTTGTATGCCCAAATCGCTCATGTGGTGATTGGGGGCTGTTAGTATCTTCCATGCTAGGTGGGCTATTCTCTCGATATGTGTTGATCACTATCATTCACGAGAAAGTGGTTGGTAATCGGGATGCCCAGCCCCATGCTCGAAACAAAAGGCAAAATATAATTAAACAAAACACCCCCAGAGCTGTGTTTGTAAGGACGGCACCCGTGAATTCGGCCCGCTCTGGAGTGTGATTGATTGGTGGAGGGGGAGTAAAAACTTTACCATTCTGTTTGGGAACCGCCTATAATGTATCTAACATGGAAGATATTGAAAACCTCTTGGTCGTTATGTGAGCAACGAAAGCATACCGCTCCAAAATCAATACATATCTCTGTTTTAAAAGCTTGAGCTCTGGCACCTCAGCAAATCAATGCTTGCCCCTGCGAAGGGTCTTTCCATTTACTTTATTGAGTCATCATCCTCTTATAAAAAGCACAAGTTAGAGAGCACCATTGTCATTTGTTTGCCTTGCTATTAATTGATATTGAGTATGAGCATGATTGGATCTCTCTCACCGTGAATTACAATATTTAGTCAGTCCTTGTTCTCCAAAGGTGCTATGCATTTATGTATTGCGATCTCAGAAAGGGCTAGCGAGATATCATTATGTCATATTGCATCATGATAGTTTTGATAAAATTGTTGTCATCCGAGGCTTGTTATTATTGCTTGCTAGTTGGTTATGTCATTGCTATGAGTAAATGTGAGACCTAAGTATTATTGTGAATGTGGTTAGTTTATAATCTTTGCTAAAAATATGACAATAAGTTAGACATATTTACAAAAGCGAGATCAAACAGAGTTTGTAAAAGTTTTTCTTTATCACTTCAGTTTATCAACTGAATTGCTTGAGGAAAAGCACAGATTTAACCTTGGGGGAGTTGATACGTCTCCAACGTATCTAGTTTTCCAAACTCTTTTCCCCTTGTTTTGGACTCTAATTTGCATGATTTGAATGGAACTAACCTGGACCCCGCTGCTATGGGAGTAGGACAAAAGATGTCGTGCAAGTTCTTTTCCATAAGCACGTATGACTATATATGGAATACATGCCTAAATTACATTGATGAATTGGAGCTAGTTCTATGTCACCTATGTTATAACTGTTGCATGATGAATGCCATCCGACATAATTATCCATCATTGATCCATTGCCTACGAGATTTTCATATATTGATCTTCGCTAAGTTACTTTTTCGGTGCTACTGTCACAAACACTACAAACTGCTACTATCGCTTGCCACCGTTACAATTATTACCATATTACTTTGCTACTGAACACTTTGTTGCAGATATTAAGTCTTTCAGGTGTGGTTGAATTGAAAACTCAGCTGCTAATACTCGAGAATATTCTTTGTCTCCCCTTGTGTCGAATCAATAAATTTGAGTTGAATACTCTACGCTCGAAAACCATTGTGATCCCCTATACTTGTGGGTTACCATCCAGCAATAGTGCTAGATGCCTGGACACCTATTCTTACCGAACACTCCCCTCGTGCGAACGCATCGGAGGTTAACTCTGAAAGCTCTGAGCAGGTTGACCCGATCGAGCTCTCGACACTAAACGAGGCCCTAGATCAGATCTTGTCGATGAAAATTACCGATGACCCAACCCCGATCCATGCTCAGATCAGCCTCATGGCAGGTCAAGAAGAATTTTTCATCCCACCTACTACCCTCTTGATTGCCACCGTCGAGGATTTAGCCGACATGTTGGACTATGCCTTCGAGGAGGCACAAGACATGGATGAGGAAGATTGCGCTCCCACCCCTATTAACACCGGGCGATGGGCTGCCACCTCCACGTATGACGTCTACATGGTGGACACTCTAGCCGCTAACGGTGAGCACACACCTGAAAACTATGGTGACAAATCGGGTGAGGCGTCGTCAAGGCATCGGAAGCTACATAAACGAACAAAGGGAAAAAAGGAAGAAAAGCTATTGCTGGCACAGGGGAAGGAGATACCCTGGAAGACCTCGACGATCCCGATATCCCCGAACACCTTCTATAGGGTCAGGAGAGGCCGAAGGATCAGCGCAACCTCGATGACCTAAACGATTCCGAGGACGACAATTACCTCCCCCTGTCGAGGAGGAGGACATCTTGGAAGCCGATGACTTCGCCATCCCCGATAACCTTGAAGATCAGGAACTGTTCAGGCAACAACTTATAGCCATGGCCCGCAGCCTGAAGGCAAAAGAATGGCAGCTTAAAGCCGAATAGGACAACCCCAACGATCGATGGACGAGGGTCCTATAAGTTGAGGAAGGATACGGTACCGGTCTATTGGACCAACCCAAAAGCTATCCACGCCGAAGGCTGCTGCCACAATTCGATGACGAGCTTACTGATAGGCTCTCTCCCAAACACAACCCATACGACAAGCCAAACTGCCCTCCTCGAGGACGAGACAGGACGACCGACGACACCGGTTATAGGCCGACGACACGCCGAAGATAGGGAAAAGAGCCAATAGAGCCCGATGACAAGTTCGACCTGCGACACGACCTGGATTATAGAGCAGGTCGTACGAGATCCATCTACGGATCCACAGGGTACTCCCCCAATAGATAGGAGGGTACCAGCCTTGGCTCGACCGCAACAATAGAGGTCGGGAACGTAACAGGGCAAGAACAGATGTTGATTACCGGTGCGACATAGCTCGGGTTACAGGCGCTGCCCATCCACTATGCTTCACGGACGAGGTGATGCGGCATTAGTTCTCGGAGGGGTTCAAACCCATGAACATAGAGCAATACGATGGGACAACTAACCCAACCATATGGATCGATGATTTCCTCCTCCACATCCACATGGCGCAAGGAGATGATCTTCATGACATCAAGTATCTACCCCTAAAGCTTAAGGGTCCAGCTCGGCACTGGTTAAACAACCTCTCGAAAAATTCCATCGGGTGTTGGGAGGATCTCGAGGATGCATACCGATCTAACTTCTAGGACACCAGTGTTCGGCCGCCAGACTCCTCCGACCTGAGTAACATCATCCAGAAGCCATGAGAGTCTGCTCAGCAATTCTAGAATCCGTTCTTGACCAAGAAAAACGAGAACGTTGACTGTCGAGACGCCGAGGCAATACCTCCTTCCGACACAATATTCGGGATTAATGGCTGGCTCGCTAGCTCGGCCAGGATAAACCTAGGACAATGCCTGCCCTCACATCACTCATGACTCGCTTTTGTGCGGGCGAGATAACTAGCTAGCAGGACGGAGCCATAACCCCGAAGACCCCGGAACCTCCGAATTTCGGGACGGAAACGGGAAAGCAAAGCGCAACAAGAATAAGCGCCGGCACAACAGTAGTGATGCCGTTAACATGGTGGTTAACGCCAGCTTCCGCAATTCCCTACCCGGGCAGCAGAAGAAGACTCCTAAAGGCAATCGCGAGGGACGCACCCTGCTGGACAAGATCATGGAAAGGCCTTGCCAAATCCATGGCACTCAAGAGAAGCCTGCCAACCACACCAACCATAGCTGTTGGGTGTTCAAACAGGCTCGCAAACTCATAGCCGAGGATCATGGCAAGGGCCCACACAGCAAGGACGAGGATGAGCCCCATGGTCTGATCGGTGGTGGACAGAAGCAGTTCCCTCCAGAGGTAAAAACCGTGAATATGATATACGCCACTCATATACCCAAAAAGGAGAGGAAGCGCGCCTTTCAAGAGGTTTATGCCATAGAGCATGTAGCCCTAAAGTATAACCCATGGTCGGCGTACCCGACCACCTTCGATCGACGCGACCACCCAACCAGTATCCATCATGGGGGTTCAACCGCCCTCGTCCTAGACCCCGTCCTAGATGGGTATCACCTCACTAAAGTCCTAATGAATGGAGGAAGTAGCCTTAATCTGATTTACACACACACACAGTGAAAAAGATGGGTATAGATCCATCAAGGATCAAACCCAGCAACAATAACTTTAAAGGAGTGATCACAGGCGTCGAAGCTCGGTGCACGGGCTCTGTAAGCTTGGAAGTAGTGTTTGGTTCACCCAATAACTTTCAAAGCGAAGACTTGATCTTCGACATTGTACCTTTCCGCAGAGGCTATCATGCCCTTCTAGGCTGTTTAGCGTTCGCTCGCTTTAACGTCATCCCACATTACACATTCCTCAAGCTCAAGATGCCCGGCCCCAAGGGGTTCATTACTGTCAACGGCAACACAGAGCGCTCCCTCCAAGCAAGGAACATGCATTGGCCCTGGCGGCCAAATTCCATTACAATGATGATCAGCAAACGCCGACATATGCCGCAAAGGCACGTAAGGCTGGGAAGGGAGCTCGATTTCAGCCCGAACTCCCAGAACCTTCTTCTCCCCAGAAATCGGGACTCGCTCCCCATTGCATGACCCTAATGCCAGCAAAACATGTGCCAAGAAGGCACAACTTCACACTTCAGATTCCATGGGCAGCAATGGGGAACAACTATCAAAGCACAACACTAGTAGAAAACAGACCTTTCGTCCGCCTCATTAGTCGCAGTTGGCTTTTGAATCGGCACTAATGTGATCATTAGTCCCGGTTCATGACGGAGATCATTGGTGTCGGTTCGTTACGTACCTTTAGCCTCGGTTCGTGCCACGAACTGGCACTAAAGGTGTGGTGGCAGGCCGGCGTCAGACTGGGGCCCCACGGGAGCCTATTAGTCACGGTTGGAGCCACCAACCGGGACTAAAGCCCCTCCATACTGAAACCCTTTGGCAACAGCCCGAGCAGAGTCCTCTGTTCTTGCCCTTTCCTCTCCTCTCTGTTCTTCCTCTGTTCCTCTTTTCCTTGAGCTCATCCTCCATTTTTGCCAAAATTTGTCAAGGTTTGGAGGCATCCTATCCATCCAAGTGTTCACAAAGGTTAGCAACTTTGTCCTTTCATCTCTCATTGCTAGATTAGCTCTTGCAATGCTCTATAAGTATAGTAATTTGTGGGTTTTAGTTTGTATGTGGTAGTTTATTTGATTTATACAATTTGAGCTCAAAATTAAATTCTTACTTTGCATTTGTAGGTGTGGTTTACTTAGTGCCTTCCCGTCCCCGGCCTAACCACTGTCGATCGATCGCACCGTCTCGTCACCGGCACCACCTTGGTGAGCCTCTTGTTCTTATCCTTTTTATAAAAAAATGTGTTTGTAAGATTTAGTTAGTTACTTGTATAGTTTTCTTACCTATATGGTTGTTTGTTATACATAGTGGCATGGTTTTGAAATCCGTCCCCAACGGACCTTGTCCGGTTTATGATGCGGATGTGGTATATATATACGCTCTTTTGTAACTCTTTGTTGCATTTCGTGTTTATGACAATTATGAGAATCAAGTTGACATAGATATTTTTATCTAGGAGTTATGTGAACCGGAGATTCCAACCGACATAGATATTCTTGTCAAGAAGTTAAATTTAGTTGAAAAATAAAACGAGTATTTGAAAGAAAAACTGAAAAGAGTTGAAGAAGAGAAGATGAAACTGGAGTTGTACATTGCCGATGTCGTTGATGATCACAAGATCAAGATGGGTGCAATGCGCTTGAAGATTAGAAAAATTAAAAGATATGACATTGATAGTGAGGCTTGGTATCACTATGCTGTTGGATCAATTGTTACCTTAGTTGCGATGTTGATCACATTTGTTGTTGCATTTAAATGCTTTAGCTAGAGAGTTTGTATGTTGTTTTATGAGAACAAGCATGTATGAACTTTATGTACGAACTTGTATTAATTTGGTCTTTTCGGTGTTGTGTAATGAAGATGAGCCGACAATGGATGTACGAGGACCGATGCTCTCCCCAGTTCATTAATGGTGTGCATACTTTTCTAGATGCGGATGAGGCAAACAAGCGGTCGGATGGTTTTATGTATTCTCCATGTGATGGCTGTAAGAATGATCGAAATTACTCTAACTCAAGAGCCATTCACGTCCACCTGTTTGAGTCCAGTTTCATGTCCGGCTATAACTATGGGACCAAGCACGGAGAAAGAGGGGTCCTGATGGAAGAGAATGACGAAGAAGAGGATGACGACAGCTATCCTGGCCATGGGTTCCATGAATACGATGGTACAACAATGGGGGAAGAAGCTGAGCCGACAATGCGGGAAGGAGCTAAAGAAGAGGCATTAGATGAGCCCGCTGATGATCTTGGTCATTGCCGATGCAAAGAGAAACTGTGCAAGTGAAAAGGAGAAGCTGAAGTTGGAAAGCATGTTAGACGATCACAAAAAAGGGTTGTACCCAAATTGCGAAGATGACAATAAAAAGCTGGGTACCACACTGGAATTGCTGCAATGGAAGGCAGAGAATGGTGTATCCGACAAGGCATTTCAAAAGTTGTTAATAATGTTAAAGAAGAAGCTACCAAAGGACAACGAATTTCCAGAGAGTATGTACGAAGCAAAGAAGGTTGTCTGCCCTCTAGGATTAGAGGTCGATAAGATACATGCATGCCCTAATGACTGCATCCTCTACCGTGGTGAGTATGAGGATTTGAATACATGCACGGTATGCTATGCATTGCGCTATAAGATCAGCCACGATAACCCTGGTGATGTTGAGGGCGAACAACCCAGGAAGAAGATTCCTGCCAAGGTGATGTGGTATGCTCCTATAATACCACGGTTGAAACATTTGTTCCAAACACAAAGAGCATGCCATTTGATGCTATGGCACAACGAAGATCGTAAGAAAGACGGGAAGTTCAGAGTGCCCGCTGACGGGTCCTAGTGGAGAAAAATCAAGAGAAAGTGGAAGGACCTTGCAAAGGATGCAAGGAACGTATGGTTTGGTTTAAGTGCAGATGGCATTACTCCTTTTGGGGAGCAGAACAGCAATCATAGCACATGGCATGTGACTCTATGTATCTATAACCTTCCTCCTTGGTTGTGCATGAAGCGGAGTTCATTATGATGCCAGTGCTCATACAAGGCCCCAAGCAACCCGGCAACGACATTGATGTTTACCTAAGGCCATTGGTTGAAGAACTTTTATAGCTATGGAATGGAAAAGGTGTACCTACATGGGATGCGAAAGATCAGGAGGAATTTGACCTACATGTGTTGCTGTTTGTAACCATCAATGATTGGCCTGGTCTCAGTAACCTTTCAGGACAGACAAACAAGGGATACCACGCATGCACCCACTGTTTAGATGATACCAACAATATATATTTGGATAAATGTAATAAGAATGTGTATCTGGGGCATCGTCAATTTCTTCGGAGCAGGCATCCCGTAAGAAAGAAAGGCAAGCATTTCAAAGGTGAGGCAGATCACCGGAAGAAGCCTCGCCACCGTACGGGTGATGAAATACTTGATATGGTCAAGGATTTAAAAGTAATCTTTGGCAAGGGTCCTGGTGCACAATCTGCTCCAAATGATGCTGACAAACGCGCACCCATGTGGAAGAAGAAATCTATATTTTGGGACCTACCGTATTGGAAAGACCTCGAGGTCCGCTCTGCAATCGATGTGATGCACGTGACGAAGAATCTTTGCGTGAACCTGCTAGGCTTCTTGGGCGTGTATGGGAAGACAAAAGATACGCCGGAGGCATGGGAGGACCAGCAACATATGCACGGAAAAGACGGCATGGATCCAAAGTAGTTTC
The DNA here is from genome assembly GCA_022496015.1 of Hordeum marinum. Lineage (NCBI taxonomy): Eukaryota > Viridiplantae > Streptophyta > Magnoliopsida > Poales > Poaceae > Hordeum > Hordeum marinum. The sequence continues at coordinate 484,544,044 of CM039675.1, forward strand.
ATGGTCATGCCAGCTACGCTCTTACAAAAGAAGAGAAGGAAATCTTCTTCGAATGCCCGCTCAGTATGAATGTCCCGTCTGGCTTCTCGTCGAATATAAAGGGAATAATAAATATGGCAGAGAAAAAGTTCCAGAACCTAAAGTCTCATGACTGCCACGTGATTATGACGCAACTGCTTCCGATTGCATTGAGGGGGCTTCTACCGGAAAACGTTCGATTAGCCATTGTGAAGCTATGAGCATTCCTGAATGCAATCTGTCAGATGGTAATCAATCTAGAAATCCTACCAAGGTTAGAGAATGATTTGTTGCAATGTCTTGTCAATTTCAAGTTGGTGTTCCCACCATCCTTCTTCAATATCATGACGCATGTCCTAGTTCACCTAGTCGAGGAGATTGCCATTCTGGGTCCTGTATTTCTACACAATATGTTCCCCTTTGAGAGGTTCATGGGAGTCTTAAAGAAATATGTTCATAATCGTTCTAGGCCAGAAGGAAGCATCTCCATGGGCCATGAAACAGAGGAGGTCATTGAGTTTTGTGTTGACTTTATTCCTGACATTAAGCCGACAGGTGTACCTAAATCGTGGCATGAGGGCAGACTGGGTGGAAAAGGCACGCTAGGAAAGAATTCACTAATATACCAGGACGGGCATTCTTTGGCGCAAGCACACTACACAGTTCTACAAAGTTCCGCCTTGATGGCTCCATATATCGAGCAACACAAGAATATTCTACGCTCCAAACACCCGAAGAAGTCTGACGACTGGATTACACATGAATAAATGGTGACTTTCGCCAGTTGGTTGCAGACACGTCTCATGCATGACAACACTATTGAAGATGACATGTACTTGCTGTCCAAGTTACCATCTTCGACTATATTGACTTTCAAAGGGTACGAGATAAATGGGAATACATTTTACACGATCGACCAAGATAAAAAGAGCGCCAACCAAAACAGTGGTGTCCGCTTTGATGCGGCAAACAACAATGGGCCAAAGGACACATACTATGGTTACATAGAGGAGATATGGGAACTTGACTATGGACTTGATTTGAAGGTCCCTTTGTTTAGGTGCAAATGGGTCAATCTGACAGGAGGCGGGTTAAAGGAAGACCTGCAGTACGGAATGCCAATAGTGGATCTCAACAATCTTGGGTACGCAGACGAACCATTCATCCTAGCCAATGATGTGGCGCAGGTTTTTTTATGTGAAGGACATGTCTACCAAGCCGAGAAAAAGAAAAGATAAGGAAGCAAATACATCATGCGATGAGCCAAAGCGCCACATAGTTCTTTCAGGGAAAAGAAACATCATGGGAGTGGAGGACAAGACAGACATGTCAGAAGATTATGAGAAGTTTCATGAAATTGCTCCCTTCCCAGTGAATGTTGACCCGAGCATCAAGTTAAGCGATGAAGATTGCCCATTGTTACGACGCAAAGGGACACACGTGAAGAAAAGTTTTACACCCAAAGATACCACTTTGGGATGTGACCGGCTTCTCTAGTTAGTTTCCAGATTTATATATATATCTAGAAAGTCCCACTTCGGACAAACCGAAGGGAATCTTTGTCATAGTAGTGTACTTATGTGTTTTGTGCGTTCAGTATGCACCATTCGAATGGAGGCCATCAATTTTCAACCCTTTCCGACTTCATTGCTATTTTCCATGCATTTATTGATTTTTTTTGAGCTAAATGGCCCTGAAATAGATAAGCACTATAAATGAACTCTGAAAAGGTTGAAAGTTGGCATGGTATCATCATTTCACCCACATAGCATGTGCTAAAAAGTTGAGAGGGTTGCAGCAAAAACTGGATGCACTTCGCGTACAAATTGGACAATAACTTTCGAAGTATTAGGGTTTTAGACGAAAACTCACCTGTTACAAAGGCATTTCATTTTTTTTACTTATTTCAACTCCTGACTTTTGTGCGTTTAGTATGCACCATTCGAATAGAGGTTATCAATTTTAAACCCTTTCCGACTTCATTTGCTATTTTCCATGCATTTACTGATTTTTTTTGAGCTAAATGACCCTTAAATTGATAAGCACTATAAATGAACTCTGAAAAGGTTGAAAGTTGGCATGGTATCATCATTTCACCCACATAGCATGTGCTAAAAAGTTGAGAGGGTTACGGCAAAAACTAGATGCACTTCGTGTAAGCAATGGACAATCTCTTTCGAAATATCACACTTTCAGACGAAAACTCAACTGTTCAAAGGCATTTCATTTTTTTAACTTATTTCAACTCCAGACTTTTTGTGCGTTCAGTATGCACCATTCGAATGGAGGCCATCAATTTTCAACCCTTTCCGACTTCATTTGCTATTTTCCATGCATTTACTGATTTCTTTTTTGAGCTAAATGACCCTTAAATATATAAGCACTACAAATAAACTCTAAAAAGGTTGAATTTGGCATGGTATCATCATTTCACCCACATAGCATGTGCTAAAAAGTTGAGAGGGTCATGGCAAAAACTGGATGCACTTCGTGTACAAAATGGACAATCTCTTTCGAACTATGGGGGTTTCACACAAAAACTCGCCTGTTACAAAGGCATTTCATTTTTTTACTTATTTCAACTCCAGACTTTTTGTGCTTTCAGTATGCACCATTTTAATGGAGGCCATCAATTTTGAACCCTTTCCGACTTCATTTGCTATTTTCCATGCATTTATTGATTTTTTAGCTAAATGACCCTTAAATTGATAAGCACTATAAATGAACTCTGAAAAGGTTGAAAGTTGGCATGGTATCATCATTTCACCACATAGCATGTGCTAAAAAGTTGAGAGGTTTACGGCAAAAACTGGATGCACTTCGTGTACAAAATGGACAATCTCTTTCGAAGTATCAGGGTTTCAGACGAAAACTCGCCTATTACAAAGGCATTTCATTTTTTTAACTTATTTCAACTCCAGACTTTTTCTGCGTTCAGTATGCACCATTCGAATGGAGGCCATCAATTTTCAACGCTTTCCGACTTCATTTGCTATTTTCCATGCATTTACTGATTTTTTGAGCTAAATGACCTTGAAATTGATAAGCACTACAAATGAACTCTGAAAAGGTTGAAAGTTGGCATGGTATCATCATTTCACCCAGATAGCATGTGCTAAAAAGTTGAGAGGGTTACGGTTAAAACTGGATGCACTTCGTGTACAAAATGGACAATCTTTTTCGAAGTATCAGGGTTTCAGACGAAAACTCGCTTGTTACAAAGGCATTTCATTTTTTTTACTTATTTCAACTCCATACTTTTTGTGCGTTCAATATGCACCATTCGAAGGAAGGCCATCAATTTTCAACCCTTTCCAACTTCATTTCCTATTTTCCATGCATTTATTGATTTTTTTGAGCTAAATGACCTTTAAATTGATAAGCACTACAAATGAACTATAAAAAGGTTGAAAGTTGGCATGGTATCATCATGTAACCGACATAGCATTCAATATGCACCATTCAAAGGGAGCACTACAACTCGTCTATTACAAAGGCATTTCTTTTTTTAACTTATTTCAACTCTAGACTTTTTGTCCATTCAATATGCACCATTCAAAGGGAGCCATCATTTTTCAACCCTTTCTGACTTTATTTGCATTTTTCCATGCATTTACTGAATTTTTAGCTAAATGACCCTGAAATTGATAAGCACTACAAATGAACTCTAAAAAGGTTGAAATTTGGCATGGTATCATCATTCAACCCACATAGCATGTGCTAAAAAGTTGAGAGGGTTACGGCAAAAACTGGATGCACTTTGTGAACAAAATGGACAATCTTTTTCGAAGTATGAGGGTTTCAGACGAAAACTCGCATATTATAAAGGCATTTCATTTATTTAACTTATTTCAACTCCAGACTTTTTGTGCGTTCAATATGCACCATTCAAAGGGAGGCCATCAATTTTCAACCCTTTCCGACTTCATTTGCTACTTTCAGATTTTTAAAGTAAACTTATTCACAAACTAGTGATTCATACAAATTTCAAATAATTCAAATTTAAACTATTAGAATTTGAAACCTACGGCCACTAACAGAGAGTTTATAATTTTGTGATCTAACGCAAAAATATTCACTCATTAACTCTGAATAAAGCACAAAAAACTCAGAAACAAAAGAAAATAAATAAAACAAAAAAATGAAAAATGAAAAATAATTAAAAAATAAGCCGCCTATTGGGCCGCCACGGCCTGCATACGACTAGAAACCCAACTTGGGCCAGGATGCAGGCCCGCGAGGCATAGTAGGCCCAACAGGGCCGCACAGGTTTGATAGGCCCACATAGGCCAGCTTAGAAAGGAGCTCGAGGGAGCAACCGCAGCATGGCTTATAAACCAGTGCGGCTGCCTCTCGCTTGGCGAGGTGGGACTAAACTTGCACCGCATTGCGTCGTGCCAGGAACTGGTCTTTAGTTGCGATTGGTAACTCCAACCGTGACTAAAGACCCTCCTTTAGTCGCGGTTGGAGTCACCAACCGCGACTAAAGGGTGTCGCTTCCCGCCCCCGTGCCTGCTGAAATTCACCTTTAGTCTCCGTTGGTGGATCCAACCGCGACTAAAGGAGGGTCTTTAGTCGCGGTTGGAGCCACCAACCGTGACTAAAGGTCCTCCTATATAAGCAGGAGTTGAATTTTTTTCATTTTTTCTCTGCTTCTTCGTCTCTTCGACCAAGAGAGATCGCTACCACCGCCCCCGACGCACCACCTGCCCCGACGTTGTCGCCACCCATGCCGTCGCCGCCCCCAACACGCCGCCCACGCCATCGCCGCCCTCGACGCGCCGCCCATGTTGTTGTCGTCCCCGACGCGCTGCCCCCCGTCGCCACCCCCGTCGCGCGGCGGCTTCTCGACCTCGCACTCCGTCGTCTTCGCCGTCGCAGTCGCCGTCGCCGACGACTCGAATCGCCTCACCGCCCGTCGCCCCGCAGTGATCCCTTGCCTCCATGGCCGCCCTCCCATCGATCGAGCCCGCACATGGACACACACACACACACATATGCATGAACACACACACGCACACACACACATTTTCTTATTTTCTGTTTTTTTGTTTTTTTGTTTTTTATTCTTTTAGTTATAAAAATGTTAGATGAATTAGATATATAAATTTTAGATGATTTTTTTAGTTTTTTATACTTTTAGTTATAGAAATGTTAGATGAATTTTAGATATATAAATGTTAATTAGATGAATTTTGAATTTTTTATATAATGTTTTTTCTATTATTCGTGTTTAATTAGCATATATGCTTGATTAGATTTTTTTGCTTAATTGGAAGTATATAATGTCCCTAACCTATTAAAATGTTGCTTATATAATGTTGCTTAATTAGATTTTTTATTGAGAATAGAATATTATTATGGTAGTTATAACCTATAAATTTTTACATTTTGATCCAATATATGTATAGAAATTTTTTGATGAATTTTGACATTTGATCCAATTTATAGCAATTAGTGTTTTCAAAAGTTGCATATTTTAATGTTGCATTTTTGTCACTGCTCGATATATGGAACGAGTTGACTTTACGTTTGTTTCGGCTCCTTGTGTGTCTTTCAGTGAGGGAAAGTGTTCACCATATATATGAGAGAGGAAAAATCCCGACTGTTGTCGTGGGGTTGCTTCTCCTTCGTTCTAGTGTCCTAAACATTTTGGTGTAATGCACTCCCGGACGAATGGAGGAGCCACCATCACTGATGGTCGCAATATCGGAAGGAGTGCCCACCATATACGTGAGATGAGAGTTTAGGAAGGAAAGACTCGACGGACCTAAAGTCAACCTGTTGCATATTGAGTAATAGTGATGTGTGTGTTGATCAGTTTTCTCGTAGTTCGTTTGATCGATTTTAAATGTTTCAACTATGAACATAGGAAATGTCTGACGACGAAAGGGAATTCTCTATGTGCGAATACTGTGAAGACGAGCGTGGCCCGTGTGACAAGCCTTTCCTAGTTGATAGTAGGCGCTTCAGCATCATGCTGGATGAGACTTTCGAAGTGGATACAGTAAGTCACAATGACAAGTCTTTTTTCGTAATTAAACATGACTTATGCTTCTTTTGCTTCAACTTATAATTTTAATTTTTACTATTCTACTAGTGTATCGCCTGCCATGCAAGAATTGTTATCTTGGATAAGATTAGTTTCAATACTAAAACAAGTATGGAGGTAAAGATAGTTCACTTGAGAACCGAGCATGGTTATACTTTTGCCGTAAAATTGTACAATGCAGACACCTACTGCTATTTTGAATGCAAAAGTTGGAGAGCACTATGCAAGGCTTATGCATTTGAGCATAATATGCTTATCACCTTTGATATTCGTCCGGAAGATGAAATTGAAGGTAATATTGACATTTGGGTCGATGTGCAGACGCCTCCAGTTCTACCATTATATGAGTTTCTCAACCATATTTATTAAGTAATTTATATTGTTTATTTAAAAATAGTTGACAACTTATTTCCATTGACAACTTATTTTCATTCTTTAACCAATGTACGGAAGATGGTAGACAGAACCTACTACTACAATGATGAAGCAGAATTAACTTGTAAGGAGAAAGATCATCTTACCGCCTTTCTTAATCATCTTGAGAATTACAATAGCTATTATCAAACACCTCCACATTATGGTCAATATGTGCCACTAGTGAACGTGGTGAACTACGGTAACATCCATGGATATTGCATGGTAATATTTTCTACTATTACGGAATCCGTGCATATTTTGCATAAATTCTTCTAAAACTAAACTACATTGCTAACTACAAAGTTATTACTATGTTTTTCAACAGAAAATCCCAAAGGATCGTGTGCCTCATCTGATGTTTCCGAAAGTCGCGTTGTTGTTATGAGCTTAGGGCCACCACAGCTAGGTCAGCCTACGCATCACTCCTGTCCATACCGGATTTCTAAAACCGATGAAGACATGACAATCAAAGATTGGAAAAAATGGATGGTCAATCGTAGACTACTTGGAAGCAACATTGTGCATAGGCCAAGAATTGGAGACAGGATGATCTCCGTTATCCATAATGGAGAGTCAGGGCCTATCTTGTTTTATGATATTGTACCTAAGAGAGGGTAGAGTAGGTCGTATGAGAGAGGAGTAGGTCCTAGGTACAATGTGTTATTATGTGCTACAATGTGTTAGAGTTGATGATGATGAGGAAGAGGAGTTGGTGGTAATGACTATGATGATTATTAGCTATAGTGTTATTGGTGATGATATGATGCAAGAGTTTTTATATTAATATGATGATGATGTTGATCATGATTATCATGATGATTTGTTATATCATTGGGGGAAGGAAAGTGGATTAGCTTCATGTGGATGGATCAAAAGTGACCAAAATTTGAATTAGTAGGATCGTCGTCCTACTAATTCATTTTTTGATCACTTTTTATTCATTTGGATGAATAAAATCCATGTTTCTTCCTCACAATGATATAATAATTCATCATGAACATAATGATATAATAACCTCTTAATTGGTATTGTATCAAAATTTGTATAACGACGTATAACCATAATTAATTCATAAACCCCTAAAGAATTAAAAGGAAAAATAAAACAAAACTAAAAAAGGTCAATACTTTTAGTCCCGGTTGGTGTTACCAACCGGGACTAAAGGTCCCCCCAGCCCACGGCGCCGTCGGATGCCACGTGGAGGGCCTTTGGTGCCGGGTCGTGTTGAACTGACACTAAAGGGGGGTAGGCTTTAGTCCCCACCCTTTAGTGCTAGTTCTAGAACGGACACTAAATGCCCTTATGAACCGCGACTATAGGTCGGTTCTGCACTAGTGCAAGTGTTCGGCTGGACCGAACTACCTGCAATATAAGTCTTCATACACACAACAGGTACCATCAAGGACCTGCTAAAGCGTAAATACCATCAATAGTTTGGCGACTTCTCAAGATCCTCTTTCCAAGGTCCGCTCGCTGACACCATTACCCATAAAGGAATGCAACCCCCTAGGAGGCACAGGAGTGGATAGACGACAGGGCATATCGAGGACGTCAGGCCACCCATCAAAATCGAAGACCCCTGGTACAACCCCTCCTGAAAACCTTATATTTCATCTTCAAGTACCTGTAAACAGTTGCTTCGGCAATTTGAGCTATAAGAGTTATTGATCAAAATATAAGACCATCATGAATGGTGGCTTTCCTATCTTTTTTTTCTTCGTACATACTCTATTTCCTCCCTCCTTGATGCTTCTTGCGAAACTGTTTGGTACACATTACGATGCAACCGGCTAATAGACCGAGGGCTCGAATTTAAAAAATCACCCTAAGCACAATCGATTGTGCGTTCGGCGTCTCAGAATTCGTTTTATATGCATTGGTTTCAAACTATGTCTTGGGTCAATAGTTGGGTTGCCCGGATCCTGGGCTTGCTCCTTTATGTTCCCTCATTCGGCTAAGAGGGCAAAGGGAGAACCATTGCGATTGTGTTTCCAGCTAGCCTGGTCAAGCACCTCAGGGGAGAAAGCCGAAAACTTACTGTCATAGTATGCGAGAACCAGTCTGCAAATCTGACCTTAAGTGTTATACTAAAACCCTCGTTAGAGGTTATTCCATTTCATACGTTGGGTTTGGTATTCGTACAAACCATGTGATGCCGGTTTAGCCGCGGTTCATCCAAACATCACAAGCCACTTGGGGCTAGTCACCAGCCCCCGCATTCCTTTTTCAGGCTCCTACGGCTAAGTGAAACTAATAAAGTACTATGGTGTTGATTGCCTTTATCCCCCTCACACTACCGCTTTTGGGTACCGATAGCTCATCTAAGGGTCACAATGCGTAGTCAGAGACACCTCGCGTAGTATCTACGTGGGGGCTGAAGCCGACGACTCGCAACTTTTAGTTTAAACGGCCACACGGGAGTTATAGCGAATGAAAAACAAAAAAGACATGATAAACCATGCATCATAACCATAAAAGCGTTGAAAGGTCTACGGACATATTACAAGGCGTTTACTCATTAATGTTTTGTTTTGAACATTGAGCCTCTATTGCCCGAGCACCCTCCATCACTACGGAGAAGTATCGCTCAGGGCACCTATGCTCCTTTCCAGGGGGCGGAGGAGCGGTGGCTATCTTCGTCAGATCAAGTATCGCCCAGGGCACCTATGCTATGCCAGTGCACCTTGGCCCTTGCAAAGGCCATCCGAGCTCCCTTGATACAGGAAGAACGCCTTGGCACATCGATCCGAGGTGAGGCGTCGCTTAGCCTCTGCACCAGGCCAAAGTAGCTGCTCGGCAATGGCTCGTTGGGCCATAGCCGGATACAGACATCCTTCATGGCCGGCTCTGCCATCCTGTGTAGCTCCATCAGCTCCTTCATTTGCTCAATGAGAAGAGAAGAGCGCTCGGGGGCTTCAAATTGCGCCCAAAATAGCCGAGCTTCATCTTTGTCTCCCCGCGAAGCATAGAACTGGTTCGCGTCCGCTATGCTCTTCTGGAGGTCTGAGCAGGCACCTCAGGAATGCCACACTTGGGTGAGCAATGCGAACCTGCTATCACCGAAGGCACACTATAGCAAATACGGGTTACCATCTGTGATAGCCTTAACTTGGCGGACCTGCTCTTCAAAGAACCACCTATCCACCCTCTCCTTTTGGAGATCGGATTTTAGAGTGGATAGTTCGGTGGCCTTCTCCTTTCCCTTCTGCTCAAGGTCCTCGCACTTCTGGCTGCCATCCTTGAGCTCCTGCTGGATCTCCTCCACCTGAGCCTCATGCTTGGCACTTGTGGCTTTTAAAGCGGAAAGTGCGGCAGCCGCTTGTGCGGCCGCTGCCCTCCTGTCCGCGGCCTCTTGCTTCACCTTCTCCAGCTTGTCCTTCAGTTCTCCGATTTCTTTTGCCAAGGCCGTGAAAGCAATAAATATATAAGCATACTAATTCGACAACGTGAATCACTCATGATGGAAAATTTGAATATTATAATCCAACTTACCTTGCGCCTCGTCGAACCTCCTTCAGAATGTCAAGCTCATCTTCGGAGCTCTTGAGCTTCCGATTTAGCCCATCTAGCTCGGTGGCATTAGCAGCAGCCGCCGATGACGAACGCTACAAACAACAAACCCCTATCAGATTACATGGGTTCAAACCTCCGAACTGTCATAAACATGACACTATGTTCAATCCTATTAAGGGTTGTTAGAACATCACAAACTAATATCGTCTCGTACATTGTTCGGTCGCTAATTTGTACTTGACCCCCAAGTGAGTTTTTCTAAACTCACCTAGGGCTCGGGGCTGATATATATATAACGATAGCACAAATGTAATAAATTAATATTCGACAAATAGAACATTACATGGCTCACCTGGAAGCCTGACAGGAGACAGTTGAAGGCCTCCTTTAGTCCGCTATCAACGGACTGAATGCTTTGCAAAACTACACCCATAAGGGTGCAGTGATCCTCAGAAATAGAGGCGCCTGATAGAGCCTCCTCCATGACCGGCCACCCAGTCATTGGTGGCGTCGGTGGTGATCGGTTTGCCTGATCTCCAACCGGGGATTGAACCAGTGGCTCCGGAGGCGTTGTGCGCTCCAGAGAAGACTTTGGAGGGGACTGGACATCCCTTCGTCCGGTCTCATCAGTAGTCAGGAGGGGCTCGTCCTCTCGGTCTTCGGCGGTCGAGGCATTAACCTCGGCCATGACGTCGTCCCCCCCATCGCCTGTGTTCGGCTCCAAAGGATCCTGGTTGGATGACACCTCGGCGGCATCCTTTATGGCGCCCGAAGGTGTGGTATGCAACGTGGTCCCACTCTTTGCTAGCTCGGCAGGTGGAGTCTCCCCGTCTAAAACTTGATCAATGGGGAGGACGCGTGGTGGGCTGCGGATCAAAAGGTGCTCACGCATTAATAACGTTAAAAACTTGGCATAAATAAGCTTAGGGAGCCTTCGGATTCTTACCTTCAAGCTAGGGGCTTGACCCGCGGGTTCCGTGGAGGAACTCTCCCGAAGTCCTCAGACTCTGCGCTAGAGTCCGAGATGTCTTCATGCTGGATCAACTGCAGCCCATGCACACTCTTTGGGGCAGGAGGAGGTACGTCCTCTATGGCGTTCGGTGATGCCGCCCTCTTTCTTGCGAGGGGGGAATCGCCTTCCCCCTCGTCCTCATGCTCCTCATGATTAGAGGAGGCATGGGTTTCCTCGGACGCAGCGTCCGGCTGGTCCTTGATGCGGAGACCTCCTCGGCCTTTATTCTTCTTCTCTTTCTTTTCTGGCGCCTTGTAAGGCGCCATGATGAGCATCTCCGACAACAACTTGGACTTGAGGTCTTCGGGCTGTGGTATCGGGCAATTGATGCCCGTGGCTTTGCTCAACCATTTCTGCAAAGATGATTGGAATGGTGCTTAGATTTTCTTTCGGAAGACGGAGCCGATCAATTGAAACTATGTTATACCTGGGAAGGAGAGTTATCGGCATGTAGGCTTCGATCCTCCTCCTTGACTGGCCAGCTCTCCTGAGCCTTGAACAACGCCTTCCACAGTTTCTCCGGAGTGGTGCGAAAGAGATGGCGAACAGTAGGCTCATCATCAAGCCGATAAGCCCACATGGGAGAGTCCCGGCGCTAACAGGGGAGGATGCGTCGTCGGATCATGATCTGGACCACGTTGGCCAGCTCGATCTTGCCCTTGATCATTGAGGCAATGCGCTTCTGTACGTTTTCCACCTCCGCATCCGACCCCCAGATGAGTCTCTTTCGGAGCCATGAGTTCAATCTTGTGGGGGGGATCTAAACTCGTGCGGAGCAGTCTGACCTTCTTCCCATAGCTCAGTGATATAAAACCACTCTTTTTGCCAGGTCTTGATGGTGTCAACGAAGGTGTCGGACGGCCATCTGACACGGGGGAGCTTGCTAATGACCACCCCACCATAGTCTGCCTGTTCGCCTGCGACACACTTCGGCTTGATGTTGAACACCTTGAGCCATAGTACAAAGAGCGGTTTGACCCGCAAGAAGGCCTCGCAGACGATGATGAAGGCCGATATGTGCATGAAGGAGTTCGGCAGGAGGTCGTGGAAGTTGAGTCCGTAGAAGAACATGAGGCCCCTGATGAAGGGGTGGAGCGGGAAGCTCAGTCCCAGGATGAAGTAGGGGACGAACACCATCCTCTCGCCGGTCTAAATATGGCTGAGTCCACTCAGGAGTGATTGCCAGTATTTCATGGACTAGATCGACCACTGGCGGAACGTCAACCTCAGTCGGATCCGAAGGACCGACTGGTAGCAGGGGCTCAAGGAGTCCTGGATTAAGGGGTCCTCAGGTGGCCAACTTGTTTCTCATGGGCCGGACTATATGGGCCGTTTACCGAGCATTGGATTGACCGAAGGCCCTGTCGCGAGGAAGGAAGCTTAGGGAATCGTGGTCTGTCCTCCAAGTTTGGAATAGTGGATAGGCATGTTTTTCCCTTCGATGTGTAACAGACCATGTGTAAACGCTAGGGATCCTCAGCGTCTATATAAGCCGGAGGGTTTTAGGTTGTAGGACAGAAAACAACTCATCTAGGGTTTAGCTATTCGATCTCGAGGTAGATCAACTCTGTAACCTTCATATCATCAATATAATCAAGCACTACATAGGGTTTTGCCTCCATAGGAGGGCCTAAACCTGGGTAAACATCGTCTCCTTCGTCCCCTGTTACCATCGATCCTAGTCTCACAGCTCGGGACCCCCTACCCGAGATTTGCCGGTTTTGACACTGACAGGGGCTCCTCTATGAAAGGATCTTCTACAAGTGTAGGGGCATGCAGATGTTCGAGGAATATATCCTTGGTAACTAACCGCCGAGTGGATCCAATCTTCACTAAGTCATCAGCTGCTTGATTCTTCGCGCGAGGGACGTGATATCATTCCAAACCTTCAAAATTCTTCTCCAGCTTTCTGACTGTGTTGTAGTAGCTAGTCATGGCTGGACTCTGAATGTCCCATTCCTTCACCACTTGATTGACAACGAGGTCCGAATCTTCGTAGACCATTAAACGATGAATGCCGAGTGAAATGGACATTCGGATTCCATATAGGAGTGCTTCGTACTCAGCCTCATTGTTTGATGAGGCAAAATGTATTTGGAGGACATAGTTCAGCCGATCTCCTTTGGGGGAGACTAGGACTACGCCGACTCCAGAACCATTGAGCATCTTGGATCCATCAAAAAACATGGTCCAATGTTCGGAAACACTCAGGGATGGCCGCTCTTGCTCAATCCACTCGGCCATAAAGTCGACCAATGCCTGGGATTTGATTGCCTTCATGGCTTCAAACTTGATCTCCAACGGGAGGAGCTCAATTGCCATTTCTCCACTCGGCCAACCACATGTCGATTGTGTAAGATCTCCGACAAGGGAGCGCTGCTGATGACTGTAACCGAGTGATCTTGGAAATAATGAACCATCTTCTTCGCAGTCAAGTAAAGACCATAGATCAACTTCTGGTAATGTGGGTATCCCTGCTTAGGAGTCAAAACTTCTGAGATGTAATAGACGGGTCGTTGTACTTTGAATGCTTTTCCTGGCTCCTCGCGCTCGATTGCCAGCATGGTGCTCACCACTTGATTAGTAGCTGCAATATACATGGGCAGCGGTTCCTGCCTGCTCGGAGCAGCTAACACCGACTGGGTGGAAAGCAACACATTGAGTTCATCAAATGTGGCTTGTGCTTCGGGAGTCCACTCGAAACTATCGGATTTCTTCATCAATCGGTAAAGTAGGAGAGCTTTTTCACCGAGGCTTGAAATGAATCGGCTCAGGGCCGCAAGACAAACTGTCAACCTCTGCACATAATGTAGGCGCTCTGGCTGCTTCATTCGGACGATGGCTTCGATCTTGTCCTAGTTAGCATTGACCCCTCATTCAGAAACGAGAAAACTGAGTAGCTTCCCTGTAGGAACTCCTAATGTGCTCTTGGCTGGATTCAACTTTATTCCAAAGCATCGTAAATTGGAGAAGGTTTCAGCCAGGTCAACCAGGAGGTCGGAACCTTTCCTGGATTTGACCAAAATATCGTCCATGTAGGCCTCCACATTCCAAATGATCTATTTCTGCAGGCACTTTTGAATCATTCGCTGGAAAGTTGCACCCGCATTCTTCAGACCAAAAGGCATTGTGACGTAGCAAAAACACCCGAATGGGGTGATGAAGGATGTTTTTATTTCATCAGGACCGTACATACGGATCTGGTGGTACCCGGAGTACGCATCCAAGAACGACGAGCGTTTGCATCCGGCAGTAGAGTCCACTAGTTGGTCTATGCGTGGTAAAGGGAAATGATCCTTCGGACACGCCCGATTGAGGTGCTTGAAGTCAATGCACATTCAAAGTGATTTATCCTTCTTGGGCACCAAGACAACATTCGCAAGCCACTCGGAGTGGTATATCTCACGAATGAACTCGGCGGCTAGAAGTTGCGCTATTTCTTCACAAACCGCCTTAAGCTTCTCTACGGAGGATCGACGCAAGTACTCTTTGACTGGTTTAACCTTGGGATCAGTTCGCAATTGGTGCTCATCCAGCTTCCTGGGAACACCAGACATGTCACACGGCTTCCATGCGAAGATGTCCCAGTTCTCAGAGAGGAACATGATGAACTCAGGTTCCTATTTCTCACCAAGTGAGGTGGAAATGTTTGTTGGTGCAGCATTGGGATCAGTCAGATGAAAATGGACTTGCTTGGTCTCGCCGGCCAATTGGAAAGCCGACTCGGAAGCAGGAAGTTTCGACCTAAGCAGATCAGCCATGTCCACCTCCTTCTTGTATCCTTCGAGTTCTGCCACTAGCACTTGTTCGTTGGCAATCTTGGAACCCTATTGGAGGAATTCTTGTGCCACTACATGGTCACTAGTCATAGTGATCATGCCATTCGTCCCTTGCATCTTCAACTTGAGGTAAACTTAACATGGCATGGCCATGAAACGCGCATAAGGAGGTCCGCCCAGAATCGCATGATAAGCACTGCGAAAATCCACAACCTCAAAGGTCAACCGTTCCTTCCGGTAGTTTTTCTCACTTTTCCCGAATACCACGTCCAGAGAGATTTGGCCCAGTGGTTCCGCCTTCTTCCCTAGGACTATCCCATGGAAATGCATTTTGCTCTTGCTCAGTCTGGACATCGGGATGCCCATGGCCTTGAGCGTGTCGGCATAAATGTTGTTGAGTCTGCTGCCTCCATCCATAAGGACCTTGCGCAGTCGGACACCGTTCACAACCGGATCGACGACCAACACCTTCCTCCCATGGGTGGCTATGTGGGGCGGATGATCGGATTGGTCAAACGTCATCGGAGTCTTCGTCATTGAGGTGCTTTGTGGTAGCGGAACTGCCACGTTAACTTCCCGATTGACTACCTTCAACCGTATTTTGCTCTCGACATCCGCAAAAATCATGTTCAAGAATTTGTCGACTGGTGGGAAATATGGGGTTTGTTCCTCCTCATCGTTAGCATCGTCCTTGTCTTTTGCAGACTCCTTGCCCATGGCCTGCTTGAGCAGGCGAAATTCCCAAGTGGTGTGCTTTGGGAACAAAACATTGCCATCTTCATCTGTCTTGGTGTGAACTTGACAAGGGTGATCGAAAATGTCAGGCTTGGAGTCAGAAGCCTTCCTGGGAATCCAATATTTTGTCTTTTTTGGCTTCGATTTGCCTTGGCCTTGTCTCGAGAGGACCGCAACCTCTGCCTTCGCAGGAGCATCGTCCTTTCGCTTCTGTTGCTGTTGCTTTTTCCCGTGTTGCCTCTCGACTGAGGGGCATCACCGGTACGTCCTTTGCCGCTACTAAGGAGTCTTCTTCCTCGCCATTGGCATACTTGTTCGCTATCTCCATAGCCCGACTAAGAGACGGTTCTCCAGCTTGGCCAAACTTGAGAACCTGTTCTCTATACCGAGTGTCGGCCTTAAAGGCGCACACAGCTTGATGCTCAGTTATGTTTTCCACTCTATTATGCAACGTGGTCCAGCGCTAAATGTACTCTTGGAGAATTTCATTGCTCTTTTGGACACAATGTTGTAGATCTGTCGAACCACCTGGGCACTTGTAAGTACCTCGAAGTTCTTGATGAACACTCGGGGCAAGTCTTCCCAGCAGTAGATGCAACTCGATGGCAATTGGTTCAGCCACGCATGTTCGGACCCTTCCAGCATGAGTGAAAGGTGCTTCATAGCAACAAAACCGTTGCCTCCGCCGATCTGAACGGCCACTCGATAGTCCTCGAGCCAAGTTTCCGGCTTGGACTCAGCACTGAACTTGCCGTTTTTCGTCGCTAGACGATAGTTGGGTGGTATCTCAGCCTCCGGAATGTACCTGCTAAAATAGCCGAGTCCAGAGGCCCCCCAGCCACTTGCTCGGTCTCGCTGGTCTCTATTGCAGTCCACCACGTGTTGGGTGATGATGGATCTAGCGTGAAACTGAGGAGGTCTGTGGCCGTTGTCTCCGTAATCTCTCTACCGTATGGGGCTCCGCTCTTGGTCTCTGGCGTGAGGGCGACCGTCATTGTAATGACAAGCACCGTACGATCCGCCCCTCGAAGGGGGCGTCTGAATGGCGTCGTGATCATCATGCCAACGTCCTCCGTACGGACCTCTCGGATGGGGAGGAGTTCGTTGGTCTTTCCTTGGTCCGAGTGGGATATGAGTCGACTGGACCGTTTCGGCACGAGCAGACTTGCTATGAATGCACTGATGAGACTGTGAAACTTCGGTGTTTTGCTCCAAAGACGTCTTCAGAAGGGCTTGGATCTGTCGAATGCCCTCACCCACTATCGAATCAGATGGCTGGAGCGAGTCAGCAATCCGAGTGGCCACAACCAAGTTCAGCAAAGGCGTGCGCATCACCGGGATGGTGTACGGCCGCTCCTTGGTGAACAGCTGACGTCGGCTCCGACTGGAGCCGGGAATCTCCCTTGCGACGCGCTCATCAACTGACGTTGAAGCCGCTCCAACCGCTCGCGCTCCGCCAGAGTGGCCTGGCGCGTGGCCTCTAGAGCCATCTCCTCTGGAGAAGTCCTAGCGATGGGGGTGAGGAGTACTTCGTCGTTCCTGCGCCGAATCTCCTCCCTCTGATCCCGAGTGAGAGGTCGGGGAACGTAATCGTCAAAGGTAGCCTTGCCGCAGTCGTCGTCTCGTCTGCGGGTGTTTCCCGCGGAATACCCGGGTGGAGGCTCGTCTTGAGACAGTCCGCCCATCAGGACTTCGGCGACATCTCCGCTGCCCTCGTAGTCGGCTGCGTCGGAGGAATCGTCGTCTGACGACGGAAAAAGACAGTGCACGGACTCGTCAGAGCCGCAAGTCGGAATCTTCTTCGCTGCGATCTGAGCCGCCACAGCGTGTTTGATCCAACGTTGCAGCCGTGAGCACCCAGAGCGCCGCCGACGGCACACAACGCGAGTCGGTGAAGTAGGTCGGTATGGAGTCGACGGCTGTCGGAGTAGGACTCCGTACGACGTCACAGTGAAATGTACTGTCCCCACAGCGGGCAGTGGATCGACATCCAATGGGGATTCCTGCAGCCATGCCGAATCACCGACGATGAAGCTGAGGGATCCGAAGAAGATCTCGCCGCCGGAAGTCATCATGGTGATCGAAGAAATGGAAGTTTCACCTGCACCGGATTTCGCTAGAAGTGCAGCCCCACGATGGGGGTTCTAGTGATGACACGTGAGTTGTGGGCGATTGGAGGCAACCATAGAGCGGGAAACTTCCGTGCGACTGTTGGCTGCTTGCGTGTGACAAGTTCTATTTGAGGTAGCAGCCCAACCGTTGCAAATTTGCAACACTTGGTGATCCAAGCTGCCCTAAACCTGGAGCAATTATTTGGAAAATAGGGTAACTTTTAGAACAATGTTATTGCCCGCATATATCCCTGAAAATGGTTATACCCTATTTTAAAGCAAATATTCATTTATAAGCCAGAGCTTATCTGATCTCGATGAACAGTTAAAAAATACTAGAACATTTAAAAAGAAACTTTACATGGAAGATGTTCAAGGGTGTTATAGTCGGTGCCAAATTATATCTTGTTTGGATATTTGAATAGTTCTCAGCACAAAGACAAAATCGATACAAACTTGCGCAAAAAATAAAGTTTCTCGCATACCCTAAATGTTTTTTTGTCGAGAGCTATTCAAATATCCAAACACGAAGAAATTTGGCATGGACATCACCCACTCGAACATCCGCTATGCAAAAAATGAAAATCAGATTTTTCAAAGAAAAATCTTGTATTTTTTTGAATTTACAGTTCACTGAGCAGATACAGCCGAGACAAAACCCGCTATTGAAGATGGTTGACTGTAACACTCTCCGGCCTGCCCTGTGTGTGACCGTGCACCTGTAGGCTGTAGCAGCAGGCATGACACGGGAAGAGCGCCCACACGCAGGTCACCTTCCTTGCTAGCACTACCATTTCCCCTCTCGTTTTCGGTGGAGGCTCTCCTCCTCCTGTTTCACAGCAGTGCTAGCGGCCGTGTTGTTATCTCGGCTGCCCTGGGAAACCGGAACAATGGGCTGCACCGGTCCATCGCGCCATTAATTTAAATTAAGTTTGTTCTGCCATGCCCGGTTGGGTCGCTCGTGTCCGTTACGAGCGTCACGTAACGCTCGAACAGCGGCTCGCCAATATACGTATTCTCTCCTTTCAAAAAAAATTATACACGTATTCTGTGTATCGTGCACGCAGACAGGCGTGCGTGTGTGATTGGTAGGTGGACGAAGACGCACCACACGTTCACTCCGCACTGTCCCGTAAGCTGCATGGGCGTGCTGTGAAAAAAAACCAAGAGGTGAGCCGGTGCTGCATGCGACGATCGTTCCAGGGATCCGGTGACGCCAATGGACTGCGCTTCGATGCCTTAAGACATCTGTCTTTATGTCTATGACATATGGACTCAATAGATGACTGGCTCATATGTCAATGATTCAAAAGTAGATGTCTTTACGGCATCAAAGCGGCGTCCGGCGCCAACGAATCCCATATAATTCATCTCACGAAGTCGATCCGTTTGGCCCGGAGCGTGATCGTCTGGTGCACTATGGCCCCATTGACCCGCTGTCGTAGCAAACGACGGACGGGGTTAATTCGCGTGCATGGGCCCAGACCCCCGGCGGCACGCGTCAAATCAAATGTTAATTCACGTGTATTCTCATGGAAAACATGCGCGAACCAATGGATTCAAGTCCGTGGAAAAAGGTACGCATGCAACCTGTCAATACTCCATGCTCCACGGCGCTGGCACCGTGTCGCCTGCCGGTAGGACAATTTCGTAGGGCAGCGCGATTGCCATCCTGTCCGTCCGCTTGCCAGCCCATGCGTTTCACGCCGGGGCGACTCGGTGGACTGGGAAGAAGACAAGGTATGGGACGGTGCAATCCTCTTGCCGCTTTGAGCAGCGTGCACGTACTAGTACTGGTACCACTAGGACGCTGCTGCATTCCGCGCGGCTCTCTGGTGCTCTCATGTTCGACCAGGACCAGCTCGATCGATCGACCCATCGAGCGCCGGGTCAAATGCCAGTGGTCAACGCACGTACTGTGCAGAGAATACCGCAGAAGTCAAACAAGATAAAGATGAAGTAGTATTTTCTCCGTCACATTTTAGAAGGCATGCACGTATACCTAGGACATTAATTCGACTTATATAAAATATATTGCTTAACATAAGAATTATATCATTAAAAAATAAAACATCTAAAGTTTTTAATGATATATTTTTAGTAATATATGCATTTTATGAAGTTGGTCAAATTGACGACCAACTTATACATGCATGCCTTCTAAATTGTGACGGAGAGAGTATGTACCACCGTGCAGTGATAAAAAGTCAACCGATTAGCACCTGAGTGCATATAGTAATATTGTTCACGTGCGGGCACGCGTTTGTAAGAGTGCGCCCACGCTTCCCTTGCTTCTTGTTGAGGAGAGGGGCTCATGGCTAGGCTAGGGAACACCAACTAGCGTCGAGAATGGCCAAGAAATTCCAACGGCTTCCAAAAAAATACCCAACGACATGCGCACAATAAACAACTCGAGTATCGGCAGCGGGGCGGATCCCTTGTCCCCCCTCCCCCACACAACATCCTGGAGCTCCTATGCAGGCACCCTCGTCCTAGCTGCTGCAAATCTCTATCGGTCATGGCCACGGTCACTGGGCGCCATCCCCAATAGTCCTCCCCTCCTTCCTCTGCGCCTAGGCCAGCTCTGTTGGTGCTGCTGCATTTGGTTGGGCGCGACCACTACGGCGGGTCACAGAGGTGCTCGCCGCCTGGGTTCCTGCAGGTAGCCCCCTTCGTCACCGGCGGCCCTTCCCCTCTCTCGAGCCGAGGTGACGGCTCACGCAGCGGCGACATGACTACAATGCTAGTGGTTGTCATGAAGCCCCTCAAGACGGGTACTTGTTGTTGGATTCGTGTCTCTCTGATGTCCATGGCTGTCGGTGTCCTTCCAGACCTTCTTTCTCGGTGTCTCCCCAACGTCCCGACGACTATGGCCATGGTAACTAGGATCGTACCTCCAGACCTTCTTTCTCGGTGTTCTTGTTCACCGTCGCCCAACCCCGCGTGGTTTGCTTCACCGCGTTCCCTACCTTGTATGCCTCAAAGCTCCCCCTTTTGCCAGATCCAATGCTCGTGGGTTTGGAGGCGGTGCCACCCTCCGATGACAGATGCAGCCCTCTCACCCCCCCTTCTGATATGGTGGCTCCGACCGGTGTTGGCTTCCTCATCTTCATTTCTTGATATGGTGGCTATGGGATTGCTCAACCTCATGCCAGGGAGAAATCCCTGTTGGCAGTGGCGGCATTGCGGATGGTATTTCCTTCTTGGAGGCGTTGTCAAGGCCCTCAGCTACGCCTCTCTTCGAGCTCAGGGGAGACCCTAGGTCGGGTTCCTTCGGACCGGATGGAGACGGTGTCTTGGCGTCGTTCTCCTTCTTAAAGGCACTATCTTTCAAGCTCTCGGTGTCCCCTGTTTGGGTTCTAGAGATGTTGCTGCTCTTGTTGGCTCGGCATGGCCGCGCTTGGGTCGTGTGTGGTTGGTTTAGCTATGATGTATCCTCTATCGGGCCGAGCATCTCTTGTCTCTATTGCGATCACCACATGTCTGCGTTAGTGTCATGTGTTGTACCTCTATCTATATTTGTTCTAATCCTTCTATCAATGCAATGGTATGCAAGCTTTACGTATTTGTTAAAATAAAAGAACAATGCTAAGATGCAATTAGCACGATAACAACTTATCCAAAGGCTATGTAAGAAAAAAAAACTACACGAAACTATTATCAAATGCTCAAAAAGGCATCCATTGCGCCGGCCTAGAATTCATCAATCATTTTTGCACCGGAAATGATCCAATTTCTCACCTGATTATTAGATCCGACATGACAATGATAGAAGAGCCACCCATATAACTGTGTCCATATACGTTTCAAACGAAATTTCAACAAACCATGTGATTTCATGCAAATCGAATGATTTTCATTTAAATTGGGGAACACTCATTATATTTTCAAAGTATCCTATATAACTAAGAGAGTCATCCCCACTAAATTATGTATCTCCAAATGCAGGCATGTCGCATCACCATACAATTATGGATGAGATAAGCCTCACATAAACATGCAACCATGCATGAAAAAAGACCCACCATCACATGCAACCATGCATGAAAAAAGACCCACCATCACATGCAACCATGCATCTAAATATTTTTCATTCTCTTATTCTACTTATTAATAAATATTTTATAACTATAAATAATCAAATATAATAAGTCGTATGTATTTTAAATTTTGGTTCACTTGTTATTAATTTATATACTTACAATCCAAACAATCAAATCTTATTGAAATGTATTTCAAATGATTCGTGCAACGACATGTGGTATATCATGTAGTTTCATCACACAAAAGCATGAGAAAGTTAACCTGATCTAAACCTTCGTCGATCTCCGTCCTCCAAGTCCTTATTATTCCCCATCTCACGCATCTTTTGGTCGTGATCCCCAGAAAGTGAAGTTGCGGGCCATAGCCGAGGAAGAGTAAGACATAGGGCACGGACATGACCCACATGGGACAGGAGGCGCCTCCGCTTACTAGGTCCTACTCTTCCTCGTCGGAGTTTGCGGCATGGACGTTGCCAGTGGAGTTAAGGTCCACGATGGACGTGGATGTGTCGGCCTTATGGTCATAGCGATGCGAACTGGTCGGCCTCCGGTCCGTGGCCGCTAGCACCGCCTGCGCATCCTATTCCACCACGTGAGCATTGCACGCGGCCTCGTAGATCACCCGCTAACATCTACGAAGTTTGGGGTCTTCGTGACCATGGCCGCCAAGGCCTTCACGCTAGCAAATTCACCATAGATTTGGTGCTCCTTCACTCGGTGATGCTCGAGGGGGTCAAGATTGTCGAGCTGCTCATACCATACCAATCAGACGCTGACAATGGCGACGCCAGCTCTACCTCTGTCATGATGGCATCGAAGCACGCATACGCCTACTCCATGGTGAAGCTGGTATGGACTGGTGTGGGTAGGGGCGTCGGTTCGTTATCGGATGCTTTCTCCTTTGTCCGCTCATCGACACTCACCTCCGACAGGTTGAACGACAAGCCGACCTATATCGGACGCGCACGACAGCCCTTCCAGCTGCATTGAGTTTTTCCCCGAAGTGGAAAAGTGAAGAAATATAGTAGCGAAAGTATTTCCTTCAGTGAGAACCATTGTTATCGAACTAGTAGGAGAATGATGACAACTTCCGGTCAACAATACCAACACGCATAAAATCAAACACTTGCACCAACGCAGGCAAGGGTTGTCAAGCCCCTTGAACTCGCTACTTGCACCCAACATCTAAACCAACCATGAACTTAATACTCACGTCAACAATACCTGCACACACAATACCATGATCTATTACTCTATTTGTCATGAACTTAAAACCATAGATGCAGAATCGTTTCGATCGATTGGTGGAGTAACACTAGTAGATGCAGGGTCGTTTAGGTCTACTTGTTTATGGACGTGATGCCAATATAAAAGATCATTGCCTTGAATAACACGTCATAACTATGCGCAAAATTTTCAATTGTTCAAGAGTAATTTGTCTACCCACTGTATGCTATGTTCAAAAGAGAATCCTCTAGCGAAAACTATGCCCTCCGGGTCTACTTACACTAGTAGAAAACAGGCCTTTCGACCGGAGCATTAGTCCCGGTCACATTTTGGACCAGGACTAATGCGACCATTAGTCCCGGTTCATGAGGATAAGCATTAGTCCTGGTTCATGAGCACCCTTTAGTCCCAGTTGGTGTCACCAACCGGGACTAAAGGGGTGGTGGAAATCGTACACCTCACGCGAGCCCTTTTAGTCCCGGTTCATGGATCAAACCGTGACTAAAGGTCCAAACCGTTCAATTCTCGCGCTCTTTTAGTTCTTCTGCGCAAGATCAAATGCCACACGACGCTATAGTAACCATGACCAGCGCCTCCATTTCTTTTCGTCTCCCTCTCCTCTCTTCTTACCCATCCTCCACCATGAATCCAACCACTCGCTACGGGAAAGTGCTCGCACATGCCATGACCAATCTCCATATCGTCTACACGAATGACAACGCCAAAGGGAATGTTTTTCTTTCCATGCTCGAGGAATGGCTTCAAGAGGAGTAACACAAGTTCTTGGGCCTCGGTCTCGAGTACACGGACAATGGTCGTGATGTTGCCGTCGTCCAACTTTGTTTCAAGCAACGTGTCATGGTCTTCCAGTGGGCAAGGTAATACGAAAGTTGTCATAGTTTTAATTGGGACTTTTCTTTTGATTCGTAGATAGGAAAATTGCATAGGAATGGGAGGATTGGGAATGTCAAGAACATGTCATAGTTTTCTTGATTCATAGGAAAAATGCATATGAAAATTGGGGCTTTTCTTTGATTCACAGGAAAATTGGGGCTTTTCTTTGATTCATAGGAAAATTGCATAGGAATAGAAAATTGCATAGGAATAGGAAAATTAGGAAAATTGCATAGGAATAAGAATAGGAGGATAGGACGAATAGGATAGGAAAATTGCATAAGAATTTTCCTTGTAGTTGTATGTTGACCATCATGGGAGAACATGTGTCATAGTTTAATTATATTAGGGGCTTCAATCTTTTGATTCATAGGATAGGAAATAATGCATAGGAGTAGGAAACTTGCTATGATTCTTATTATACTTGTGCCAAATTGTACTTGTTATGATTCTTATTATACTTGTTTTAAAATATACTTATATAACACATTTGTTTGATTTTTTTTGTTGCAGTAGTGACAAGCACTGTCCAAAACTCATGGAGTTCCTTCGTAGCAGCATATAGCTAGCGTTGATATAACAAATGACAAGATCAAGATGAGGCGCACCTGGGGTATTGAGATACCAGCTTAATGCCACATTGATCTTCATGGCAGGTTCAGGCTTGAGCATGGCAAGACTTCAATTACTGATATGGCAGCCGCCTTGATCGATGAGGACTACGCTGATATGAAGAAAAAATTCCCCAACTCAGGGCACAAACATTGGGAGAAGACCGCACTTGACCCTATCAACATTGAGTATGCAGTAATAGATGGGTACGTTGCATACGAGTTGTACCGAAAGATTAGAATCTTCAATTATGGGCAGCGTCACCTCGTCCCGATAGTACCACCACCAGGGCCCCATGGTCTCATGCTTGGGGGTATTCTGATCCGGACGTCAAGTAGTGTTGGTACTTTCTGTAGGATTGGTATCTTCAATTATGCAGTACTTTCTATAATGGATATCTAAACTATTATTTCTATTATGTCCCTGTTTAAGTACGATTTGTGTGTGTAAGAATATTTAATATGATTTGAGCAAGCTTTCTAATAAAGCATTGTGATGTATGTGATGAAGATTGTCCTTTTGTAACAGACGAGTTTTCGTCCGAAACCCTGATGCATGAATTTTTTTTAGGATGATTTAGCTCAAAAAAATTCATTAAATGCATGAAAAATTGACCTTTCTAAAGCATTTTAGGGTCATTTAGCTAAAAATAAATCATTAAATGCATGAAAAATAGCAAATGAAATTAGATAGGGTTGAAATTTTAGTATGTGGCTTCTAATGGTTCATATTGAATGCAAAAAAAGTCTGGGTTAAAAAATTGAAATCCTTTTGTAACAGACGAGTTTTCGTCCGAAACACCGATACTTCGAAGGAGATTGTCCATTTTGTACACGTAATGCATCCAGTTTTTGCCGCAACCCTCTCAAAATTTTAGCACATGCTATGCGGGTGAAATGATGATACCATTCCAAGTTTCAACCTTTTCAGAGTTCATTTGTGGTGTTTTTTTAATTTCAGGGTCATTTAGCTAAAAACAATTCATTAAATGCATGAAAAATAGCAAATGAAGTTAGATAGGGTTGAAATTTTAGTATGTGGCTTCTAATTGTTCATATTGAATGCACAAAAAGTCTAGAGTTGAAATAAGTTAAAAAATTGAAATCCTTTTGTAACACACGAGTTTTCGTTCGGAACACTAATACTTCAAAGGATATTGTCCATTGTGTACACGAAGTACATCCAGTTTTTCCTGTAACCCTCTCAGTTTTTTAACACATGCTATGTGGGTGAAATGATAATACCATGCCAAGTTTCAACCTTTTTAGGGTTCATTTGTCGTGCTTTTTAATTTCAGGGTCATTTAGCTCAAAACAATTCATTAAATGCATGAAAAATAGCAGATGAAGTTAGATAGGGTTGAAATTTTAGTATGAGGTTTATAATGGTTCATATGGAATGCACAAAAAGTCTGGAGTTGAAATAAGTTAAAAAAATTGAAATCCTTTTGTAACACACGAGTTTTGTCCGAAACACCGATACTTCGAAGGAGATTGTTTATTTTGTACACGAAGTGCATCCAGTTTTTGCCGTAACCCTCTCAACTTTTTAGCACATACTATGTGGGTGACATGATGATATCATGCCAAGTTTCAACCTTTTCAGAGTTCATTTGTGGTGCTTTTTAATTTTAGGATCATTTAGCTAAAAACAATTCATTAAATGCATGAAAAATAGCAAATGTAGTTTGATAGGGTTGAAATTTTAGTATGTGGCTTCTAATGGTTCATGTTCAATGCACAAAAAGTTTGGAGTTCAAATAAGCTAAAAAAATGAAATCCTTTAGTAACACACAAGTTTTCGTCCGAAACACCAATACTTCGAAGGAGTTGTTCATTTTGTACACAAAAGTGCATCCAGTTTTTGCCGTAACCCTCTCAACTTTTTAACACATGCCATGTGGGTGAAATGATGATACCATGCCAAATTTCAACCTTTTCAGAGTTCATTAATAGTGATTTTGATTAAAACAAATGAAGGTATAAAACTAAAAGAGCTAAACAGAAACTGATTTTGATTAAAACACCTATTTAAATTATCCTAAAAATTACCCAACATTAAAATAATGATAAAACATACTAATATTAAACAATAGGAAAGACAATCACTCAAAAATCTATTTTAAACTAAAGTTATTCACAAATTACTGTTTCACACAAATTTCGAATGAATTCAAATTTAAGCTATTTCAATTTGAAAACTACTAGGACTAATAGAAAGTTTGTAATTGTTTTGACCTAAAGCAAAAAATATTCATGAAAAAATATAATATTCTAAAAGTTATTCCAAATATAAGAAGAGAAATTAGAAAAACAAAACAAAACAAAAAAGAGAAAATACAGTTGTAGTCCCGATTGGTGCTACCAACTGGGACTAAAGGTCCCTTCCCGCGCGGAATTTGGGCCGCCGAAAAGATGGGCCTTTAGTCCCGGTTGGTGGATCCAACTGGGACTAAAGGGAGGACCTTTAGTCTCGGTTGGTGTTACCATCCGAGACTAAAGGGTCTTTAGTCCCGGTTAGAGCCACCAAAACGGGACTAAAGGTCCTAGGGTATTTGACCCCGCCTTCTTCCTCCTCAGTTTCTTCCCCGACACCACTCCACTACGTACGCCGCCAGGCTGCCCAAATCCGCTCTGACGCCGTCGCCGTCGTCATCTCCGACCTCCTCATCGCTAGGTTCACCAAATCCGGCCCGTCGCCGCTGCCGCTGCCGCTCCTCTGCGTGCTTGTCGCCGCCCCGAGCCCGTTATCACCGCCACCCGTGCCTCCTCATCCTTGTCGAGGTGTCATCGCCGTCCCCGACGTCAAACACCGCCCATGCCTCCTCCCCAAGCCCCGTCATCGCCGCCCACACCCTCCTCCACCGAGCCCTGTCACGCTGGTGAGCTCCAGCCATCATACTCCGATCCCCCTCTACTGTGGCCACCACGGCCAGGTACGTGCGCCGGCTGTTGGGGAACGTTGCATGGGAAACGAAAAATTTCCAACGCACACACAAGATCTATCCATGGTGATGAGCATCTACAAGAGGGAGAGTGGATCTACATACCCTTGTAGATCGCTAAGCGGGAAGCGTTAAGAAACACGGTTGATGTAGTCAAATGTGTTCGCGATCCAAATCGACGAGCGTCCCATGACCCCATCACGATCCGTCCTGCGGTCTCATCACGATCCGTCCCACGATCCAATCACGAATCATCTCGCGAGCTTGATCACGGTCCTTCCGATCTAGCACCGAACGGACGGCACCTCCGCGTTCAGCACACGTACAGCTCGATGACGATCTCCACCTTCTTGATCCAGCAAGAGGGAGCGGAGAGGTAGATGAGTTCTCTGGTAGCACAACGGCATGGTGGCGGTGGTGGTGAACTAATCCTGCAGGGCTTTGCCTAAGCACCACAGAACTAATCTAGAGGAGAAACAGATCTAGAGGAAGAAGAGGGCAGCACGTGGCAATTAGGGTTAACTCTTCCCTCTAAATCCTCTAGTATATATAGGATGGAGGGAGGGGAGGATGCAGCCTCAAACCCTCAAGGTTTGGTCGAAATTGGAGGTGGAGGAGTCCTACTCCAATCCTATTAGGAGTAGGATTCCTCCTTTCCACTTGGAAACTCTTTCCACCTCTCCACCTTTTGGGTTTTCTCACCCCTAGCCACATGGGCCTTAGTGGGGGCTTAGTCCAGCCCACCAGGGGATGGTTTGACTCCACCCACATCCCATGAGGTCCTTTGGGTCTACACACACCTCTCGATGGTCCCCCGCCACCCTTTCGGCACTCCCGATACACTACCGATGAGCCCGAAAATTTTCCGGTGACCAAAACAGGACTTCCTATATATCAATCTTTACCTTTGGACCATTCCAGAGCTCCTCATGACGTCTAGGATATCATCCAGGACTCCGAACAACCTTCGGTCATCACCAGACATAACTCAATACTGTCAAAACGTCACCGAACCTTAAGTGTGCAGACCCTGCGGGTTCGAGAACTATGTAGACATGACCGAGACACCTCTACAGTCAATAACCAATAGTGGGACCTAGATGCCCACATTGGTTCCTACATATTCTACGAACATCTTTATTGGTTGAACCTCTATTTCAAGGATTCAGTTAATCTCGTATGTTGTTCCCTTTGTTCTTTGGTATGTTACTTGCGCGAGATTCGATCGTCGATATATGTAAACCTAGTTCAATACCGTTACCGTCAAGTCTCTTTACTCGTTCCGTAATACAAGACCCCGTGGCTAATGCTTAGTCACATTGCTTGCAAGGCTTGTTGTGATGTTGTATTACCGAGTGGGCCCTGAGATACCTCTCCGTCACACGGAGTAACAAATCCCAGTCTTGATCCATGCCAACCCAACAGACACCCTCGGAGATACCTGTAGAGCACCTTTATAGTCACCCAATTACATTGCGACATTTGATACACACAAGCTACTCTTCTGGTGTCCGTGAGTTGCATGATCTCATGGTCATAGGAACATATACTTGACATGGAGAAAACTGTAGAAATAAATTGACATGATCATATGCTACGTTTATAGTTTGGGTCTTGTCCATCCCATCATTCTCCTAATGACGTGATCCCATTATCAAATGAAATCTCATGTCCATGGCTAGGAAACCTTGACCATGTTTGTTCAACGAGCTAGTTTATTAGAGGCATACTAGGGACATGGTGTTGTCTATGTATCCACACGTGTATCTGAGTTTCCGATCAATACAATTATAGCATGGATAATAAACGATTATCATGAACAAGGAAATATGATAATAACCAATTTATTATTGCCTCTAGGGCATATTTCCAACACCGGCCACCTAGTTTAGTTTAGTTGTTTTAGTTTTTTTAGTTTAGTTGTTTTAGTTTAGTTTAGTTTTTTTACTTTAGTTTTTTAGTTTATTTGTCTTAGTTTTTTAGTTTTGTTGTTTTAGTTTTTTAATTTAGTTGTTTTTTAGTCTCGAGTCCCTAGTCATCGAAACACGGATGTATTAGTGTGCCTTCGATGATGTATTAGTGGATACTATTCGATGATGTATTAGTGATATTATTCGATGATGTATTAGTGATATTATTTGATGATGTATTATAGTGATATTATTCGATGATGTATTAGTGATAATATTCGATGATGTATTAGTGATACTACTATTCGATGATGTATTAGTGATACTACTATTCGATGATGTATTAGTGATACTATTATTCGATGATGTATTAGTGAGATTATATGATCATATTGTTGCATTGCCTTGTATTGATTTGCATATCTCCAGTTTTGCTTATTGAATGCATTCTAGTTGTTTTATATTTGTTCTGGATTAGTTAAGCTATGGACGATCGTGATCAAGAGAATGCCATGTACGACCTCATACGCTCCGGAAATGAAGAGAATGAAGTAGATGATGGCTCACAATACCTTAACCCATCCCTTGAGGGAATTGAGGAAGAACAACCAAGAGACGAAGGCGAACCAGCTAACAATGACGATGGCGAAGAATTTTTTATCCATTTAACAGAGTCCGGCGAGGTATTAATTTTCCCTCTCTTGATCATTAGATGTATTGATTGATTTGTATATATTAACAAATCTTTATTCCTTTTAGCCATTTGGATCAAGCAAATATTCTACAAGGGTTAAACGTGGCGTGAAGTATAACATCAACCAAATCAGAGCATATGGTGAACCGATTGCTCCTAAAGAGAATGCAAACAAAATTATACATCAATGTGGAGTTATCATTAGGGATCAAATCCCGATCACCGCTCAAGAATGGAATCATCCAAAGGATCGCAGAGTTCCTTTTGTCAGCCAAAGAGCAAAAGATCTGCGTTGGGAGGAGCTCATGAATCATTTCACCCTACTGGAGGGTTTGACAGATGTACAACGGGAGAAAGTCAAGAAGTGTGCTCTTAAGAAGATGGCCACACAATTCTAGTCTTGGAAGAAAAGATTATGGAACAATTACTTGGAAGAAGAAAACAAGACTCCAAAATTCAAAGGAGAATATGTGAAGTTAGAAGATGACTGGGATGAATTTGTGAAGTTCAAGGAATCAGAAGAATCTAAGAGACGTTCGAGAATAAACAAGAAATATGCCAACAAAAAAACATGGTACCATCGTCTGGGCCCATGCGGCTACAAGTCTGGGTTGCCTAAGTGGGATGAATCTGAGCAAAACATGAGGGCTATAGGGGTCTCTCTTGTAATAGATACTTGGACTGATAGGTGCAAGACTTGGTTTTATGCACATGGGGGAAAGTTGGACCCAAAGACAGGCCAGGTTCTTGCACAGGCCAGTCTTAAAGATGCCACGAACGAGATAATTAAAGCACTAGAAGAAGCTCCAATGGGTGTGTACCAGCCGGATAGAGAGAACGATGAGCTTTGGCGTGCCCTCAAGAATCCTGAACACCTGGGACGAAGACGAGGCAAATGCATGGTTCCGTGGTATCTGGGGTTTGCGGATTGGAACGAAAGCTACAAAAGTCGTGATAGAAAGAAGAAGCATGAAGTATATAAGATCAAGGACTTGGAACGCAAATATAACATGCAGCAGGAGCAAATCAACGAACTTAGCCAGTAAGGCGCATCTTAGTAGTAGCAGCAACCAGATCCAGCAGCAGTAACCAGATCCAGCATTGGATGGTACCATTCCATCATCTATGATGAAAAGCAGCATGTGTTCCATGGAGGTCCCGGCGGATGATGCACTGCTGAATGGCGACGCCGTGGATGATATCTTAGAGTCGACACCTTGTGATCTACACATGAAACTGAAGAACATATCCATGAAGGCGACAAACAACTTTGCTTTACCATGTGGACCTGAAGCAACTTTCCATGGCAATCCGATTCAACTTGCCTATGGTCGTGTCGGGGTGGTCAAGTTATGCCGGCATATGAAACACTAGATCTTGATTACCTTGGAGGTGAAGGGGAGCAGGCATTGGGAGAAGCGAGTCATTGTGTCATTTTATGGAAAAATGAATGCATCATGTTTGCAAACTCGATGCCAAGGCCACCGACTCCTCCTCCAAGTCTGTCGCGTCAACAAACTCCAACCCTCCCCAAGATAGAGCGCGGGGTGAGTCCGCCAAATCCATCTCCGACGCGCCAAACGAATCCATCGTCCCACCTCGAGACGCAGCACATGGCGAGTCCGCCATATCAAGCTCCGCCACGTCGGCATGGTTCATCCCACCCCGAGACGGAGCCTAGCGCGAAGAGTCCGCAATATCGATATCCGCCGTCTCCAAAGCGGAAGATGTTGGGGAACGTAGTAGTAAATCAAAATTTTCCTACGTTCACCAAGATCTATCTATGGAGAAACCAGCAACGAGAGGGGAGAGATTGCATCTTCATACCTTTGAAGATCGCTAAGCGGAAGCGTTACAAGAACG
The DNA here is from genome assembly GCA_022496015.1 of Hordeum marinum. Lineage (NCBI taxonomy): Eukaryota > Viridiplantae > Streptophyta > Magnoliopsida > Poales > Poaceae > Hordeum > Hordeum marinum. The sequence continues at coordinate 484,575,868 of CM039675.1, forward strand.
CGGTTGATGGAGTCGTACTCGCAGCGATTCAGATCGCGGTAGATCCGATCAAGTGCCGAACGGACGGCACCTCCGCGTTCAACACACGTGCAGCCCGGTGACGTCTCCAACACCTTGATCCAGCAAGGAGGAAGGAGAGGTTGGGGAAGGGCTCCAACAGCAGCACGACGGCGTGGTGGTGGTGGAGTAGCAAGGTATTCCGACAGGGCTTCGCCTAAGCGCTGCGGAGGAGGAAGAAGAGAGGTAGGGCTTCGCCGTGAGAGAGAGAGATCAAATCTTGTCTCAAAACATCCAAAACCTCAAGTATATATAGGAGGAGGGACGTGGAGGGCTGGCTTGGCCTCTACTCCAAAGAGGAGATGGCCGGCCGAATTAAAGGGAGAGTCCACCTCCCACAAGGGAGGTGGATCTCCTCCTTTTAAATCCTTTTTGCCTTATCTCCTTATCTCCAGCCGCATGGGCCTTTAGCAAAAGTCTTGCCCAGCCCAATAAGGGCTGGCACACTTTATCTAACAGCCCATGTGGTCCTTTGGTCGTCACACCCCTCCCGGGGGTTATCCGGCACCCTCCCGGCACTCCCGGTACACTACCGATGAGCCCGAAAACTTTCCGGTGACCAAAACTGGACTTCCTATATATCAATCTTTACCTCCGGACCATTCCGGAGCTCCTCGTGACGTCTGGGATCTCATCCGGGACTCCGAACAACCTTCGGTAATCACGTATACCTTTTCCCTATAACCCTAGCGTCATCGAACCTTAAGTGTGTAGACCCTACGGGTTCGGGAGACACGTAGACATGACCGAGACACCTCTCCGGTCAATAACCAACAGCGGGATCTGGATACCCATGTTGGCTCCCACGTACTCCACGATGATCTCATCGGATGAACCACGATGTCAAGGATTCAATCAATCCCGTATACAATTCCCTTTGTCTATCGGTATGATACTTGCCCGAGATTCGATCGTCGGTATCCCCATACCTTGTTCAATCTCGTTACCGGCAAGTCTCTTTACTCGTTCCGTAATACATCATCCCGTGACTAACTCCTTAGTCACATTGAGCTCATAATGATGATGTCTTACCGAGTGGGCCCAGAGATACCTCTCCGTCAAACGGAGTGACAAATCCCAGTCTCGATTCATGCCAACCCAACAGATACTTTCGGAGATACCCGTAGTGCACCTTTATAGCCACCCAGTTACGTTGTGATGTTTGGCACACCCAAAGCATTCCTACGGTATCCGGGAGTTGCACAATCTCATGGTCTAAGGAAACGATACTTGACATTGAAAAGCTTTAGCAAACGAACTACACGATCTTGTGCTATGCTGAGAATTGGGTCTTGTCCATCACATCATTCTCCTAATGATGTGATCCCGTTATCAATGACATCCAATGTCCATGGCCATGAAACCGTGACCATCTATTGATCAACGAGCTAGTCAACTAGAGGCTCACTAGGGACATGTTGTGGTCTATGTATTCACACATGTATTATGGTTTCCGGTTAACACAATTATAGCATGAACAATAGACAATTATCATGAACAAGGAAATACAATAATAACCATTTTATTATTGCCTCTAGGGCATATTTCCAACAGTCTCCCACTTGCACTAGAGTCAATAATCTAGTTCACATCACCATGTGATTAACACTTACATCACCATGTGATCATATCATCATGTGATTAACACCCAATAAGTTCTGGGGTTTGTTCATGTCCTGCTCGTGAAAGAGGTTTTAGTCAACGGGTCTGCGACATTCAGATCCGTGTGTACCTTACAAACTTTCCATGTCATATTTGTAGATACTACTCCCATGCTCCACTTGGAGCTATTCCAAATGGCTGCTCCACTATACGTAGCTGGATTTCTACTAAGAGTCATCCGGATTGGTTTTAAAGCTTGCATCATCGTAACACTTTACGATGAACTCTTTATCACCTCCATAATCGAGAAATATTTCCTTAGTTCTCAAGTTACTAAGGCTAACTTTGACCGCTGTCTAGTGATCCACTCTTGGATTACTCTTGTACCCCTTGACAGACTCATGGCAAGGCACACACAGGTGCGGTACACAGCATGGCATACTATATAGAGCCTATGGCTAAAGCATAGGAGATGACACTCATCTCTTCTTTATCTTCTGCCGTGGTCGGGTATTGAGTCTTACTCAATTTCACACCTTACAATACAGTCAAGAACTCCTTCTTTGACCCATCTATTTTGAACTCCTTCAAAAACTTGTCAAGGTATGTCTTCGTCGAAAAAACTTATCAAGCGAATAGATCTATCCCTATAGATCTTGATGCTCAATAAAATAGTAGCTTTATCTGGGTCTTCCTTTGAAAAACAAAACTTTTCAAACAACCCTTCATGCTCTTCCAGAAATTCTACATCATTTCCGATCAATAATATGTCAACTACATATTCTTATAAGAAATTCCATAGTGCTCCCACTCACTTTCTTGCAAATACAAGTTTCTCATAAACTTTGTATAAACTTAAACACTTTGATCACCTCATCAAAGCATATATTCCAACTCCGAGATGCTTGCTCCAGTCCATAGAAGGATCGCTGGAGTTTGCATATTATTAGCATCCTTAGGATTGACAAAACCTTCTGGTTGTATCACATACAACTCTTCCTCACAGAAACCATTACGGAAACCTTGTTTTGTCATCCATCTGCCAGATTTCATAATCGAAAAATGCAGCAACTGCTAACAAAATTTTAATAGACTTTTAGCATCGCTACATATGAGACAATCTCATTGCAGTCAACTCCTTGAACTTGGCGGAAACTTCTTTGCGACAAGTCGAGCTTTATAAACGGTGACATTTCACCATTAGCGTCTATGTTTATCTCAAAGGTCCATTTGTACTCAATGACCCGCCATTCAACAGGCAAGTCTACCAAAGTCCATACTTGGTTTTCATACATGGATCCTTTCTCAGATTTCATGGCTCCTAGCCATTTGTTGGAATCCGGGCCCACCATCGCTTCTCCATAGTTCGTAGGTTCATCGTTGTCCAACAACATGATTTCCAAGACAGGGTTGTCGTACTACTCAGGAGCAGTACGCGTCCTTGTCGACCTACGAGGTTCGATAGTGACTTGATCCGAAGCTTCATGATCATCATCATTAACTTCCTTTTCAACTAAGTAGGCTCTACAGAAACATCTTTCTGTGTTGCGCTATTCTCTGGTTGAAACAAAGGTTCAACAACCTTATCAAGTTCTATCTTCCTCCCACTCAATTCTTTCGAGAGAAACTCTTTCTCAAAAAGGACCCGTTCTTAGCAACAAACACCTTTTGCGCTTGGATCTGAGATAGAATGTATACCCAATGTCTCATTAGGGTATTCTATGAAGATGCATTTGTCTGCTTTGAGTTCGAGCTCGCTAGGTGAAAAACCCATTTTCACATAAGCGTCGCAGCCCCAAACATTAAGAAATGACAGCTTAGGCTTCTGTCAAACCATAATTCTCACGGTGTCATCTCAACAGACTTAGATGGTGCCCTGTTAAAGTGAATGGATTTGTCTTTAATGCATAACCCCATAACGATAGTGGTAAAACGATAAGAGACATCATAGTACTCACTATATCCAATAGAGCACGACTACGACGTTCGAACACACCATCACACTATGGTGTTCCAGGAGGCGTGAGCTGTGAAACAATTTCCACATTGTCTAAAATTGCATACCAAACTCGTAACTTAGATATTCACCTCCATGATCATATCATAGACATTTATCTTCTTGTCACGATGATCTTTAACTTCACTCTGAAACTCCTTGAACCTTTCAAACATTTCAGATTCGTGTTTCATTAAGTAAATATCCCCATATTTACTCAAATCATCAGTGAAGGTAAAGAAAAACAACGATATCCACTGTGTGTTTCAACACTCATTGGACCACATACATCAACATGTATTAATTCCAATAAGCCACTTGCCCGCTCCATCATATTGGATGACGGGGTCTCAGTCATCTTGCCCAAGAGGCATGGCTCGCATGTCTCAACCGATTCGAAATCGAGTGAGTCAAAAAACATCCATCATCATGGAGTTTCTTCATGCGATTTATACCAATATGACATTACGTGGCAGTGCCACAAGCATGTGGTACTATCATTATTAACTTTGTATCTTTTGGTACCAATGTTATGAATATGTGTACTACTACGATCATGATTCGATAAACCATTTCGAGTGGGTGCATGACCATTGAAGGCATTATCCATGTAAACAGAATAACCATTATTCTCTAACTTATATGAATAACCGTATCGCACTAATCATGATCTAATCACGTTTATGCTCAACGCAAACACCAAATAACATTTATTTAGGTTTATCACAAATCCTGAAGGTAGAGAGAGCGTGCGATGGTGATCACATCAATCTTGGAAATACTTCCAACACACATCGTCACCTTTCACCTAGCTAGTCTCCATTTACTCCGTAGATTTTTTTCGAGTTGCTAACACTTAGCAACCGAACCGGTATCTAATACCCAGGTGCTACTAGGAGTACCAGCAAGGTACACATCACTAACACGTATATCAAATATACTTCCATTGACATTACCAGCCTTCTTATCTACCAATCATCTAGGGTTTTTCCGCTTCAGCGAACATTCTCCTCATAACAGAAGCACTTAGTCTCGGGTTCGGGCTCAACCTTGGGTTTCTTCACTAGAGCAACAACTGGCTTGCCATTCCTGAAGTTTTTCCCTTCTTGCCCTTGCCCCTTTTGAAACTAGTGGTTTTCACTTAACCATCAACACTTGATGCTCCTTATTGATTTCTACCTTCGTGGTGTCAAACATCACGAACAACTCAGGGATCATCTTATCCATCCCTGGCATGTTATAGTTCATCACGAAGCTCTAGTAGCTTGGTGGCAGTGACTTGGAGAACTGCATTAATCACTATCTCATCTGGAAGATTAACTCCCACTTGATTCAAGTGATTGTAGCACCCAGACAATCTGAGAACACGCTCACCGATTAAGCTATTCTCCTTTATCTTGCAGGCAAAGAATCTTGTTGGAGGTCTCATACCTCTCAACATAGGCACGAGCTTGAGATCACAATCTCAGCTCCTAGAACATCTCATATGTTCTGTGACGTTCAAAACATTTTGAAGCCTCAATTCTAAGCCGTAATGCATGACGCACTGAACTATCACGTAGTCATCAAAAAGTGCCTGTCATATGTTCACAACATCTACAGACAACGCTTGAGGGAGTGATGCAGTTAGCGGTACATCAAAAACATAAGCTTTCTGTGCAGCAATGAGGACAATCCTCAGATCACGGACCCAGTCCGCATTATTGCTACCATCAACTTTCAACTTACTTTTCTCTAGGATTGTATCAATAAAACTGGGGAGCTACAGCGCGAGCTATCTACGACATAATTTGCAAGGACATTTTTAGACTAAGTTCATGATAATTAAGTTCATTTAATCAAATTATTAATGAACTCCCACTTAGATAGACATCTCTCTAGTCTTCCAAGTGATACATGATCCATGTCAACTAGCCCGTGTCCGATCATCACGTGAGACGGACTAGTCATCCATGGTGAACATCTCTATGTTGATCGTATCTTCTATACGACTCATGTTCGACCTTTCGGTCTTCCGTGTTCCGAGGCCATGTCTGTACATGCTAGGCTCGTCAAGTCAACCTAAGTGTTTCGCATGTGTAAATCTGGCTTACACCCGTTGTATGCGAACGTTAGAACCTATCACACCCGATCATCACGTGGTGCTTCGGAACGACGATCCTTAGCAACGGTGCACAGTTAGGGTGAACACCTTTCTTGAAATTTTATTGAGAGATCATCTTATTTACTACCGTCGTTCTATGCAAATAAGATGTAAACATGATAAACATCACATGCAATCAATATAGTGACATGATATGGCCAATATCATTTTGCTCCTAAGATCTCCATCTTCGGGGCACCATGATCATCACTGTCACCGGCACGACACCATGATCTCCATCATCATGATCTCCATCATTGTGTCTTCATGAAGTTGTCTCGCCAACTATTACTTCTACTACTATGGCTAACGCTTAGCAATAAAGTAAAGTAATTACATGGCGTTTATGATTGACACGCAGGTCATACAATAAATAAGACAACTCCTATGGCTCCTGCCGGTTGTCATAATCATCGACATGCAAGTCGTGAATCCTATTACAAGAACATGATCAATTCATACATCACAATGCATCACATCACATCCTTTGGCCATATCACATCACAAGGCACATGCTGCAAAAACAAGTTAGACGTCCTCTAATTTGTAGTTGCAAGTTTTTACGTGGCTGCTATAGGTTACTAGCAAGAACGTTTCTTACCTACGTCAACACCACAACGTGATTTGCCAATTGCTATTTACCCTTCATAAGGACCCTTTTCATCGAATCCGATCCGACTAAGGTAGGAGAGACAGACACCCGCTAGCCACCTTATGCATCTAGTGCATGTCAGGCGGTGGAACCGGTCTCACGTAAGCGTACGTGTAAAGTTGGTCCGGGCCGCTTCATCCCACAATACCGCCGAATCAAGATAAGACTAGTAGCGGCAAGCAAATTAACAAACTCGACGCCCACAACTGCTCTGTGTTCTACTCGTGCATAGATTCTACGCATAGACCTAGCTCATGATGCCACTGTTGGGGAACGTAGTAGTAAATCAAAATTTTCCTACGTTCACCAAGATCTATCTATGGAGAAACCAGCAACGAGAGGGGAGAGATTGCATCTTCATACCTTTGAAGATCGCTAAGCGGAAGCGTTACAAGAACGCGGTTGATGGAGTCGTACTCGCAGCGATTCAGATCGCGGTAGATCCGATCAAGTGCCGAACGGACGGCACTTCCGCGTTCAACACACGTGCAGCCCGGTGACGTCTCCAACACCTTGATCCAGCAAGGAGGAAGGAGAGGTTGGGGAAGGGCTCCAACAGCAGCACGACGGCGTGGTGGTGGTGGAGTAGCAAGGTATTCCGACAGGGCTTCGCCTAAGCGCTGCGGAGGAGGAAGAAGAGAGGTAGGGCTTCGCCGTGAGAGAGAGAGATCAAATCTTGTCTCAAAACATCCAAAACCTCAAGTATATAGGAGGAGGGACGTGGAGGGCTGGCTTGGCCTCTACTCCAAAGAGGAGATGGCCGGCCGAATTAAAGGGAGAGTCCACCTCCCACAAGGGAGGTGGATCTCCTCCTTTTAAATCCTTTTTGCCTTATCTCCTTATCTCCAGCCGCATGGGCCTTTAGCAAAAGTCTTGCCCAGCCCAATAAGGGCTGGCACACTTTATCTAACAGCCCATGTGGTCCTTTGGTCGTCACACCCCTCCCGGGGGTTATCCGGCACCCTCCCGGCACTCCCGGTACACTACCGATGAGCCCGAAAACTTTCCGGTGACCAAAACTGGACTTCCTATATATCAATCTTTACCTCCGGACCATTCCGGAGCTCCTCGTGACGTCCGGGATCTCATCCGGGACTCCGAACAACCTTCGGTAATCACGTATACCTTTTCCCTATAACCCTAGCGTCATCGAACCTTAAGTGTGTAGACCCTACGGGTTCGGGAGACACGTAGACATGACCGAGACACCTCTCCGGTCAATAACCAACAGCGGGATCTGGATACCCATGTTGGCTCCCACGTACTCCACGATGATCTCATCGGATGAACCACGATGTCAAGGATTCAATCAATCCCGTATACAATTCCCTTTGTCTATCGGTATGATACTTGCCCGAGATTCGATCGTCGGTATCCCCATACCTTGTTCAATCTCGTTACCGGCAAGTCTCTTTACTCGTTCCGTAATACATCATCCCGTGACTAACTCCTTAGTCACATTGAGCTCATAATGATGATGTCTTACCGAGTGGGCCCAGAGATACCTCTCCGTCACACGGAGTGACAAATCCCAGTCTCGATTCATGCCAACCCAACAGATACTTTCGGAGATACCCGTAGTGCACCTTTATAGCCACCCAGTTACGTTGTGACGTTTGGCACACCCAAAGCATTCCTACGGTATCCGGGAGTTGCACAATCACATGGTCTAAGGAAACGATACTTGACATTGAAAAGCTTTAGCAAACGAACTACACGATCTTGTGCTATGCTTAGAATTGGGTCTTGTCCATCACATCATTCTCCTAATGATGTGATCCCGTTATCAATGACATCCAATGTCCATGGCCATGAAACCGTGACCATCTATTGATCAACGAGCTAGTCAACTAGAGGCTCACTAGGGACATGTTGTGGTCTATGTATTCACACATGTATTATGGTTTCCGGTTAACACAATTATAGCATGAACAATAGACAATTATCATGAACAAGGAAATACAATAATAACCATTTTATTATTGCCTCTAGGGCATATTTCCAACAGAAGAGATTAGCACCAAAGAAGAAACCTGGGCCTCCTATGAAAAAGAAGTTAACTTACGAGAAGAGTGACGAGGAAACTGATGAACAAGTTGCTATCGAAGTGAAGGCCTTTTTTGGACCGAAACCGAGCCCGCCGCCAAAGGAGAAAGTACCCAACAAGATCGTACAACAGTTTATTGATGCAGCTAAACCAATGGAGAAAAGGCAGTTATCAGACTATGAACGCTCTATCACCAAGTCCTTTGGATCCCGCAACAAATGGAAGACGTCAAGCGGTAGCAGTAAATGCGGGAAAACTGTTCCCCAGCTTGGAGAATGATGACCCAAAAGTATAGGGTATATATCGTAGTCCATTCGATAAGTAAGAGTGTCGAACCCAACGACGAGCAGAAGGAAATAACAACTGGTTTCCAGTAAGGTATTCTCTGCAAGCACTGAAATTATCGGTAACAGATAATTTTGTGATAAGATAATTCGTAAGGAGTAACAAGTAACAAGTGTAGCAAAGATGTAGCACGGTAGACCAATCATTTTTGTAGCAAAGGACATGCCTGGACAAACTCTTATATAAAGCAAAGCGCTCCCAAGGACACATGGGATTTTTTGTCAAGCTAGTTTTCATCATGCTCATTTGATTCACGTTCATTACTTTGATAATTTTATATGTGGGTGGACCGGTGCTTGGGTGCTGCCCTTACTTGGACAAACCTACCACTTATGATTAACCCCTTTCGCAAGCATCCGCAACTATGAAAGAATAATTAAGGTAATAACCATTGCATGAAACATATGGATCCAAATTAGCCCCTTACGAAGCAACGCATAAACTAGGGTTTAGGCTTCTGTCACTCTAGCAACCCATCATCTACTTATTACTTCCCAATGCCTTCCCCTAGGCCCAAATAATGGTGAAGTGTTATGTATTCAACATTCACATAACACCACTAGAGGAGAGACAACATACATCTCATCAAAATATCGAACGAATACCAAATTGACATGATTACTTATAACAAGAGTTATCCCATGTCCTCAGGAACAAACGTTACTACTCAGTATTAATTATCATAAAGGATCTGAACATATGATATTCCACCAAGTAAACCAACTAGCATCAATTACAAGGAGTAATCAACACTACTAGCAACCCACAGGTACCAATCTGAGGTGTTCAGACAAAGATCGGATACAAGAGATGAACTAGGTTTGGAGATGAGATGGTGCTGGTGAAGATGTTGATGGAGATTGACCCCCTCTTGATGATAGGATCGTTGGTGATGATGATGGCTTCGATTTCCCCTCCGGGAGGGAAGTTTCCCCGACAGATCAGCCCTGCCGGAGCTCTTGATTGGTTCTGCCCAAGTTCCGCCTTGAGACGACGGCGCTTCGTCCCGAAAGCTCTCTCTTCATTTTTTCCAGGTCAAAACCCAACATATAGGAGAATATGGGCGTCGGGAGCCAGCCAGGTGGGCCACAAGCCTGCTAGGCACGGTCAGGGGGTGGTCGCGCCTGGCAGGCTTGTCACCTCCTAGTGACCCCCATGTGGTATCTGTTTCTCCCAGTATTTTTTATATATATTCCAAAATAATTCTCCGTAAATTTTCAGGACTTTTGGAGTTGTGCGGAATAGGTATCTCAGATTTTCTCCATTCCTAGTCCAGAATTCCAGCTGCCGGCATTCTCCCTCTTCATGTAAACCTTGCTTGCCCTCAAGCGAAAGCCGAGATTGATAAATATGTCCACATGTTTAGAGATAGAGGTGTCGATAAAATAAAATACGGACATGAGGGCATCATGAACATCTTTAGAACAACAATACTTATTGTGTAAGATCTCTTATGCTAGAGTAACAATTTATTCACAAGATAAAGTATGAACGAAGAACTCTATTGACAACCAACAAACTATGGTCTTAGTCACTGAAGCAATTGGCAATTTATCATAACATCGGAAAGAGTCAATATAAGAGCTTGTAAAGCAAATCCACATAACCAATCATCTTCTAGTCTTTCACAATTGCTAACACTCACGCGGTACCCACGAGATCAAAGCTTCAATCAGACATAGAGAAAGATAGGGGCTTATAGTTTTGCCTCCCAACTATTCACCTCAAGGGTGATGTCAACAATAATAACTCATGATCACCCACATCTGAGTGGATATATGCGTCTAGATCATTCCCCAACACATAATGCTTGCCAATGGAGAGGAAAAATATAGGAAGTTGTGAGGATCACCATGACTCTTGCATAAAGGTAAGTACTTAAAAAGTAGAAGTAACAGATAGGCCCTTCGCAGAGGGAAGTAGAGGTTGTCATGCGCTTTAGGTTTTTCAATGCACAAACCCTTAGTGCAGAGGAACGCCACGTTGTATTGCCCTTTGTGATAGTAACCTTATTATGCAGTCTGTCGCTTTTATTCCTTTACTATCACAAGTTCGTACAATGCTTATTTCCGTTACAATAAAAGATCACACATATTTAGGAGCAATTTTTATTTCCTTTTGCACCGATGACAACTTACTTGAAGGATCTTATCCAATCCATAGGTAGGTATGGTGGACTCTCATGGAAAAACTGGGTTGAGGTGTTTGGATGCACAAGTAGTATCTCTTGTTGTTGTGGAAGTTTTGGCTAATATGAGGTAAAACAAAGCACGCATGTTGAAGGATCTAAAACCATATAACTTCTATCCGGAGGCAAGTAAACATAACCCATTATGTTGTCTTCCTTGTCCAACATCAACTTCTTGGCATGTCACAATCATAAAAGATGTCCAAGATAATGTATTTATATGTGAATCTCTCTTTCTTTATCACTTCCTTTCCAATTGCACCAATGACCAATTACTATGTTTGTTAATTCCCAACAAATTTCAATCGACATACTTTTTATATGTGAAGTCATCACTCCCCATAAGATCCTTATGCATACTCTTTCTTTTATTCTATTATGCTTTATTCATTACTCTCAAGAGCATAGAATCTAGCAAAGCCCTCTTATCAAAACTACTTTTTATTATATAACTCTTGGACTTTCTTACATAAGGGGAGCAAAAGCAAAAACTAAAAGGTAGATCATACTAAAACTTTTATTCTATTAGATCAAAACAAAATAAAAAATGATCGAACGGTAAAAACGAGAAAAACAAAAAGGAAGAAAGGTGTGATGGTGATACGATACCGGGGCGCCTCCACCAAGCTTGGCACAAGCCAAGGGGAGTGCCCATACCCATGTGGTTAGGTGTCCTTCTTCGGAGGTGATGGTGGTGGAGTTGTTGATGAGGATGGAAATTTGCCCTCCGTCTTCCAAGGCATTGGCTCACCATCATAAAAATATGAACGAGTCTCCAGAATCCTCAAATCTGCAGCCAAACTCATTCTCTTAAATCTTTATTCATAGTCACAGTTTTGGTTTTGCAGATCATAGATCTAGGCTTGGAGATGCTCAATTTTCTCGTAAAGCTTGAAGATGTGCTTCCCGATGACCTTGGTGTCCAGTTTGTGTTTATGGGTAAACTCCAAGATCATCATATGATTGGCATTGAGTCCATGTTCCACCATCCCTTGGCACTTGAAGACTTGTTGCTCCATTGCTTCAAGCCTTGTTTCCATGCTTCTGGTCTTCTTTGGCGCCTCAACGTCATGGATCTGCAGCACCCCCTCACGCATCTCAATGGTTGGAGGGTGTTGCAGGGCCTCTGCAAGATAAGGGTTGATGACCTTCTCGAAAAATTGTCCTTCGGAGCACCGGGGGATGCCATGACAATCTAACTCTGCTGCAGAAACAACTCAAAACAAAAACAAGAGGTATTGTTGTGATACGAAAGTCGAAACCTTTTGGAGATTATATAATTAATTTTTGCTGACCTGATGGGGTGTTCCACAAGAAAACGGAGTCCGGGGGCGCACGGGGTGGTGACAAGCCCCCTAGGCATGGCCAGGGGGTGGGCGTGCCTAGCAGACTTGTCGCCTCCCCATGCGTCCTTCGGACTACTTTTTATTTTCCTAATTTTTTAAATATTCCAAAACTGAGTAAAATTGCTATTGGGAAAGTTTTGGAGTAGGTTTACTTACCGTACCACGTACCTATTCCTTTTCGGAGTCTGAAATGTTCCGGTAGGTCTCCCTAATATGCTCTTCCGGAGTTATGGTATTGATATCATTGGTCTCAACATTAATGGGAGTACCTGAAATATAATGTTTGATTCTTTGCCCGTTTACCACCTTCGGATTTGTGCCTTCGACGTTGTTGATCTTGATGGCACCGGAGCGATATACTTCCTCGACAATATAAGGCCCTTCCCATTCGAAGAGTAGTTTTCCTGCAAAAAATATTAAACGAGAATTGTATAGCAAGACATGGTCACCTACATTAAATCCATGCTTTTGTATCCTTTTATCATGCCATCTCTTAAATTTTTGTTTAAACAACTTGGCATTCTCATAGGCCTGGGTTCTCCATTCATCAAGTGAGCTAATGTCAAATAACCTCTTCTCACCAACAAGTTTGCAATCATAGTTGAGCTCTTTGATTGCCCAATAAGCTCTGTGCTCTAGCTCTAGAGGTAAATGACATGCTTTACCATAAACCATTTTATATGGAGACATACACATAGGATTCTTGTAAGCAATTCTATAAGCCCATAATGCATCGTCAAGTTTCTTAGACCAATTATTCCTAGATCTATTAACCGTCTTTTGCAAGATCAATTTAATTTCTCTATTGCTTAATTCTACTTGACCACTAGACTAAGGACGATAAGGGGATGCAATTCTATGGTTAACATCATACTTAGCAAGCAATTTATGGAAATCACCATGAATAAAATGTGAACCACCATCAGTCATTAAATATCTTGGGACTCCAAATCTAAGGAAAATAACTTCTTTAAGCATCTTAATAGAGGTGTTATGATCAGCACTACTAGTTGGAATAGCTTCTACCCACTTAGTAACATAATCAACAACAAATAAAATATGAGTATACCCATTGGACGTTGGAAAAGGCCCCATATAATCAAAACCCCAAACATCAAATGGTTCAATAACAAGAGAGTAATTCATCGGCATTTCCTGACGTCTACTAATATTGCCAATTCTTTTACATTCATCACGTGACAAGACAAACTTACGAGCATCCTTGAAGAGAGTAGGCCAATAAAAACCGGATTGTAATACCTTATGTGCAATTCTATCTCCAGCGTTGTGTCCTCCATAGGCCTCGGAATGAGACTTCCGTAGGATCTGTTCCTGTTCATGCTTAGGTACAAAACGTCTAATAACACCATCTACTCCTTCTTTATAAAGGTGTGGGTCATCCCTGAAGTAATGTCTTAAATCATAGAAGAACTTTTTCTTTTGTTGGTACATGAAACTAGACGGTATAAATTTAGCGACAATGTAATTAGCATAATCACCATACCAAGGAGCATTACACGAAGTATTTATGACAGCTAATTGTTCATCAGGAAAGCTATCATCAATAGGTAGTGGGTCATCAAGAACATTCTCTAACCTAGACAAGTTATCTACTACAGGGTTATCAGCACCCTTTCTATCAACAATATGCAAATCAAATTCTTGTAGCAGAAGAACCCATCTGATAAGTCTAGGTTTAGCATCCTTATTTTCCATAAGATATTTAATAGCAGCATGATGAGTGTGAACAATTATTTTAGAATCAACAATATAGGGTCTAAACTTATCACAAGGGAACACAACTGCTAAAAATTATTTTTCAGTGGTAGCATAGTTTCTTTGGGCACTATCTAGAGTTTTGCTAGCATAATGAATAACATTTAATTTCTTATCACCTCTTTGTCCTAGGACAACACCAACGACATAATCACTAGCATCACACATAATTTCAAAGGGCAGGTTCCAATCAGGTGGTTGAACAATAGGTGTAGAAATCAAAGCATTCTTAAGAATTTCGAAAGCTTCTACACAATCATCATCAAAAACGAATGGAACATCTTTTTGCAAAATATTAGTGAGAGGCCTAGATATCTTAGAGAAATCTTTCATAAATCTCCTATAGAAACTAGCATGACCAAGGAAACTTCTTATACCTGTGATATCTGTAGGACACGACATCTTTTCAATAGCATCAAGTTTAGCCTTGTCAACTTCAATGCATCTTTCGGAAATTTATGTCCCAAGAAAATGCCTCCATTCACCATAAAATGTAACTTATCCCAATTCAAGACAATATTAGCTTCTTCACATATCTACAAAACTCGATCAAGGTTGCTCAAACAATCATCAAAAGAAGTTACGTAAACAAGAAAATCATCAATGAAAACCTCAATAATCCTTTCACAAAAATCATAGAATATAGCAGTCATGCATCTTTGAAAGGTAGCATGTGCATTGCATAAACCAAAAGGCAAACGTCTATAAGCAAAGGTACCAAAAGGGCAGGTAAAGGTGGTCTTCTCTTGGTCCTCTTTTGACACATGTATTTGAGAGAAACCAGAATAACCATCAAGAAAGCAGAAATGTGTGTGTTTGGATAATCTTTCTAGCATTTGATCAATAAAAGGTAGAGGGTAATGATCCTTCCTAGTAGCTTTATTCAATTTCCTAAAATCAATTACCATTCTATATCCTGTAACAATTATCTGCGGGATCAATTCATTTTTATCATTAGGAACTGCGGTAATACCTCCTTTCTTAGGGACACATTGAACGGTACTAACCCATCTACTATCAGCAATAGGATAGATGATACCTGCCTCCAAAATCTTTAATATTTCATTTCTTACCACTTCCTTCATGTTAGGATTCAACCATCATTGGTGATCAACAACTGGTTTAGCACTAGGCTCCATTTTAATTTTGTGCTGACATACAGTGGGACTAATGTCCTTAAGATCATAAAGAGTATACCCGATAGCAGCACGGTGCTTCCTTAGTCTTCATGCTCGGAAAGGTTAGCACTAATAATAACAGGATATATCTTATTTTAATCAAGATAAGCATATTTCAGAGTATCTGGTAATTGTTTAAGCTCAAACATGGGATCACCTTTGGGTGGAGGAGGATCCCCAAGTATTTCCATGGGCAAGTTGTGTTTCAGAATAGGATGCTGATCAAAGAAATCCTTATCTATTTCATTCCTTTCATTCATATGCATGTCATTTCATGGTCTAGCAAATATTGTTCTAAAGGAACAGTAGGAGGCACATCAATAAAAGCAAGACCAATAATTTCATCCTTACTAGGAAATTCTTTATCATGGGGTTGTCTACGAACTTTAGAGAAATTAAACTCATGAGACGTATCCCCAAAACTTATGGTAATTGTTTCCTTCTCACAATCTATCCTGGCATTAATGGTATTCAAGAAGGGTCTACCAAATATAATGGGACAAAAATCATCTTGTGGGTAGCCAAGAACAAGAAAATCAATAGGATATTTTATTTTCCCACACAAGACTTCAACATCTCTAATAATCCCAACTGGTGATATAGTGTATCTATTAGCAAGCTTAAATGTAACATCAATTTCCTCTAACTCAGCTGGTGCAATATCATTCATAATCTCTTTATATAAAGTAAAGGGAATTGCACTCACACTAGCACCCATATCACATAAGCCATGATAACAATGATCTCCTATTTTAACAGAAACAATAGGCGTGCCAACAATGGGTCTATGTTTATCTTCAGCATCAGGCTTAGCAATTCCAGCGGCTTCATCACAAAATTGAATAACATGCCCATCAATATTATCAACCAAGAGATCCTTAACCATAGCAATACTAGGTTCAACTTTAATTTGCTCACGGGGTTTAGGTGTTCTAGCACAACTCTTACGAACCACGGTTGAACCTTTAGCATGTTCCCTTATTCTAACAGGAAAATGTGGTTTCTCAATATAAGCAGCGGGAATAATAGGATCAACATTATAAGTAATGGTTTTCTCTTAAACTTT
Organism: Hordeum marinum; assembly: GCA_022496015.1. Lineage (NCBI taxonomy): Eukaryota > Viridiplantae > Streptophyta > Magnoliopsida > Poales > Poaceae > Hordeum > Hordeum marinum. The sequence goes on from CM039675.1 coordinate 484,592,264, forward strand.
AATAGGCTCAACTACTTCACTTCAATGGGAGGATGATATTTAAACCACTTCTCCTTAGGGAGATCAACATGGGCAGTAAAAGATTCACAAAAAGAAGCTACTATCTCAGAGTCAAGTCCATATTTAGTGCTAAATTCACGAAAACGCATCGGTGTCTACGAAGGATTTAACACAATCAAACTTAAGGTTCATACCTGACTCCTAACCTTCGTCAAGTTCCCAATCTTCAGAGTTTCATTTAATTCTTTCCAATAGACCCCATTTGAAGTCAATATCCTTCTTCATATAGGAACCATCGCAAGAAGTATCGATCATTGATTGATCATTACGAGAAAGCCGAGCATAAAAATTCTGAATAATAATTTCTCTCGAGAGCTCATGATTGGGGCATGAATATAACATTGACTTAAGCCTCCCAAATATTGAGCGATTCTTTCTCGTTCACGAGGCCAAAATTTACAAATATAATTCCGATCACGATGAACTAGATGCATTGGGTAGAACTTCTGATGAAATTCCATTTTCAATCGCTTGTACCTCCATGATCCAATATCATCACATAGCCTATACCATGCCAATGCCTTCACCTTAAAATATAAAGGAAAGACCTTCTTCTTAACGTGATCCTCGGGCATGCCTGCAAGCTTAAATAATCCACAAACTTCATCCACATAGATTAGATGTAAATCAAGATGTAGTGTTCCAACTCCTGCATAAGGACTAGCCAGCAGTTTCTCTATCATACCCAAAGGAATTTCATAATAAATATTTTCAGTAGGTTGAGTAGGTTGAGGGATAACTCTTTGTGTTTCCGGTCGAGGTGAAGATACCCCGAACAAGCCCCTTAAAGGATTACTTTCCGTAGTGACAAGTGACAATAAATTTCAGCACACTATATAAAATTTTCCTTACCAGATTCCACTTACCAAAGGCGCTTCACTCCCTGGCAACGGCGCTAGAAAAGAGTCTTGATGACCCACAAGTATAGGGTATATGTCATAGTCTTTTCGATAAGTAAGAGTATCGAACCCAATAAGGAGCAGAAGAAATGACAACCGGTTTCCAGTAAGGTATTCTCTCCAAGCACTTAAATTATCGGTAACATATAGTTTTGTGACAAGATAATTTGTAACGAGTGTAGCAAAGGTGCAGCAAGGTAGCCCAATCCTTTTTGTAGCAAAGGACATGCCTGGAAAAACTCTTATACAAAGTAAAGCGCTCCCGAGGACACATGAGAATTTCTATCAAGCTAGTTTGCATCATGCTCATTTGATTCGCGTTCGTTACTTTGATAATTTGATATGTGGGTGGACCGGTGCTTGGGTGCTGCCCTTACTTGGAAAAACCTCCCACTTATGATTAACCCCTATTGCAAGCATCTGCAACTACGAAAGAAGAATTAAGGTAAACCTAACCATAGCACGAAACATATGGATCCAAATCAGCCCCTTATGAAGCAAGGCATAAACTAGAGTTTAGGGTTCTCTCACTCTAGCAACCCATCATCCACTTATTACTTACCAATGCCTTTCCCAAGGCCCAAATAATGGTGAAGTGTTATGTAGTCGACGTTCACATAACACAACTAGAGGAGAGACAACATACATCTCATTAAAATATCGAACGAATACAAAATTCACATGATTACTGTTGGGAGATGTTGTAGTAAATCAAAAGAATTCCGAAAATCACCGAGATCCATCTATGGAGAAACCAGCAACGAGTAAGGGGAGAGTGCATCTTCATACCTTTGAAGATCGCTAAGCGGAAGCGTAACTAGAATGCGGTTGGTGGAGTCGTACTCGCAGCGATTCAGATCGCGATGGAATACGATCTAAGCGTCGAACAACAACGCCTCCGCGTTTAACACACGTGCAGCCCGGTGACGTCTCCTACGCCTTGATCCAGCAAGGAGGAAGGAGAGGTTGACGGAGATCTCTGGCAGCACGACGGTGTGGTGACGGTGGAGCTGCGTGGTACTCCGGCAGAGCTTTGCTAAGCACTACGGAGGACGAGGAGAGGGAGGAGTAGGGCTGCGCCGTGGGAGAGAGAGATGCGTGTCCCCGGCAGCCCCAAGGGCTCCTCTATTTATAGGAGGAGGAGGAGGGAGGGCTGCGCCCCTAGGGTTCCCACCCTAGGGTGGTGCGGCAGCCTCCAGATTCCCATTTGGCCGATGGCCAAGAGGGAGAGAGGTGCGGCTGCCCTAGAGTGGGCCTTAGGGCCCATCTGCCCTAGGGTTTGCACCCTCCCACTTCAGCTGCTTCTTGGGCCCTTGTGGGGGCCACACCAGCCCACCAAGGGGCTGGTTCCCTCCCACTTGCGGCCCATGCAGCCCTCTGGGCCTAGTGGCCCCACTTGGTGGACCCCGGAACCCTTCCAGTGGTCCCGGTACGTTACCGGTAATTACCGAAACATTTCCAATGACCAAAAACTCACTTCCTATATATATCAATCTTTGTCTTCGGACCATTTCGGAGCTCCTTGTGATGTCCGGGATATTATCCGGGACTCCGAAAAACCTTCGGTAACCACGTACACTATTTCCCTATAACCCTAGCGTCATCGAACCTTAAGTGTGTAGACCCTACGGGTTCGGGAGACACGTAGACATGACCCAGACACCTCTCTGGTCAATAACCAACATCGGTATCTTGATACCCATGTTGGCTCCCACAAGATCCACGATGATTTCATCGGATGAACCACGATGTCGAGGATTCAATCAAACCCGTATACAATTCCCTTTGTCTACCAGTATGATACTTGCCCGAGATTCGATCGTCGGTATCCCTATACCTTGTTCAATCTCGTTACCGGCAAGTCTCTTTACTCGTTCCATAACAAATCATCTCGTGGCCAACTCCTTAGTCACATTGAGCTCATTATGATGATGTCTTACCGAGTGGGCCCAGAGATACCTCTCCGTCATATGGAATGACAAATCCCAGTCTCGATTCGTGCCAACCCAACAAATACTTTCGGAGATACCCGTAGTGTACCTTTATAGCCACCCAGTTAAGTTGTGACATTTGGCACACCCAAAGTATTCCTATGGTATTTGGGAGTTGCACAATCTCATGGTCTAAGGAAACGATACTTGACATTGGAAAAGCTTTAGCAGACGAACTACATGATCTTGTGCTATGCTTAGGATTGCATAGTGTCCAACACATCATTCTCCTAATGATGTGATATTGTTATCGATGACATCCAATGTCCATGGTCATGAAACCGTGACCATTTATTGATCAACGAGCTAGCCAACTAGAGGCTCACTAGGGACATGTTGTGGTTTATGTGTTCACACATGTATTATGGTTTCTGGTTAACACAATTATAGCATGAACAATAGACAATTATCATGAACAAGGAAATACAATAATAACCATTTTATTATTGCCTCTAGGGCATATTTCCAACAGTCTCCCACTTGCACTAGAGTCAATAATCTAGTTACATTGTGTTGAATCGAACACCCATAGAGTTCTGGTGTTGATCATGTTTTGCTCGTGAGAGAGGTTTAGTCAACAGATCTGCGACATTCAAATCCGTATGTACTTTACAAATATCTATATCTCCTTCCTGAATGTAATCACGAATGGAGTTGAAGCGGAGCTTGATGTGTCTTGTCTTCTTGTGAAACCTGGTCTCCTTCGCAAGGGCAATAGCTCTAGTGTTGTCACAGAATAGAGTCATCGGGACCGACACATTGGGAATCACTCCTAGGTCGGTGATGAACTCCTTCATCCAGACTCCTTCCTTTGCTGCTTTCGAAGAAGCTATGTACTCCGCTCACATGTAGCTGCCTCCACGACGCCTTGCTAGTTGCTGCACCAGTTGACTGCCCCTCCGTTCAAATATACATGTATCCGGTTTGCGACTTGGGGTCGTCTGGATCTGTGTCAAAGCTAGCATCGACGTAACCCTTTACGACAAGCTCTTCAGCACCTCCATATATGAGAAACATGTCCTTTGTCCTTTTCAGGTACTTCAAGATATTTTTGACCGTTGTCCAGTGTTCTGCTCTGGGATCACTTTGGTACTTCCCTACCAAACTTATGACAAGGTTCACATCAGGTATGGTACACAGCATGGCATACATAATAGAGCCTATGGCTGAGGCATAGGGGATGACACTCATCTCTTCTCTATCCTTTGCCGTGGCCGGGCATTGTGTCGTACTCAATCTCACACCCTATAACACAGGCAAGAACCCCTTCTTAGACTGATCCATATTGAACTTCTTCAATATCTTTTCAAGGTATGTGCTTTGTGAAAGACTTATGAGGCGTCTCGATCTATCTCTATAGATCTTGATGCCTAATATGTAAGAAGCTTCTCCAAGGTCCTTCATTGAAAAACATTTACTCAAGTGGGCCTTTACACTTTCCAAGATTTCTATATCATTTCCCATCAACAATATGGCATCCATATATAATATGAGAAATGCTACAGAGCTCCCACTCACTTTCTTGTAAATACAGAGTTCTCCATAAACATGTATGAACCCAAACGCTTTAAACACCTCATTAAAGCGAATGTTCCAACTCCGAGATGCTTGCACCAGCCCATAGATGGAGCGCTGGAGCTTGCATACTTTGTTAGCATCTTTAGGATCGACAAAACCTTCCGGATGCATCATATACAGTTCTTCCTTAAGGAAGCCATTAAGGAATGCCATTTTGACGTCCATTTGCCAGATCTCATAATCATAAAATGCGGCAATTGCTAACATGATTCGGACGGACTTCATCATCGCTACGGGTGAGAAAGTATCATCGTAGTCAACTCCTTGAAGTTGTCGATAACCTTAGCGACAAGCCGAGCCTTATAGACGGTCACATTACCATCCGCGTCAGTCTTCTTCTTAAAGATCCATTTATTTTCAATGGCTCGCTTATCATCAGGAAAGTCCACCAAAGTCCATACTTTGTTCTCATACATGGATCCTATCTCGGATTTCATGGCTTCAAGCCATTTGTTGGAATCCGGGCCCGCCATCGCTTCTTCATAGTTCAAAGGTTCACCGTTGTCCAACAACATGATTTCCAGGACAGGGTTGCTTTACCACTCTGGTGCGGAACATGTCCTAGTGGACCTTTGACGTTCAATAGTAACTTGATCTGAAGTTTCTTAATCATCATCATTAACTTCCTCTCCAGCCGGTGTAGGCTTCACGGAAACAACTTCCTGTGTTGTGCTACTCTCAGGTCTGAGTGGAGATACGATTACCTCATCAAGTTCTATTTTCCTCCCACTTACTTCTTTCGAGAGAAACTCTTTCTCGAGAAAGGATCTATTCTTGGCAACAAAGACTTTGCCTTCGAATCTGAGGTAGAAGGTATACCCAATAGTCTCTTCGGGATATCCTATGAAGACGCACTTTTCTGCTTTAGGTTCGAGCTTCTAAGGTTGAAGTTTCTTCACATAAGCATCGCATCCCCAAACTTTTAGAAACAATAGCTTAGGGTTCTTACCAAACCATAATTCATACAGTGTCGTCTCAATGGACTTTGACGGTGCCCTATTTAAAGTGAATGTGGCAGTCTCTAATGCATATCCCCAAAATCATAGCGATAAGTTGGTAAGAGACATCATAGATCGCACCATATCCAATAGAGTGTGATTATGACGTTCAAACACACCATTTCGCTGAGGTGTGCAAGGCGGCATGAGTTGTGAAACAATTTAACATTTCCTTAGGTCCGTGCCAAACTCGTGACTCAAATATTCTCCGCCACGATCGGACCGTAGGCACTTTATTTTCCTGTCACATTGATTATCTACCTCACTCTGAAATTCCTTCAACTTTTCAAATGTTTCAGACTTGTGTTTCATTAAGTAGACATACCCATATCTGCTCAAGTCATAAGTGAGGGTGAGAACATAATGGTAGCCACCGCGAGCCTCGACGCTCATTGGACCGCATATATTGGTATGTATTATCTCCAACAAGTCAGTTGCTCGCTCCATTGTTCCGGAGAACGAAGTCTTGGTCATCTTGCCCATGAGGCATGGTTCGCACATGTCAAATGATTCCAAATCAAGAGACTCCAAAAGTCCATCAGCATGGAGCTTCTTCATGCGTTTGACAGCAATATGACCAAGGCGGCAGTGCCACATGTAAGTGGGACTATCATTATCAACCTTACATCTTTTGGTAATCACACTATGGACATGTGTAACATCACATTCGAGATTCATTAAAAATAAACCATTGACCAGCGGGGCATGACCATAAAACATTTCTCTCATATAAATAGAACAAGCATTATTCTCAGATTTAAATGAGTAGCCCTCTCGCATCAAACGAGATCCAGATACAATGTTCATGCTCAAAGCTGGTACTAAATAACAATTATTGAGGTTTAAAACTAATCCTGAAGGTAGATGTAGAGGTAGTGTGCCGACGGCGATCACATCGACCTTGGAACCATTCCCGCCACGCATCGTCACCTTGTCCTTTGCCAGTCTCCACTTATTCTGTAGCTCCTGCTTGGAGTTACAAATGTGAGCAACTACACCGGTATCAAAGAGCGCTGGTTAGGTACACATCAATAACAAGTATATCACATATACCTTTAACGTTGCCGGCCTTCTTATCCGCTAAGTACTTGGGGCAGTTCCGCTTCCAGTGACCCGTACCCTTGCAATAAAAGCACTCAGTCTCAGGCTTGGGTCCATGCTTGTTCTTCTTCCCGACAACTTGCTTACCGGGTGCGGCAACAACTTTGCCGTCCTTCTTGAAGTTCTTATTACCCTTGCCTTTCTTGAAACTAGTGGTCTTATTCACCATCAACACTTGATGCTCCTTTTTGATCTCGACCTTCGCTGATTTCAGCATCGAGTACAACTCAGTAATGGACTTATCCATACCCTGCATGTTGTAGTTCATCACAAAGCTCTTGTAGCTAGGTGGAAGCGACTAGAGGATTCTGTCAATGACCGAGTCATCCGGGAGATTAACTCCCAGCTGAGTCAAGTATGTGCTCACTCACAAAACTGTTTTCCTCCATCTTACAACTGAAGAACTTGTCGGAGACATCATATATCTCGACCCAGGCATGAGCTTGGAAAACCAGTTTCAGCTCTTGGAACATCTCATATGCTCTGTGTTGCTCAAAACGGTTTTGGAGCCCCGGTTCTAAACTGTACAGCATGCCACACTGAACAAGGGAGTAATCATCGCAGCGTGACTGCCAAGCGTTCATAACGTCTTGATCTGCTGGGAAAATGGGTGCGTCACCTAGCGGTGCATCAAGGACATACAATCTTTTGGAAGCTATGAGGATGATCCTCAAGCCACGGACCCAGTCCGCATGGTTGCTTCCATCATCTTTCAGCTTGGTTTTCTCTAGGAACGCGTTGAAGTTGAGGGTGACATTAGCGTTAGGCATTGGATCTACAATATAGATTGTAAAGACAATTTTAGACTAAGTTCATGATTAGTAAGTTCACATAATCAAATTATTTAATGAACTCCCACTTAGATAGACATCTCTCTAGTCATCGAAGTGATACATGATCCATGTCAACTAGCCCGTGTCCGATCATCACGTGAGACGGACTAGTCATCCATGGTGAACATCTCCATGTTGATCGCATCTACTATACGACTCATGTTCGACCTTTCGGTCTTCTGTGTTCCGAGGCCATGTCTGTACATGCTAGGCTCGTCAAGTCAACCTAAGTGTTTTGCGAGTGTAAATCTGGCTTACACCCATTGTATGCGAACATTAGAACCTATCACACCCGATCATCACGTGGTGCTTCGGAGCAACGATCCTTAGCAACGGTGCACAGTTAGGGTGAACACCTTTCTTCAAATTTTATTGAGAGATCATCTTATTTACTACCGTCATTCTAAGAAAATAAGATCTAAACATGATAAACGTAACATGTAATCAATATAGTGACATGATATGGCCAATATCATCTTGCTCCTTTGATCTCCATCTTCGGGGCACCATGATCATCACTGTCACCGGCACGACACCATGATCTCCATCATCGTGTCTTCATGAAGTTGTCTCGCCAACTATTACTTCTACTACTATGACTAATGATTAGCAAGAAAGTAAAGTAATTACATGGCGTTTATGATTGACACGCAGGTCATACAATAAAATAAGACAACTCCTATGGCTCCTGCCGGTTGTCATACTCATCGACATGCAAGTCGTGAATCCAATTACAAGAACATGATCAATCTCATACATCACAATGCATCACATCACATCCCTTGGCCATATCATGTCACAAGGCATATGCTGCAAAAACAAGTTAGACGTCCTCTAATTTGTAATTGCAAGTTATTACGTGGCTGCTATAGGTTTCTAGCAAGAACGTTTCTTACCAACGCCAAAACCACAACATGATATGCCAATTGCTATTTACCCTTCATAAGGACCCTTTTCATCGAATCCAATCCGACTAAGGTGGGAGAGACAAACACCCGCTAGCCACCTTACGCAACAAGTGCATGTCAGGCGGTGGAACCAGTCTCACGTAAGCGTACGTGTAAAGTTGGTCCGGGCCGCTTCATCCCACAATACCGCCGAATCAAGATATGACTAGTAGTGGTAAGCAAATTAAAAAGATCGACGCCCACAACAACTTTGCGTTCTACTTGTGCAAAGATTTTAGGCATAGACCTAGCTCTGATACCACTGTTGGGAGACGTAGTAGTAAATCAAAAATTTCCTACGATCACCAAGATCCATCTATGAGAAACCAATAACGAGTAATGGGAGAGTACATCTTCATACCTTTGAAGATCGCTAAGCGGAAGCATTACTAGAACGCGGTTGGTGGAGTCGTACTCTCAGCGATTCAGATCGCGGTGGAATCCGATCTAAGCGCCGAACAACAGCGCCTCCGCGTTCAACACAAGTGCAGCCCGGTGATGTCTCCTACGCCTTGATCCAGCAAGGAGGAAGGAGAGGCTGAGGGAGAGCTCCGGCAGCACGACGGCGTGGTGACGGTGGAGCTGCGTGGTACTCCGACAGAGCTTCACTAAGCACTATGGAGGACGAGGAGAGGGAGGAGTACGGTTGCGCCATGGGAGAGCGAGATGCGTGGCCCCAGCAGCCCCAAGGGCTCCTCTATTTATAGGAGGAGGAGGAGGGAGGGCTGCGCCCCAGGGTTCCCACCCTAGGGTGGTGCGGTAGCCTCCAGATCCCATCTCGCCGGCGGCCAAGAGGGAGAAGGGTGTGGCTGCCCTAGGGTGGGCCTTAGGGCCCATCTACCCTAGGGTTTGCCCCCCTCCCACTTCAGCTGCGCCTTGGGCCCTTGTGAGGGGGTGCACCAGCCCACCTAGGGGCTGGTTCCCTCCACTTGTGTCCCATGTAGCCCTCTGGGGCTGGTGGCCCCACTTGGTAGCCCCCCGGAACCCTTCCGGTGGTCCCGGTACGTTATCGGTAATTCCCTAAACATTTCCGATGACCAAAACCTCACTTCGTATATATGAATCTTTACCTCCGGACCATTCCGAAGCTCCTCTGATGTCCTGGATCTCATCCGGGACTCCGAACAACCTTTGGTAACCATGTACACTATTTCCCTATAACCCTAGCGTCATCGAACCTTAAGTGTGTAGACCCTACGGGTTCGGGAGACATGTAGACATGACCGAGACACCTCTCCGATCAATAACCAAAAGCGGGATCTGGATACCCATGTTGCCTCCCACATGCTCCATAATGATCTCATCGGATGAACCAGGATGTCGGGGATTTAATCAATCTCGTATACAATTCCCTTTGTCTACCGGTATGATACTTGCCCGAGATACGATCGTCGGTATCCCTATACCTTGTTCAATCTCGTTACTGGCAAGTCTCTTTACTCGTTCCATAACACATCATCATGTGGCCAACTTCTTAGTCACATTGAGCTCATTAAGATGATGTCTTACCGAGTGGGCCTAGAGATACCTCTCCGTCATACGGAGTGACAAATCCTAGTCTCAATTCGTGCCAACCCAACAAATACTTTCAGAGATACCCATAGTGTACCTTTATAGCCACCTAGTTACGTTGTGATGTTTGGCACACCCAAAGTATTCCTACGGTATCCGGGAGTTGCACAATCTCATGGTCTAAGGAAACGATACTTGACATTGGAAAAGATTTAGCAGACGAACTACACGATCTTGTGCTATGCTTAGGATTGGGTCTTGTCCATCACATCATTCTTCTAATGATGTGGTCTTGTTATCAATGACATCCAATGACCATGGTCATGAAACCATGACCATCTATTGATCAACGAGCTAGCCAACTAGAGGCTCACTAGGGACATGTTGTGGTCTATGTGTTCACACATGTATTACGGTTTCCAGTTAACACAATTATAGCATGAACAATAGACAATTATCATGAACAATGAAATACAATAATAACCATTTTATTATTGCCTCTAGGGCATATTTCTAACAATTACTTATAACAAGACTTATCCCATGTCCTCAGGAACAAACGTAACTACTCAAAAAACATGTTCATGTTCATAATCAGAGGAGTATTAATTATCATGAAGGATCTAAACATATGATCTTCCACCAAGTAAACCAACTAGCATCAACTACAAGGAGTAATCAACACTACTAGCAACCTAGAGGTACCAATCTAAGGTGTTGACACAAAGATCGGATACAAGAGATGAACTAGGGTTCGGAGATGAGATGGTGTTGGTGTATATGTTGATGGAGATTGACCCCCTCTCGATGAGAGGATCATTGGTAATGATGACGACTTTGATTTCCCCCTCCGGGAGGGAAGTTTCCCCGGTAGAACAGCCCTGCCGCAGCTCTAGATTGGTTCTGCCCAAGTTCCGCCTAGAGACGGCGGTGCTTCGTCCCGAAAGCTATCTCTTCATTTTTTCCATGTCAAAACCCAACATATAGGAGAAGATGGGCGACGGGGGCCAGCCAGGTGGGCCACAAGCCTACTAGGCATGGTCGAGGGGGTGGTCGCGCCTGGCAGACTTGTCACCTCCTCGTGGCCCCCCTCTGGTATCTATTTCACCCAGTATTTTTTATATATTCCAAAATAATTCTCCGTAAATTTTTAGCACTTTTGGAGTTGTGTAGAATAGGTATCTCAGATTTTCTCCTTTCCCAGTCCAGAATTCCAGCTACCGGCATTCCCCCTCTTCATGTAAACCTTGTAAAAGAAGAGAGAAAAGGTATAAGGATTGTACCATAACGTGTAATAACATCCCATAATGCAATAAATATCAATATAAAAGCATGATGCTAAATGGACGTATCAGAGAACAACTAGTCCAATCGATCAGCCTGCTCAAGGTGAGTGCCAATAAGGTGGTAATAACCGACGCTGATAGAGAGAATGCTAGAATGCTCGGTATCACTATTGAAAAATGCCTAGAGATCAGGGAATTTCCACCATTGGATCCGAAGGAAAAAGCATGGCAATATGTCCTTAGGAAACCTTTGGCCACTCCTGAGGACGAGAAGCTTCTAACAACGCAAATGCGCAACTTACATGACTGGTACAAGCAAGAAGTAGAGCTCGGGCAACGATCTAGCCTCATGGTGAAAGTCAAGAAAGAGCATTACATCCATGAAAATGCTTTGTGGATTGATTATCCAGAATTTTTTCAGTTATTCAATCAAAGAGCACTCGACAAGTCTATTGTTAGTTGTTATTGTCTGTAAGTGATTTCTTTATGTAATTAAGTCTCTAGCTTAGCTCATTCATTGCCTGTTATTATACTCACTATATTCTTTTGTGTGGTATTATGTAGAATGAAGATTTTGAATCAAAAAGAGCTGGAGTCTATGGCATTCGGTTCATTGACCCAAATGTCATTAATGAAGAAGTGCTGAGAAGGGACCCTAAATACACGGAGAAACACCTTCTAAGGTTTTTCAGGGCCCTAAAGTACAAAGCAAAAATACTTTTACCTTGGAACTTCCAATGAGTGTTACTGTCTTGTACTACAAATTCTATTTTTGATATATATATATATATATACTCGATGTTAAGTGTAGTTGATGAGTTATGCATGCCCGCTTATACAAATCGTGTGTGCACCTACCACTGGATCCTTCTAATCATTAGAGTTGACGATGGAAGTGTTGAAGTACTGGACTCGCTAAGTAAAGACCCTGAAGATTACATCAGCTTGCATTCTTTGCTTGGAAGGTAATTTCAATCATTGACGCACTATGTCGGCTTCTTTATTAGTTCATTTCCTGATATGAAGTAATTACTAACTCCTTTATTTATTTTGTTTGCTGGACAGGGTTTGGAAACGTTTCATCAAAGAGGTCACCGATGAATGAAAACCAGAGTTGAGATGGCAAAAGCACAGAGTAATTAAGTAGTACTAGCTACGTCCGCGCATCTCTTTAATTCTAGTTTCAATACCATTGTCATGCTTCATTATTATCTGATTGAATTTTATTCTCGTAAAGTGCATGAGGCAGGCACATGGGACTGAACTATGTGCATATTATGTTTGCGAGAACATTCGCTTTATGACCGAAAGCAGCAAGAGTGCAAGAGATCTTTGGGTACGTAAACACCATTCATATTTTTTTTATCATAATCTAATACATATACACACAACAAACATGCATATTCATACTGATCTCCTTCTTTATATATAGATGTCGGAGATGCGGGATTAGCTCCTACCAACGGACCGCATACGAGCATTTCAAGAGGAAATTGCGGGATTTTTGCTTCAGCAGGTCATATCTCCCGACAGAGAATACCATTACCCGATCCCCAAATGATCTTCAAATTGTACGAGAAATTGTATATACCAAATTGTATATATATGTGTGTGTATGCATGTGGTCGTACGAGAAATTCTATGATATATGGTTGTATGAGAAATTTTATGATATATGATCGGTTCTACGAGAAATTCTATTATATATGCATAACATGTACAGTATGTACTAGCATAAAATATGCTTGAAAATAAAAAGAATTAATGCAAAACACAAAATGAAAAGGAAAAATAAACAATAAACATTAAACCCCTAAAACCCTAAACCTTTAGTCCCGGTTGGTGTTACCAATCGGGACCAAAGGTCCTAATGCCCTAGCGCGCTCTGCCGCCCACGTAGCCAGGGTTTAGTCCGGGTTCATAGCCAACCGGGACTAAAGACTTAGACCCTTTAGTCTCTATACTTTAGGCCCAGTTGGGGAACCGGGACTAAAGGCCCTTCCCAACCGGGATTAATGGCCTGGTTTCTACTAGTGATTAATCATAATACTAAAATCCTAAAGGCACTTTTTTACAATTTATTTTTGTTATTTTATTTTACTTTTATATCGTCCATTTCTATCAAGATTTAATTCTTACAAGTAACGAGTTCAAGGGGTTTGATAACCCTCTTGCCCGCATTGGGTGTAAGTGTTTGGTTTGTGCGTGTATGTGCTGTTGAAGTGAGCTTGCTTGGTTCTCCTACTGGTTTGATAACCTTGGTTCCCACTGAGGGAAATACTTATCTCTACTGTACTGCATCTCCTCTCCTCTTCGGAAAAAATCCCAACGTAGCTCATAAGTAGCAGGAACAATTTCGGGCGTTATAGCGTGGAGACATCATCAAATTCTTGTGAGATCCCTTCACACAAAATATCATTCACTTGTTCTATTTTTTATTTGCTGGTATTTTTTTCTTATATTAAAAAAATACAAATACAAAAATATTTCTATTTTCTTGCATGCTTAGTTATCTACTTTACTTGTTTGCTTGCTAGTTTACTTGGTTTGCCACTATGTCTCGGGATAAATTTATGACATTACTTATTACAAACGATTGGCTGAAATAGAAATTTATATGAAAAATTTCATGTTTACACAACATGAACACAATAAATTATTTCCTGAAGAAATTAAGGGACATTCCACTCTGCTTAATGCTATTAGTAAACAACTTAATGGGGTCAATCATGATGTAGCCAACCTACAATCACAACTAGTTCAGACTAAAAATTTGCTAGGAAAGATTTCCAATAAGCAAACTATGTTAGTAAATAAAATGGCTACTAAACCATAGTCCCATCCTCTCGGTAATCATGATGAAGATGTTAAAATGATTGTCGTTTCTCCTATTGAATCTCTGTATACTAATATGGAAATCTATGATAAAGGGACTGGAGGTTAGTCAACTTTAGCTATAAGGTGTCTCATTTGTTCGGAGGATGATGATCTTGTCGATAAAAATGAAAAAATGGGTTTGGAGAGGTCAAAACTTTAAGTAGTGATGCACCCACTACTTTGGATTACAAGGACTTGAATTGTGGAAGTTTCTATTTAGTTGAATGTATTTCCTTGTTGAAATCCATGATTATCTCACCTAATGCCTATGAACAAAATAAAATTTTCACTAAACATAGTGTTGAAGCTATGATAAAAGCTCATGAGGAAAAATTTGAGTTAGAGGTTTCAATACCTAGAAAGTGAAATGATGAATGAGAACCTACTATTAAAATTAAGCCTAAAGATTATGAATGCAATGCTTTGTGTGATCTTGGTGCTAGTGTTTCCACAATTCCGAAATCGTTATGTGATGTGCTAGGTCTTACCAATATAAATGAATGTTCCCTTAACCCGCATTTAGCGGATTCCATCATTAAGAAACCATTGGGTGGAATAAATGATTTCCTTATTATTGATAATATAAATTATGTGCATGTGGATTTCATTGTGCTTGATATTGAATGCAATCTATCTTGTCCTATTATACTTGGTAGGCCTTTCCTACGAACTATAGGTGCTATTATTTACATGAAAGAAGGTAATATAAGATTCTAAATCCCATTAAAGAAAGGGATGGAACACTTTCGTAGAAAGAGAATTAAAAGACCTTATGAATCTTTTATGAGGGTCATCTATGGAATCAATTTGAAGTATGACAATAGTTGAAAATGCATTATGCCTAGCTAGGGGCATAAAACAATAGCGCCTGTTGGGAGGCAACCCAATAGTTATCTTTAAATTTTTTTGTTTTACTTTCTGCTTTGATGCACTCACATGATTATTGCTACTGTAATGATTTTATTTTTATGTTTAAATTAGTGCTTGTGCCAACTAAAGTATTTGGGATGAATTGCTGTTGTGCAAAACAAAACTTTACACCTAGTGTAGAATTTCTCTGATTTTACTGGAACGTCTTTTTGATCTGAATTTTTAAAAAGGATTTGTTAATAAGGTTCATCAAGCCTTATTAACAACCATTTCCGATGGACATAAAACCGAAGAATTTTCGTATAACACTAAGTTACCTAATTGGGATTTGCATCTCTCCAACAATAAGATTATAATATCTCTTCTTGGCAGTAGGTTGAGGGATTTTAAAATCTCCAATGGTAACTCTGGCACTAGGCTCAGTGACATTAATATTATTAACCAGAGTTTGCTTCTTTGGAAAATGCATGTTATGTTGCTTTCCATTGACATGAAAAGTAACATTGCTTTTGTTGCAATCAATAATAGCTCTTGCAGTATTTAGAAAGGGTCTACCAAGGATAATCGACATATTGTCGTCCTCGGGCATATCAAGAATAACAAAGCAAGTTAAGATCGTGACATTTTCAACCACAACAGGAACATCCTCGCAAATTCTGATTGGTAAAGCAGTGGATTTATCAGCCATTTGTAAAGATATCTCAATAGGTGTAAGCTTATTCAAATCAAGTCTTTTATATAGAGAAAAGGGCATAACACTAACACCGGCTCCTAGATCACATAAAGCAGTTTTAACATAACTTCTTTAAATAGAGCAAGGTATTATGGGAATACCCGGATCTCCCAAGTTCTTAGGTATTCCATCAAAAGAATAATTAGCAAGCATGGTAGCAATTTCAGTTTCAGGTATTTTTCTTTTGTTGGTAATAATATCCTTCATATACTTAGCATAAGGGGGCATTTTCAATATATCACTCAAGTGAGTGCGCAAAAAGACATGTCTAATCATTTCAACAAAGCGTTCAAAATCTTCCTCGTCCTTACTTTTAGAGGACTTAGAACGGAATAGCATGGGTTTTTTAACCCATGGCTCTCTTTCCCTTCCGTGTTTTCTAACAACAAAGTCTCTTTTATCATAGCGTTTACTTTTGGGATGTGGGTTATTAAGATTTTCAGTAGGTTCTATTTCCACATCATTATCATGTTCTTTTTTATTATCTGGTTGGGCATCTACGTGAACATCATGATTTTCATTATCACTAGGTGTATGTTCACTACGAGATTATGTCTCTGCATCAGAAATAGAAACATCATTATGTTTCTCAGCAGGTTTTGTATAACAGGTTCACTAGAAGCATGCAAGTCCCTATTATTTTTCCGTTTCTTTTTCTTCTTAGATGAACTGGGTGCATCTTCATTAATTCTTGAAGAATCTTGTTCAATTCTTTTAGGATGACCCTTAGGATAAAGAAGCTCATGAGTCATTCTACATCCCCAAGTCATTACTCTAACAACATGATCATTCATATTATTATTTATTTCATTCAGCAAATCATTTTATGACTTAGCTACTTGGTCTAATTGGGTGTGAATCATAGAAGCATGTTTACCTAGACCTTTCACATCATTAGCAGTTCTAAACATCAAGTCACTTAAGCGATCTATCATCATGACATTATGTCTTAATTGATCCCAAACATAGTTTGAAGTGCTCTTGCTTAACAATGTAATTATCAAATTCATCGATGTATTGACCAGGAGCCTTAGTATAAGGTATATCACTTTCATTAAAGGACGGCGAGAATTTACCTCCACTATCGGTGTTGGGATGTCAAGTCCATGTATATCTTTGATAAGTGGTAATTTCTTGACATATTTAGATTTAATACCTTTATATTTCATAGATCTTTTTGCTTCTTTCCTATCTTCAGGACTGAGGAATAGAATACCTCTCTTATTTTGAATAGGTTCCGGTGGTGGTTCGGGAAGTGTCCAATCATCGGCATATTGCAATATGTTATTCAATAGTTCTTCAACTTGTCCAACACTTCTTTCCCTGAAAACACAACCAGCACAACTATCTAGGAAGTCCCTAGAAGCACCGGTTAGTCAATTATAAAAGATATCTAGAATTTCATTTTTCTTAAGAGGATGATCAGTTAAAGCTGTAAGTAAGTGGAGAAACGTCCCCCAAGCTTGAGGGAGATTCACTTCTTCAATTTGCATAAATTTAGAAAAATCGTATAACGCAACTTGTTTCTTATGAGCAGGAAAATATTTTTTAGAAAAGTAATAAAGCATATCCTAGGGACTATGCATACAACCAGGAGCCAGAGAAGGAACCATCCCTTGGCCTCTAAGTAAAAAAAGCTTAAGGATATAATAGTAGCGTACATTTTCATCATTAGTAAACAAAGCAGCAATATCATTCAGCTTCATAAGATGTTCGACAATAGTTTCATTTTCGTAACCATGGAAGGGATCCTACTCTACTATAGGAATCAGTTGAGGGTCCATAGAGAATTCATAGTCCTTATCAGTAACAAATATAGGAGAAGTGGTAAATTTAGGATCATGTTTCCTTTTCTCCATCATAGATTTTTCTTGTAGTTTGCATAGTACTTTCCTCAAATCATCTCTATTCTCACAAGCAAGAAAGTCCCTAGATACCTCACCATCCATAACATAACCTTGAGGTACATAAGACAATTCATACCTATTAGGAGAACGAGGTGTAATGGATGATTCAAAATCTTCATCAGTTTCAGCATTTTCAAGTTCTCTAGTTTTAGTAATATGAGCATCAAGTAATTCACTCGGTGGTACAATTTCAATTTTATCATGTGTAACAATAGTATCATCATTAATTTCAGAAGTAGAATCATCAAGTTCATGTGACATATCAAACGAGCAACATGTGGTGGCATAATAAGCTGATTCAAAATGGTAGGTGAATCAAAAGCAGAGCTAGATGGCAGTTCCTTACCTCCTCTCGTGCGAGAGGGGACGATATTGGTTCGAGTATCTTTCAGATTCTTCATAGTGGCAATTGGATATCCTCAAGTTAATACAATAAAAATAGCTATGCTCCCCGACAACGGTGCCAGAAAAAAGGTCTCCATAACCCACAAGTATAGGGGATAGCGACAGTATTCATGTGTAGTATTTCACCCTAATTTATTGATTCGACAGAAAGGGGGCCAAAGAATATTTATTGGCCTTGACAGTTGAGTTGTAATTCAACCGTACCAGGGATCTCTCTCTGCAGCAAAGGTTTAGTAACAAGGCAAATGATAGTAGTAACAGTAAGAGTGATAGCAACAATTTTGGTAATAGTAGCAACAGTAGCAATTGAGTAGTGATATGACAGTAACAGTAGCAATAGTAACTTAGCAACATTCAGTATGTAAAGCGTAGACACATGGATCGGTGATCGATAATGATTTAGATGACATCAATCATGTAATAGTTACACACTAGGGCGACACGAAACTAGCTCAATTTATCAATGTAATGTAGGCATGTATTCTGTATATCGTCATGTGTGCTTGCGATAAGAACTTGCATGACATCTTTTTGTTGGGAGACGTAGTAGTAAATAAAAAAAATTCCTACGTATCACCAAGATCTATCTATGTAGAAACCAGCAACGAGTGGGGAGAAATTGCATCTTCATACCTATGAAGATCGCTAAGCGGAAGTGTTACAAGAACGCGGTTGGTGGAGTCGTACTCACAGCGATTCAGATCGCAGTGAATTCTGTTCTCAGCGCTGAACAATGGCGCCTCCGCGTTCAACACACGTGCAGCCTGATGACGTCTCCTACGCCTTGATCCAGCAAGGAGGAAGGATAGGTTGAGGGAGAGCTCCGGCAGCACGACGGCATGGTGACGGTGGAGCTACGTGAACTCCGGCAGGGCTTCGCCAAGCGGTACGGAGAACGAGGAAGAGGAAGGGTAGGGCTGCGCCGAGAAAGAGAGAAGTCATGTCTCAGATGATCCCAAACCCTTGCATATATATAGGAGGAGGGAGAGGGAGGGCTGTCTTGGCCCCTGCTCCAAGGAGGAGAGGTTCGGCCGAACTAGGGGAAGAGTCCACCTCCCACAAGGGAGGTGGATCTCCTCCTTTTAAATCCTTTTGCCCTTTATCTCTTTATCCCAGCCGCATGGGCCTTTCTAGAAGGTCTTGGCCAGACCAATCAGGGCTGGTACACCTCCTCTAAGGGCCCACAAAGTCCTATGGTCGCCACACCCCTCCCGGGGGTCCTCGGCACCCTCCCGGCACTCCCGGTACACTACCGATGAGCCCGAAAACTTTCCGGTGACCAAAACTCGACTTCCTATATATCAATATTTACCTCCGGACCATTCCGGAGCTCCTCGTGATGTCCGGGATCTCATCCGGGACTCCAAACAACCTTTGGTAATCACGTATACCATTTCCCTATAACCCTAGCGTCATCGAACCTTAAGTGTGTAGACCCTACGGGTTCGGAAAACATGTAGACATGACCGAGACACCTCTCCGGTCAATAACCAACAGCGGGATCCGGATACCCATGTTGTATCCCACATGCTCCACGATGATCTCATCGGATGAACCACGATGTCGGGGATTCAATCAATCCCGTATACAATTCCCTTTGTCTATCGGTATGATACTTTCCCAAGATTCGATCGTCGGTATCTCTATACCTTGTTCAATCTCGTTACCGGCAAGTCTCTTTACTCATTCCGTAATACATCATACCGTGAATAAATCCTTAGTCACATTGAGCTCATTATGATGATGTCTTACCGAGTGGGCCCAGAGATACCTCTCCGTCACACGGAGTGACAAATCCCAGTCTCGATTCGTGCCAACCCAACAGACAATTTCGGAGATACCCGTAGTGCACCTTTATAGCCACCTAGTTACGTTGTGACATTTGGCACACCCAAAGCATTCCTACGGTATCCGGGAGTTGCATAATCTCATGGTCTAAGGAAACAATGCTTGACATTGAAAAGCTTTAGCAAACGAACTACACGATCTTGTGCTATGCTTAGGATTGGGTCTTGTTCATCACATCATTCTCCTAATGATGTGATCCCGTTATCAACGACATCCAATGTCCATGGTCATGAAACCGTGACCATCTATTGATCAACGAGCTAGCCAACTAGAGGCTTACTAGGGACATGTTATGGTCTATGTATTCACACATGTATTACGGTTTCCGGTTAACACAATTACAACATGAACTATAGACAATTATCATGAACAAGGAAATACAATAATAACCATATATTGCCTCTAGGGCATATTTCCAACAATCTCCCACTTGCACTAGAGTCAATAATCTAGTTACATTGTGATGAATCGTACACCCATAGCATTCTAGTGGTGATCATGTTTTGCTCGTGAGAGAGGTTTAGTCAACGGATCTGTGACATTCAGATCCGTATGCACTTTACAAATGTCTATATCTCCCACCTGAATGTAATCACGGATGGAGTTGAAGCGGCGCTTGATGTGTCTTGTCTTCTTGTGAAACCTGGGCTCCTTCGCAAGGGCAATAGCTCGAGTGTTGTCACAGAATAGAGTCATCGGGCCCGACGCACTTGGAATTACTCCTAGGTCGGTGATGAACTCCTTCATCCAGACTCCTTCCTTTACTACTTCCGCAGCAGCTATGTACTCCGCTTCACATGTAGATGCCGCCACGACGCTTTGCTTGCTGCTACACCAGCTGACTGCCCCTCCGTTCAAAACATACACGTATCCGGTTTGCGACTTGGAGTCATCCGGATCTGTGTCGAAGCTAGCATCGATGTAACCCTTTACGACGAGCTCTTCGGCACCTCCATATACGAGAAACATGTCCTTTGTCCTTTTCAGGTACTTTAGGATATTCTTGACCGTTGTCTAGTGTTCCGCTCCGGGATCACTTTGGTACCACCCTACCAAACTTATGGCAAGGTTCACATCAGGTCTGGTACACAACATGGCATACATAATAGAGCCTATGGCTGAAACATAGGGGATGACACTCATCTCTTCTCTATCTTTCGCCGTGGTCGGGCATTGAGTCGTACTCAATCTCACACCCTGTAACACAAGCAAGAACCCCTTCTTGGATTGATCCATATTGAACTTCTTCAATATCTTTTCAAGGTATGTGCTCTGTGAAAGACCTATGAGGCATCTCGATCTATCTCTATAGATCTTAATGCCTAATATGTAAGCAGCTTCTCCAAGGTCCTTCATAGAAAAACACTTATTCAAGTAGGCCTTTATACTTTCCAAGAGTTCTATATCATTTCCCATTATCAGTATGTCATCCACATATAATATGAGAAATGCTACAGAGCTCCCACTCACTTTCTTATAAATACAGAGTTCTCCATAAACCTGTATAAACCCAAACGCTTTAATCACCTCATTAAAGCGAATGTTCCAACTCCGAGATGCTTGCACCAGCCCATAGATGGAGCGCTCGAGCTTGCATACTTTGTTAGCATCTTTAGGATCGACAAAACCTTCCGGTTGCATCATATACAGTTCTTCCTTAAGGAAACCATTAAGGAATGCCGTTTTGACATCCATTTGCTAGATCTCATAATCATAAAATGCGGCAATTGCTAACATGATTCGGACAGACTTCAGAATCGCTACGGGGGAGAAAGTCTCATCGTAGTCAACTCCTTGAACTTGTCGATAACCCTTAGCGATAAGCCGAGCCTTATAGACGGTTACATTACCATCCGTGTCAGTCTTCTTCTTAAAGATCTATTTATTTTCAATGGCTTGCTTATCATCAGGAAAGTCCACCAAAGTCCATACTTTGTTCTCATACATGGATCCTATCTCGGATTTCATGGCCTCAAGCCATTTGTTGGAATCCGGGCCCGCCATCGCTTCTTCATAGTTCGAAGGTTCAACGTTGTCTAACAACATGATCTCCAGGACAGGGTTGCCGTACCAATCTGGTGCGGAACGTGTCCTAGTGGACCTTCGATGTTCAATAGTAACTTGATCTGAAGTTTCATGATCATCATCATTAACTTCCTCTCCAGCCGGTGTAGGCTCCACAGAAACAACTTCATGTGCTGCGCTACTCTCCGGTTCGAGTGGAGGTACAGTTACCTGATCAAGTTCTATTTTCCTCCCACTTACTTCTTTTGAGAGAAACTCTTTCTCGAGAAAGGATCCATTCTTGGCAACAAAGACTTTGCCCTCGGATCGTAGGTAGAAGGTATACCCAATAGTCTCTTTGGGATGTCCTATGAAGACGCACTTTTCCGCTTTGGGTTCTAGCTTCTCAGGTTGAAGTTTCTTCACATAAGCATCGCATCCCCAAACTTTTAGAAGCGACAGCTTAGGGTTCTTACCAAACCATAATTCATACGGTGTCGTCTCAACAGATTTTGATGGTGCCCTATTTAAAGTGAATGCGGCAGTCTCTAATGCATATCCCCAAAATGATAGCGGTAAGTCGGTAAGAGACATCATAGATTGTACCATATCTAATAGAGTGCGATTACGACGTTCACACACACCATTTCGCTAAGGTGTGCCAGGCGGCATGAGTTGTGAAACAATTCCACATTTCCTTAGGTGCGTGCCAAACTCGTGACTTAAATATTCTCCGCTGCGATCAGATCGTAGGCACTTTATTTTCCTGTCACATTGATTCTCTACCTCACTCTGAAATTCCTTGAACCTTTCAAAAGTTTTAGACTTATGTTTCATTAAGTAGACATACCCATATCTACTTAAGTCATCAGTGAGGGTGAGAACATAACGGTAGCCACCACGAGGCTCGACACTCATTGGACCGCATACATCAGTATGTATTATTTCCAACAAGTCAGTTGCTTGCTCCATTGTTCCAGAGAACGGAGTCTTGGTCATCTTGCCCATGAGGCATGGTTCGCACGTGTCAAATGATTCGAAATCAAGAGACTCCAAAAGTCCATCAGTATGGAGCTTCTTCATGCGTTTGACACCAATATGACCAAGGCGGCAGTGCCACATGCAAGTGGGACTATCGTTATCAACCTTACACTTTTTGTTAGTCACACTATGGACATGTGTAACATCACGTTCGAGATTCATCAAAAATAAACCATTGACCAGCGGGGCATGACCATAAAACATTTCTCTCATATAAATAGAACAACCATTATTCTCAGATTTAAATGAGTAGCCATCTCGCATCAAGCGAGATCCAGATACAATGTTCATGCTCAAACCTGGTACTAAATAACAATTATTAAGGTTTAACACTAATCACAAAGGTAGATGTAGAGGTAGCGTGCCGACGGCGATCACATCGACCTTGGAACCATTCCAGACGCGCATCGTCACCTCGTCCTTTGCCAGCCTCCGCTTATTCCGTAGCTCCTGCTTGGAGTTACAAATGTGAGCAACTACTCCGGTATCAAATACCCAGGAGGTACTACGAGCGTTGTTTAGGTACACATCAATAACAAGTATATCACATATACCTTTAATGTTGTCATCCTTCTTATCCGCTAAGTACTTGGGGAAGTTCCATTTCCAGTGACCAGTACCCTTGCAATAAAAACACTCAGTCTCACGCTTGGGTCCATTCTTGTTCTTCTTCTTCCCGGCAACTTGCTTACCGAGCGCGGCAACAGCTTTGCCGTCCTTCTTGAAGTTCTTCTTACCCTTGCCTTTCTTGAAACTAGTGGTCTTATTCACCATCAACACTTGATTCTCCTTTTTGATCTGGACCTCTGCTGATTTCAGCATCGAGTACAACTCAGGAATGGACTTCTCCATCCCTTGCATGTTGTAGTTCATCACAAAGCTCTTGTAGCTAGGTGGAAGCGACCGGAGGATTCTGTCAATGACCGAGTCATCTGGGAGATTAACTCCCAGCTGAGTCAAGCGGTTGTGAAGCCCAGACATCTTGAGTATGTGCTCACTGACAGAACTATTCTCCTCCATCTTACAGGTGAAGAAATTGTCGGAGACGTCATATCTCTCGACCCGGGCATGAGCTTGGAAAACCAGTTTCAGCTCTTGGAACATCTCATATGCTCCGTGTTGCTCAAAACACTTTTGGAGCCCCGGTTCTAAACTGTAAAGCATGCCGCACTGAACAAGGGTGTAATCATCGAAGTGAGAATGCCAAGCGTTCGCAACGTCTTGCTCTGCTGGGAGAGGGGGTGGGTCACCTAGTGGTGCATCAAAGACATACAATTTCTTGGAAGCTATGAGGATGATCCTGAAGCCATGGACCCAGTCCGCATAGTTGCTTCCATCATCTTTCAGCTTGGTTTTCTCTAGGAACGCGTTGAAATTAAGGGTGACATTCGCGTTGGCCATTGGATCTACAATATAGATTGTAAAGACAATTTAGGCTAAGTTCATGATAATTAAGTTCACAAAATCAAATTATTTAATGAACTCGCACTTAGATAGACATCTCTCTAGTCATCCAAGTGACACATGATCCATGTCAACTAGCCTGTGTCCGATCATCACGTGAGACGAACTAGTCATCCATGGTGAACATCTCCATGTTGATCGTATCTTCTATATGACTCATGTTCGACCATTCGGTCTTCCGTGTTCCGAGGCCATGTCTATACATGCTAGGCTCGTCAAGTCAACCCAAGTGTATCGCGTGTGTAAATCTGGCTTACACCCGTTGAATGCGAACGTTAGAGCCTATCACACCCGATCATCACGTGGTGCTTCGGAACAACGATCCTTAGCAACGGTGCACAGTTAGGGTGAACACTTTTCTTCAAATTTTATTGAGAGATCATCTTATTTACTACCGTCGTTTTAAGCAAATAAGATGTAAACATGATAAACATCACATGCAAACAATATAGTGATATGATATGGCCAATATCATCTTGCTCCTTTGATCTCCATCTTCGGGGCACCATGATCATCACTGTCACCGGCATGACACCATGATCTCTATCATCATGATCTCCATCATTGTGTCTTCATGAAGTTGTCTCGCCAACTATTACTTCTACTACTATGGCTAAAGTTTAGCAATAAAGTAAAGTAATTACATGGCGTTTATGATTGACACGCAGGTCATACAATAAAATAAGACAACTCCTATGGCTCCTGTCGGTTATCATACTCATCGACATGCAAGTCGTGAATCCTATTACAAGAACATGATCAATCTCATACATCACAATGCATCACATCACATTCTTTGGCCATATCACATCACAAGGCATATGCTGCAAAAACAAGTTAGACGTCCTTTAATTTGCAGTTGCAAGTTTTTACGTGGCTGCTATAGGTTTCTAGCAAGAACATTTCTTACCTACGCCAAAACCACAACGTGATATTCCAATTGCTATTTACCCTTCATAAGGACCCTTTTAATCGAATCCAATCCGACTAAGGTGGGAGAGACGGACACCCGCTAGCCACCTTATGCAACAAGTGCATGTCAGGCGGTGGAACCAGTCTCACGTAAGCTTACGTGTAAAGTCGGTCTGGGCCGCTTCATCCCACA
Source organism: Hordeum marinum (assembly GCA_022496015.1). Taxonomy (NCBI): domain Eukaryota; kingdom Viridiplantae; phylum Streptophyta; class Magnoliopsida; order Poales; family Poaceae; genus Hordeum; species Hordeum marinum. Next base: position 484,617,723 of record CM039675.1, read on the forward strand.
ATACCGCTGAACCAAGATAAGACTAGTAGTGGTAAGCATATTAACAAAATCGACGCCCACAACAACTTGTGTTCTACTCGTGCATAGATTCGGCGCATAGACCTAGCTCATGATGCCACTGTTGGGAGACGTAGTAGTAAATCAAAAAAATTCCTACGTATCACCAAGATCTATCTATGGAGAAAGCAGCAACGAGTGGGGAGAGATTGCATCTTCATACCTTTGAAGATCGCTAAGCAGAAGCGTTACAAGAACGCGGTTGGTGGAGTCGTACTCGCAGCGATTCAGATCGCGGTGGATTCCGATCTCAGCACCGAACAACGGCGCCTCCACGTTCAACACACGTGCAGCCTGATGACGTCTCCTACGCCTTGATACAGCAAGGAGGAAGGAGAGGTTGAGGGAGAGCTCCGGAAGCACGACGGCCTGGTGACGGTGGAGCTACGTGAACTCCGGCAGGGCTTCGCCAAGCGCTGCGGAGAACAAGGAAGAGCAAGGGTAGGGCTGCGCCGAGAGAGAGAGAGAAGTCGTGTGTCAAATCAGCCGAAACCCTTGCATATATATAGGAGGAGTGAGAGGGAGGGCTGCCTTGGCCCCTCCTCCAAGGAGGAGAGGTTCGGCCGAACTAGGGGGAGAGTCCACCTCCCACAAGGGAGGTGGATCTCCTCCTTTTAAATCCTTTTGCCCTTTATCTCTTTATCCCAGCTGCATGGTCCTTTATAGAAGGTCTTGGTCACCCTAATAAGGGCTGGTACACCTCCTCTAAGGGCCCACGAAGTCCTATGGTCGTCACACCCCTCCCGGGGGTCCTCGGCACCCTCCCGGCACTCCCGGTACACTACCGATGAGCCCGAAAACTTTCCGGTGACCAAAACTGGACTTCCTATATATAAATATTTACCTACGGACCATTACGGAGCTCCTTGTGACATCCGGGATCTCATCTGGGACTCCGAACAACCTTCGGTAATCACGTATACCATTTCCCTATAACCCTAGCATCATCGGACCTTAAGTGTGTAGACCCTACGGGTTCGGGAGACATGTAGACATGACCGAGACACCTCTCCGATCAATAACCAACAGAGGGATCTGGATACCCATGTTGGCTCCCACATGCTCCACGATGATCTCATCGGATGAACCATGATGTCGGGGATTCAATCAATCCCGTATACAATTCCCTTTGTCTATCGGTATGATACTTGCCCGAGACTCGATCGTCGGTATCTCTATACCTTGTTCAATCTCGTTACCGGCAAGTCTCTTTACTCGTTCTGTAATACATCATCCCGTGACTAACTCCTTAGTCACATTGAGCTCATTATGATGATGTCTTACCGAGTGGGCCCAGAGATACGTCTCCGTCACACGGAGTGACAAATCCCAGTCTCGATTCGTGCCAACCCAACAGACACTTTTGGAGATACCCATAGTGCACCTTTATAGCCACCCAGTTACGTTGTGACGTTTGGCACACCCAAAGCATTCCTACGGTATCCGGGAGTTGCACAATCTCATGGTCTAAGGAAACTATACTTGACATTGAAAAGCTTTAGCAAACGAACTACACGATCTTGTGCTATGCTTAGGATTGGATCTTGTCCATCACATCATTCTCCTAATGATGTGATCCCGTTATCAACGACATCCAATGTCCATGGTCATGAAACCGTGACCATCTATTGATCAACGAGATAGCCAACTAGAGGCTTACTAGGGACATGTTATGGTCTATGTATTCACACATGTATTACGGTTTCCGGTTAACACAATTATAGCATGAACAATAGACAATTATCATGAACAAGGAAATACAATAATAACCATTTTATTATTGCCTCTAGGGCATATTTCCAACACTTTTGTCCTACCCTCCCATGGCAGCGGGGTCCTATTGGAAACTAAGAGATATTAAGGCCTCCTTTTAATAGAGAACCGGAACAAAGCATTAAGACATGGTGAATACATGGAGTCCTCAAACTACCGCAATCACCGAAAAGAATCCCAATTATTGCCATCTTGGGGTATGCTGATCAAGACACGTAATAGGTGCATACAACTTGCAAGACAGGATCCAAATCAATCTTATATTCATGAAAACATAATATGTTCAGATCTGAAATCATGGCACTCGGGCCCTAGTGACAAGCATTAAGCATAGCAAAGTCATAGCAACATCAATCTCAGAACATAGTGGACACTAGGGATCAAGCCCTACCAAACTTAACTCGACTACATGATCAATCTCATCCAATCTCACCACCATCTAGCAAGCCTATAAAGGAATTACTCATCCCCGGTGATGAGCATCATGGCGGTGTAGACGAACAAGGGTTGGTGATGACGACGATGATGATTTCCCCTCTCCGGAGCCCCAAACGGACTCCAGATCAGCCCTCCCGAGGAAGAACAGGAGGTGGCGGCGGCTCCGTCTTGTTAAATGCAATGAAATATTCTCTCTGTTTTTTTCTCTGAAGATGTGAATTTATAGAAGTGGAATTAGGGTCAGGAGCCACGTACGTGGGCACCAAAAGCCATCAGGGCACGTCCATGGGGTGGGCGAGCCATGTTGGCTTGTGGCCCACAGGCAGCCCCCCTCTAGTGGATCTTCTCTCCATAATTCATTAAATATTCCAGAAATAATTCACAAAAAGTTTCGTCCAATTCCAAGAACTTTTATTTTTGCACAAAAAGAACACCAAGGTAGTTCTGCTGAAAACATCGTCAGTCTACGTTAGTTTCATTCAAATCATGTAAGTGAGAGTCCAAAACCAGAGCAAAAGTGTTTGGAAAAGTAGATACGTTGGAGACGTATCACACTCCCACAATTCAGTCATCCCCATTGTACGTGATCGATGGTCCACATGAAATTTTGCAGTCTTAGCCACGCAATAAAACATGTAATTGAAGGTGCCCAGCTATCCTAAATTATAAATTTCACTACCGTCACTATGACCTCCGAAAATTTAAGCTAGTGGGGAGGGGACACTTTCGACAATTTGGCCATCCTTGGTGTTGTAGGCGACCAACGTTCCACGATCTACCTTGCACTATTAGCCAAGGGATAAAACTTGTCCTTCAATGGCATCCAAGTTTCCCAAATTATTAGTCACACCAGCCCCCCCCCCCCCCCCCACACACACACACATAGAATTGATTGATTGACTGGATTCGTTCATTATCACCCACATTTTACTTTACTAAGCTTACATTGGATATATCACCACACAGTTCCTCTATAACATGAACGAATCCAGACATGATACATGGTTACCTACTGCTTAACACCAGTTTAACAAAACAACCAAGCGATAAAATATGTACTTTAGCCGCCCAACTTCAACAAATCATTGAGCTTGTCATCCTCTCGTGAATTGAAGACGATATGCAAAGGAGAAGAACGTTAGAGTGAACCACCGGTGATTGGCTTGTCGATCAGATCATTGCGTGCGTCGCAATCCACATCTTCTTTTACTGGAGTGATGTAGCTCATATCACTTAGTCCATTACTTGTATGACATGAACTACTCCAGGTACGATACGTAATTACCTTGTACTTAAAACAACTTTACCACGACAGCAAAATTCATTGATATATTAGGTTGTCCCTATCGATTCAGTCGACTTCACAAATATGTTTAAAAAGTTTAGTGTGTTGTAGTACTTTGTTTACATAGTGCAAGAAGTTATAGTGTATGTTCTCATGGTTCAAATATACATAAAGTATTGTATCAATCTGAGTGTTAGATTGATAATTCTTGGTGCTAATCTTATTATTAACCAGAAACTGAGTGGATAGCGAGTTTTCTTATCAGATCCATCTTCGGGTGACAATACGTCTTTTTCGCGCGGGGGGGGAGGGGAGGGGGGGTCCATAGTTTAAATCCGTTACATGAATTGAGAAATAGCAAATACGTTCTTTAAATCAGCTACTTAATGGGTGACATTGCCAACCTATGGTGGAAAATTCCTGCATATCTTTCATTCCAAATTGTCTGGGACCCAAGCGTGGCGATTGAGGCAGGGATCTTTGATGGGCGAGTGTGAATTACGGCCGCGGACCAGCATGATGCGGATATATAGTAACAATGCAAGATATGTCTATTGGAGAAGGTCTCATCTTTGCAAATTCAATGGTATGCCACTTGATTGACACTGAATCAGATTCTCAGGAGGTTACGAAGTTTTGCATGGGGAATTCACAATGACAGGATATAGCGGAGGCCATTTTTGCGGTCTCTGTCGATTTGGCAACGATGATCGGGAAGGTTTGTGTCGTCGTCGTGAAGCTAAGTGGCTCCTGGTCTAGCAAGTTTTCTCTTCTCAAAATATAAATTCGTGAAACTTGGTGAATGAGCCACCCGATTGCGTAGTTGATAAGGCCATGAACGATGCGAGTGTGATGTGATTTGAATTAATACCCCTTCCTTCCTAAATATAAGCCTTTTTTAAATATTTTACTATGAAATACATATAGATGTATATAGATATATTTTAAAGTGTGAAGTCACTCATTTTGCTTTATACGTAGTCTATAGTAAAATCTTTGAAAGAAATTATCTTAAAAAACGGATGGAGTATAAAGCTAGGCATGACCTTTCCTTGAAAAGGAAAAAAAAAGGTTACCCACACAGTACTTTGCGCTACGAGCCAAGCGGTAATAAAAATTACAGCATACTTTGGCGGCGGCCAACTATCCCAAATCATAGATAGAGCCGGTCCTCCTCCTGAGAAATGAAGCTCGTGGGCAGAGTGAAAGAAGAAGAAATTGATGGAAAGAACGTACGGATGTAAATGGCTTGTCAGTCGTGATCCCGCATCTCGTCCCATTTGCTGATGTGAAGTGATGTATCCCGCGTCACCGCGTCAATTACTTGTACGGCGTGAGCGAGTCCAGGCACGATACGTGGTTACCGCCGCTTTACCCATGAGAGCGACGCAGCGGCGCATTAACAGGGACACACACACACGCTGGAGTAATCGGAGATCCACGATCGTGGACGGAGATGGATATAAGTATAGTACGAGTAGTGATCAACACGTAGCATGAGATCGCTGTTGGGTGCACAGGAGTGAGCTCCGTTCTGACTGACTATTGATCGAGCTGCGCACGTGCTCTTTCCCATGGCCTGCAAGCTGCAACGTCCGGCCGTCTGTTGGACCCGGGTCCTTTCATGTGTTAGAGCATCCAATAGATGGTTTAAATTTTGACGGTCCAAACCGGTGATGGTTCAAATTTGGAGCATCAAAAAATACTTTTTACATCTTCGAAAAAGGCTCAATTCCAACAGATGGTCCAAAACGGAGATGTAAAAAAAAGTACATCTCCAACACATGGTCCCATCGGGGTTCTTATCCTTCAGATCCGCAACAAGGGGAGCCCCATCGGGGTTCATCTCGTTCTAGGGTGGTTATGCCACACAAATAGAGCACGAGGCTCTAATACCAATTGAAAGGACCGAGATGGACCTAGAGGGAGGTGAATAGGTATAATTACAAATTTTAATTGTTACTGAGCGGTTTTTAGGCAATAATGCGGAATATGAAAGTAAGCCTAAACAATTGCAAGTAAGATGCTAAAATTTATACCAAGCAAACAAGTACCACAAGTATATGAGTAAGCAAGCACAATAAGATATAAGTAAATGCTAAGAGACAAATAACCACACGTAGGGAGTTAGGGTTAGGAATAACCTCAACTCCGAGAGACGAGGATGTATGTCGATGTTCACTTTCTTGGAGGGAAGCTACGTCACCGTTTAGAGAGGTGGATGTTACCACGAAGGCACACAAACGCCACGAAGGTTCACCTTATTCTCTTCTTGAGATATCACCACGAAGGTGATTCCCAACCACTAGTGGTAGACCTTGGGGGTGATCTCCAAACCCTTACAAACTTTCCGGGGGGGTAATCACAATGGTTTGATTCCTCACCGAAGAACTCCTACTGCCTAGGAGTCTCCAACCTCCAAGAGTAACAAGATCAAAGGGAAAAGTTCAAGACTTGCTCAAATCAAAAATTCCTTTGGTGAGAAGAAGGGGAGGGAGTGGATCTATCACTTGATCGGACAACTTCTCTCAAAGTCTCTCAAACCCCTTGGGATCTTGGATTTAGTGTATGAGGTTGAGAGAGAGAGAGAGAGAGAGAGTAAAGTGTGTTCTTGTGTGTGCTCAATATGAATGGTCAATCTTATCCCGTGGAGGAAGAAAACTATATATAGTACAGTGTAAAAAATTGACCGTTGAGACACTTAACGTACTGCAGTTGATGGACGACCGGATAATACTGGACGTCTGGTGGCACAACTTGGACCAGACGTCAGAACAGCCGCCGGTCGTCCGGTAACTGGGAATTCATTCAGGCCTGGGAGCAGCACGAGACACACAGCCACCGGATGTCCGGAACGTGCCGGTCATCCGGTGAGGACCGGAAATCCACTAAAAGTGTTCTGTTGAGGATGTACCGGATTTCCGGAGAGAAACAACGTCCGGTGTCCGGTCGTCCGGAGTGGACCGGAAATCCGCTAATTTTGTTCTGTTAAGATGCACTGGACATCCGGAGAGTGTCGGACGCCCGGTAGGCAGTGAGAGGTCGGACGACCGTAGATTTCCGGACATCCGGTGACAACAGAGCACACTGGCTTAGTTACACAACAGATTTTGTGCACTAAGAAGTGGGAGTACTAGATATGAAATAGAGATGTTGTGAGAGGATACTTTGTGGGTTTTGAGCAAGTCTTTCACGAAATCCGATGATCCCCTCTTAATAGTGTGGGATCCCTATACTCAAGAACAAACCGAAAAAGAGCCAAAGCTATTGTCTTGTATCTCCGCTCTTGAGTGATATACAATTATCCGTAGTCATGATCCACACACGGTCCTTGAGACTTAATCCTGAGATATACTTGATAGACATGATTAGTCCCCTATATGCATGTTGTCATCAACATCAAAATAAGATTAAGGGCATGATTGCACTTTCAATCTCCCCCCTTTTGGTAGTTGATGACAACATACATGCACTTCTCAATATAAAAAAACTTTTGAATATTGAAAGGATTGCGGAGCTCCCCCTAAACATGTGCATAACTAAAATAAGCATGAGGAGAGCTCCCCCTCAATTTGATACCAAACCAACCAAATCTCATACAGTAAACATAACACCATAACACCATAATAAGCTTCAATATATAGGAACATTACTCAACCCATAAAGGTTCATTACTCATAGCATAGTACATCAAATGACAATAAACATAACATGGTTCGATACAAGCTAATATCACAGTACTACATAAAAGATAAGTGCTTACTCCCCCTTGGCATCAAGTACCCAAAAGGGGAGAAGAGGAGCAGCCAGAACATCATAAAACAGCATCATCATCATCATCATTATCATGAGCACCACTGCCACCAGCCTCGTCAAAGAAATCAGACCACTCAGGACCCAAGGGAAAGCCAAAGTCAGAAGGAGGAGCCTTAGGAAGATGCTCATCATCACTCACATCGAACACTCCAGAGTCTCTCAAACGAGCCTTCAGAGCATTCTTGGAAGTGACCATGCGAGTGACAACATCGTGATTTTGGGTGCAGTTAAAGGAAATTGCCTTCATCATGGCAGAGTGAGCCTTCCCAAGAGAGCGAGCAATGCGCCCAAATGGTGCGGATCCGGAAGGAGCAGTAGGAGGAACGCGAGCAGCAGATCAGCGAGCATTAGCAGAAGAGGAAGAGCCCTTGGGGACCCAATCATCCGCCATGTGAGCTGGAATGACCCACCGCTCATGCAAGTGTGTGTGGACATTGGGAAATGGGGCCACACTCTCGATGGATGCCTGAAGGAAGGGAGCATGAGGAAAGGCCCGCTTGTGCTAAAGACTAGCGAGACGGATCTCATGCCACAGAAAGTGAGGGACATTAATCTTCCCTTTGGGAGACGCATAGAGGCGATGCATGAGATCGATGCAGTAGCTATTGCAAGACCCCTTGTCACCCATCTTGGGATAAATGGTGCAAATGACACACTGATAGATAACGAAGAAAGGAGAGCACCAAATGGAGACTTGGTTCAGATCCTTCCCTTTCTCCACATTATCCAATTGAGCTATGGGTATGAGAATATCGACACATGCCTCAATGCCCTTGGGCCGATGGTTGGGGTCAGCCTTATGAATTTTGAACCCTGTGTCAGGAAAACCAAGGGCGTCGACAAGTTGGGAATAATAAGCCGTAAGCACGGTGTCAGAGGTCATCCAAGTGACAGTGTTATTTGGACCAAAGAAACATGTGGCATAGAACTGATGAATGACAGCATGGTTAAAATCGCGCTGAAATGCAAAGGGAGCAGCAAGACCAGACGACTCGATGAGTTCACTGGATATTTCATCGGATGAGCACGAATATGCTCTAAGTCAATGTACACATACAACAGACATACCCTTAGGAATGATAACAGTGGTAAAAATGTTTGCCTGGACGTTAGTGCGAAAGCGATCATCCGTAGAGTCTCTAGCAACCGAAAATTGGTCAATGTCATGACGAAACTTAAGATAGGCATTTTTCTTAACCTCGTTGAACCGTTGGACAGTGCGGCCGAGAGGCGGAGGAGGTTCAAGAGAGATGCGATGGGCATCACCTTGAGGTTGCACCGGAGGAGGAGGAGGCATGAAAAAGGACCTCCGAGTGACCAGCTTGGGTGCAGTGGTGCGAGTAGCAACATACTCGGCCTGTTCCCTATGCTCCAGGTCATCCTCGTAGTCGGATTCCTCCGTTGAGGAGACGCGGTCATGGCCGCGAGGCAGGGCAACGCGCTTACGAGGACGAGCCCGTTCTTCAGAATCATTGGAACCACCACGACGCGACGCACGAGAGAACCCACTGGGATCCTCCTTGTGTGCAGTGTGCTTGATCTTCAGCATCCCTGCCTAGGAGACGAGGGAGACACAAATCAACACCCCACCTCCATAGATCGAAGGAGAATCGAAAGAATGAGAGGAGGAGAAGAAGGGTGGGTGCTACCTGGGAGGAAGAGAGCGAGGCGGAGGGAGACGGTCGGGGCGGCGCCGGAGGCGATACGGTGACGGGGGCAACCCAGGTAGCACGGCAGCGACGAGGGGCACGGCCGGCACGCGACAGCAGCGACGAGAGCTGGCGCCGGTTAGGGAGTGTGATGGCGGTGGAGGTCAAAAAGGGGATCGGGGGAGTTAGGTTTAACAGCCCCGAATGCACCCTGTCCTATATATACGGGCCAGGGAATGACCGGATGACCGGAACGTTACGGACGTCCGGAACGTACTGGACAACCGTTGCGAGGAGGTCAGAGCCGAATTTACGTAATACCGGTGTCTACCGGACGTCCGTTGCGAGGAGGTCATAGGAAATTTTACGGACGTTCGGAAAGTACCGGACAACAGGAAACACTCAGAAATGGTTTTCCCAAGAGCAAGGAATATTGGGTGCCAATGACGATGATGATTTCAGATGAAGAATTGACAAAGACACAATATTAAGCAGTGTGTACCCTAAGCATAAACAACAAAACCTCTCAAATAATGTTCTATCCTAGAAGAGCGGTGGCCGAGGCCACCATGCTTGAGTATATGTGACATGACACCGCGAAGATTTGAACTTTGGGTGCATAATCACTACTCCATCATTTAAAGCACTATAGTTGAAATACTATAGTAACTTTGAGAGTGTTTGTTCTATTTGTGCATCATATAGGGTGAGAGAACTCATGAATTGAATGTCTCGCCCTAAACACATGCCTACACCTAGACAAGACATGAAGTGTATGTAGATGTACAAGATTTCACGTAATGTTATCAAGCTCCAAGATACCAAGTTCACGCCTAAGTTAACAAAATCTTGCTTCATCCAATGGTTTAGTGAAAATGTCTGCAAGTTGCATATCTGTGACAACATGATCAAGATAAATGTCCCCCTTTGCACATGATCTCTCAAGAAGTGATATCTAATATCAATGTGTTTTGTGCGAGGGTGATCAATAGGGTTCTCAGCAATCTTGATGGCACTTTCAATATCGCATAGAAGAGGCACATGCCTATAGGTGATACCATAATCCTTCAAAGTTTGCCTCATCCATAGAAGTTGTGTTGCACAACTTGCGCTTGCAATATATTCGGCTTCAACAATTGAGAGGGAGACACAATTTTGCTTCTTCGAGGACCAACTTACCAAGGAGCGTCCAAGAAATTGACATGCCCCAGAAGTAGACTTCCTTCCCACTTTGTCTCCGGCCCAATCCGCATCCGTGTACCCAATGAGATGAAACTTGGCATCCTTGGGGTACCATAGACCCAACTATGGGGTGTGAACAAGGTATCCAAGAATATGCTTAACCGCATTATGATGACTTTCCCTAGGGGAAGCTTGAAATCTTGCACATATGCCTACACTTAACATGATGTCTGGTCTATATGCACAAAGATAAATCAATGAACCAATCATAGAGCGGTATATAGATGGGTCAAAAGGAATACCGTTAGTGTCTTCAGTGCGAACGAGTTTTGTAGGCATGGGTGTCTTACAAGGGTTAGCATTTGTCATATCAAACTTTCTAGAATTTCCTTGAGGTATTTTGTTTGAGACAAGAAAAATCCTTCTTGAAATTGTTGTATTTGAAATCCAAGAAAGAACTTCAAGTATGCATTGAGTGACATCTCAAATGTCTTGGTCATGGAAGCCGCAAACTTCTTGCACAAATGAATGTTATGAGAACCAAAAATTATGTGATCTACATAGATTTGGCATAAGATCAAATCACTTTTTCCCTCTTAGTAAAAAGAGTGTGATCGATCACCCCTCTCACAAATCCATCATCGAGTAGAAACTTCTTAAGATGATCATACCAAGCACGAGGTGCTTGTTTGAGACCATACAAAGCCTTGTGAAGTTTATACACATAGTCTTTGTGATTGGGATCAACAAACCCAGGTGGTTGTGATGCATATACTTCTTGTTGTAGAGGACCGTTAAGGAAAGCACTCTTAACATCCATTTGATGTAATGTAAAACCATTGAAAGCAACATACGCAAGTAAGATACGAATAGATTCAAGACGGGCAACGGGAGCAAAGGTCTCATCAAAGTCCAAACCTTCAACTTGTGAGTACCCTTGTGCCACTAGTAGAAAACGAACATTTCGTCCGCCTCATTAGTCATGGTTGGCTTTTGAACCGGCACTAATGTGATCATTAGTGCCGGTTCGTGACGGGGATCATTAGTGCCGGTTCGTTACGGACCTTTAGTCCCGGTTCGTGCCACGAACCAGCACTAAAGGTGTGGTGGCAGGCTGGCGTCAGCCTGGGCCCCCATGGGAACCTTTAGTCCTAGTTGGTGGCTCCAACTGCGACTATAGGCTAACCTTTAGTCGTGGTTGGAGCCACCAACCGTGACTAAAGGTCGTCCTATATTGAAACCCTTCGGCGCCAGGCCGAGCAGAGTCCTCTGTTCTTCCCCTTTCTTCTCCTCTCTGTTCTTCCTCTCTTTCTCGAGCTCATCCTCCATTTTTGCCAAACTTTGTCAAGATTTGGAGGCATACCATCCTTCCAAGTGTTCACAAAGGTTAGCAACTTTGTCCTTTCATCTCTCATTGCTAGATTAGCTCTTGCAATGCTCTATAAGTATAGTAATTTGTGGGTTTTAGTTTGTATGTGGTAGTTTATTTGATTTATGCAATTTAAGCTCAAATTAACTTCTTACTTTGCATTTGTAGGTGTGGTTTACTTAGTGCCTTCCCGTCCCTGTCCTAACCATCGTCGATCGCCCGCACCATCCCGTTGCTAGCACCACCTTGGTGAGATTCTTGTTCTAATCCTTTTTATTAAAAAATTATGTTTGTAAGATTTAGTTAGTTACTTATATAGTTTTCTTACCTATATGATTGTTTGTTATACATAGTGGCATGGTTTTGAAATCCGTCCCCATCGACCCTCGTCCGGTTTATGATGCGGATGTGGTATACACTCTCTTTTATAACTCTTTGTTGCATTTTGTGTTTATGACAATTATGCCAATTAAGTTGACATAGATATTATTATCTAGGAGGTATGTGAACCGGAGATTCCAATCAACATAGATATTCTTGTCAAGAAGTTAAATTTAGTTGAAAAAGAAAACGAGTATTTGAAAGAAAAATTGAAAAGAGTTGAAGAAGAGAAGATGAAACTAGAGTTGTTTGTTTCCGATGTCGTCGATGATCACAAGATCAAGATGGGTGCAATGCGCTTGAAGATTGGAAAATTTAAAAGATATGCCATTGATAGTGAGGCTTGGTATCACTATGTTGTTGGATCAATTTTTACCTTAGTTGCGATGTTGATCGCATTTGTTGTTGCATTTGAATGCTTTATCTAGAGAGTTTGTATTGTTTTATGAGAACAAGTGTGTATGCACTTTATGTACGAACTTGTATTAATTTGGTCTTTTCGGTGTTGTGTAATGAAGATGAACCGGCAATTCATGTACGAGGACCGATGCTCTCCTCAGTTCATTAATGGCGTGCATACTTTTCTGGTAGCGGCTAAGGCAAACAAGCAGCCGGATGGTTTTATGTATTGTCCATGTGCTGGCTGTAAGAATGATCGAAATTCCTCTAACTCAAGAATCATTCACGTACACCTGTTTGAGTTCGGTTTCATGTCCGGCTATAACTGTTGGACCAAGAACGGAGAAAGGGGGGTCCTAATGGAAGAGAATGAAGAAGAAGAGGATGGCAATAGCTATCCTGGCCATGGGTTCCATGAATACGATGGTACAATAATGGGGGAACAAGTTGAGCCGACAATGCGGGAAGGAGCTGAAGAAGAAGCATCAGATGAGCCCGCTGATGATCTTGGTCGGGCCATTGCCGATGCAAAGAGAAACTGCACAAGTGAAAAGGAGAAGCTGAAGTTGCAGCGCATGTTAGAGGATCACAAAAAAGGGTTGCACCCAAATTGCGAAGATGACAATAAAAAGTTGGGTACCACACTGGAATTGTTGCAATGGAAGGCAGAGAATGGTGTATCTGACAAGGCATTTCAAAAGTTGCTGGTAATGTTAAAGAAGAAGCTACCAAAGGACAATGAATTGCTAGAGAGTACGTACGAAGCAAAGAAGGTTGTATGCCCTCTAGGATTAGAGGTCGAGAAGATACATGCATGCCCTAATGACTGCATCCTCTACCGCGGTGAGTACGAGGATTTGAATGCATGCCCGGTATGCTGTGCATTGCGCTATAAGATCAGCCACGATGACCCTGGTGATGTTGAGGGCGAGCGCCCCAGGAAGAAGATTCCTACCAAGGTGATGTGGTATGCTCCTATAATACCACGGTTGAAACGTTTGTTCCAAAACAAAGAGCATGCCAAGTTGATGCGATGGCACAACGAAGACCGTAAGAAAGGTGGGAAGTTCAGAGTGCCCGCTGACGGGTCGCAGTGGAGAAAAATTGAGAGAAAGTGGAAGGACTTTGCAAAGGATGCAAGGAACGTATGGTTTGGTTTAAGTGCAGATGGAATTAATCCTTTTGGGGAGCAGAACAGCAATCATAGCACATGGCCTGTGACTCTATGTATCTATAACCTTCCTCCTTGGTTGTGCATGAAGCGGAGTTCATTATGATGCCAGTGCTCATACAAGGCCCCAAGCAACCCGGCAACGACATTGATGTTTACCTAAGGCCATTGGTTGAAGAACTTTTATAGCTATGGAATGGAAAAGGTGTACCTACATGGGATGCGAAAGATCAGGAGGAATTTGACCTACATGTGTTGCTGTTTGTAACCATCAATGATTGGCCTAGTCTCAGTAACCTTTCAGTACAGACAAACAAGGGATACCACGCATGCACCCACTGTTTAGATGATACCAACAATATATATTTGGATAAATGTAATAAGAATGTGTATCTGGGGCATCGTCAATTTCTTCAGAGTAGGCATCCCGTAAGAAAGAAAGGCAAGCATTTCAAAGGTGAGGCAGATCACCGGAAGAAGCCTCGCCACCGTACAGGTGATGAAATACTTGATATGGTCAAGGATTTAAAAGTAATCTTTGGCAAGGGTCCTGGTGCACAATCTGCTCCAAATGATGCTGACAAACGCGCACCCATGTGGAAGAAGAAATCTATATTTTGGGACCTACCGTATTGGAAAGACCTCGAGGTCCGCTCTGCAATCGATGTGATGCACGTGACGAAGAATCTTTGCGTGAACCTGCTAGGCTTCTTGGGCGTGTATGGGAAGACAAAAGATACGCCGGAGGCACGGGAGGACCAGCAACATATGCACGGAAAAGACGGCATGGATCCAAAGTAGTTTCACGGTCATGCCAGCTACGCTCTTACAAAAGAAGAGAAGGAAATCTTCTTCGAATGCCTGCTCAGTATGAATGTCCTGTCTAGCTTCTCGTCGAAATAAAGGGAATAATAAATATGGCAAAGAAAAAGTTCCAGAACCTAAAGTCTCATGACTGCCACGTGATTATGACGCAACTGCTTCCGATTGCATTGAGGGGGCTTCTACCGGAAAACGTTCGATTAGCCATTGTGAAGCTATGTGCATTCCTGAATGCAATCTCTCAGATGGTAATCGATCTAGAAATCCTACCAAGGTTAGAGAATGATTTGTTGCAATGTCTTGTCAATTTCAAGTTGGTGTTCCCACCATCCTTCTTCAATATCATGACGCATGTCCTAGTTCACCTAGTCGAGGAGATTGCCATTCTGGGTCCTGTATTTCTACACAATATGTTCCCCTTTGAGAGGTTCATGGGAGTCTTAAAGAAATATGTTTATAATCGTTCTAGGCCAGAAGGAAGCATCTCCATGGGCCATGAAACAGAGGAGGTCATTGAGTTTTGTGTTGACTTTATTCCTGACATTAAGCCGACAGGTGTTCCTAAATCGTGGCATGAGGGCAGACTGGGTGGAAAAGGCACGCTAGGAAAGAATTCACTAATATACCAGGACGGGCATTCTTTGGCGCAAGCACACTACATAGTTCTACAAAGTTCCGCCTTGATGGCTCCATATATCGAGCAACACAAGAATATTCTACGCTCCAAACACCCGAAGAAGTCTGACGACTGGATTACACATGAATAAATGGTGACTTTCGCCAGTTGGTTGCAGACACGTCTCATGCATGACAACACTATTGAAGATGACATGTACTTGCTGTCCAAGTTACCATCTTCGACTATATTGACTTTCAAAGGGTACGAGATAAATGGGAATACATTTTACACGATCGACCAAGATAAAAAGAGCACCAACCAAAACAGTGGTGTCCGCTTTGATGCGGCAAACAACAATGGGCCAAAGGACACATACTATGGTTACATAGAGGAGATATGGGAACTTGACTATGGACTTGATTTGAAGGTCCCTTTGTTTAGGTGCAAATGGGTCAATCTGACAGGAGGCGGGGTAAAGGAAGACCTGCAGTACGGAATGCCAATAGTGGATCTCAACAATCTTGGGTACGCACACGAACCATTCATCCTAGCCAATGATGTGGCGCAGGTTTTTTATGTGAAGGACATGTCTACCAAGCCGAGAAAAAGAAAAGATAAGGAAGCAAATACATCATGCGATGAGCCAAAGCGCCACATAGTTCTTTCAGGGAAAAGAAACATCATGGGAGTGGAGGACAAGACAGACATGTCAGAAGATTATGAGAAGTTTCATGAAATTGCTCCCTTCCCAGTGAATGTTGACCCGAGCATCAAGTTAAGCGATGAAGATTGCCCATTGTTACGACGCAACGGGACACACGCAAAGAAAAAGTTTTACACCCAAAGATACCACTTTGGGATGTGACCGGCTTCTCTAGTTAGTTTCCAGATTTATATATATATATATATCTAGAAAGTCCCACTTCGGACAAACCGAAGGGAATCTTTGTAATAGTAGTGTACTTATGTGTTTTGTGCGTTCAGTATGCACCATTCGAATGGAGGCCATCAATTTTCAACCCTTTCCGACTTCATTGCTATTTTCCATGCATTTATTGATTTTTTTTGAGCTAAATGGCCCTAAAATAGATAAGCACTATAAATGAACTCTGAAAAGGTTGAAAGTTGGCATGGTATCATCATTTCACCCACATGGCATGTGCTAAAAAGTTGAGAGGGTTGCAGCAAAAACTGGATGCACTTCGTGTACAAGTTGGACAATAACTTTCGAAGTATTAGGGTTTCAGACGAAAACTCACCTGTTACAAAGGCATTTCATTTTTTACTTATTTCAACTCCTGACTTTTGTGCGTTTAGTATGCACCATTCGGATAGAGGTTATCAATTTTAAACCCTTTCCGACTTCATTTGCTATTTTCCATGCATTTACTGATTTTTTGAGCTAAATGACCCTTAAATTGATAAGCACTATAAATGAACTCTGAAAAGGTTGAAAGTTGGCATGGTATCATCATTTCACCCACATAGCATATGCTAAAAAGTTGAGAGGGTTACGGCAAAAACTAGATGCACTTCGTGTAAGCAATGGACAATCTCTTTCGAAATATCACACTTTCAGACGAAAACTCAACTGTTACAAAGGCATTTCATTTTTTTAACTTATTTCAACTCCAGACTTTTTGTGCGTTCAGTATGCACCATTCGAATGGAGGCCATCAATTTTCAACCCTTTCCGACTTCATTTGCTATTTTCCATGCATTTACTGATTTCTTTTTTGAGCTAAATGACCCTTAAATATATAAGCACTACAAATAAATTCTAAAAAGGTTGAATTTGGCAAGGTATCATCATTTCACCCACATAGCATGTGCTAAAAAGTTGAGAGGGTCATGGCAAAAACTGGATGCACTTCGTGTACAAAATGGACAATCTCTTTCGAACTATCGGGGTTTCACACAAAAACTCGCCTGTTACAAAGGCATGTCATTTTTTTACTTATTTCAACTCCAGACTTTTTGTGCTTTCAGTATGCACCATTTTAATGGAGGCCATCAATTTTGAACCCTTTCCGACTTCATTTGCTATTTTCCATGCATTTATTGATTTTTTAGCTAAATGACCCTTAAATTGATAAGCACTATAAATGAACTCTGAAAATGTTGAAAGTTGGCATGGTATCATCATTTCACCACATAGCATGTGCTAAAAAGTTGAGAGGGTTACGGCAAAAACTGGATGCACTTCGTGTACAAAATGGACAATCTCTTTCGAAGTATGAGGGTTTCAGACGAAAACTCGCCTATTACAAAGGCATTTCATTTTTTTTAACTTATTTCAACTCCAGACTTTTTCTGCGTTCAGTATGCACCATTCGAATGGAGGCCATCAATTTTCAACGCTTTCCGACTTCATTTGCTATTTTCCATGCATTTACTGATTTTTTTGAGCTAAATGACCCTTAAATTGATAAGCACTACAAATGAACTCTGAAAAGGTTGAAAGTTGGCATGGTATCATCATTTCACCCAGATAGCATGTGCTAAAAAGTTGAGAGGGTTACGGCAAAAACTGGATGCACTTCGTGTACAAAATGGACAATCTCTTTCGAAGTATGAGGGTTTCACACGAAAACTCGCTTGTTACAAAGGCATTTCAATTTTTTTTACTTATTTCAACTCCATACTTTTTGTGCGTTCAATATGCACCATTCGAAGGAAGGCCATCAATTTTCAACCCTTTCCAACTTCATTTCCTATTTTCCATGCATTTATTGATTTTTTTGAGCTAAATGACCTTGAAATTTATAAGCACTACAAATGAACTGTAAAAAGGCTGAAAGTTGGCATGGTATCATCATGTAACCGACATAGCATGTGCTAAAAAGTTGAGAGGGTTACGGCAAAAACTAGATGCACTTCGTGTACAAAATGGGCTATCTCTTTCGAAGTATCACGGTTTCACACGACAACTCGTCTATTACAAAGGCATTTCTTTTTTTAACTTATTTCAACTCTAGACTTTTTGTCCATTCAATATGCACCATTCAAAGGGAGCCATCATTTTTCAACCCTTTCTGACTTTATTTGCGTTTTTCCATGCATTTACTGAATTTTTAGCTAAATGACCCTGAAATTGATAAGCACTACAAATGAACTCTGAAAATGTTGAAATTTGGCATGGTATCATCATTCAACCCACATAGCATGTGCTAAAAAGTTGAGAGGGTTACGGCAAAAACTGGATGCACTTTGTGAACAAAATGGACAATCTTTTTCGAAGTATGAGGGTTCCACACGAAAACTCGCATATTACAAAAGGCATTTCATTTATTTAACTTATTTCAACTCCAGACTTTTTGTGCGTTCAATATGCACCATTCAAAAGGAGGCCATCAATTTTCAACCCTTTCCGACTTCCTTTGCTACTTTCAGATTTTTAAAGTAAACTTATTCACAAACTAGTGATTCATACAAATTTCAAATAATTCAAATTTAAACTATTAGAATTTGAAACCTACGGCCACTAACAGAGAGTTTGTAATTTTGTGATCTAACGCAAAAAGATTCACTCATTAACTCTGAATAAAGAACAAAAAACTCAGAAACAAAAGAAAATAAATAAAACAAAAAATGAAAAATGAAAAATAATTAAAAAATAAGCCGCCTATTGGGCCGCCACGGCCTGCATACGACTAGAAACCCAACTTGGGCCAGGATGCAGGCCCGCGAGGCATAGTAGGCCCAACAGGGCCGCACAGGTTTGATAGGCCCACATAGGCCAGCTTAGAGAGGAGCTCGAGGGAGCAACCGCAGCATGGCTTATAAACCAGTGCGGCTGCCTCTCGCTTGGCGAGGTGGGGCTAAACTTGCACCGCATTGCGTCGTGCTAGGAACTGGTCTTTAGTTGCGATTGGTAGCTCCAACCGTGACTAAAGACCCTCCTTTAGTCGCGGTTGGAGTCACCAACCGCGACTAAAGGGTGTCGCTTCCCGCCCCCGTGCCTGCTGAAATTCACCTTTAGTCTCCGTTGGTGGATCCAACCGCGACTAAAGGGGGGTCTTTAGTCGCGGTTGGAGCCACCAACCGTGACTAAAGGTCCTCCTATATAAGCAGGAGTTGAAATTTTTTCATTTTTTCTCTGCTTCTTCGTCTCTTCGACCAAGAGAGATCGCTACCACCGCCCCCGACGCACCACCTGCCCCGACGTTGTCGCCACCCATGCCGTCGCCGCCCTCAACACGCCGGCCACGCCGTCGCCGCCCCCGACGCGCCGCCCATGTTGTTGCCGTCCCCGACACGCTGCCCCCTGTCGCCACCCCCGTCGCGCGGCGCCTCCTCGACCTCACGCTCCGTCGTCGTTGCCGTCGCAGTCGCCGTCGCCGACGACTCGAATCGCCTCACCGCTCGTCGCCCCGCAGTGAGCCCTTGCCTCCATGGCCGCCCTCCCATCGATCGAGCCCGCACATGGACACACACACACATATGCATGAACACACACACGCACACACACACATTTTCTGTTTTTCTGTTTTTTTGTTTTTTGTTTTTTATTCTTTTAGTTATAGAAATGTTAGATGAATTAGATATATAAATTTTAGATGATTTTTTTAGTTTTTTATACTTTTAGTTATAGAAATGTTAGATGAATTTTAGATATATAAATGTTAACTAGATGAATTTTGAATTTTTTATATAATGTTTTTTCTATAATTCGTGTTTAATTAGCATATATGCTTGATTAGATTTTTTTGCTTAATTGGAAGTATATAATGTCCCTAACCTATTAAAATTTTGCTTATATAATGTTGCTTAATTAGATTTTTTATTGAGAATAGAATATTATTATGGTAGTTATAACCTATGAATTTTTACATTTTGATCCAATATATGTATAGAAAAATTTTGATGAATTTTGACATTAGATCCAATTTATAGCAATTAGTGTTTTCAAAAGTTGCATATTTTAATGTTGCATTTTTGTCACTGCTCGATATATGGAACGAGTTGACTTTACGTCTGTTTCGGCTCCTTGTGTGTCTTTTAGTGAGGGAAAGTGTTCACCATATATATATGAGAGAGGAAGAATCCCGACTGTTGTCGTGGGGTTGCTTCTCCTTCGTTCCAGTGTCCTAGACATTTTGGTGTAATGCACTCTCGGACGAATGAAGGAGCCACCATCACTGATGGTCGCAATATCGGAAGGAGTGCCCACCATATACGTGAGATGAGAGTTTAGGAAGGAAAGACTCGACAGACCTAAAGTCAACCTGTTGCATATTGAGTAATAGAAGATTATGAGAAGTTTCATGAAATTGCTCCCTTCACAGTGAATGTTGACCCGAGCATCAAGTTAAACGATGAAGATTGCCCATGGTTACGATGCAAAGGGACACACGCGAAGAAAAAGTTTTACACCCAAATATCCCACTCTGGGATGTGACCGGCTTCTCTAGTTAGTTTCCGGACTTATATATCTATAAAGCCCCACTTCGGAGAAACCGAAGGGAATCTTTGTAATAGTAGTGTACTTATGTGTTTTGTGCATTTAGTATGCACCATTCGAAGGGAGGCCATCAATTTTCAACCCTTTCCGACTTCATTTGCTATTTTTCATGCATTTACTGATTTTTTTTTAGCTAAATGATCCTGAAATTGATAAGCACTACAAATGAACTATGAAAAGGTAGAAAGTTGGCATGGTATCATCATTTCATCCACATAGCATGTGCTAAAAAGTTGCGAGGGTTACGGCAAAAACTGGATGCACTTCGTGTACAAAATGGACAATCTCTTTCGAAGTATTAGGGTTTCAGACGAAAACTCGCCTGTTACAAAGACATTTCATTTTTTAGCTTATTTCAACTCCAGACTTTTTATGCGTTTGGTATGCACCATTCCAAGGGAGGCCATCAATTTTTAACCCTTTCCGACTTCATTTGCTATTTTTCATGCATTTACTGGGTTTTTTGAGCTAAATGACCCTGAAATTGATAAGCGCTACAAATGAACTCTGAAGAGGTTGAAAGTTGGCATGGTATCATCATTTCACCCACATAGCATGTGCTAAAAAGTTAAGAGGGTTACGACAAAAACTGGATGCACTTCATGTACAAAATGGACAATCTCTTTCGAAGTATCACGGTTTCAGACGAAAACTCGCCTGTTACGAAGACATTTTATTTTTTAACTTATTTCAACTCCAGAATTTTTGTGTGTTCAGTATGCACCATTCGAAGGGAGGCCATCAATTTTCAACCCTTTCCGACTTCATTTGCTATTTTTCATGCATTTATTGATTTTTTTTTTGAGCTAAATGACCCTGAAATTGATAAGCACTTCAAATGAACTCTGAAAAGGTTGAAAGTTAGCATGGTATCATCATTTCACCCACATAGCATGTGCTAAAAAGTTGAGAGGATTACGACAAAAATTGGATGCACTTCGTGTACAAAATGGACAATCTCTTTCGAAGTATCAGGGTTTCAGACGAAAACTCGTCTGTTACAAAGCATTTCATTTTTTAAATAACCTAAGAATTACCAAAATGGATATAATGATAAAGCACGATAATATTAAACAGTTGAAAAAAGAATCACTAGAAAATCTATTTTTAAAGTAAAGTTATTCACAAACTAGTGATTCACACAAATTTCAAATAATTCAAATTTAAACTATTCGAATTTGAAAACCACTGCCATTAACAGAAAGTTTATTTAGTTGTTATGACCTAACTCAAAAAGATTCACTGATTAACTCTCCATAAAGCACAAAAAACTCAGAAACAAAAGAAAATAAATAAAGCAAAAAAAAACAAAAAAATGAAAAATAAACAAAAAATAGGCCGCCTACTGGGCCGCCACGGCCTGCATACGACTAGAAACCCAACGTCTAGTTGGGCCAGGATGCAGGCCCGCAAGGCCTAGTAGGCCCAACAGGGCCGCACAAGTTCATTAGGCCCACACGGACCTACTTAGAGAGGAGCTCGAGAGAGAAGCTGCGGCGAGGCTTATAAGCTGGTGCGGGCGCCCCTCGCTTGGCGAGGTGGGACTAAACTTGCCGCGCACCGCGCCTGCGTGAGCACCACCCTTTAGTCGCAGCTGGTGGCTCGAACCGCGACTAAAGGGGTGTGTTTAGTCACGGTTAAAGCCACCAACGCGACTAAAGACCCTCCTATATAAGCAGCACTTGAAATTTTTTTCACTTTCCCTCTGCTTCTTCGTCTCTCTTCGACCACTACGAACAGAGAAGATCGCCGCCGCCCCCGGCGCACCACCTGCCCCGACACCATCGCCGCCCATGCCGTCGCCACCCCCAATGCACCGCCCACGCTGTCGCCGCCCCCCACGCGCCGCCCACGCCGTCGTCGCCCCCGACGTGCTGCCAGCCGTCGCCGTCCCCTCCTCGAGTCCGCGCTTCGTCGTCATCGCCGTCGCAGTCACCGTCGCCGACGACTCACCTTGCCTTGCCACCCGTCGCCCCGCTGTGAGCACCTGCCGCCATGGCCGCCCTCCCATCGATCGAGCCCGCACACACACACACACACACACACATGCATGCATGAACACACACACACGCGCACACACACACATTTTCTTATTTTCTGTTTTTTTATACTTTTAGTTATAGAAATGTTAGATGAATTAGATATATAAATTTTAGATGAATGTTTTTTTAGTTTTTTATACTTTTAGTTATAGAAATGTTAGATGATTTTTAGATATATAAATGTTAATTAGATTAATTTTAATTTTTTTATAATGTTGTTTTTCTATAATTAGTGTTTAATTCATATATATGTTAATTAGTATATATGCTTAATTAGATTTTTTTGCTTAATTGGAAGTATATAATGTCCCTAACCTATTAAAATGTTGCTTAGAAGTATATAATGTTGCTTAATTAGATTTTTTATTGACAATGGAATATTATTAGGGTAGTTATAACCTAGAAATTTTTACGTTTTGATCCAATATATGTATAGAAAGAAGTTAATGAATTTTGAAATTTGATCCAATGTATAGAAATTAGTATTTGCAAAAGTTCCATATTTTAATGTTGCATTTTTTCTATGTCATTGCTCGATATATGGAACGGGTTGAATTTACGTTTGTTTCAGCTCCTTGTGTGTCTTTCAATGAGGGAGAGTGTCCAGATCCCGCTGTTAGTTATTGACTGGAGAGGTGTCTCGGTCATGTCTACGTGTCTCCCGAACCCGTAGGGTCTACACACTTAAGGTTCGATGACGCTAGGGTTATAGGGAAATAGTGTATGTGGTTACCGAAGGTTGTTTAGAGTCCCGAACGAGATCCCAGACATCACGAGGAGTTCCGGAATGGTCCGGAGACAAAGATTGATATATAGGACGTGAGGTTTTGGTTACCGAAAATGTTTCGGGCGTCACCGGTAAAATACCGGGACCACCTGAAGGGTTCCGGGGGTCCATCGGGAGGGGCCATTGGCCCCGGAGGGCTGCATAGGCCGAAGGTGGAGGGAACCAGCCCCTAGGTGGGCTGGTGCGCCCCTCCCACCTGGCCCAAAGCGCAGCAAGGAGAGAGGGGGGGCAAACCCTAGGCCTAGATGGGCCCTAGGCCCACCCTAGGGCAGCTAGGGCTGCCGCACCACCTCTCCCCTCCCTTGGCCGCTGCACCAAGTCCCATCTAGGGCTACCGCCGGCCCTTAGGGTGGGAACCCTAGGGCGCAACCCTCCCTCCTCCTCCTATAAATAGAGGAGCCCTTGGGGCTGCCAGGGACACGCATCTCTCTCTCCCACGACGCAGCCCTACTCCTCCCTCTCCTCGTTCTCCGTAATGCTTGGCGAAGCCCTGTCGAAGACCACGCAGCTCCACCATCACCACGCCGTCATGCTGCCGGAGCACTCCCTCAACCTCTCCTTCCTCCTTGCTGGATCAAGGCATAGGAGACGTCACCGAGCTGCAAGTGTGTTGAACGTGGAGGCGTCGTTGTTCGGCGCTAAGATCGGAGTCCACCGCGATCTGAATCACTACGAGTACGACTCTGCCAACCGCGTTCTTGTAATGCTTCCGCTTAACGATCTTCAAAGGTATGAAGATGCACTCTCCCTTTACTCGTTGCTGGTTTCTCCATAGATAGATCTTGGTGGACACGTACAAAAATTTTGATTTACTACCACGTCTCCCAACAGTGGCATCATGAGCCAGGTCTATGCGTAGAATATATGCACGAGTAGAACAAAAAGTTGTTGTGGGCATCGATCTTGTTAATTTTCTTACCACTACTAGTCTTATCTTTATTCGGCGGTATTGTGGGATTAAGTGGCCCAGACCAACTTTACACGTACACTTACGTGAGACCGGTTCCACCGCCTCACATGCACTTGTTGCATAAGGTGGCTAGCGGGTGTCTGTCTCTCCCACCTTAGTCGGATTGGATCCGATGAAAAGGGTCCTTATGAAGGGTAAATAGCAATTGGCATATCACGTTGTGGTTTTGGCGTAGGTAAGAAACGTTTTTGCTAGAAACCTATAGCAGCCATGTAAAAACTTGCAACTACAAATTAGAGGACGTCTAACTTGTTTTTGCAGCATATGCCTTGTGATGTCATATGGCCAAAGGATGTGACGTGATGCATTGTGATGTATGAATTGATCATGTTCTTGTAATAGGATTCACGACTTGCATGTCCATGAGTATGACAACCGGCAAGAGCCATAGGAGTTGTCTTATATTATTGTATGACCTGCGTGTCAATCATAAACGCCATGTAATTACTTTACTTTATTGGTAAACGTTAGCCATAGTAGTAGAAGTAATAGTTGGCGAGACAACCTCATGAAGACACGATGATGGAGATCATAGTGTCGTGCCGGTGACAATGATGATCATGGTGCCCCGAAGATGGAGATCAAAGGAGCAATTTGATATTGGACATATCATGTCACTATATTGATTGCATGTGATTTTTATCATGTTACATCTTATTTGCTTAGAACTACGGTAGTAAATAAGATGATCTCTCAATAAAATTTCAAGAAATGTGTTCACCCTAACTATGCACCATTGCTAAGGATCGTTGTTCCGAAGCACCACGTGATGATTGGGTGTGATAGGTTCTAACATTCGCATACAACGGGTGTAAGCCAGATTTACACACGCGAAACAGTTAGGTTGACTTGACGAGCCTAGCATGTACAGACATGGCCTCGGAACATGGAAGACCGAAAGGTCGAACATGAGTCGTATAGAAGATACGATCAACATGGAGATGTTCACCATGGATGACTAGTCCGTATCACATGATGATCGGACAGGGGCTAGTTGACATGGATCATGTATCACTTGGATGACTAGAGAGATGTCTATCTAAGTGGGAGTTCATTAAATAATTTGATTATGTGAACTTAATTATCATGAACTAAGTCTAAAATTGTCTTTACAATATATATTGTAGATCCAATGGCCAACGCTAATGTGACCCTCAACTTCAATGCGTTCCTAGAGAAAACCAAGCTGAAAGATGATGGAAGTAACTATGCGGACTGGGTCCGTAGCTCGAGGATTATCCTCATAGCTTCCAAGAGATTGTATGTCCTTGATGCACCGCTAGGTGACCCACCCATTTTCCTAGCGGACCAAGACGTTACGAACGCTTGGCAGTCACGCTGTGATGATTACTCCCTGGTTCAGTGTGGCATGCTTTACAGTTTAGAATCGGGGCTCCAAAAGCGTTTTGAGCAACATGGAGCATATGAGATGTTCCAGGAGCTGAAA
This sequence comes from Hordeum marinum, assembly GCA_022496015.1. Taxonomy (NCBI): domain Eukaryota; kingdom Viridiplantae; phylum Streptophyta; class Magnoliopsida; order Poales; family Poaceae; genus Hordeum; species Hordeum marinum. Next base: position 484,643,394 of record CM039675.1, read on the forward strand.
CTGGTTTTCAAAGCTCATGCCCGGGTCGAGAGATATGACGTCTCCGACAATTTCTTCACCTGTAAGATGGAGGAGAATAGTTCTGCCAGTGAGCACATACTCAAAATGTCTGGGTTGCACAACCGCTTGACTCAGCTGGGAGTTAATCTCCCGGAAGACTCGGTTATTGACAGAATCCTCCAGTCGCTCCCACCTAGCTACAAGAGCTTTGTGATGAACTACCACATGCAGGGTATAGAGAAGTCCATTCCTGAGTTGTACTCGATGCTGAAATAAGCGGAGGTCGAGATCAAAATGGAGCATCAAGTGTTGATGGTGAATAAGACCACTAGTTTCAAGAAAGGCAAGGGTAAGAAGAACTTCAAGAAGGACGACAAAGCTGTTACTGCGCCCGGTAAGCAAGTTGCCGGGAAGAAGAACAAGAATGGACCCAAGCCTGAGACTGAGTGCTTTTATTGCAAGGATACCGGTCACTGGAAGCGGAACTGCCCCAAGTACTTAGCGGATAAGAAGGCCGGCAACGTTACAGGTATATGTGATATACTTGGTATTGATGCGTACCTAACCAGCACTCGTAGTAGCTCCTGGGTATTTGATACCGGTGCAGTTGCTCACATTTGTATCTCCAAGCAGGAGCTGCGGAATAAGCGGAGGCTGGCAAAGGATCAGGTGACGATGCACGTCGGGAATGGTTCCAAGGTCGATGTGATCGCCGTCGGCACGCTACCTCTACATCTACCTTCAGGATTAGTTTTAAACCTCAATAATTGTTATTTAGTACCATCTTTGAGCATGAACATTGTATCTGGATCTCGTTTGATGCGAGATGGCTACTCATTTAAATCTGAGAATAACAGTTGTTCTATTTATATGACAGAAATGTTTTATGGTCATGTCCCGCTGGTCAATGGTTTATTTTTGATGAATCTCGAACGTGATGTTGCACATGTTCATAGTGTGAGTGCCAAAAAGTCTAAGGTTGATAATGATAGTCCCACTTACATGTGGCACTGCCGCCTTGGTCATATTGGTGTCAAACGCATGAAGAAGCTCCATGCTGATGGACTTTTGGAGTCTCTTGATTTCGAATCATTTGACACGTGCGAACCATGCCTCATGGGCAAGATGACCAAGACTCTGTTCTCTGGAAGAATGGAGCGAGCAACTGACTTGTTGGAAATAATACATACCGATGTACGCGGTCCAATGAGCGTCGAGGCTCGCAGTGGCTACCGTTTTGTTCTCACTCTCACTGATGACTTGAGCAGATATGGGTATGTCTACTTAATGAAACACAACTCTAAAACCTTTGAAAGGTTCAAGGAATTTCAGATTAGGGTAGAGAATCAACATGACAGGAAAATAAAGTGCCTATGATCTGATCCTGGTGGAGAATATTTAAGTCACGAGTTTGGCACGCACCTAAGGAAATGTGGAATTGTTTCACAACTCACGCCGCCTGGCACACCTCAGCGAAATGGTGTGTGTGAACGTCGTAATCGCACTCTATTGGATATGGTACGATCTATGATGTCTCTTACCGACTTACTGCTATCATTTTGGGGATGTTCCTTAGAGACTGTCGCATTCACTTTAAATAGGGCACCGTAAAAATCCGTTGAGACGACACCGTATGAATTATGGTTTGGTAAGAACCCTAAGCTGTCGCTTCTAAAAGATTGGGGATGCGATGCTTATGTGAAGAAACTTCAACCTGAGAAGCTCGAACCCAAAGCGGAAAAGTGCGTCTTCATAGGATATCCCAAAGAGACTATTGGGTATACCTTCTATGTCAGATCCGAAGGCAAAGTCTTTCTTGCCAAGAATGGATCCTTTCTTGAGAAAGAGTTTCTCTCGGAAGAAGTAAGTGGGAGGAAAATAGAACTTCATGAGGTAATTGTACCTCCACTCGAACCGGAGAGTAGCGCAGCACAGGAAGTTGTTTTTGTGGAGCCTGCACCGGCTGGAGAGGAATTTAATGATGATGATCATGAAACTTCAGATCAAGTTACTATTGAACGTCGAAGTTCCACTAGGACACGTTCCGCACCAGAGTGGTATGGCAACCCTGTCCTGGAGATCATGTTGTTGGACAACGGTGAACCTTCGAACTATGAAGAAGCGATGGCGGGCCCGAATTCCAAAAAATGGCTTGAAGCCATGAAATCCGAGATAGGATCCATGTATGAGAACAAAGTGTGGACTTTGGTGGACTTGCCTGATGATAAGCAAGCCATTGAAAATAAATGGATCTTTAAGAAGAAGACTCACGCTGATGGTAATGTGATCGTCTATAAGGCTCGGCTTGTCGCTAAGGGTTATCGACAAGTTCAAGGAGTTGACTACGATGAGACTTTCTCACCCATAAGCGATGCTGAAGTCTGTCCGAATCATGTTAGCAATTGCCGCATTTTATGATTATGAGATCTAGCAAATGGACGTCAAAACGGCATTCCTTAATGGCTTCCTTAAGGAAGAACTGTATATGATGCAGCCGGAAGGTTTTGTCGATCCTAAAGATGCTAACAAGGTATGCAAGCTCCAGCGCTCCACCTATGGGCTGGTGCAAGCATCTCGGAGTTGGAACATTCGCTTTAATGAGGTTATTAAAGCGTTTGGATTTATATAGGTTTATTGAGAACCCTGTATTTACAAGAAAGTGAGTGGGAGCCCTGTAGCATTTCTCATATTATATGTGGATGACATATTGTTGATGGGAAATGATATAGAACTTTTGGAAAGTATAAAGGCCTACTTGAATAAATGTTTTTCAATGAAGAACCTTGGAGAAGCTGCTTACATATTAGGTATTAAGATCTATAGAGATAGATCGAAACACCTCATAGGTCTTTCACAAAGCACATACCTTGAAAAGATATTGAAGAAGTTCAATATGGATCAGTCCAAGAAGGGGTTCTTGCCTGTGTTACAGGGTGTGAGATTGAGTACGACTCAATGCCCGACCATGGCAAAGGATAGAGAAGAGATGAGTGTCATCCCCTATGCTTCAGCCATAGGCTCTATTATGAATGCCATGTTGTGTACCAGACCTGATGTGCACCTTGCCATAAGTTTGGTAGGGAGGTAACAAAGTGATCCCGGAGCGGAACACTGGAAAATGGTCAAGAATATCCTGAAGTATGTGAAAAGGACAAAGGACATGTTTCTCGTATATGGAGGTGCTGAATAGCTCGTCGTAAAGGGTTACGTCGATGCTAGTTTCGACACAGATCCGGACGACTCCAAGTCGCAAACCGGATACGTGTATATTTGGAATGGAGGGGCAGTCAGTTGGTGCAACAGCAAGTAAAGCATCGTGGCGGCATCGACATGTGAAGCGGAGTACATAGCTGCTTCAGAATTAGCAAAGGAAGGAGTATGGATGAAGGAGTTCATCACCGACCTAGGAGTGATCCCAAATGCGTCGGGTCCGATGACTCTATTCTGTGACAACACTGGAGCTATTGCCCTTGCGAAGGAGCCCAGGTTTCACAAGAAGACAAGACACATCAAGCGCCGCTTCAACTCCATCCGTGATTACATTCAGGTGGGAGATATAGACATTTGTAAAGTGCATACGGATCTGAATGTCACAGATCCGTTGACTAAACCTCTCTCACGAGCAAAACATGATCACCACTAGAATGCTATGGGTGTACGATTCATCACAATGTAACTAGATTATTGACTCTAGTGCAAGTGGGAGATTGTTGGAAATATGCCCTAGAGGCAATATATGGTTATTATTGTATTTCCTTGTTCATGATAATTGTCTATAGTTCATGCTGTAATTGTGTTAACCGGAAACCGTAATACATGTGTGAATACATAGACCATAACATGTCCCTAGTAAGCCTCTAGTTGGCTAGCTCGTTGATCAATAGATGGTCACGGTTTCATGACCATGGACATTGGATGTCGTTGATAACGGGATCACATCATTAGGAGAATGATGTGATGGACAAGACCCAATCCTAAGCATAGCACAAGATCGTGTAGTTCGTCTGCTAAAGATTTTCCAATGTCAAGTATCATTTCCTTAGACCATGAGATTGTGCAACTCCCGGATACCGTAGGAATGCTTTGGGTGTGCCAAACGTCACAACGTAACTGGGTGGCTATAAAGGTGCACTACGGGTATCTCTGAAAGTGTCTGTTGGGTTGGCACAAATCGAGACTAGGATTTGTCACTCCGTGTGACGGAGAGGTATCTTTGGGCCCACTCGATAAGACATCATCATAATGAACTCAAAGTGACTAAGGAGTTAGCCACGGGATGATGTGTTACCGAACGAGTAAAGAGACTTGTCGGTAACAAGATTGAACAAGGTATAGGGATACCGACAATCGAATCTCGGGCAAGTATCATATTGGTAGACAAAGGGAATTGCATACGGGATTGATTGTATCCCCGACATCGTGGTTCATCCAATGAGATCATCGTGGAGCATGTGGGAGCCAACATGGGTATCCAGATCCCGCTGTTGGTTATTGAGCGGAGAGGTGTCTCGGTCATGTCTACGTGTCTCCCGAACCCGTAGGGTCTACACACTTAAGGTTCGATGATGCTAGGGTTATAGGGAAATAGTGTACGTCGTTACTGAAGGTTGTTCGGAGTCCCAGATGAGATCTCGGACGTCACGAGGAGTTTCGGAATGGTCCAAAGACAAAGATTGATATATAGGAAGTGAGGTTTTGGTTACCAGAAATGTTTCGGGCGTCACCGGTAACGTACCGGGACCACCGGAAGGGTTCTGGGGGTCCACTGGGAGGGGCCACGGGCCCCGGAGGTCTGCATGGGCCGAAGGTGGAGGGAACCAGCCCCTAGGTGGGCTGGTGCGCCCCTCCCACCTGACCCAAGGCGCAGCAAGGAGAGAGGGGGGCAAACCCTAGGCCTAGATGGGCCCTAGGCCCACCCTAGGGCAGCTAGGGCTGCCGCACCACCTCTCCCCCCCCCCTTGGCCGCCGCACCAAGTCCCATCTAGGACTGCCGCCGGACCCTAGGGTGCAGCCCTCCCTCCTCCTCCTCCTATAAATAGAGGAGCCCTTGGGGCTGCCAGGGACACGCAACTCTCTCTCCCATGGCGCAGCCCTACTCCTCCCTCTCCTCGTTCTCCGTAGTGCTTGGCGAAGCCCTGTCGGAGACCACGCAGCTCCACCGTCGCCACGCTGTCTTGCTTATGGAGCTCTCCCTCAACCTCTCCTTCCTCCTTGCTGGATCAAGGCATAGGAGACGTCACCGGGCTGCACGTGTGTTGAACGCGGAGGCGCCGTTGTTCGGCGCTAAGATCGGAGTCCACCGCGATCTGAATCGCTACGAGTACGACTCCACCAGCCGCGTTCTTGTAACGCTTCCACTTAGCGATCTTCAAAGGTATGAATATGCACTCTCCCCTTACTCGTTGCTGGTTTCTCTATAGATAGATCTTGGTGAACACGTAGAATTTTTTTGATTTACTACCACGTCTCCCAACAGGTCCTTCATCTCAAAGTTTTGAAATAGAAAAGACTTAACCTCCTAAATCACTTTGAGGTTGGTTCTAAATATTAGTATGTCATCAACATACAAGCACAATATAACTCCTTCGCCCCCACCATGACAATAGTATACACATTTGTCAGCTTCATTAACCACGAAGCCAATAGATGCCAGAGTTGTATTAAACTTCTCATGCCATTGCTTAGGTGCTTGTCTCAGGACATATAAATATTTCAGCAACTCACACACCTTTCCTCCCTGACCATCTATTACAAAGCCATCTGGCTATTGCATATAGATTTCCTCGTCTAGCTCTCTGTTTAGGAAGGCTGTCTTAACATCCATTTGATGGATGAGAAGACCATACGAGGCTGCCAACGAGAGTAGTAAACGAATGGTGGTCATTCTGGCCACAGGTGAATAATTATCAAAGAAATATTCTTCTTCTTTTTGGGCATAACCCTTGGCCACAAACCTAGCCTTGTATTTTTTTCAGTTGTACCACAAGCCATAAGCTTCCTTATGAACACCTGCTTACATCCGAATGGTTTGGAACCATAGGGACGCTCAGTAATTTCCCATGTCCCATTAGCCATGATGGAATCCATGTCACTACGGACCGCATATTTCTAGTAGTCAACATCTGGAGATGCATAAGATTATGAAATAGAAGTGGGATTATCATCCATGAGGCACACGAGGAAATCATCACCAAAGGTCTTTGTAGTCATTTGTCTCTTGCCCCTACCAAGAGTTTCCTCGTCATCCTCCTAAGGATTTTCATCATGTATTTGTTCATAATATTCCATAGGAATGGCAGGGTCATGAGTCTCCTCAGATTCCTGTCTAGAAATGCTTTTGCATATCTCTCATGGAAAAAATATCCTCAAAGAATGTAGCATCCTTAGACTCCATAATCGTACTGACCTTCACCTCAGGTACCTCGGATTTCACTACTAGAAATCTATAGCCAAGGCTATTCTTAGCATAGCCCAAATTAACACAGTCCACAGTCTTTGGTCCAAGCTTACGCTTTTGGGGAATCGACACATTGAATTTCACCAAACAACCCCAAGTACATAAGTAGCAGAGTGCCGTCCTTCTCTTCGACCACTGCTCATATGGAGTGACCTCATTATATTTTGCCGAGTCCTTATTCAGCACACACATGGATATTTGCACCTGTGTCCACCCACCAATCTATGGATTGACAAACCAAAAATACAATGAATAAATTGTTGTACCCAGATGCACCACTTTTATTGTTGCCCACAATCATATTGGGAGACTTGTTGTCCTACCCTGGCTTCTTGTACTTATTTGGGCACTTGTTGGTCCAATGTTCCTCCGAACCACAAGTAAAGCAACCATCTCCCTTCTTGTTCTTCTTGAAGGTCTTCTTTCCCTTCTTCTTGAGGTTGGTATTTTGTTGGACATAATTCTTTCCCTTGGACTTGTGAGAGTTGAAGTTCTTCTGATGTACCTTATTGGGGACATAAGGACTTTCGACCCCTTTTCTATGTGAGTCCTTTGCTCTCGAGTTCTGCTCAACACTCAGATGGTCGATGACATCCTCTGCTGAGAATTCACGCCTCTGATGTTTCAGAGTGGGAGCAAAGCTCCTCCAGGAATTAGGGAGCTTAGCGATTATACACCCTGAGACAAATTTTCCCGGTAATTTGCATGTAAGAACGTCAAGCTCCTTAGAAATGCATATTATCTCATGAGCTTGTTCCAATACAGAATGGTTCTCGGCCATTTTGTAGTCGTGGAACTGCTCGATAATATATATCTCACTCCCAGCATCGGTGGCCCCAAATTTAGATTCGAACGCCTCCCACAAATTCTCAACAACTCGCACATGTAAATATGCGCCAACCAATTTATCTCTGATCATGCTCAGAACTGCTCTCCTTCTCCTATTCGGGAGTGATCGTTCCTCTAGGAGTAACACCGGCTACCCATAACACGTTTATAGCCATGAGCCATAATGTGGTTTTTGTCTGCCAACGCTTAAAATATGTACTGGTAAACTTATCCAATTTTAGTGCAGCAGCAAAACCATTGGTCGAAAAATTCCTACACATATTAGGTTTTTGGATTATTGAGTAAATAGACAATTTTCTGAGTAACTTAATCCAAAAATAATTCATGACCATGATGTAAAAAGTACTAAATGCATACTAATATTTGATCATATCATCGCGTACTAGGCAGACAGTAGACACATCTACTCATATCACTAGTATGACTAACACATGAATAAACAAGAGCGAAATAAACAAGTTATACCCTTTGATAGGCCAGTTGGCCGTAGTCGTGGCAGTGGCGGCGGCAACATCCTTAGGCGCCTTGTTCTCAGCTTCGAGCTTCTCAGCAGCTGCACGATCGACGTCGGTTGGCGAAGATATGGCGATGACGAAGGCGGCATAGTCATAGAGGAAGTCGAACATAGGCAAGCAGTCGCGTAGTCGCTCCTCAAAAACCTAATCACCCCTCTCCTGTACAGGATCCGGAGAGGTGGGGTTTTAGAGGCCTACTCTCCCGTCGACCGTGTACGTGGTGAACGGGACGGAGTCACCGGCAGCAGCAGCAGCAAAGAGAACGATAGAGGCGTTTTACGTGGAGCAAATGTGATCTAATCTCGCGGCAGCTAGGGTTGGTCGATGCCTCGCATATATAGGTGTGTTCTGGTGGAGAGCGTACGACTAGCCCACGATCGTGGTGCGTCCGTTTCGAACTTTCTGTTCCTAACCAGCAAAAATAAATGCGTAGGTATGAGCTCGGCTCGCCTCAATCCCGCAACGCGCGGCGCAGTGGGCGACAGAGGAGTGCGTGAGAGTCTCTTCTCTTCTGAAGCTCCAATAGCATGTAGAAAAAACCCTTATAAGAAGGTCCAACTCCTCTCCAACTTTTGAGATCGTACTAAACTTCACATTCTCCCAAGTGCCAAATAACCCACATGGGCCCTTGTAGATTCTTTCTAAAATTGTTATATGGGCTCTAGGACCATCTCACATTTCAACATTTATATTAAAAATATCAATATCTACAATACCAAATATATCTATAATATGAAACAACGTCTCATAAACAATCTAATAGTATTGTTTTGGCATCGTGAATCTTGATAAATTATTCTATAAGTTTGATCAAAGTAGAGATACTTTCATTCTAAACAAAAAATATATGCAAAATAAAAATAAACGAAGGATTTACTTGATTAGATTGGTGCAATGGGAGTGGAACATGGATCGATCGATCACGGCCCCTACCAATTTGCGGCGGTCCGGCATACGCAGCGCCAGTGGTGCACGAAGTGAGGGGGTCTGGGGCGGGTGGACCACGCCTGCCCTGCCGCGCTTGGCCTGGCCTATCACCATGCACGCGGTCGCCTGAGAAATGAAAACTGGCGGCGCTGGCTGGCTGGCTGGCAGCCAGACCGCACTCCAACGTCTGCTGACTTTCGGGGTCAGTAAGGTGAATGGGAGTAAATGCTTGTTAGAATTCGAGGAATGTAAGAAAACGGAACCTTTAGGTACAAGGTTGAAGAAAGTTTGGATCGGATTTTCAAGTATTCCAGAGATCATTCTCAACGATTTCTTTATTGTTTGGAGCCTTGGTTCACTGGTGGGCAAGACAGAGAAAGTTGATATGCCCTTCACACGCAAGCGTGGGATTGCCAGGTTGCTCGTCAGCGTGTTGGATGTTACGTTCCTGATTACGCTCCATGGTATTATGATGGAATACATTATGACCTCGACATTGAGGTAGAGGAGGATACTCTACCACAGACTCATGATGGTGATGTTGACATGGTGGATGGTGGTGATCGTGATCATGATGGGAACCAGGGAGATGAGAACCCTGATGAGCACACTGAAAGGTCCAAGCAGGACCATATTCACTCGTCTTCGACGGGGTCAGAGACACCACGTATTACCGGGGTGGCACCTTCACATACACCTATGGTGACTCTACGATTTGGATCATTTAAGGCGATGTCAGCGCAGAGTCGTCTAAGGGATTCATGCATGCATTTTGAGGATATTGAGCAGCCCTATGTGTTAGAGGATGGACCGGTGGATGGGCATGAGCTCCCAGATTCACAGGTCTCGCAGGAAGCACTTTCACCTCGTCAAGTGGCCGGGGACTCGCTAGGGAGCCCAGGCATCACATGCGGACAGAAGACCCCCACCTCAGTGAGAAAACCGAAGATGGTGAGGGGCGGAGGGAGTGTGCGGCCATCTACACCCGGGCAGGGGGTAGCGGCTTGTGCCACCGTCAGCTATAGTGGCGGGACACGAGGTCCGGCTCCTCTGTCGATGTCTGCTACGATGAAGGCCGATCGTTGCGACCAGGAGCTTCAGGCTACGGATAGTCCGATGACGTAGGGATCGGATGGACGTGTGGTTCACCAACCATACCTTTTCCAGTCATCTTCTACAGGTGCGGGGACTCACGGCGTAGGGCTGGAGGTCCAGTCGCCTCCCCCCTGCGTCACACCTATGGTGGTGGAGGGGCTGCCATCTAAGGCCGGGCCTGAGACTCCGGTCGGTGGGGCTGCCAATTCGATCCTTATCCATCCACCGGCTACTTATGTTGGGGAACGTTGCACGGGAAACAAAAAATTTCCTACGCACACGCAGATCTATCCATGGTGATGAGCATCTACGAGAGGGAGAGTGGATCCACATACCCTTGTAGATCGCTAAGCGGGAAGCGTTAAGAAACGTCTTCGCAATCCAAATCGTCATGCGTCCAGCGATCCAATCATGATCCGTCCCGCGATCCAATCACGATCCATCCCGCGATCCGATCATGATCTATCCCACGAACTTGATCACGATCCGTCTCACGAACTTGATCACGATCCTTCCGATCTAGCACCGAACGGACGGCACCTCCACGTTCAGCACACATACAGCTTGATGACGACTCCACCGACTTGATCCAGCAAGAAGGAGTGGAGAGGAAGAAGATTTCTCTGGCAGCCTGACGGCGCTCCGGTGATGGTGGTGGAGCAATTCCGGCAGGGCTTCGCCTAAGCACTGCAGAAAACTGATCTAGAGGAGAAACTATGCACTAGAGATTAGGGTTTGCACGTGGCTGAAAAATCAAGTCCCAAACCCTAGAAATCCACTAGTATATATAGGAGGGAGGGAGGAGGAGAGGCAGATTCGCCTCCAAGCCTTGGAGGCTTCGGCCGAACCAAGTGGTGGAGGTGGAGTCCACCTCCACTCCTAGTAGGACTAGGATTCACCCAATTTTGCCTTTTTTCCACCTTTTCCTATTGGGTTTTCTTCTCCAGCTACATGGGCCTTGTGTGGGAGTTTCCACCAGCCCACTAAGGGCTGATATTCACTCTCCCACAGCCCATGAAGCCTCTTGGGTCGAAATACCCCTCCCGGAGGTCTCCCGATACACTACCGGCACTCCCGGTACACTACCGATGAGCCCGAAACTTTTCCGGCGACCAAAATAGGACTTCCTATATATGAATATTTACCTCCAGGCCATTCCAGAGCTCCTCGTGACGTCTGGGATCTCATCCGGGACTCCAAACAAAACTTCGGTCACCACCATACATAACTCTATACTACCGAAATGTCACCAAACCTTAAGTGTGCAGATCCTGCGGGTTCGAGAACTATGTAGACATGACCGAGACACCTCTATGGTCAATAACCAATGGCGGGACCTAGATGTCCACATTGGTTCCTACATATTCTACGAAGATCTCTATCGGTCGAACCTCTATGTCAAGGATTCAGTTAATCCTGTATGATGTTCCCTTTGTTCTTCAGTATGTTACTTGCCCGAGATTCGATCGTCGGTATCTCCATACCTAGTTCAACCTTGTTACTGGCAAGTCTCTTTACTCATTCCGTAATACAAGATCCTGTAACTAACACTTGGTCACATTGCTTGCAAGGCTTATTGTGATGTTGTATTACTGAGTGGGCCCTGAGATACCTCTCCGTCACACGGAGTAACAAATCCCAGTCTTGATCCATGCCAACTCAACAAACACCCTCAGAGACACCTATAGAGCACCTTTATAGTCACCCAGTTATGTTGCGACGTTTGATACACACAAGGTACTCCTCCGATATTTGTGAGTTGCATGATCTCATAGTCATAGGAACATATACTTGACATGCAGGAAACAGTAGCAATAAACTGACACGATTGTAAGCTATGTTTGTAGTTTGGGTCTTGTCCATCACATCATTCTCCTAATGATGTGATCCCGTTATCAAATGACATCTCATGTCCATGGCTAGGAAACCTTAACCATCTTTCGATCAACGAGCTAGTTCACTAGAGGCATACTAGGGACATTGTGTTTGTCTATGTATCCACACATGTATCCATGTTTCCAATTAATACAATTATAGCATGGATAATAAACGATTATCATGAACAAGGAAATACAATAATAAACACTTTATTTATTGCCTCTAGGGCATATTTCCAACAGTCTCCCACTTGCACTAGAGTCAATAATCTAGTTCACATCACTATGTGATTTACATTGTAATGAATCGAACACCCATGCAGTTCTGGTGTTGATCATGTTTAGCCCTTGGAAGAGGTTTAGTCAATGGGTCTGCAACAGTCAGATCCGTGTGCACTTTGCAAATTTTTATGTCTTTCTCCATGATGTAATCGCAGATGGAGTTGAAGCGTCGCTTTATGTGTCTGGTCCTCTTGTGAAACCTTGGTTCCTTGGCCAGAGCAATGGCACCAGTGTTGTCACAGAACAGGTTCATTGGCTTCAGTGCACTGGGCACTACTCCAAGATCTATTATGAACTGCTTCATGCAGACACCTTCCTTCGCCGCCTCCGAGGCTGCGATGTATTCCGCTTCGCACGTAGAATCAGCTACCACGCTTTGCTTGGAACTACACCAGCTTACCGCTCCCCCGTTAAGAATAAATATGTATCCGGTTTGCGACTTAGAGTCATCCGGATCAGTGTCAAATCTTGCATCGACGTAACCCTTTACGACGAGCTCTTCATCACCTCCATAAACGAGAAACATTTCCTTAGTCCTTTTCAGGTACTTAAGGATATTCTTGACCGCTTGCCAGTGCTCCATTCCAGGATCACTTTGAAACCTTCCGGCCATACTTATGGCAAGGCTAACATCGGGTCTTGTGCACAGCATTGCATACATGATAGAGCCTATGGCTGAAGCATAGGGGATGACACTCATCTTTTCTCTATCTTCTGCAGTTACTGGGCATTGAGTCTTACTCAACTTCACACCTTGTAACACAGGCAAGAACCCCTTCTTGGACTGTTCCATTTTGAACTTCTTCAAAACTTTATCAAGGTATGTGCTCTGTAAAAGTGCTATTAAGCGTCTAGATCTATCTCTATAGATCTTAATGCCTAATATGAAAGCAGCTTCTCCTAGGTCCTTCATTGAAAAACTCTTGTTCAAATATTCCTTCATGCTTTCCAGCATTTCTATATTGTTTCCAATCAGCAATATGTCATCCACATATAATACTAGAAACGCTATAGAGCTCCCACTCACTTTATTGTAAATACAAGCTTCTCTGTAAACTTGTATAAACTCAAACGCTTTGATCACCTCATCAAAGCGCTTATTCCAACTCCGAGATGCTTGCACCAGTCCATAAATGGATCGCTGGAGTTTGCAAACTTTGTCAGCATTCTCTAGATCGACAAAACCTTCGGGTTGCATCATATACAACTCTTCCCCAAGGAAACCGTTGAGGAACGATGTTTTGACATCCATCTGCCAAATTTCATAGTCGAAATAAGCAGCTATTGCTAACATGATTCTGACATAAGCATCGCTACGGGTGAGAAAGTCTCATCGCAGTCAACTCCTTGAACTTGTGAAAAACCCTTTGCCACAAGTCGAGCTTTATAGACGGTGACATTACCGTCCGCGTCTGTCTTCTTCTTAAAGATCCATTTGTTCTGAATGGCCTTTCGCCCTTCAGGTAATACTTCCAAAGTCCATACTTTGTTTTCATACATGGATCCCATTTCGGATTTCATGGCCTCTAAACATTTCTCGGAATCCGGGACCATCACTGCTCCTTCATAGCTCGTAGGTTCATTGTTGTCCAACAACATAACCTCCAAGACAGGGTTGTCGTACCACTCAGGGGTAGTACGCGGCCTTGTCGACCTACGAGGTTCAATAGTAGCTTGATCTGAAGCTTCATGATCATCATCATTAGCTTCCTCTTCTACCATCGTAGGTTCCACACAAACATCTTTCTGTGCTGCACTACTTTCTGGTTGAAGTAAAGGTTCAATAACCTCATCAAGCTCTATTTTCCTCCCACTCAATTCTTTCGAGAGAAACTCTTTCTCTAGAAATGTTCTGTTCTTAGCGAGAAACACTTTGCCTTCGGATCTGAGATAGAAGGTATACCCGACTGTCTCTTTCGGGTATCCTATGAAGACGCATTTCTCCGCTTTGGGTTCCAACTTTTTAGGCTGAAGCTTTTTGACATAAGCATCACATCCCCAAACTTTAAGAAACGACAACTTTGGCTTCTTGCCAAACCATAGTTCATATGGCGTCGTCTCAACGGATTTTGATGGTGCCCTATTTAAAGTGAATGCAGCTATCTCTAATGCATAACCCCAAAACGATAGTGGCAAATCAGCAAGAGACATCATAGAACGCACCATATCTAATAAGGTTCGATTACGACGTTCGGATACACCATTACGCTATGGTGTTCCAGGCGGTGTCAACTGTGAAAAAATTCCACATTGTCTTAAGTGAATGCAATACTCATAACTCAGATATTCACCTCCTCGATCAGATCGCATGAACTTAATCTTCTTGTTACGATGATTCTCAACTTCACTCTGAAATTGCTTGAACTTTTCAAATGTTTCAGACTTGTGTTTCATCAAGTAAATATACCCATATCTACTTAAGTCATCAGTGAAGGTGAGAAAATAACGATATTCACCACGTGCTGTAACATTCATTGGACCGCACACATCAGTATGTATGATTTCCAATAAGTCACTTGCCCGTTCCATTGTTCCAGAGAACGGCGTTTTAGTCATCTTGCCCATAAGGCATGGTTCACATGTGTCAAGTGATTCAAAATCAAGTGACTCCAAAATTCCATTAGCATGGAGCTTCCTCATGCGTTTTACACCAATATGACCTAAACGGCAGTGCCACAAGAAAGTGGTACTATCATTATCAACTCTACATCTTTTGGCATCAATGTTATGAACATGTGTATCATCACTATCAAGATTCAATATGAACAAACCCCTCACATTGGGTGCATGACCATAAAAGATATTACTCATATAAATAGAACAACCTTTATTCTCTGATTTAAATGAGTAACCGTCTCGCAATAAACAAGATCTAGATATAATGTTCATGCTTAATGCAGGCACTAAATAACAAATATTCAGGTTCATCACTAATCCCGATGGTAATCGAAGAGAGAGCGTGCCGACGGCGATCACATCAACTTTGGAACCATTTCCCACGCGCATCGTCACTTTGTCCTTTGCCAGCCTTCGTTTATTCCATAGTTCCTGCTTTGAGTTGCAAATGTGAGCAACCGAACCGGTATCGAATACCCAAGCACTACTACGAGAGCTAGTAAGGTACACATCAATAACATGTATATCATATATACCTTGTTTGTCGTTGGCCGCCTTCTTGTCAGCCAGGTACTTGGGGCAATTCCGCTTCCAATGACCAGTTCCCTTGCAATGAAAGCACTCAGTTTCTGGCTTGGGTCCATGCTTGGGCTTCTTTGCAAGAGTAGCAACTGCTTTGCCATCCTTCTTGGTTTTACCCTTCTTGCCCTTGCCCTTGACTTTGCCATTTTTCTTGATAATAGTTGTTTTATTGACCATCAACACTTGATGTTCTTTCTGGATTTCAGACTCAGCGACTTTTAGCATCGCAAATAGCTCAGCGACTGACTTGCTCATCCCGTGCATGTTATAGTTCATCACAAAGCTCTTGTAACTAGGTGGCAGTGATTGAAGAACTCTGTCAGTGATTGCCTCTGGCGGAAGGGCAATTCCCAACTCCGCTAGACGAGTTGAATACCCAGACAGTCTGAGTATATGTTCACTGATAGACCCGTTCTCCTCCATCTTGCAAGTATAGAACTTATCGCAGGTTTCATACCTCTCGATCCGAGCGTTCTTCTGAAATATGAACTTCAACTCCTGGAACATCTCATATGCTCCATGACGTTCAAAACGTCTTTGAAGTCCCGGTTCTAAGCCATACAATATTGCACACTAAACTATTGAGTAGTCTCCAGTACGTGCCTCCCAAGCGTTCTTAACGTCTTCGGAGGTCATGTCTTCTGGTTGGTCACCAAGCGGTGCATCAAGGACATACGATTTCTGGGAAGCCGTGAGGATAATCCTCAGATTACGGGCCCAGTCAACAAAGTTAATTCCATCATCTTTCAGTTTACCTTTCTCTAGGAACGCATTAAAATTCAGGGGTGCTACTGCACGAGCCATTGATCTACAACATAAATATGCAAAGTTCACTTAGACTATTGTTTAAGATAATGAGTTTAGTTAATCAAATTACTAAAGCTCCCACTCAAATTGACATCCCTCAGGTCATCTGAGTGTCACATGATCCAAATCCACCAAATCAAGTCCGATCATCACGTGAGTTGAGGTGGCTTCAATGGTGAACATCATTATGTTGATCATATCTACTATATGACTCATGTTCGACCTTTCGGTCTCTTGTGTTCCGAGGCCATGTCTGTACATGCTAGGCTCGTCAAGTTTAACCCGAGTGTTCTGCGCATGCAACACTGGCTTGCACCCGTTGTATGTGAACGTAAAGTCTATCACATCCGATCATCACGTGGTGTCTCCACACGACGAACTTTCGCAACTGTGCACACTCGAGGAGAACACAATTTTATCTTGAAATTTAAGTGAGGGATCACCTTATAATGATACCGTCGTACTAAGCAAAACAAGGTGCATAAAAGGATTAACATCACATGTAATTCATAAGTGACATGATATGGCCATGAACTTGTGCTTTAGATCTCCATCTTGAAAGCACCGGCATGATCTTCATCGTCACCGGCACGACACCATGATCTCCATCATCTTGATCTCCATCAACGTGTCGCCATCGAGGTTGTCACACCCAGCATGCTTCTACTACTATTGCTACCATTTAGCGATAAAGTAAAGCATTACATAGCGCTTAATGATTGACACGCAGGTCATACAATAATTAAAGACAACCCTATGGCTCCTGCCGGTTGCCGTACTCATCGACATGGAAGTCATGAAATTCTATACATCACATGATCATCTCATACATCACATATATCACATCATGTAATTGGCCATATCACATCACAGCATACCCTGCAAAAACAAGTTAGACGTCCTCTAATTGTTGTTGCATGTTTTACGTGGCTGCTACGGGTTTTTAGCAAGAACGATTCTCACCTACGCATAAACCACAACGGTGATACATAATTTGCTTTTCAACCTTCTCAAGGACCGCCTTCGTCGAATCCGATCCAACTAAAGTGAGAGAAACTGCCACTCGCAAGCCATCTAGGCAACAAGTTGCATTGAGGGAACCGGTCTCTCGTAAGCGTACGAGTAATGTTGGTCCGGGCCGCTTCATCTCACAATACCGCTAAACCAAAATCCGACAAGGGAGGAAGCAATCTAAGCATCAACGCCCACAAACCTTTTGTGTTCTACTCGAGATCTCATCTACACATAGACCTAGCTCTGATACCACTGTTGGGGAACGTTGCATGGGAAACAAAAAATTTCCTATGCACACGCAGATCTATCCATGGTGATGAGCATCTACGAGAGGGAGAGTGGATCCACATACCCTTGTAGATCGCTAAGCGTGAAGCGTTAAGAAACGCGGTTGGTGTAGTCGAACGTCTTCGCGATCCAAATCGTCGTGCGTCCTGCGATCCAATCATGATCCATCCTGCGATCCAATCATGATTTGTCCCACGAACTTGATCACGATCCGTCTCACGAACTTGATCACGATCCTTCCGATCTAGCACCGAACGGACGGCACCTCCGCGTTCAGCACACGTACAGCTTGATGACGATCTCCACCGTCTTGATCCGGCAAGAAGGAGTGGAGAGGAAGAAGAGTTCTCCGGCAGCCTGACGGCGCTCCGGTGATGGTGGTGGAGCAATTCCGGCAAGGCTTCGCCTAAGCACTGCAGAAAACTGATCTAGAGGAGAAACTATGCACTAGAGATTAGGGTTTGCACGTGACTGAAAAATCAAGTCCCAAACCCTAGAAATCCACTAGTATATATAGGAGGGAGGGAGGAGGAGAGGCAGATTCGCCTCCAAGCCTTGGAGGCTTCGGCCGAACCAAGTGGTGGAGGTGGAGTCCACCTCCACTCCTAGTAGGACTAGGATTCACCCAATTTTGCCTTTTTTCCACCTTTTTCTATTGGGTTTTCTTCTCCAGCTACATGGGCCTTGTGTGGGAGTTTCCACCAGCCCAATAAGGGCTAATATTCACTCTCCCACAGCCCATGAAGCCTCTTTGGTCGAAATACCCCTCCCGGAGGTCTCCCGGTACACTACCGGCACTCCCGGTACACTACCGATGAGCCCGAAACTTTTCCGGCGACCAAAATAGGACTTCCTATATATGAATCTTTACCTACGGACCATTCTAGAGCTCCTCGTGACGTCCGGGATCTCATTCGAGACTCCGAACAAAACTTCGGTCACCACCATACATAACTATATACTACAGAAACGTCACCAAACCTTAAGTGTGCAGACCCTGCGGGTTTGAGAACTATGTAGACATGACCGAGACACCTCTATGGTCAATAACCAATGGTGGGACCTAGATGTCCACATTGGTTCCTACATATTCTACGAAGATCTTTATCGGTCGAACCTCTATGTCAAGGATTCAGTTAATCCCGTATGATGTTCCCTTTGTTCTTCGGTATGTTACTTGCCCGAGATTCGATCGTCGGTATCTCCATACCTAGTTCAACCTTGTTACTGGCAAGTCTCTTTACTCGTTCCGTAATACAAGATCCCGTAACTAACACTTAGTCACATTGCTTGCAAGGCTTATTGTGATGTTGTATTACTGAGTGGGCCCTGAGATACCTCTCCGTCACACGGAGTAACAAATCCCAGTCTTGATCCATGCCAACTCAACAGACACCCTCGGAGACACCTGTAGAGCACCTTTATAGTCACCCAGTTACGTTGCGACGTTTGATACACACAAGGTACTCCTCCGATATCTATGAGTTGCATGATCTCATGGTCATAGGAACATATACTTGACATGCAGAAAACAATAGCAATAAACTAACATGATCGTAAGCTACATTTGTAGTTTGGGTCTTGTCCATCACATCATTCTCCTAATGATGTGATCCCGTTATCAAATGACATCTCATGTCCATGGCTAGGAAACCTTAACCATCTTTCGATCAACGAGCTAGTTCACTAGAGGCATACTAGGGACATTGTGTTTATCTATGTATCCACACATGTATCTATGTTTCCAATTAATAAAATTATAGCATGGATAATAAATGATTATCATGAACAAGGAAATAAAATAATAAACACTTTATTTATTGCCTCTAGGGCATATTTCCAACAACTTACTCTACCAATGTTGAGACTGAGGCAGGAGGCCAGAGTCATACAGTGGTATCCACGGAGGACGTGATCTCATATGGCGGGATACCGGATCCGACATCAGGAGACCGATGATTTAGTCACCGCATCCAGGAGTAGCCGGATGCTGACGACATGGTGCTCGGGCGGGCAAAGAGGGCAGCCAAGCTTCGAGACGTCGAGGAAACTACAGGTATGTCGGTTAATACTGATGCATCAATTCTTCACTTTTCAGATTCTGAGATTATGCAAAATGCTAGCAACATAGGTATCTTGCTTGGGTCTGATGGCAAACAAGTAGCTCAAACTATAAATGATATTTTAGATCTAGAAGCAGACACAGCCATAGAGTTTATTCAGAATCTAGCAGCAATAAAACCGATGCATGAATCAGACATTAATAGGTTAGGAGGAACAGAATTACAAAGCTTGTGTGAAGGGTTATTAAACATAGGGGGAGACGAGGAGGATGTGGATGATATGGGGTCGGAGGGGTATATGGCCTCTTCGATTGGCGGTTGTCATTCTCATGAAACACCTGCACATAGTACCATGGAAGTGACACAGGAAAAATAAAAGAGGCCTTGGAAAAGGAAGGTATATCCTGTGTCAGCGGTACGGAGAAGTGCACGAGTGAAGCAGAAGAAAAAATTTCATGATGACATATGAAAGGAGTCTTTTGGAATAGCAGAGGTCCAGCAGACTTGGCTAAAAGAAGATTCCTTAGAGAAACATCCTTAGAACATAAGCTCGACTTTATGTCATTACAAGAAACGGGTAGAGATAATTTCACATCATCATTTCTTAATACTTTATCAGAAGGAGTGGATTTTGATTGGCACTGTTTGCCACCGAGGGGTAGATCGGGAGGGATCTTACTTGGGGTAAAGTGCGAAACATTAGAGGTGATGAATGTGGTATATGGAGAGTTTTCCGTCAAGTTTCGGGTGAAGTCGAAAGTTGATGGATTTTGGTGGACTTTGGTGGCCGTATACGGGGCGGCGCAACCAGAGCTAAAACCGGATTTTCTCGCAGATCTGGTAAGAATTTGTGGAGATGAGAGACTATCCATTATGGTTGGGGGGATTTTAATATCATTCATAGGAAAAATGAAAAAAATAATGACAACTTCGAGGGAAGATGGTCAACAATGTTTAACATGGTAATTGAGAGTCTGAACTTGAGGGAAATCGACCTTACTGGTCGGCAGTTCACATGGGCGAACTCACTGCCGGTTCCAACATATGAGAAGTTGGACAGGGTACTGACCAGCGTGGAGTGGGAACAGAAGTACCCGTTGGTTTCAATACATGCGCTACAACGAGCCATGTCTGATCACACACCTCTATTGGTTGACTCCGGGGAGGCCAATCATGTGGGGAATAGAAATCGCTTCTCCTTTGAACTAAGTTGGTTCGAGAGAGAAGGATTCATAGATCTAATAGCCACTGGATGAGATAGGGATTCTGGTGGATCATCAAATATTGAAAGATGGCAAAATAAAACCCGACACTTGCGCCAATTCTTGAGAGGATGGGCGAAGAATCAGAGCGGGATATACAAAGTGGAAAAGGAGAGGCTTATTCGACTAATTGATGAGTTAGATGTGAAGGCTGAGACTAATCTCCTCAACTTGTCGGATGGAAATAAGAAAATTGAGGCTGCGAAGAAATTGCAACAGCTTCTGAGAGAGGAAGAGATGAAATGGGCACTTCGTGCTAAGGTGACGAAGGTGGTCCAAGGAGATGATAACACACAATTCTTTCATATGATTGTGAATGGCAAGCATCGAAAGAAAAAAATTATTCAACTAGAGCAAGATGAAGGGACAATTATAGGACACGAGAATTTAAAAACGTATATTTCAGAGTACTATAAGAAGTTATTTGGGGCACTAGAAGAGAATTTTGTCTCTCTAGATGAAAGCACAATTCATGATATTCCTCAGATTAGTTCTGATGAGAACGACGTGCTATCAGCTCCACTTACGAAGAAGGAGGTGTTTGACGCTATATCACAAATGAAACAAAATAGGGCACCGGGACCGGATGGGTTTCCGACAGAATTTTATAAAAAATGCTGGCATATCATTAAGGATGACCTTTTGCCTATGTTCCGTGGTCTATTCAATGGCCATTTACAGCTCTTTCATCTTAACTTTGGAACAATCATGCTATTGCCAAAGAAGGTGGAGGCTGTACGCATTGAGCAATTTAGACCGATATGCTTGCTCAATGTTAGTTTCAAAAAATTTACAAAGGTTGGCACGAATAGACTATCAAGGGTAGCTCATTCCATAGTTCAACCAACACAAACAACATTTATGCCTGGGCGACACATCTTAGAGGGGGTTGTTGTCTTGCATGAAATACATACAAAGAAACTCGACGGGGTTATCTTTAAAGTGGATTTCGAGAAGGCATATGATAAAGTAAAATGGCCGTTTCTCCAACAGGCATTGCGAATGAAAGGGTTCAATGAAAAATGGCGGGATCAAGTGGACTCTATCATTCAGAAAGGCAGCGTGGGTATTACAGTTAATGATGACATAAGTCATTTTTTTCAAACACATAAGGGATTGAGGCAGGGTGATTCCATGTCTCCGATATTGTTCAACATTGTAGCAGACATGTTGGCAATACTCATTGGTAGAGCTAAAGAACAGGGACACGTAGGAGGACTCGTACCACACCTAGTGGAGGGGGGGTTCCATACTACAGTATGCAGATGATACGATCATTTTCATGGAACATGATATGGCAAAAGCAAGGAATATGAAACTAGTTTTGTGCTTATTTGAACAACTTTCGGGGCTAAAAATAAATTTTAACAAAAGCGAAATATTTTGCTTTGGAAAGGCAAAGGACGAGCAAGACGCTTACAGGCAGCTATTTGGATGTGAATTGGGATCACTACCATTTAGTTACCTAGGGATTCCTATTCATCATAGAAGATTGACGAACAAGGAATGGAAATGTATTGAGGAAAGATTTGAAAAGAAACTAGGTTGCTGGAAGGGCAAACTGATGTCATATGGTGGGAGGCTAGTATTAATAAACTCGGTATTAACAAGCTTGCCGATGTTTCTGATGTCTTTCTTTGAAGTGCATGTAGGGGTACGAAAGAGATTAGACTTTTATAGATCTCATTTCTTCTGGCAAAGTGATGAGGCTAAGAAGAAATATAGACTAGCGCGATGGGATATTATATGCAGACCAAAAGACCAAGGAGGGCTTGGTATCAAAAATTTAGAAGTGAAGAACAAATGCCTGCTTAGAAAATGGCTTTATAGGCTATTCACTGAGACTGATGGGATGTGGGTCCAATTATTGAAGAACAAATATCTATATTCCAAAACCCTAGCTCAGGTGACAGCTAGACAAAATGACTCACCTTTCTGGAAGGGGTTAATGAAGATAAAGACAATCTTTTTTCAAAGGGTGAAGTTCGTAGTTGGTAATGGTACCTCAACAAGATTTTGGGAAGACATTTGGCTTGGGGATTCACCATTAGAAACTCAATATCCCTCGTTATATAACATTGCGCAACATAAAGAAGAGTATGTGTCCACAGTGTTACAATCGGTACCCCTGAACATGCAATTGAGACGAGTTTTAGTGGGAGCACGTTGGACTGCATGGTTACATTTGGTTAGGAGATTAATGCAAGTGCAACTCTCTGGCCAGACAGATAGTATCCGTTGGACTTTACTGGTGAATGGGGTCTTCTCGGTAAAATCTTTTTACAACGACTTGATAAACACTGGACCACTCTCAAGATCTTTACATATTTGGAAAATTAAGGTTTCCCTTAGGATTAAAATTTTCATGTGATTTATACACAAAGGAGTGGTATTAACCAAGGACAACTTGACAAAAAGAAGATGGGGAGGCAGACCTAATTATTGTTTTTGTGATCAGAATGAGGCAATAAAACATCTCTTTCTCGAGTGTCCTCTGGCAAAACTATTATGGCGAACAATCCATATAGCTTTTAATTTAAACCCACCTATATGTATAAGTTCGTTATTTACAACGTGACTCACTGGAGTAGACGTTACAATAGCGCAACGTATCAGAGTTGGGATTTGTGCTCTATTTTGGACTATATGGAACACCAGGAACGATATGATTTTTAATGACAAGAATTTTAACAACTTTTTGCAGGTTATCTTCAGAGCAACATCTTGGATCCATACGTGATCATTACTCAGCCATACGGACTCCAGTAAGCATATGAATATTGGGTGCAACCGGTGGAAGATGGTTACACGGGTTATCTTCAACCGATTTGGATGGCGTGCTAATAATATGCTAGGTGTGTAGGCATCGTAATCTATTGTTACAAACCGCCGGATGTGGTAGCTCGATCTATTTTTCTATTTGTTATGCATTAGCGCCTGGACATATTGTGAACCTGTCATTTTGTTTTCGAACTATATAATAAAATGGTTGCATGCATCGATTGATGCAGAGACCGGGTTCTGTTCCTCCTTTAAAAAAAAATCAGACCGCACTCGGCCAGCACGCATTGACCCCCTCGCGGCGCGACCACCGGACCGCACCCACTCCAGACTCCACTCACGCTGCGCCTGCGTCGAGCGAGCGAGGGGACTAGCCTAGCCTAGCCTAGGCACGGGCACCCAGCGTAGCGTAACCAACCTAGCCCAGCCAAGCAGATGGACCGGTCATGCTCGTGCGCCGGGGTGGGCCTTCTCGAACGTGAGCAAATCATCTCACCACCACCAAGCCATCAGCCATGGATCCCGTCAAGCGTCAAACGGGTCGGCTGAGGCCCGAGGCGCAGCAGTCAACATTCTAGACTCGAGATGCATGAATGGACTCTCAGTTTCTTTTCTTAGTTGAGATGAATCCGCCGGTAGTGCACGGTAGCACACGCATCCCATGCTACTATTCCTTTTAACTCGCGTTTTATTGCTCAAATTTATACAAGTGAAATTCCCCTGTTATGATCGGAGCTACTATAACTTAAAATGTCTCTTCTTTTCAACGCTAACTTTGCCACCGCAACTGCGTTGTTTGCAACGATGATGATGGTGGATCATTATTATTATTATACTATATTATTGTTATTGTTGTTGTTGTTGTTGATTGGTGATACATTTGTCATGCAAACAGTACCACAAGTTTAAGCTAGGAACCGAGCAACCCCTAAAAATGGCAAAGCCAACTTCTTTTCCATGTTTATCATCTGTTTTCTTCTTCTTTTTTTTGGGAGGCTTGTGTTTTCTGACAATTTGCTACATACAAAGTTACCTTTGTTTGAAACACTCAAACGGTGACCCCTATTTAGGAAGTTGCTCGTTCAGTTGTGATGAAAACGAATGACGACAGCTAGCCTACTTTTCGTCTTTTCTATGTAACCTGTTTAATAGGACCCTTAGTTAATTTTACAAAACGCTTATGTTCAATTGTTGAAAGCACGGTTCAAATATGGAATGTCGAATAAGTCCGGTAACTAGCCCGCTTTTCACTACTATTTTTCGTGGACTCATAATTTTTTTTAATATCGCTAACTCCATTTAATGGATGCTTCAATTCAATTGTTAAAAGCACGCTTCAAATGTGGGATGTCGAAAAAGTCCGGTAACTAGCCCGCTTTTCACTACTATGTTTCATGGACCCATAAGATTTTTAATATCGTTAACTACATTTAGTGGACGCTTCAGTTCAACCCGTGAAAACCACGGTTCAGTTCTCGCAGAATTCCGGTGGTTCGGTTCTGCCTACCTACTTTGTGCCGGTTTCACGGGTTCATCGAAAACGTCTCCGCGGCACCCTCAACTAAAATCCAAACTCCGAAGTATGTGCACGCCTTAACTACTCGAAAGCTTAATGTGTAATCCAAAGCATTTGATACAATAATAGGATCGCCACTACTTATTTGACACTCAATTACATAAGCAAATAAACATTTTCGATATCTCGTATAGCATATATGCACAATGTAAGTATGCAACAGCAGAAGTAGCACTACTCCAGTGGCACAAAACTGGTAAAAAAAATGTCAAGGTGATCACTCAATCGGTACCACTAGTGGAGTGGTACCAGCTACTAGCATCAGTCAGCGCCCAAGGAGTGGTACCAGCTACTAGCATCAGTCAGCGCCTTTGGGCGAGCATAGCTTTCATGGCCTAAACGCCATCACACGGGCACATCGATTGATTGCCATGCGCTTGTTGTTTTCGGACATGACAGCCCATTAATCTAGAACCATCCTGACCGAGCATCATCACCGCCTCCCCATCTTAAAACGACCTTGTGTGGTTGGAAACCAACAGCAACGAGTCGCTTCAGATCAGATCTCACTGTGGGCACGA
This sequence comes from Hordeum marinum, assembly GCA_022496015.1. Classification (NCBI taxonomy): domain Eukaryota; kingdom Viridiplantae; phylum Streptophyta; class Magnoliopsida; order Poales; family Poaceae; genus Hordeum; species Hordeum marinum. Next base: position 484,668,906 of record CM039675.1, read on the forward strand.
AGGGACGGACGCTACCCACCGATGCATTTCTTTGGATATATCAGTAGCACTATCATCATGGATCAAATGGTTATCTCCATCGTTTTCTTTAAATAACTGGGCTCGTTATTCAAGTGGTGAATGCATAGTATGTCCAATGACATTGTTCCTCAATCCCCGCTCGAGGCAATGTACCCTATCCAAGCACAAGTTGTTCCTTCTTAATGGTAGAGGAATTTCCGCCGTCGTGATAGCGGTCATTTTGAAGAAGAAAATTTTGTGTCTCAAACAAGCGGCGACCGACCAAGTAGGTTGGTACCAGCTCTCGGACCTAGGCGAATCCAGACAAAAAAGAAAAAAAAGAAAAGAGGTAATATCACCACAAGTCATACAACTTGTGTTGAATGTTCAGTTTGGTTACAAAACTTGTAAAATACGAAATTATAGTCACATAAGTTGTTATCTCGAGCAAATACAATCACTTCGTCTGTATCCCAAGGCATTCTAGCAGGGCTACGACCCATAGTCAGTGACTTGAAAGAAATTGGTGCTTACGTGGCACACGCACTAGCGAACCACTCCACAGAGCATAATTTCATGTCTTTGTTGAGATACTTTTACATTTATACTGAATGCATTTTTTCCTCGATTCCGCTTTCGCGGTTTCGACCAGAAAAATACGTTTCCAAAAAATCCTTTTTCGCTAGAAATTTTCAAACGAAAATCGAATTTAAAAAACACATTAAAATTTGTAATGTTTAACCCAAAACATACATAAACTTGTTCACGAGTAAGCATTTTTCGATTTCAGTTTTATTTTGGAAGGGGATGCAAAATCCGGTTTCCAAAATATCTCGGCAAATCCAGGTCTTTTTCACCCGAAATTTTGAATTCAATTTTTCTAATGTCTAAACATATTTTGTTTAACTCGTTGTTTTAAATAAGTGCTTCATGTACTGTGGTTATCCCGACTTCTTCCCTGTAGAAAATTCGTGAGGCCAATTTATTGTTGCGGCTTCAAGAATAATATTTTAAATAATGTAATTTTTCAAATGAACGTGAATAACAAAAAAAATCCCAAAAGAAGGTCTGATATAGTATGCATGTATGACGATTTAAGTTACATCCATGTATTACTAGTGTCTCTCGTTTAAATTCAAAAAAGTCGTTCATTAACAATTTTTTCTCTCAACGGAAATTTGGTCCAAGAAAATTATTTCGTTATGAGTAGTCATTGTGCAAAAATATAAATTAAACCATCAGCCGTAGTATTTTTATTTTATTTTATTTGAGGGTCTTTATTCGTAATTAAATAAATTTGAAGTGTTCTATGCAAAATAATTGGGTGGTGTATCGCTGTCGAGTGACATATGTCACTTATGGTGGACACATGCATGCGTGGCATGCCACACGAGCGGTGGATACACGCATACACAGCCGGAGTAACCGTATTTGCACCTAAACACAAGTTACATGACCATAAAACTGTATTTTAGAAGTTTGAGCATCAAACTACACCTTCTATGTAAGTTTTGTGACTAGCGGTGATATTACCTCGAAGAAAAACTAAGTGAAATACGTAATCACGTAGTTCGCGTGAACGTAGAGTGCTTCGCTATTTCCTGATCAAGACAATTCACTGTATAAGCACAAGCCGTTTGTTGTCTTGAGTGGAACTCTGCCGCTTTGGCCGGTTTCTTGTATGGAGAAAAAAAATGTGTGTCACGAAGGCGGCAGAAATCTTCATATTGAAGAAGAACATTATGTTTCGAACAAGAGGCAACCGATAAAGTAGGTTGGTACCGGATCTCTCGTACCTTGGCGAATGCCAGCAAAAAAAGGAAAGAAAACCAAATAAAATAAGAAATCAAGTAGTTGGCGTGCCTGTAGAGTGCTTCGGAAATCAAGTAGTGGAATTTTCGCCGTCGCGATAGCAGCATAACCGGCCATTTTGAAGAAGAAAATTTTGTGTCTCAAACAAGCGGCGACCGACCAAGTAGGTTGGTACAAGCTATCGGACCTCGGCGAATCCCGACGAAAAAGAAAAGAAAAACTAAATGAAATACGTAATCATGTAGTTCACGTGAACGTAGAGTGCTCTATTATTTCCCGACCAAGACAATTCACTCTATATAAGCACAAGCCGTTCCTTTTCTTGAGTGGCACCCCGCCGCTTTGGCCGATTTTTTGTATGGAGAAAAAAATACATGTCACGAAGGTGGCAGAAATCGTCATTTTGAAGAAGAAAATTATGTTTCGAACAAGCGGCAACCGATAAATTAGGTTGGTACCGGATCTCTCGAACCTCGACTAATGCCAGCAAAAAAAAGGAGAAAACCAGGGGACTTACAAATAGACGATTCATTTGCAAATGATTCTGATACTATCTTTTCCTGTAGCTGGGAAATCGCATGGCACAAAAATAAGGAGAGAAGAAAACAAGGATACACACCCTGGTGCGACCCATCATCCCCAGCACATCCTGGTTCAGACCCCACAAACGCCAAGGCCAGCTGTGTCCTGTGCAAACTTGCAGTATAGCTAGTGCCCCATGGTTAATTAACCAAGGCTGGGTCAGAATTTATCTCTCAAATAGGTAGCAGTTCAACTGTGACAAAATAGTCTCACTGTGGACAATGGAGGGTTCGGTTCAATTCGTTTTCACCACCATTCTGAAGAGAAAAGGAAAATGTGTCCTAAAAGCCTAGTTAAAAAATGAAAAATTCAATTTTTTCGCTGGTAACACGGTGATTCATTATATCCTACTATTCATCAATTTTCACGAGTCCATCGAAACCGTCGTAGAACGCCCTCAGTATACTCCAAACTCCAAAATATGCATTCACCTTGGCTACTTCTAAACCTAATGAGAAATCCCAATTTGTAAGCCGTAGTGGCGGCTCCGGGTCGTGTGATGGGGTGGCGACTCTGGTCGTTTGGACGATAGGAAAGTAGGCTCGTTAGTTACGCGGTCCTGGGACTGGTGTGTGTTTTGATGTATTGGTTTTCAACCGGTTTTCTGTATAAACTAGCCGATTCTCTTCTTAATGCAAAGACAGAGCTTCTGCTGGTTTCTTAAAAAAAATGGGCAATCCGAACTTTCGAAACGTCTCACACAATAATACAATTGCCACTAGCTTTTCGACACTTCATTACATAAACAGGTTAACATTTGCGGTATCGAAATTGCTCTACGTACCACAAAAACTGCATACGATTCCATATGATTTAATCCCAGTTGTACGCGGAACACAACGGACGATTGATATTCAGTGTCGTACATAAATCATACGAGAATTGTGGTACGTGTAGCAGGACTCTTTTGGTATCCATGTAGCAATATACTACATGCCTTTTTTATCAGTACAAAGCTGGTAAAAAATGTCAAGGAAACCAGTTAATCGCTAGCCAGCATTTTTGAGCGAGCAGAGCTTTTCATAGTGGATGAAAACGCATCACCCGGGCACGTCGATTGCCCTGCCCACACGACGCGATTCCATGCGATTTGTTGTTTCCGGACATGACAACTCATTATTCCAGAACCATCCTGACCGAACATCATCACCATCTCTCCATCTTAAAACGACGTTGTACGAGTAGTTGGAAACAAGTCCCCTCAGATCTTACCGTGGGCACGCCGAATGCTACCCACACGATGGTGCTAGAATCAGCTGCCCTTCGTGTTTCCTTAAAAACCAGCATGAACAAGGATCAAATGCTTATCGATCTTTATATAGTCGGGCTCGTTTCGGATTATTTATTTGCGTGTTACTGTGGCGGGAGAAACTATCATTTTCAAAAGAAAAAGAAAATGTGTGTTTCAACGTAGAGTCGACCTAGTTGGTTAGAGCATTTGTAGTCGGACCTTCTATACCCTTTTTAAACGTTCGGATAGGCCGCCCGGTCACAAAAAATCGATCCACCCGAGCCTTTCAAACCGGCCTCAAACGTTTTGGCTGACCGGCACCTCTCATTTTCAGCCCAAATATGGGACGGGTATAGGGGACCTCGGGCACGCCTGCCTGGCCCGCACTGGTCTGCATCGATCCCACATATATTCTTCCTTGTCCGCCCGCCGGACCAAACCCTAACCACTTCACTCCACTCCCATCCGCCACCCAAGCTCACCTCTAGCCCCCCCCCCCCTAAACTCATTCGCCTCGTCCCTTCCTGCATCGCCACCTGAGCCCGTCAACCATGCCACGCCGCTGCCGGCACAACACAATCCAGTACCGTCTCTGGCTCCTTGATCAGGTCCGGATCCGAAGGGCCACGAGGCCACCTCTGGATCTAAAGAAGGATTTCGAGGACGAGGAGGAGTACCTGGGGGTGGAAGAGGAGGAGGAGCAGGATCCGACGGAGGAGGAGCAGGATCCGACGGAGGAGGAGCCGCCACTAGTTGTGGGGGAGGGCTAGCAGGAGCCAACGGAGGAGGCGCAATCGCTAGATGTGGGGGAGGACCAGCAGAAGCAGGCGAAGGAGGCACCGCCGCTAGCTATGGGGGAGGACCAGCAGGAGCCGACGGAGGAGGCGCCGCTGCTAGTTATGGGGGAGGACCAGCAGGAGCCGGGGAGGAGGCGCCGCCGCTAGCTGTGGGGGAGGACTAGCAGGAGTCGGGGAGGAGGCGCCGCCGCTACCCGTGGGGGAGAACCGAGAGGAGCTGGCGAAGGAGGCGTCACTTCTAGCTGTGGGGGAGGAGGGCAGCGCCGGCGGTCGTGGATCTGTGGCCCGAGCAGCTGGCCATCCTGAACTCCATCCGCTCGGAGGCAGCTGAAGAGGCCAGACGGCTTCGTCGGCAGCAGATGGAGACGACGCGGGCGGCGTAGGCGACTAAGGCCATCTCCGACGACGACGATGAGTACTATAGTAGTACGTAGCACATAGGCATTTCATTTGCATGTTTTTGTATGGAAGTAGGAAATGAAATATGAGAGAATTGGATGTGGAAAGGGAAATTTGAGGCATGACCGGTCAGTGTCCGCGGACATTTGAGGGGACGAATTTGTAAGGTCCGACTGTAAATGCTCTTAGGATCAGTTCTATGTGTTACAACCGCGTCGGAAATGGCCATTTTGATGAGAGCAAATACACACGCCTCAAACAAGCGGCAACCAACCAGGTAGGTTGGGATCGGCAATAATACGCATCATGACAGTGGCAGAAGTGATAATTTTAAAGAAACATCGTGTGTCGCAAATGAGTGGCAACCGGCAAAAATACGTGTCACGACAACGACAAAAACGACCATTTTGAGGAAACAATGTGTGTCGCAAATGAGTGGTGACCGACAAAAATACGTGCCACGGCCTCGACATACACCACCATTTTGAAGAAATAATGCGTGTCACAAATGAGTGGCAACCGACAAAAATACGTATCCCATCGACGACAAAATCGACTATTTTGAGACAGAAAAAATACGCATCTCAAAGAAGTGGGAATCGAACAAGTAGGTTGGGATGCGACAATACGTGTCATGGCGGCGACAGAAACAACCATTTTGAGGAAAGGAAAAATAATATGTGCCATCGACAACCCGATAGCGTAGGTTGTTATCGGCAAAAACACATGTCATAATGATGATAGAAACATACCATTTTGAGAAAAGGAAAAATGTGTGCCATAGACAAGCGACGACCGATCAAGTAGATTGTCATCGGTAAAAAGAGGTGTCACGGCAACGACAGAAACAACCATTTTGAAGAAAGGAAATATGTTTGACATAGACAAGCGACGACCGATCATAGTAGGTTGTCATTGGAAAACACGTGTCACGACGGTAACAGAAATAACCATTTTTAAGGAAGAAAAAAAATGTGTGCTATAGACAAGCGATGACTGATCATAGTAGGTTGTCATCGGCAAAAACACGTGTCACAACAGCGACACAAACAACCATTTTGAGGAAAGGAAAAAAATGTGTGCTATAGACAAACGACGACCGATTATAGTAGGTTGTCATCGGCAAAAACACGTGTCAAAGCAACGACAGAACCAACCATTTTGAGGAAAGGAAAAAAATGTGTGCTATAGACAAGCGGCGACCGATTACAGTAAGTTGCAATCGACAAAAACACATGTCATAGCAGCAGCAAAAACAACCATTTTGAGGAAAGGAAAAAAAGTGTGCTATAGACAAGCGGCGACCGATCATAGTAGATTGTCATCGGCATGGCGGCGACAGAAACAACCATTCTGAGGAAAGGAAAAAATGTCTGCTATAGACAAGCGGCGACCGATCATAGTAGGTTGTCATCGGCAAAAACACGTGTCACGGCGGCGATAGAAACAACCATTTTGAGAAAAGAAAAAATGTATGCTATAGACAAGCGACGACCGATCATAGTAGGTTGTCATCGGCAAGAACACGTGTCACGGTGGCGACAGAAACAACCATTTTGAGGAAAGGAAAAATGTGTGCTATAGACAAGCGGCGACCGATCATAGTAGGTTGTCATCGGCAAAAACACATGTCACGACGGCGACAGAAACAACCATTTTGAGGAAAGGAAAAAATGTGTGCTATAGACAAGCGGTGACCGATCATAGTAGGTTGTCATCGGCAAAAACACGTGTCACGGCGGCAACAAAAACAACCGTTCTGAGGAAAGGAAAAATGTGTGCTATAGACAAGCGGCGACCGATCATAGTAGGTTGTCATCGGCAAAAAAACATGTCACGGCGGCGACAGAAAGAACCATTTTGAGGAAAGGAAAAAATGTGTGACATAGACAAGCGGCGACCGATCATAGTAGGTTGTCATCGGCAAAAACACGTGTCACGGCGGCAACAGAAACAACCATTTTGGGGAAAACAAAAAATTTGTGACATAGACAAGCGGTGACCGATCAAGTAGGTTGTTATCGGCAAAAACACATGTCACAACGACGGCAGAAAGAACCATTTTGAGGAAAGGAAAAAATGTGTGCCTCAGATAAGCGACGAGTAGGTTGTCATCGACAAAAGCACGTGTTACGATGGTGACAGAAACAAGTGTTTTGAGGAAAAGAAAAAAAATGTGTGCCATAGACAAGCGGTGACCCATCAAGTAGGTTGTCATCGGCAAAAACATGTGTCACAACGACGACAGAAAGAACCATTTTGAGAAAGGGAAAAAATATGTGCCTCAGAAAAGCAGCGACCGATCAAGTAGACAGTCATCAACAAAAACACGTGTCACAACGATGATAGAACGACCATTTGAAAAAAATACATGTCACGACGGTGGTAGAAACTACCATTTCAAAGAAAAAAATGCATGTCTCAAACAAATGACAGCCGACCAAATAGGTTGGGATCGCGACAACACTTGCCATGGTGATGACAAAAACGGCCATTTTGAGAGAAGGGGAAATATATGCCTGAAACAAGCGGCGACCGATCAAGTAGGTTGTGATCGACAAACATACATGTCACAGCAACAACATAAACAACCATTTTGAAGACGAAAAATACGTGTCTCGAACAGGTGACGGCTGATCAAGTAGTTTATGATCGGCAAAATGAACAACCATTTCAAAGAAAAATGGCACGCGCCTCAAACAAGCGGCAACCATTTAACTAGGTTGGGCCGGCTCTCGAACCTCGGCAAATGCCCTAAAAGGAAAAAGAAAAGAAAAACCGAGTGGTATTAATAATCACACAATTGGCGCGATCGTACCGCTCTCGACTAATTTTCAAGCGACTTACAAATAGACGTTTTATTTAGAAAATTGCTCTGGCCATCTTTTCCTGGTAAAGGGAAACGCATGGCACCAAAAAACGAGTGAAGGAAACAAGGACCGCACAACCTGGTGCGACTCATCACCCCCGGCACATCCTGGTTCAGACCCCACAGACGCCATTGCCAGCTATGTCCTCTGCAAACTCGCAGCCTGGCGGCGCATCGTTGTTAATTAACCCAGCCTTGGTCATAAATTCTGTCCTAAAATAGCAGTTCGACTGTGATAAAATAGTTTCAGGGTGGACAAAATATTGTGTCCATGATAATGAAGATAATAAGCAGGGAAAAAAGTGTTGGTTTGACCTTTTGATGGTTTGACCTTTTGAATGCGTGCATTCATGCATGTGAGTGTGGGGTGACCTTTTTCCAAGCTAGATTTCATGAGTTAGAGCGTCTACAGCCCGACATACTCTTTCCGTTTCGCAATGTAGTGCGTCTTCGGTTTCGAGCTTGAAGTTTGACTATAAGTTTAACCAACGAGACCGATTGTGACGGGAGCAAGAATTCAATGGTATAATTTTTGCGCCCGTCGCAATCGGTCTCGTTGGTCAAATTAATGGTCAAACTTTGATCTCGAAAAGCGCGGACGCACTACACTGTGGAATGGAGGGAATAGCAAATATACCCCTTAAACGCGGACGTGTTCGGTCAGTGACCGGACGTGTCCTCTATTTGTCCGTCTGTGCAACCACATTTCTCGTTTTCTTTCTCATATGTCCGGTCACTTGCATGTTATTGGTGGAAGGGAGAGAGAGAAAAATGAATAAAGAAAAAAAAAGGTGGTCCGAGATGGGGTTGCGTCCTACGTGACGGACTGACCGGACGCGTCCGCGAGCCCTCATATCCTCTGTATATTTGAGATGTATATGAGGATCCGCGAACAACCCAATGATATAAAGGGGTCCGATTAGATCACATTTTTTTATTTTCTCCCTCGTCTGTTTACTGACCGAACACGTTCACGGACGTATGAGAAATCCTTTGACGCGTCCGGTTGTAGATGCTCTTATCAGCACGTATATAAGCACTCCTTTTTGACCTTCTCCCCATGCATCCACCCCATTTTCCTTTCATTTGCTTTTATATAAACTGGTATCAAAGATCCCCTCTCTCATGTGTGTGAGCTTTGTGGGGCAGCAGACTATCAGGGAATCAAAGGCTGATCAGTTCAACTCCTCTGACTAACAGCAGACCACCATTATCAGACAACAGTAGAAAAGGGGATTTCAAAAACAGTGACGATGTTTCAATGCAAATTAACTAACAAAGGATGGTACTACTACTTTCTTCGTATGAATATAAGACGTTTTTGCAGTTCAATCTTCGTATATACAAATTAAACTGTAAAAAACGTCTTATACTTCCTCCGTTCGAAAATAAGCATCGCTGACTTGGTATAGTATAAGGTGTATAGGGTACAAATTAAACTAGATTACCATCATTTTCTTCCATACAGATAACCAAATTAATAACAAGGAGATAGCACTGCTGCTCCTACTAATCACGCTAATGAGAATTAAACTAGACGGCCATCCTTGTCTGCAAACAGAGATGAGCCATGCTATAAAAAGATGCTCCCTTTCATTTCACCCATGGCAGGTGAGGCGAGGTGAGAGCGAGGAAGAAGGGGAGCTGACTCGGTGACTCGAGGTAGAGGGAGCACACGTAGCCCAGCAGTAGCAGCAGCAGCAGTAGCAGTCCACGCCACCACAAACCAGTCGCACAAGAATCAGGATTGGTAGGAGCCCATCTCTGCCTTGCTGGCCCCGACCTCCCCTCCTCCCCTCTCTCTCCCACCCCCCGGCGGCCCTCCTCGCTCTTCTTTTAATGGCTTCTCTGTCCCCTCGGCTTCCTGCCTCCGCTCGCTCACCTGGGCACTAGCTCTAGCGGCAGCAGCAGTAGGCTGGGGTTGGGTGTGGCTTCCGAAGAGAGAGAGAGACCACGGACGCCTCTGAGCTGTTCCTTCTTCCAGCGAGTGTTCATAGATTGGGCAGCCACCGGGAGAAACCAAAGATTGGTAGCAGGGAATTTTTCCCTTTTCAAGCTCCTTCTTTGCTTGCTTGGCTGGCTGCTGGATTCTCCTTGATCCCGGAGCGCGGCGGCCGCCGGTCCAGTCCAGTCTATCCCTGCCGTTCGTGCGCCCAAGCTCGTGGCCGTCCGCGCCAGATCTGAGCCGCTTGCCCGGCCGTAGATTCCAGGAATCCGAGCACGAACTCGGCGGGGAGTTCTTGGACGGAGAGAGAGAGGGGGAAAGGTGAGAGATGCCTTGTGTCTTTCTCTCGATCTGGTTCGCTGCTCTGCGCTGGGCGATTCGGGATGACGGGGATTGATGCGGTTTCTTGATTGATTGATTGGTTGATCCTTGGCTGCGATCCAGCTGCCGGGGAAGAAGTTGATCTGGCTCGTACTGATGATTCTGTTTGGTTGCAGGCGAGGACGGCGGTGGAGAAGGGGAGGAGGACGGCGGTGGAGAAGACGAGGTGTCCGGCGGGGATGCCGTCGAGGAGCTGCGGGGGGAGGGCGTGATGGCGGCGGTGATGGACTACTTCAGGTCGTGCTGGGGCGCGCGGTCTCGGGCGGGACGGCGGGGCAAGAAGGGCTCGGACGCCGCCGGCCGGCAGGACGGGCTGCTGTGGTACAAGGACGCCGGGCAGGCGGCCACCGGCGAGTTCTCCATGGCGGTGGTGCAGGCCAACAACCTGCTGGAGGACCAGAGCCAGGTGGAGTCCGGCTCGCTCTCCATGGCCGACCCCGGCCCGCAAGGCACCTTCGTCGGCGTCTATGATGGCCATGGCGGCCCGGAGACGTCCCGCTTCATCAGTGACAACATGTTCCACCATCTCAGAAGTAAGCCCCATCTCAAATCCCCATCTGCTAATTTCTGCAGACAAAAAAAAAAGGGAAAGCAAGATAATCTACTGCTAATCATCTTATCCCCATGTGAAAATCCCCATCTGCTAATTTCCGGTTTAAGTTTGTTTGGGAAGCGCTACTGATGATGAAGTCATCAAATGCCAACTTTTGCTGTGTTAATATGTTGATCATGTTGCATTTTTATGAGCATGATTGTGACAAGCATGCTGTTTTTCTCATAAAAAAAGGCTGTGATAGTTTGGTGCTCATTGCTGTAACAGATGAAGATGAACAAAATATTGCAGGTTATTTCTAAGCTTGCATCAGGCATGGCGTGGTCACCGGCAGTGAGCTAGTATTATATCTCAGAAAGAACAAATTCATCTCATCTAGTTGCTTCTGTCTTCTGTTGATAGTGACATTGTTCTGTTACTAATTGTTTTCTTCCTCTGGGGGCTGTTTCTTACTCATTGTTAGCCTAGTTAGTGTCAGTGTATGATAAACAATCTCCCTTTTCAGGATTTGCAACCGAGCACAAGTGCATGTCGGCCGATGTGATCCGGAAAGCCTTCCAAGCAACCGAGGACGGCTTCTTGTCTGTAGTCAGCAAGGAATGGTCCGTGAAGCCTCAAATCGCAGCAGTAGGCTCGTGTTGCCTGGTCGGCGTGATTTGCTCCGGGACTCTCTACATCGCAAACGCCGGCGACTCGCGTGCGGTTCTCGGAAGGCTCGTCAAGGCGACCGGTCAGGTTGTGGCCATGCAGTTATCGGCGGAGCACAATGCGTGCTACGAGGAAGTTAGGCAGGAGCTACAGTCATCACACCCTCATGATCCGCAAATTGTGGTTCTAAAACACAACGTTTGGCGTGTGAAGGGCCTCATCCAGGTAACTGAAATTCTGTACCGTGAGACGAATAAGATCACTCTTGAAATTTAGACCTGCCTAGATAATTAATTTGTTGTTAGAAGTCTTCGCGCCTGTGATGTCATCTGTCCATCTCATCACAATTCAACTTTCTTTCGTTCCCGGTATGGATAGTTGCTTTTGCGTTTGCACTATTTATTTTGAGTTAGGTATTAGGTAAGTCAATCGTTCTCAGAGCTAAAGTGCCTGCACGAAATATGGTTGCATCATCATAAGGTAACATGCTTTTCCAATATCTAAAAATAAATGTGTGGTAAGATTTGGTGCTGTATAATTGACGTCTTTATGACTGGGGCCTCTTGCCCTCCCATATGCCCATGCTAGATTGATTTTCATGCTTTCTGTATAACGGAAGCGTGTCACCGGGAGGAAGTGATGCATTCTACAATCATGTTTTTTACGCTTAACTTTTGAGCTAATCAACACCATCTGTTACTGCAACTCGGGATTTCGTCATGACATATTTCTTTGTGTACACAACAGTCTATAGGTTCCTGTAAATATTCTCCTCTTCCGTATGTGTACATACAGTTGGGGTACTCTACTACTGTTTTTCTTCAATTGTAACTTATGAGGTGTGATAATGTTCTGCAGATCTCAAGATCTATCGGAGATGTGTATCTGAAAAGACCAGAGTACAACAGAACACCTCTACATAGCAAGTTTCGGCTCCGGGAAACCTTCAAGAAGCCAATTCTTAGTTCTGAACCTGCAATTGCCGTACACCAAATACAACCGAGTGATCAGTTTGTTATATTTGCTTCCGACGGGCTATGGGAGCACCTCAGCAATCAGGAAGCGGTTGACCTTGTCCAAAGTAACCCTCGTAATGTATGTGTTCTTCTCCTACACTCTGATTTGTATGGGTTCATCCATAAAGAAAAAGTTTGTTTCCATGGTTCAAATCTAAAATTCCTTTTGAGGCTCAGTACCCATCCAATTCATTAAATATATGACCAGCATGTAGGAAATATATACCCATATTCTTAATGCCTTTATTTGTTTGTGTGGGTGGGACTAAAAGTTGTTTTGCTATTTTAAACTATATAAGCTCAAGCAAGTGTAGTCTGAATTATGCACTTTATCTGGATGCCTGTGTTTTCAGTCACTTACTAGTCGAGAGTATTTACCCCTTCTCTACTCAAAGTTGTTATGCTATTTTTAAACTCTAGGTGGTATTTCAAGCAAGTGTAATCGGAGTTATGCACTTTATGTGGATGCTTGTGTTTCACTTGGCAGGGAGCATTTACCACTTCTCCACTTAAAGTTGTTTTCCTATTTTAAGCTCCAAGTGGTATTTCAAGCAACATACCGTTAAAAAAACTAAAGCTGCATGTCATCCCTAGGTTGCTGTATTGTCAAAATCAAGCCTACTTCTGGCATGAGATCATTTTCACCCATTCCTGAAAATTATGCAATTTCTTTTTCGGCAGGGGATCGCTCGAAAGCTAGTGAAAGCCGCGATGCAAGAAGCGGCCAAGAAGAGGGAGATGAGATACTCGGACCTGAAGAAGATCGAGCGCGGGGTGAGGCGGCATTTCCACGACGACATAACGGTGGTCGTGGTGTTCCTGGACGCGAGCGCCGTGAGCAGGGCGGGGTGGAGCAAGAGCCCGTCGGTGTCGGTGCGAGGGGGCGGCGTGAGCGTCCCCGCCAACTCCCTTGCGCCTTTCTCGGCCCCCACCATGGTGAGCAGCACCTACTGAAGAAGAGTCGGCCGTGCCGAGATGAGAAACTTTATGAGCAGGGAGTGTTCCTGCTGCTGTGAGACTGCTCACCCGGGTAATTAAATTAGCGTACTGATAGCAAGGTATAAGGTTAGATCACCACCATTCCGTAGCGACACTTTTCGCCCCCTCCCCCTCCCCCTCCTCCCCTTTGTTCTTTTATCTATCCCTTTTTCTCTTCTCCCATGAGAGAGGGAAACAAGGTGGCTGTAAATTTGTCCAGAACATCGTCGTCTCTTTTCACAATAGTCCATCTTTTTTTTTTCGCCGTCGAAAATCGGGTGCTTGGCTTGACCCTGTTAGGTCAAGAGGTGGCTCCAATTATTTGCAGCAGATTCATTATGAAATCGAATGAACTTGGACTCTCTGTATCTGGGTGAGCAAGGGAGGTAGGCCATGGTCTTGGTGCCGACATGATCACATGAGAGGAGGATATCAACGCGGATTCTGGCCCAAGGGCAGCACGTGCGGTGCCTTGAACTTGATCAGGTTGCCAGTTGGGACAGTGATCCAGCAGAATTAGGTCAGACACCCATGGCCTGGGCATGAAAGGGCCCAATTGTCTCTCTTACAGGGCTTTGACTTTTTACCGGAGTGGCTTGGTAGAATAAATAAGCTGACAAGCAGCTTGTCATTCACAGATAGAAACAACGTTCTTCGCAGATTTCACACGTCGAAATTTGACAAGCAAAAGTTTGGTGCCATCAAACTTTGCCTGAAATTCGACAATCAAAATCCTCGCAAGTTCTTCTTTCTTTAATGTGGAAATCTTCGCAAGTCGCAGAGCAGTAGATCTTACTGATGATCAACTTACTGAAAAACTTCAGTTGTATGCAAGGCTCAGTCCATGGAGCTGGCGGGAGGGCAAGTTTTCGCCTGAAATTCATGATGTATCACAGTCCACACCCAACAATTTTCCAAACAAGTGCAAAGGAACCGAACGAACGGGGCGAACGAAACTGGGTAGAGAAAAGGCTAGATACAAGTGATGATTGATAGTACTGTTTTTGCTTTGCTATACACAGCTGCTTTTTGCACCTTCTGTGGAAAAAGATGCCCATTTTTCAGTTAGTTACAGGCCAGCTGACAGCTTAGCTTGTTCCACAGGCCCTACCTAACGAACAGCGATACCAACAATTGCGAGAAGAGAATGAATTCGGTGACGACGACGGCGGGGGAGTGGATGCCCAGGAAGGGCACAATGTCAACCTGCAGCCAGTTCTCCACGCCGGATCCGACCGTCGCACCGACTGCCAGCCCCCCGACTGTGATCAATGCTGCCTTACCTGCATCAACAAGGACCACAAGGGGCATTCATTTCGTTCCAAATCAAAGCAGGAAGGTTGGCACAAGAGCAACAATAATCAAGGTACAGGACATCGGGCGAGGTCTCCTCCCGCAATTAAGCAGTGCCATAACAAACACAAAAGCAGGTTGGAGGTTTGTGGGCTTGTGTCAGCACAGATAGATCCATACGCGTTTATTCACCAGCAACTTTGTAGACAGGATGTCCAAAGACAAAGGTAGTCAAGAGATAAAATAGCTGCATGGTAGGCCAAATTAAATTCAAAAATAAGGATGGTAGTAGATACTCCCTCCGTCCCAAAATAAGTGTCTCAACTTTGTACTAGCTCTAGTACAAAGTTGCACTAAGCTTGAGACACTTATTTTGGGACAGAGGGAGTACTATCTAAGGACGCACGTGCCATGATCAAACGAGAGATCATAACCCTACAGCCGAGTATGATTGTGGATCCCTGGGCTTTCTTATCTTAAGATGTACTCTCAAGTAACAAATCACTGTTTTGACATGTTATGTTTTCAGTCAAAAAGTGTGTGCAGGTCTACAGGACACAGTTCGTTTGTTGCTACAACAGCTGAATAACTGAATTTGCTTGCAGTGTATCTCTCTGAAGTTCACACAAAACTTTCAGCACCACACAACATTTATCTCTTCGAAGTTCGAACCAAGTTTTTTCTTTTCACCTAAATCCCAAAACTAGTCCACACGCAATACAGTGTGAAGGAGCACGCTACACGACAACAATGTAATCTTGGGAAGCCACTGACCTAAACTAAAAAGGTGATGTTGCATGAGACATACAAGCATTCGAACTATGACAACAATCCCACAATCACACCAGACTATGAGAGAATATAACCTACAAACATATAGGATTGTGGATCTCTAGCGTTCTTATCTTCAGATCTACTCTGAAGGAACAAATCGCTGTTTTGACATGCTTACTTCCCACCCAAGAAGCATGTACAGAATAAAATTTGTTTGTTGCTAAAATAGCTGAATTTGATTGACAATGTATCTCTTTGAAGTTCGCACAGAACTTTCAGCACCACTGAGTATCTCTTTGAACCAAGTTTAATTTTCACCTAAAGACTACTCCCTCCGTCCCAAAATAAGTGTCGTACATTTAACACTAAACCAGTAGAAATTTTGTACTAGAGCGATGACACTTATTTTGGGACTGAGGGAGTACAAAATATAGTCCATATGCAATACAAACACAAAAGCCGGTTGGAGGTTTGTGAACTTATGCCAGCCAGCCAGATCCATACATGTTTATTCACTAGCAACTTTCTAGACAGGACATCCAAGAGTAAAATTGATGCGTGGTATGTTTTGACATGTTATGTTTTCACCCAAAAAGTGCGCACAGGGACACCATTTGTTTGTTGCTACAATAGCTGAATAACTGAATTTGGTTCACAATGTATCTCTTTGAAGTCCGCAGACTTTCAGCACTGCACGGTATTGATCTCTTTGAACCAAGTTTAATTTTCACCTAAAGACTGTAAAATGGTCCATATGCAATACAATGCCAAGGCGCGCACTATACAACAACAATGCAATCTCGGGAATCTGCTCACCTAGTCTAAAAAGCACACAATACAATGCCAAGGCACGCACTACACGACAACAACGCAATCTTGGGAAACTGCTGACCTAGTCTAAAAAGCTGATGCGCAAGAGACATACAAGCATCGAACTATGAGTCTATGACAACAATACCAACCACCCCTTTAGCCAGCATGTGTTCATGCAGTGCAAGTTATCTCTGCTACTCATCAATACAGCCAACACGGATTAATTGGCACTGGATCAGGGGCCTTTCTTAGCATACAAGTATCTCTTGCTTTATTCTGTCCCTCAATAAACTTTTGAATTACATGTTTCATTCCATGCTTCTAATGTTTTTCTTTTACTGAAAGTAACTGAGCAAATATATAAGGGAGGAATCAGATACTAAGAAAACTACCATGGCAATACTGCTTCTAAAAGCAAGATAACAGTTAAGGCTACAGATGTAACAACACTAGATGTTTTATATTAAATATTATTAATGCACCCAGGTGAGCAGAACTAGCCTTCCCAACATTCTTAATAGTGCAACTGATAACAGCATCGGTGATATAGGTTATATTTGAAATTCAAAACCAGTTTGTAGCAGTGTTTGCATGTTTTTTATGCAAAAAAGCAGAGACACAGAGTGCTGAACAGAAACTACAAACATGTTTGAACCATATTAAATGTAGAGCATCAGAGTAGATATTATGAAAAATAGCGATAACAAAGTGGTGGAAGAATTTACCTAAGTTCATGTTTTTCTTGGACAGAAAATACAATGACGCACCGAATCCTGTTGCTAGGATAAATCCAGGCACATCAGGGCTAGTGTACGCTGATGGTAAAGATGTAGAGGTTCCACTAGCATATGTGAAGATCATCAGTGCACCATAAATGGATGACTGGATGCCCAAGCTGCTCGAGGCTGGGGCCTCCAATGTCAGAGGCACATTCTTCATGGCTGACTGCATCCATTGCGGGGCTGTTCCTGCAGCCTTGACAGGTTTCACATCAGCGTAGCGGACGCTGCTATCGACAACCTTGCCAGCCCTCCGCCGTGATAAGCTCTGCATTAGCAGCATATCATAGGCAACCTCAACCTGAAATGAAACAGGAGACTGTGTCAAATCATGGTATCAGGGACGCGTTGGATACTGAGTTGCCAGCAAATCTGTTAGAACATCAATGATTGATGCTGCCAACAACTTAGGATCATGTTGTTTCTTTTAGGAGTCCCAGTTCTGTCTTGAAACAGACAGTTGAAAGATTGGGCATGGGCGCAAGCAAGAGTAGTTATCAAGAAGACTACTTGCACAAGAAAACAATTACAGCTAGTTCGCTGGAACAAGAAAGGCTATTACAAAGGACAAAAATCCACCCGAAATTGCGTAGAAAAACTGGGCAGTGGTAACTTGTTGAGATGAAGAAATAGAAATTTACACTCCTTCCCTTCCTACGGGCCAAGCCAAGTCACTGGTCCAAGGTTGACAGCACATGCTATGATATGAATATGTGATCACCTCCACCATGGCCCATCCATGGATATACAAAGAGTGCTACCACTATAAGCTAACGCGCTTAATGCCAAAAGTAAGAGTATTTTAACAGCCTCGATTCATCACATGCGAACAACTGTGCACCAAATCGCCCAAATTAGCGATGATCAGGTCTTCGCTTTCCTTCGCTGTGTACGGAAGTAGATTAATTTTTGCGTGTGGGCATGAGAAAGTAAGATGCATCATGCACACATCGCCGTTCTTGCATTGCCGATTTGATTGTCGTTCTAAATTAGCGACTTGTTGGGAAAGAATCGGTCTCGCTTCAAGAATAAGCGAGCGCGGAAAGGGGGCGGCATGGAGTGGAGGAGAAGTTTGGGGGGAGGGAGGGACCTGGGCGACGGCGTCCGGGTCGTCCTTGCAGGAGGCGACGACGGCCTTCTTGGCGCGGAGGATCTCGTCGAAGGAGGCGCCGTCGGAGACGCCGAGCAGCTTGAGCGCGCCCTCCACGGTCATCTCGAAGGGCGCGGGCGAGGAGTCGTCCGCGCGCGAGGCGGCCAGGCGGCGCGTCGGGGCGCGGCGGCGCGAGGGGGGGCCGCGGCGGGGCGCGGCGCAGCACCGCGCCGCGGAGGAGGCGGAGGCGGAGGCAGGGCGCCTGCGGATGCGGAGGAGGGAGCCGCCGGCGCCGGCGCCGCCGAGGGAGAGGGCCGTGGCCATTTTTCTTCCTTTGGCTGCGCTGCGCTCCGCTCCGCTCGCCCGGTGTAGCGCTGTGCGCGTCGGCTTCTGCTGTCCGCGGATGGATGCCGCCGTTAGTTAAGATTTTTTTAATGGGTGATGATTTGGGCAGCCGGCCGCCAATTTCTACGGCGTCGGGTCGGGGGTTTCCGGACACAATCTGCGGCTTCTTTTTGGAGGAGGCAGATAAGCTTCAAAAAAGCAGCTTTATTTGCATATAAAGATTGATTTTTTAGGTACTAGTATTTCACAGTCCGGCCTCCTTTTGTGTTCTTATTATATATTACTTCGTGTAGTTCGACAAGATAGTCAGCTTAATAATTAGTTAAATATGCATTATATGTAATAAAGATACCCTCTTCTGTTTATATTACTTGTCCATCAAACGGTACATTAGAATTGAGTGGCAAGTAATATGAATAGAAGGGAATGCCTATTTAGAAACTACATTTGCGTACGAATGATCAGTAATATGCTTTTGATGGCATACAACATGCTTTTTGTTAGTCAAAATCTTTTGATGACCTAGGATTACACGCACGCGTTACGCGCCGAGACAAAGGGAGTACTTTTGATGACCTAGGATTACACTTTTTGTTTGATGGCATATATACTTTTGATGACCTAGGATTACGCGCACGCGTTACGCGCCGAGACAAAGGGAGTACTTACTGAGACAATAAAATCGGAGGCCCAAAGGAGTGTAAATCCAGGTGACGAAAAGCATGACGGGTAGTATTAGAAGGTGACCACATATGGTTACAAACTTCCTCGCAATCCTTGGAGGTTATTTATCGAATTATTTGGATGACAAGAGTGATTTTATAAACGTTATTTCAATCTCACTAAATATGTGACAATTAATTTGTGTAGACTCTTTATTTTCTCTTCTTATATTACTTCTGAGACGGCAAAATTGGAGGCATGAAGGAGGGTGAATCCATGTAATAAAAGCATCACGGGTAGTACCAGAGAGGTGACCATATATGATTACAAACTTCCGCGTAATCCTAGGAGATCATTTATCGAATAGTTTGGATAAAAATAGTGATTTTATGGGCATTATTTCAAACTTACTAAATATGTGATATTTAATTTTTCTACAAACTTTATTTTCTCTTCTTATATTAATTCCACAGACAACAAAAGTGGAGGCCTAAAGGAGGGCAAATCCATGTAATAAAAGCATCACGAGTAGTACCAGAGAGGTGACCATATATGGTTACAAACTTCTTCATAACCCTAGGGGGGTATTTATCAAATTATTTGCCAAGAAATTTTCTTAAACCAAAATACACAAAAAGTATTGCAGAAAGAGATTGAAATGTTTGCGGAATGTGGCAACAAGGTCTTCCATCGTGTGTATGGATGGGCTCCAACATGTCGAATAGCAACGTTGCCACATTCCGCAAAAACATAGACTAGTACCAGAGAGGTGACCAGATAATGTTACAAACTTCCTCATAACATTGAGGGGTCATTTATCAAATTATTTGCCAAAGCGATTTACTAAAACCGGAAGCCATGAAAAGTATTGCACAAAGGGGTTGAAATATTGCGGAAGGTGGCAGGTAGATCTTCAACCGTTCGTGTGGGTGAGCCCCAATATGTCGAAGAGCAACTGGTTGGATAGCTTTTGTGGTAAACGAGACATATGTTGTTCACGATTGTTCAATGACATTTTTGGGGTGTTTCTTCGATGGGAGAAACATGTATGTTGTGATGCAATGTAGAAATCGAGTTTCATTAACAAGAATGGAGGAGTGCGGTATACCCCTAAAAACAGAGAAACATGTTGGGTTGAAGCGACTAGGTTGCTCGCACGCATGATATAACTGCGCACCCAAGAAGTCTTGTCTTTCGGTTTATTTAACATCATTATATATACTATGCTATTTTTTGTGCAACTTTATCACCTAGTATAACATGTGCATGTGTTTATCAATGAATATGCTTAATTAAGTACCATAATATTGTTGGGAAACGTTGCATGGAAAACAAAAAATTTCCTACGCACATACAAGATCTATCCATGGTGATCAGCATCTACAAGAGGGGGGTGGATCTACATACCCTTGTAGATCGCTAAGCGGGAAGCGTTAAGAAACGTGGTTGATGTAGCCGAACATCTTCGTGATCCAAATCGCTAGCCATCGCGCGATCCAATCACGGTCCTTCCGATCTAGCGCCGAACGGACGACACCTTCGCGTTTAGCACACGTACAGCTCGATGACGATCTCGGCCTTCTTGATCCAGCAAGAGGGAGCAGAGAGGTAGATGAGTTCTCTGGCAGCGCGACGGCGTGGCGGTGGTGGTGTTGGAACTATTCCGGTAGGGCTTCGCCTAAGCACCGGCAAATCTAGACGGAGACGATCTAGTGGGGAGAGAGGGTTGCACCGTGGCTTAGGGTTCGGTGCGGCTGCCCTTTCCCCCCTCCAATATATATAGGAGCAAGGGAAGGGGTCGGCGCCCCAGGGTTTCCCCTAGGAGTCGGCCCAAGGAGGAGGTGGAGGAGTCCACCTCCAATCCTACTCCAAGTAGGATTCTGATCCTACTTGGAAACCCTTCCCCCACTTAGGGTTTTTCCTTTTCCCCCACCTTAGCCACATGGGACCTTAGGGGCTAGCTTGCCCAGACCACTAAGGGCTGGTGCGCCACTCCTAAGTCCCATGTGGCCTCCCGGCGTGGGTGGCCCCTCCCGATGGCCTCCCGACACCCCCGGTACACTATCGGAAATACTCGAAACTTTTCTGTTGATCAAAACGGGACTTCCTATAAATCAATCTTTACCTCCGGACCATTCTGGAGCTCCTCGTGACGTTCGGGATCTCATCCGGGACTCCGAACAACCTTCGGTCACCATCATGCATAACTCAATACTACCGGAACGTAACCAAACGTTAAGTGTGCAGACCTTGCGGGTTCGAGAACTATGTAGACATGACCGAGACACCTCTACGGTCAATAACCAATAGTGGGACCTAGATACCCATATTGGTTCCTACATATTCTATGAAGATCTTTATCAGTTTAACCTCTATGTCAAGGAATCAGTTAATCCCGCATGATGTTCCCTTTGTTCTTCGGCATGTTACTTGCCGAGATTCGATCGTCGTATCTCTATACCTAGTTCAATCTCGTTACCGGAAAGTCTCTTTACTCGTTCTGTAATACAAGATCTCATGGCTAACTCTATAGTCACTTTGCTTGCAAGGCTCGTTATGATGTTGTATTACCGGGTGGGCCCCGAGATACCTCTCTGTCACACGGAGTAACAAATCTCAGTCTTGATCCATGCCAACCCAACATACACCCTCGGAGATACCCGTGGAGCACCTTTATAGTCACCCAGTTACGTTGCGACGTTTTATACACACAAGGTACTCCTCCGATGTTAGTGAGTTGCATGATCTCATGGTCATAGGAACAGATACTTGACATGCAGAAAACTATAGCAATAAACTGACACGATCATATGCTATGTTTATAGTTTGGGTCTTGTCCATCACATCATTGTATTAGAAATATGCCCTAGAGGCAATAATAAATGGTTATTATTATATTTGCTTGTTCATGATAATCGTTTATTATCCATGCTATGGAAACACATTGCATGTGTGGATACATAGACAACACTGTGTCCCTAGTATGCCTCTAGTAGACTAGCTCGTTGATCAAAGATGGTCAAGGTTTCCTAGCCATAGACATAAGATGTCATTTGATAACGGGATCACATCATTGGGAGAATGATGTGATGGACAAGACCCAAACTATAAACATAGCATATGATCGTGTCAATTTTTTGCTATAGTTTTCTGCATGTCAAGTATCTGTTCCTATGACAATGAGATCATGCAACTCACTGACACCGGAGGAATACTTTGTGTGTATCAAACGTCACGTAATTGGGTGACTATAAAGGTGCTCTACAGGTATCTCCGATGGTGTCTGTTGAGTTGGCATGGATCAAGACTAGGATTTGTTACTCCGTGTGACGGAGAGGTATCTCAGGGCCCACTCGGTAATACAACATCATAACAAGCCTTGCAAGCAAAATGACTAATTGATGACCCACAAGTATAGGGGATCTATCGTAGTCCATTCAATAAGTAAGAGTGTCGGACCCAACGAGGAGTGGAAGGAAATGACAAGCGGTTTCCAGTAAGGTATTCTCTACAAGCACTGAAATTATCGATAACAGGTAGTTTTGTGATAAGATAATTTGTAACAAGTAACAAGTAACAAGTGTAGCAAAGGTGCAGCAAGGTATCCCAATACTTTTTGTAGCAAAGGGCAGGCATGGACAAACTCTTATATAAAGCAAAGCGCTCCTGAGGACACATGGGAATTTTTGTCAAGCTAGTTTTCATCATGCTCATTTGATTCGCGTTCGTTACTTTGATAATTTGATATGTGGGTCAACTGGTGCTTGGGTGATGCCCTTACTTGGACAAACCTCCCACTTATGATTAACCCCTATCACAAGCATCCGCAACTACGAAAGAAGAATTAAGGTAAACCTAACCATAGCATGAAACATGTGGATCCAAATCAGCCCCTTGCGAAGCAACACATAAACTAGGGTTTAAGATTCTGTCACTCTAGCAACCCATCATCTACTTAATACTTCCCAATGCCTTCCCCTAGGCCCAAATAATGGTGAAGTGTTATGTAGTCGACGTTCACATAACACCACTAGAGGAGAGACAACATACATCTCATCAAAAATATCGAACGAATACCAAATTCACATGATTACTCATAACACGACTTATCCCATGTCCTCAGGAACAAACGTAACTACTCACAAAACATGTTCATGTTCATAATCAGAGGAGTATTAATTATCATAAAGGATCTAAACATATGTCCTCCACCAAGTAAACCAACTAGCATCAACTACAAGGAGTAATCAACACTACCAGCAACCCACAGGTACCAATCTGAGGTTTGAGACAAAGATCAGATACAAGAGATGAGCTAGGGTTTGGGGATGAGATGGTGCTGGTGAAGATGTTGATGGAGATTGACCCCCTCTAGATGAGAGGATCGTTGGTGATGACGATGGCTTCTATTTCCCCCTCCGGGAGGGAAGTTTCCCCGGCAGAACAGCCCTGCCAGAGCTCTAGATTGGTTCTGCCCAAGTTCCGCCTCGAGACAGCAACACTTCGTCCCGAAAGCTCTCCCTTGATTTTTTTTCCAGGTCAAAACCCAACATATAGGAGAAGATGGGCATCGAGGGCCAGCCAGGTGGGCCACATGCCTGCTAGGCGTGGCTAGGGGTGGCCGCGCCTGGGAGGCTTGTCACCTCCTGGTGGCCCCCCTCTGGTATTTGTTTCTCCCAGTGTTTTTTATATATTCCAAAATAATTCTCCATAAATTTTTAGGACTTTTGGAGTTTTGAAGAATAGATATATCAGATTTGCTCCTTTCCCTGTCCAGAATTCCAGCTGCCGGCATTCTCCCTCTTCATGTAAACCTTGTAAAATAAGAGAGAAAAGGCATAAGGATTGTACCATGACGTGTAATAACAGCCCATAATGCAATAAATATCAATATAAAAGCATGATGCAAAATGGACGTATCAACTCCCCCAAGCTTAGACCTCGCTTGCCCTCAAGCGAAAGCCGAGATCGATAAATATGTCCACATGTTTAGAGATAGAGGTGTCGATAAAATAAAATACAGAAATGAGGGCATCATGAACATCTTTAGAAAAAATATACTTATTGTGTAAGATCTCTTATGATAGAGTAACAATTCATTCACAAGATAAAGTATGAACCAAGAACTCTATTGACAACCAACAAACTATGATCTTAGTCATTGAAGCAATTGGCAATTTATCATAACATCGGAAAGAGTCAATATAAGAGTTTGTAAAGCAAATCCACATACTCCATCATCTTCTAGTATTTCACAATTGCTAACACTCACGCGGTACCCACGAGATCAAATCTTCAATCAAACACAGAGAAACATAGGAGCTTATACTTTTGCCTCCCTATTATTCACCTCAAGGGTGATGTCAACAATAATAACTCATGATCACCCACATCCGAGTGGATATATGCATCTAGATCATTCCCCAACACATAATGCTTGCCCAGAGAGGCAAAATATAGGAAGTGGTGAGGATCACCATGACTCTTGCATAAAGGTAAGTACTTAAAAAGTAGAAGTAACAGATAGGCCCTTCGCAGAGGGAAGCAGAGGTTGTCATGCACTTTTTGTTTTTCGATGCACAAACCCTTAGTGCAGAGGAATGCCGCGTTGTATTGCCCTTTGTGATAGCAACCTTTATTATGTAGTTTGTCGCTTTTATTTGTTTACTATCACAAGTTCGTACAATGCTTATTTCCCTTACAATAAGAGATCACACATATTTAGGAGCAATTTGTATTGCCTTTTGCACTGATGACAAATTACTTGAAGGATCTTATTCAATTCATAGGTAGGTATGGTGGATGTCGGTGTAAAAACCGTCGGATCTCGGGTAGGGGGTCTCTAACTATGAGACTAGGATCGACGGTAACAGGAGACAAAGGGGACACGAGTTTACCCAGGTTCGGGCCCTCCTATGGAGGTAATACCCTACATCCTACTTGATTGTATTGATGGTGTAAGGGGTTACAGAGTTGATCTACCTCGAGATCGTATGTCTAACCCTAGATGAGTTGTTCTGTCTATACCCTAAAACCCTCCGGCTTATATAGACGCCGAGGATGCCTAGGGTTTACACAAAGTCGATTACATGTCGAAGAGATAACTTGCCTAACTATTACATCAGACGTGGAGCGCAAGCCTTGTTTCCTGAAGCTTCCATCTAAGAGATTGGGCCTTCAAAATCCTTTGGTGTTCGGTAAGTAGCCCTCATAGTCCGGCCCATAACAATAGGTCGGCTATCCGAGGACCCCCTAATCCAGGACTCCCTCAGTAGCCCCCGAGCTTGCCTCCAATGCCAAAGGTCTTCATCTCCGACTGCTTCGCGATCAGAGTCTTCGGCTTGCGAGGTGAGTTCCTTCCTGCCGAATCGTAGTTTGGCCTCCGATGACAAGTAGTCTCCCGCATAGTGGCACGTCCGAATACTGTAAATTGATTGGCTTTGAATCCCAAATGTCAGGGGATAAACAACGGCCCTCTGAAAACCTTTATGACGAAAGGCCACGACCCACCACGACCGCCAGGCCACTGGCATAGACTCGATTCGCGGTTCGAGGTCATTTTCATCATCACGATTTATCAATATACCGATTGTGTCCCGTTTTATACGGGATATACTTAACCACACGCACACAACGACTCGCACATCTCGGGAAGTGGAGGGATTCACGATTCGGCGAGGGGAATCCACATCGACAGGCCTCATAAAAAGAGAAGGAAAACCCCAAAGGCTTTTTTACGCTTCCCATTCGACTTCTCCGCCTCAAGAGCATAGATCTAGGTCTCTCTGCCCCCACCTTCGAGCTCGGCAATGGCGGGCTCCAATGGCCAGTGGGAAGCTTCCACGATCACCAACAAGGACATACTCGACCTCAAGAAGGCCGGTTACCTCCCCGCCAACATCCCTCATCGCGCAGCAGAGGAGGGCCAAGTGATCCCCACCCCTAGGCCAGGCGAGAGGGTGGTGTTCATCCCCCACTTCATCAGGGGGTTGAGCTTTCCATTCCACCCCTTCGTCAGGGGGTTAATGTTCTTCTACGACCTCGACTTCCATGACCTCCCGCCGAACTCCATCATGCATATCTCGGCGTTCATCCTCGTCTGCGAGGCCTTCCTACGCGTCGAGCCGCACTTCGGGCTCTGGCTGTAGGTCTTCAATATCAAGCCCAAGTGTGTCAGCGGCAAGCACGCGGACTGCGGCGGGGCAGTCATCGGCAAGCTCGCCTACGTCGGGTGGCCGTCGGGCACCTTCATCGACACCATCAAAGGATGGCAAAAGGAGTGGTTCTATGTCACCGAACCACGAGAAGAGGGCCAACACCCCGCCGCCGCATGCAGATCCGGTCCCCCCACCAGACTTGCTTCGTGGCCCGAACGATGTGGTCCATGTTATGCTCCGAAGATGCATCCTCCCCTGTGAGGCCTTTGCTGTTATCTTTACTAGTAAAGGTGCTGTTATCTTTACTAGTAAAGGTGCCCGTGCATCGCCCTCCTCTGTTTTGTACCGCCGCCCTCAATCCCCCACTCCTCTGTTTTCAGTTCTCCTTGTACAGCCCCTTTGTTCTCGTTCTATTTTTATTGACTCGGGAGGCTAGTTGTTGATGTTACAGACAATTTGCCTACTTATATAAATTGATATGATTCCGTGTAAGCAATCGAGGTGGTATTATTGTGAATATGTGTGAATCCCTGGTGAGGTAGACAAACGTGGGCATGGTGCGTGCAGAGGCCCAATGAGATCGATATTGGCCCAGGCAGGAAGTTTATGTAGCTCTTTAGCAAAAACCACGTGGATGTATAAATTTTAGTACCACCTCGTAAATACGAAATTTTGCAAAACGTATGCGACAGTGAACCCGATGGAAATAATAGTCACTTTATTATTAGGGAAGAGTCAATTTCAAACTAAAACAAATCTCCCCGATACAAGACTGAATATGCCCAATATACAGGCGATGCAAACAGGCCGCAAACGGCGTACTAAATTCTAACCGACTCGATCACAGATACTACTTTAAAAAAACAAGGACACGTCTTCTCTCTCCTAGTACTAGTATTACATAATTAAATACACTAATTAATCTTTCCGGCCATGTTGATTACATAGGACTTGTTTAGGAAAGAAAGGACTTTGCCTGCTATTGAACTGAGAAGGCATCAACGTCCATTTATGTTGGAGGAGTCCTGAAGTTTGGTTTGATAGTATCTTTCTTTGATTTGACTGGTGGAATATCAAAACTGAACGAACCGATGTGTAACACATTTGGAGGGAAAAAAATTCTATGAGACCAAGTCTCATAGACCAGCTTGTGAGACCTTACCGAATGAGTGACACGCGGCATCGACAATCTCAAAGCACCTTAATCCCACTTCAAGTCTATTCTCAATCCCAACAGCTGATTCCGATTCCAAAACCACACGTACATATACTACATCACGCTCTAACAGGTACCTGGGATCAGGGTTTTCTTATTTTCCTTGCATCTACGACGGCCACGTCAAAGCTGATCTCTTATTTTCCTTGCATCTACGACGGCCACGTCAAAGGGACTCGACGACGGCGGCCAAACGGCACGACGCAGCAGCGAAGACCTCTCGTCCATGACCTCACTGAAGGAGCTCGTCCCTGGCGGCCTGTCGGACGGCTCGTCATGCACGCCACATTGTTGGTCCGGCGGACAGCATGCGGCCCTGCGTTGACGTAGACGGCAGGACCACATCCCCGTCGACAGCGTCCGCACGCCAAGATGGCAGACGTACTGCTTCTTGCCACTGCATGCACTCGCTTGCGGCGAGACGGACTGATCATTTATGGCGGCCGCACGCCACGATTGCTCGCTGGCCAGACTCCATGCTCATGCCACCCGCACCCCAACAGATAACGTCGTGTGTTTTGTTGGCCTGACTTCTCGTACCAACTCCTTGACTACAGCTGCGCCCAGACGATCAAGCTGCTCCATGTCGCTCATCAATGTGTTCCTGTCCCTGCTGCATGCAACTGTTGCTTGTAGGATTCTGTTGCTCACTTTCTTATTGGATTCTTGTTCATGTGTTGCTTCTCATGAAATCATACTTTACATATCCACATTTACTGCCACATGATGATTTTTTCTTCGAAAGTACCATGAATATATTCATTTACTGCTTGTCATGAAATCATAGTGGTCACTGCCTCACAGCAAAGATGCTGGCTGGACATATACTGCTCCATGCACATTTGGTTGCTCTCCTCTTCAGCGTGACTGGCCGAACCTATGGTTTCATCTAAATGTGGATGTTTTTAGCTGGTATGATGGTCCATGTAACATGCACTAAAAATTAGTAATATTTGTTTACATCTCTAAAAGGTAAAATCCACACATAAAAAAGAAAAGGACACATGAGCTCATTGCTTCAAGTAAAACGTGTTGGCCGCGGCGACGTGTTGGGTGCGGCGTGCGTGGGCGCACGCTGGGTGTGTCCGGCACGTCGGGTCCGCGGCGTAGGCGTGCGTGGGTTTAGGTGCGGCCGTTAGCGAGCTGCAGGTGGTGCGTTGAGCTGGTCGATCGCGGGCTCGCCGCGCCCAGACGTGTGCGTGCATGTCGGGAGGGCGCGGGCAGAGCGGGCGGACCAGGCACTCGACGTGGCCGGGGTCCTGGGTGCGCGCCCGACGCGACCTCGTGTATAAGAACCCCGCGGTGGGTATTGTAACGGAGGCCTGGATCGAGTTGAGGAGCCGTACATGCGGCAGCGGCGTTCGTGCGCCGGGAAAATCCTCCAGTGTCCCCCTTCTTCTTCCTACTTTGACTAGGGTTTGAGAGAGAGAGCTAGTCACGATAGAGAGAGGTCAGGGCGAGGCCACGGTTCCAACAAAATGCATAGAATGGTTTTTGAAGCATGATGAGAAACAAATATATGTTCATCTCTATATTTGTTTACATCCCATAAAGCCTGATGGTCCATAGAACAAACACTAAAATCGATATATTTATTTACACATCTCTAAAAAAAAATCCGTACAATAAAAATGAAAAGGACACACGAGCTTCAGTGCCTCCTGTTCTTGTGGTTTGTGTGATGACTAGAACACATGTCACCCATAAAACCTGGTTGTACTTGTTCCTTCGTTAAAATCCAATCGTCGAACAATAGACAATGTTGGGGTTATCTTCATCGGCTTGAAGCAATAGACTTGTAAATTCCCCTGGAATAGTTGGTGGAGCATAGAACGCAGAATAATCCCCAAATGACATGGATATCGCCTACGGTGGAGCTATATTTTGAAAACACGCATTTGGGTTCGATGACCCCTCTTTCAGTAAAATGAATGAAATAGATTATGTCACAATGTGAAAATATGAACCATATATTTTAAAGATTTACTAATATGCTTACCGGAAATTCTGAAGGTCGAATCAGATTTGTTGTTAATTCCATTGTATGATTGAATGACCCCTGATCCAAAAAGAAGAATAGGATAAATATGTCATCATATCGAATATGAATCATATATATAGTATAACTATAAACATTTACTGATATGCTTGGAATTCTGAAGATCCACCGAGTGGATGTGTTGTTGATTCCTTGTACGTGACACTGATGAATGTCCTGATGGGATTAGGATCAACCAACCTACACGCATATTCTATGTAGGCATGCATCTCACGCTCACCCTGGACGGAGTAGTCCTCGACGAGGAGTGCCACCAGCCACCGACATCAGCGTCCCGTATGGTCTCTGTCATCGCGTGGCCGTCTTGGCGCGCGGTCGTGTCGACGGGGTGATGGCCCTGCCGACGTGAACATGCTGTCCGCCCGGCAAACAACGTGGCGTGCATCCGGCATGGACGAGCCGTCCGACAGGCCGCCGGCGACGAGCTCCTTCAGCAAGGTCATGGACGAGAGGTCGTCGCTGCTGCGTCGTGCCGTTTGGCCGCCGCCGTCGAGGCCCTTCGGTGTGGCCACCGTCGAGATGAGGAAAATAAGAAAACTCTAATCCCACGTACATGTTAGAGCGTGATGAAGTATCTGTATGTGTGGTTTTGGAATCGGGAATCAGCTGTTGGGATTGAGAATAGAAGTAGGATTAAGATGCTTTGAGATTGTCGATGCAACGTGTCGCTCATGTGGTAGGGTCTCACAAGTTGGCCTATGAGACCTGGTCTCATATGATTTTTTTCCCATTTGGAGTAGCACCAAGTAAACTTGCTGTGTTTTGCACTAGAAAAATAAAAGAGCCATTGATGTGCACATCAACAAGGGTCTGCACGCCGTCAAGCCCGATTCCGATGTATGGTATTCCCTAGCTTGGTTGGTTTTACTACACAGAAAATCCCTGCATCCTCTTATCCGATCTGTTCTGGCAGAGATGGCAGAAGAAAGCCAACAACATCAACAGTACGACTCCTCAGCCCGAAGACGGGAGGACCGGGCTGTTAGCCAGGATGCTCATGGAGAAGCCTTACGAGGCTCCCACGAAGAAAGAGAAGAAGAAGAAACCAGGCCAGGCTGGCCTTCGCATCAAGGACTAGCATGATGCTGCATCCGAAGACACCCCCACCTCCTCAAATCAGGATTCAGGAGGAGGCTGAAGAGGAGGAAGAAGAGGAGGAGGAGGTCGAGAGCGAGGGAGAAGGCAACTCCCCCCTGTGCCAAGAAGAGAGCGACGTCTTCGGACATCCCGGGGTAGGTAGCTTCTCCTGCCCCGAAGAGGGCGTGGCAGGCGTGGGTGGTTCTGTCCGACGATAGCTCGGACTCGAGCTCCGCATTCGAAGACCCCGAAGAGGTTCCACGAAGGAGCCTAAGGGTCAAGCCCCGTCCGTCCAGGTTAGGATACGAAGACCCTCCTACCTCTAACTAGTAGATTCAGAGTTTGCTAACACGCAGGTTATTGGTCCAACAACCCCCGCACGTTATCCCCACCGAGGTGGTATCGGATGGGGAGACCCCGCCTGCCGAACTGGTGGAGAGCAGGGATGCCTCGCACCCCACCACCCCAGGCACCACGAAGGATGCCGTGGAGGTGTCGTCCCAGCCTACTCCAATGGAGGCGGACACAGGGGGCGAGGGAGATCGCCCCGTGGCTGAGGCTAACACTTCGGCCACCGAAGAACGGAGGACAACGCTCCGCCCGAACACCGAGGAGGCTGGGCGAGCGGGCAATCATTCCCCTCCAAGGACATCTTTGGAGCACATTGTGCTTTCGGAGGCACCGGTCCAATCCCCAGTGCGAGATCGGGAAATCCGATCATCCCCGGCACCGCTGACCAGTTGGGGAAGGTTGCATGGGAAACAAAAAAATTCCTACGCTTCACCAAGATCAATCTAGGAGATGAGCATCTATGAGAGGAGAGATTGGATCTACGTACCCTTGTAGATCGCTAAGCAGAAGCATTAAAGAACGCGGTTGATGTAGTAGTACGTCTATGCGATCCAAATCGCAAGCCGTCCCACGAACTCCCGATCAAGTGCCGAACGGACGGCACCTCCTCGTTCAGCACACGTGCAGCTCGATGAAGATCTCTGCCTTCTTGATCTAGCAAGAGGGAGCGGAGAGGTAGATGGGTTCGCCGGCAGCACGACGGCGTGGCGGCGGCGGCGGTGGAGCTGATCTGGCAGAGCTTCGCTAAGCGGCACCGAACCAATCTACTAGAGGAGAGGGAATCGAGGAGGGAGGAAGGGCTGCGTCGTGACTTAAGGTGCGGCCGCCCTCCTCCCTCTCTCATATATATAGGGGGAAGGGGGAAGGGGTTTTGCCCTAGGGTTCCCACCCCTAGGGGCGGCGGCCAAGAGGAGGGGGCGGCGGCCAAGGGGTGGCTTGGCCCCCAAGGCAGGGTGGCCAGCCCCCTCAGGGTTTCCCTGTTAGGAAACGTTGCATGGGAAACAAAAAAATTCCTACACACACGCAAGATCTATCCATGGTGATGAGCATCTACGAGAGGGAGAGTGGATCTACATACCCTTGTAGATTGCTAAGCGGGAAGCGTTAAGAAACGCGGTTGATGTAGTCGAACGTCTTCGCGATCCAAATCGCCGAGCGTCCCACGATCCCATCACGATCCATGTCACGATCCAATCACGATCCGTCTGGCGATCCCATCACGATCCGTCCTACGATCCAATAATCGTCTTGCGATCTTGATCACAGTCCTTCCGATCTAGCGCCGAACGGACGACACCTCCGCGTTTAGCATCCGTACAACTCGATGACAATCTCCTCCTTCTTGATCCAGCAAGAGGGAGTGGATAGGTAGATGAGTTCTCCAGCAGCACAACAGTGTGGTGGTGGTGGTGGTGGTGAACTAATCCTGCAGGGCTTCGCCTAAGCACCGCAGAACTAATCTAGAGGAGAAACAAATCTAGAGGAAGAAGAGGGCATCATGTGGCAAGTAGGGTTGGCTTTCCCCTCTAAATCCTCTAGTATATATAGGAGGGAGGGAGGGGAGGAGGCAGCCTCAAACCTTCAAGGTTTGGTTGAAATTGGAGGTGGAGGAGTCCTACTCCAATCCTATTAGGAGTAGGATTCCTCCTTTCCAATTGGAAACTCTTTCCACTTCTCCACCTTTTGGGTTTTTCCCACCCCTAGCCGCATGGGCCTTAGCGGGGGCTTAGACCAGCCCACCAGGGGATGGTTTGACTCCTTCCACATCCCATGAGGTCCTTTGGGTTGAGACACCCCTCCCGATGGTCCCCCGACACCCTCCCGACAATCCCGATACACTACCGATGAGCCCGAAACTTTTTAGGTGACCAAAACAGGAGTTCCTATATATCAATATTTACCTCCAGACCATTCCGAAGCTCCTAGTGATGTTCGGGATCTCATCCGGGACTCCCAACAACCTTCGGTCACCACCATACATAACTCTATACTACCAAAACGTCACCGAACCTTAAGTGTGCAGACCCTGCGGGTTTGAGAACTATGTAGATGACCGAGACACCTCTACGGTCAATAACCAATAGCGGGACCTAGATGCCCATATTGATTCCTACATATTCTACGAAGATCTTTATCGGTTGAACCTCTATGTCAAGGATCTAGTTAATCCCGTATGATGTTCCCTTTGTTCTTCGGTATGTTACTTGCTCGAGATTTGATCATCGGTATCTGCATACCTAGTTCAATCTCGTTACCGACAAGTCTCTTTACTCGTTCCATAATACAAGATCCCATGGCTAACTCTTTAGTCACATTGCTTGCAAGGCTTATAGTGATGTTGTATTACCGAGTGGGCCCTGAGATACCTCTCCGTCACACGGAGTAACAAATCCCAGTCTTGATCCATGCCAACCCAACAGACACCCTCAGACATACATGTAGAGCACCTTTATAGTCACCCAGTTACGTTGCGACGCTTGATACACACAAGGTACTCCTCCGGTGTCAGTGAGTTGCATGATCTCATGGTCATAGGAACAGATACTTGACATGCAAAAAACAGTAGCAATAAACTGACACAATCATATGCTACGTTTATAATTTGGGTCTTGTCCATCACATCATTCTCCTAATGATGTGATCCCGTTATCAAATGACATCTTATGTCCATGGCTAGGAAACCTTAACCATCTTTGATCAACGAGCTAGTCTATTAGAGGCATACTAGAGACATGGTGTTGTCTATGTATCCACACATGTATCTGAGTTTCTGATCAATATAATTCTAGCATGGACAATAAACGATTATCATGAACAAGGAAATATGATAATAACCCATTTATTATTGCCTCTAGGGCATATTTCCAACACCCCCTCCACCCTTTGGCTGCATGGGCCCTTGTGGGAGGGGCGGCCAGCCCACCAGGGGCTGGTGCGCCTTCTCTCACAGCCCATGTGGCCCTTCGGGGCTGGTGGCCCCTTCCGATGGACCCCCGGGACCCTCCCGGCACCCCCGGTACATTACCGGTGACGCCCGAACTTTTCCCCGTAACCAACAAAGAACTTCCTATATATGAATCTTTACCTCCGGACCATTCTGAAGCTCCTCGTCACATCCGGGATCTCATCCGAGACTCCAAACAACCTTCGGTCACCAACACACATAACTCATCTACAACAGAACATCACCGAACCTGAAGTGTGCAGACCCTACGGGTTCGAGAACCATGTAGACATGACCGAGAAACCTCTACGGCCAATAACCAATAGCGGGACCTAGATGCCCATATTGGTTCCTACATGTTCTACGAAGATCTTTATCAGTCGAACCACTATGTCAAGGATTCAGTTAATCCCGTATGATGTTCCCTTTGTCCTTTGGTATGTTACTTTGCTGAGATTCGATTGTCGGTATCTCTATACCTAGTTCAACCTCGTTACCGGCAAGTCTCTTTACTCGTTTTGTAATACAAGATCCCGCGACTAACACTTAGTCACATTGCTTGCAAGGCTTGTTGTGATGTTGTATTACCGAGTGGGCCCTGAGATACCTCTCCATCACACGGAGCAACAAATCCCAGTGTTGATCCATGCCAACCCAGCAGACACCCTCGGAGATACCTGTAGTGTACCTTTATAGTCACCCAGTTATGTTGTGACGTTCAATACACACAAGGCACTCCTCCGGTGTCAGTGAGTTGCATGATCTCATGGTCATAGGAACATATACTTGACATGCAGAAAATAGTAGCAATAAACTGACATGATCATATGCTACGTTCATAGTTTGGGTATTGTCCGTCACATCATTCTCCTAATGACGTGATCGCGATATCAAATGACATCTCATGT
The DNA here is from genome assembly GCA_022496015.1 of Hordeum marinum. Classification (NCBI taxonomy): domain Eukaryota; kingdom Viridiplantae; phylum Streptophyta; class Magnoliopsida; order Poales; family Poaceae; genus Hordeum; species Hordeum marinum. Next base: position 484,703,586 of record CM039675.1, read on the forward strand.
CCATGGCCAGGAAACCTTAACCATCTTTGATCAACGATCTAGCCTGCTAGAGGCATACCAGGGACATAGTGTTTGTCTATATGCCCACACATGTATTTAGTTTCCAATCAACACAATTATAGCATGGACAATAAACGATTATGATGAACAAGGAAATATAATAATAAACACTTTATTTATTGCCTCTAGGGCATATTTCCACAGTCTCCCACTTGCACTACAGTCAATAATCTAGTTCACATCACTATGTGATTTACATTGTAATGAATCGAACACCCATGCAGTTCTGGTGCTGATCATGCTTAGCCTTTGGAAGAGGTTTAGTCAACGGGTCTGCAAATGTTTATGTCCTTCTCCTCGACGTAATCGCGGATGGAATTGAAGCGTCGCTTTATGTGTCTGGTCCTCTTGTGAAACCTTGGTTCCTTGGCCAGAGCAATGACATCAGTGTTGTCACAGTACAGAGTCATTGGATTCAGTGCACTGAGAACTACTCCAAGATCTGTCATGAACTGCTTCATCCAGACACCTTCCTTTGCTGCCTCCGAGGCTGCAATGTACTCTGCTTCACATGTAGAATCGGCTACCACGCTTTGCTTGGAACTGTACCAGCTTACCACTCCCTCATTGAGAATAAATACGTATCCGATTTGCGACTTAGAGTCATCCGGATCAGTGTCAAAGCTTGCATTGACGTAACCCTTTATGACGAGCTCCTGATCACCTTCATAAACGAGAAACATCTCCTTAGTCCTTTTCAGGTACTTAAGGATATTCTTGACCACCGTCGAGTGCTCCATTTCAGAATCACTTTGAAACCTTCCGGCCATACTGATGGCAAGGCTGACATCGGGTCTTGTGCACAACATTGCATACATGATAGAGCCTATGGCTGAAGCATAGGGGTGACACTCATCTTCTCTCTATCTTCTGCAGTCACTGGGCATTGAGTCTTACTCAACTTCACACCTTGTAACATAGGTAAGAACCCTTTCTTAGACTGATCCATTTTGAACTTCTTCAAAACTTTATCAAGGTATGTGATCTGTGAAAGTGCTATTAAGCGTATCGATCTATCTCTATAGATCTTAATGTGTAATATGAAAGCAGCTTCTCCTAGGTCCTTCATTGAAAAACTCTTGTTCAAATATTCCTTCACGCTTTCCAGCATTTCTATATTGTTTCCAATTAGCAATATGTCATCCACATATAATATTAGAAACTCTATAGAGCTCCCACTCACTTTCTTGTAAATACAAGCTTCTCCGTAAACTTGTATAAACCCAAACGCTTTGATCACCTCATCAAAGCGCTTATTCCAACTCCGAGATGCTTGCGCCAGTCCATAAATGGATCGCTGGAGTTTGCAAACTTTGTCAGCATTCTCTGGATCGACAAAACCTTCCGGTTGCATCATATACAACTCTTCCTCAAGGAAACCGTTAAGGAACACTGTTTTGACATCCATCTGCCAAATTTCATAGTCAAAATATGCAACTATTGCTAACATGATTCTGATGGACTTAAGCATCGCTACGGGTGAGAAGGTCTCATCGTAGTCAACTCCTTGAACTTGTGAAAAACCCTTTGCCACAAGTCGAGCTTTATAGACGGTGACATTACCGTCTGCGTCTATCTTCTTCTTGAAGATCCATTTATTCTGAATGTCCTTTCTCCCTTCAGGTAATACTTCCAAAGTCCATACTTTGTTTTCATACATGGATCCCATCTTGGATTTCATGGCCTCTAACCATTTCTCAGAATCTAGGCCCATCATCGCTCCTCCATAGCTCGTAGCTAGGTTCATTGTTGTTTAACAACATGACTTGCAAGACAGGGTTGTCGTACCACTCAGGAGCAGTACGCGCCCTTGTCGACCTACAAGGTTCAATAGCAACTTGATCCGAAGTTTCATGATCATAATCATTAACTTCCTCTTCAACCGTCGTTGGCTCCACAAAAACATCTTTCTACGCTGCGCTACTCTCTGGTTAAAGTGAAGGTTCAATAACCTCATCAAGTTCCACTTTCCTCCCACTCAATTCTTTCGAGAGAAACACTTCCTCAAGAAATGTTCCGTTCTTAGCGACAAACACTTTGCCTTTGGATCTGAGATAGAAGGTATACCCAATTGTCTCTTTTGGGTATCCTATGAAGACCCATTTCTCCGCTTTGGGTTACATCTTTTCAGGTTGAAGCTTTTTGACATAAACATCACATCCTCAAACTTTAAGAAATGACAACTTTGGCTTCTTGCCAAACCACAATTCGTATGGTGTCGTCTCAACGGATTTCGATGGTGCCCTATTTAAAGTGAATGCAGCTGTCTCTAATGCATAACCCCAAAACGATAGTGGCAAATTGGCAAGAGACATCATAGAACACACCATATCTAATAAGGTTCGATTATGACGTTCAGACACACCATTACACTATGGTGTTCCAGGCGGTGTCAATTGTGAAACAATTCCACACTGTCTTAAGTGACTGCCAAACTCATAACTCAGATATTCTCCTCCTCGATCAGATCATAGGAATTTAATCTTCTTGTTATGATGTTTCTCAACTTCACTCTAAAATTGCTTGAACTTTTCAAACATTTCAGACTTGTGTTTCATTAAGTAAATATATCCATATCTACTTAAGTCATTAGTGAAGGTGGGAAAATAACGATATCCACCGCGCGCCTCAATGCTCATCGGACCGCACACATCAGTATGTATGATTTCCAACAAGTCACTTGCCCGTTCCATTGTTCCAGAGAACTGGGTTTTAGTAATCTTGCCCATGAGGCATTGTTCACATGTGTCAAGTGATTAAAAATCAAGTGACTCCAAAAGTCCATCAACATGGAGCTTCTTCATGCGTTTTACACCAATATGACCTAAACGGCAGTGCCACAAGAAAGTGGTGCTATCATTATCAACTCTACATCTTTTGGCATCAATGTTATGAACATGTGTATCTTCATTATCGAGATTCAATATGAATAAACCCCTCACATTAGGTGCATGACCATAAAATATATTACTCATATAAATAGAAGAACCATTATTCTCTGATTTGAATGAGTAACCATCTCGCAACAAACAAGATCCAGATATAATGTTCATGCTTAACGCAGACACCAAATAACAATTATTCAGGTTCATCACTAATCCTGATGGCAATCGAAGAGCGAGCGTGGCTGACAGCGATCACATCAACCTTGGAACCATTTCCCACGCGCATCATCACTTCATCCTTAGCCAACCTTCGTTTATTTTGGAGCTCATGTTTTGAGTTCCAAATGTGAGCAATCCAACCGGTATCAAATACCCAAGCACTACAACGAGAGTTGGTAAGGTACACATCAATAACATGTATATCATATATAACTTGTTTGGTGTTGGATGTCTCCTTGTCGGCCCAGATACTTAGGGCAGTTCCACTTCTAGTGACCAATTCCCTTGCAATGAAAGCACTCAGTTTCTGGCTTGGGTCCAGCCTTGGGTTTCTTCACGGGAGGAGCAACTAGTTTGCCACCCTTCTTGGAGTTACCCTTCTTGCCCTTGCCATGTTTCTTGAAACTAGTGGTTTTATTGACCATCAACACTTGATGTTCTTTCTGGATTTCAGGCTCAGCGACTTTCAGCATCGCAAACAGCTCGGCGACTGACTTGTTCATCTCGTGCATGTTATAGTTCAACACGAAGCTCTTGTAGATGGGTGGCAATGATTGAAAAACTCTGTTAGTGATCGCCTCCGGCGGAAGGGGCATCCCTAACTCCGCCAGACGGGTCGAATACCCATATATTCTGAGTATATGTTCACTGATAGACCCGTTCTCCTTCATCTTGCAAGGATAGAACTTATAGGAGGTCTCATACCTCTTGATCCGAGCATTCTTCTTAAAGATAAACTCCAACTCTTGGAACATCTTATATGCTCCATGATGTTCAAAACATCTTTGAATTCCCGATTCTAAGCCATACAACATTGCACATTGAACTATTGAGTAATCTCCAGAATGTGCCTCCCAAGAGTTCTTAATGTCTTCGGATGACACGAGAACGGGTGGGCCACCAAGCGGTGCATCAAGGACATAAGCCTTCTGGGAACCATGAGGATAATCCTGAGCTTATGGGCCCAATCAATAAACTTACTTCCATCATCTTTCAACTTAGCTTTCTCTAGGAACACATTAAAATTCAGGGGTGCTACTGCGCGAGCCATTGATCTACAACATAAATAAGCAAAGGTTACTAAGACTATTGTTCATGATAATGAGTTTAGTTAATCAAATTACTAAAGCTCCCACTCAAATTGACATCCCTTAGGTCATCTGAGTGACACATGATCCATATTCACCAACTCAAGTCTGATCATCACATGAGTTAAGGTGGTTTCAATGGTGAACATCATCATGTTGATCATATCTACTATATGACTCATGCTCGACCTTTCGGTCTCTTGTGTTCCAAGGCCATCTGTGTACATGCTAGGCTCGTCAAGTTTAACCCGAGTGTTCTCCATGTGCAACACTGGCTTACAACCATTGTATGCGAACGTAGAGTCTATCACACCCGGTCATCACGTGGTGTCTCGACACGACGAACTTTCGCAATGGTGGACATTCGGGGAGAACACAGTTCATCTTGAAATTTAAGTGAGGGATCACCTTATAATGCTACCGTCATCCTAAGCAAAACAAGGTGCATAAAAAGATTAACATCACATGCAAATCATAAGTGACATGATATGGCCATGAACTTGTGCTTTTGATCTCCATCTCCAAAGCTCCGGCATGATCTCCATCATCACCGGCATAACACCATGATCTCCATCATCATGATCTCCATCATTGTGTCACCATCGAGGTTGTCGTGCCCACCATGCTTCTACTACTATTGCTACCGCCTAGCGATAAAGTAAAGCATTACATAGCGCTTAAAGATTGACACACAAGTCATACAATAATCAAAGACAATCCTATGGCTCCTGCCGGTTGCCGTACTCATCGACATGCAAGTCGTGATATTCTATACAAAAACATGATCATATCATACATCACATATATCACATCATGTAATTGGCCATATCACATCACAATATACCTTGCAAAAACAAGTTAGACATCCTCTAATTGTTGTTGCATGTTTTACGTGGCTGCTATGGGTATCTAGCAAGAACGATTCTTACCTACGCAAAACCACAATGGTGATATGAAGATTGCTTTTCAACCTTCTACAAGGACCTCCTTAATCAAATCTGATCCAACTAAAGTGGGAGAGACAGACACCCGCCCGCCATCTTTATGCGATGAAGTCATATGTCAGTCGATGGAACATGGTCTCTCGTAAGCGTACGAGTAAAGTCGGTCTGAGCCGCTTCATCCCACAATACCGCTGAACCAAGAAAAGACCAAGGAAGGAAGCAATCTGAATATCAACACCCACAAACTCTTTGTATTCTACTCAAGATCTCATCTACGCATAGACCTAGCTCTGATACCACTGTTGGGGAACGTTGCATGGGAAACACAAATTTTCCTACGCTTCACCAAGATCAATCTAGGAGATGAGCATCTATGAGAGGATAAATTGGATCTACGTACCCTTGTAGATTGCTAAGCAGAAGCGTTAAAGAACGCGGTTGATGTAGTGGTACGTCTCCGCGATCCAACTCGCAAGCCGTCCCACGAACTCCCGATCAAGTGTCGAACAGACGGCACCTCTGCGTTCAACACACATGCAACTCGATGAAGATCTCCCCCTTCTTGACCCAGCAAGAGGGAGCAAAGAGGTAGATGGGTTCGCCGGCAGCACGACACGACAGTGTGGCGGCGGTGGTGGTGGAGCTAATCCGGCAGAGCTTCGCTAAGCGGCGCCGAACCAATCTAGTAGAGGAGAGGCAATCGGGGCGGGAGGAAGGGCTGCACCGTGAATTAGGGTGTGGCTTCCCTCCTCCCTTTCTCATATATGTAGGGGGAAGGGGGGAAGGGGCTGTACCCTACGGTTCCCACCCATAGGGGCGGCGACCAAGAGGAGGGGGGCGGCGGCCAAGGGGTGGCTTGGCCCCCAAGGCAGGGTGGCCGGCCCCCTTAGGGTTTCCCCCTCCACCCTTCGGCCGCATGGGCCCTTGTGGGAGGGGCGGCCAGCCCACCAGGGGCTGGTGCGCCTTCTCTCACAGCCCATGTGGCCCTTCAGGGCTGGTGGCCCCTTCTGGTGGACCCCCAGGACCCTCCCGGCACCCCCGGTACGTTACTTGTGACGCCCGAACTTTTTCCGGTAACCAACACAGAACTTCCTATATATGAATCTTTACCTTTGGACCATTTCGGAGCTCCTCGTCATGTTCGGGATCTCATCCGGGACTTCGAACAACCTTCGGTCACCAACACACATAACTCATCTACACCAAAATGTCACCGAACCATAAGTGTGCAGACCCTACGGGTTCGAGAACCATGTTGACATGACCGAGACACCTCTACGGCCAATAACCAATAGCGGGACCTAGTTGCCCATATTGGTTCCTACATGTTCTACGAAGATCTTTATCGGTTGAACCATTATGTCAAGGATTCAGTTAATCCCGTATGATGTTCCCTTTGTCCTTCATGTTACTTGCCTGTGATTCGGTCGTTGGTATCTTTATACCTAGTTCAACCTCATTACCGACAAGTCTCTTTACTCGTTCCGTAATACAAGATCCCGCGACTAACACTTAATCACATTGCTTGCAAGTCTTGTTGTGATGTTGTATTACCGAGTGGGCCCTGAGATACCTCGCCATCACACGGAGCAACAAATCCCACTGTTGATCCATGCCAACCTAGCGGATACTCTCGGAGATACCTGTAGAGTACCTTTATAGTCACCCAGTTACGGTGCAACATTTGATACACACAAGGCACTCCTCCGGTGTTAGTGAGTTGCATGATCTCATTGTCATAGGAACATATAGTTGACATGGAGAAAACAGTAGCAATAAACTGACAAGATCATATGCTATGTTCATAGTTTGGGTATTGTCCATCACATCATTCTCCTAATGATGTGATAACGATATCAAATGACATCTCATATCCATGGCCAGGAAACCTTAACCATCTTTGATCAACGAGCTAGTTCACTAGAGGCATACCAGGGACATAGTGTTTGTCTATATGCCCACACATGTATTTAGTTTCCAGTCAACACAATTATAGCATGGCAATAAACGATTATCATGAACAAGGAAATGTATTAATAAAAACTTTATTTATTGCCTCTAGGGCATATTTCCAACACGACCAACAGGTGGTCGGTCATGAAGGAGACTCTATCGAGCGCCTCCATCCCTGAGGATCACCGCACCCTTATGGGTGCGATACTACAAAGCGTCCAGTCCATTGACAACGAACTGAAGGAGACCTTCAAAGGTCTCCTTGCGGGCTTTCAAGTAAGTCACCCGATATTTTGCTAAGATATTTATTTATTCGTATTGTATACATGGCAGCCCCCGAGCCCTAGGTGAGATGAACAAGCTCACCTAGGGATCACATTTCGATCCGATGACACACTGGAAGCACATTAAGTGTTCAACGTGCTAGAACAAATTGATATATAATCAGATTGTCTATAATTCGGGAAGTGAGTGCCAATGTGATGTATAAATTGTATGTGTAATGTAGGCTTCGTCATCAGTGGCGGCCAAAAATGGTGCCGAGTTGGACGAGCTATGTCGGAACCTCAAGCGCTCCGAGGATGAGGTGGAAGCCCTCAACAAAAGGTTCGACGAGGCACAAGGTAAGTCCGAACTAAACCCGAATACTTCCCCCCGAATACTGTCAATGCAGATTCCTTTTATATAAAGGTTTATCGTTTTGTAGATCGAAAGAGATAGAAAAGCTTAAGGCCGAGCTTCAGCATGCCAAGGACGAATCGGACATTGATAAGGTGGCGGCCAAAGAAGCGACCACCACACTCTCTGCCCTACGAGCTACCAGCGATAAGCATCAGGCTCATGTGGCAAAGATACAGAATGTGCTCAAGGACGCTAGCAAAAAGTGCGAGGCCTTGGAGCAAAAGAATAAGGCGAGCTCGGCCGAACTGTCCACCATGAAATGCGATCTCCAGAAGGAGCGAATGGACATACAGTTCTTCGAGGAGCAGGTGCGCCAAGCTAAAGATATAGCTGATGGTAAGCCATACTCCCTAAAGTGCACATTCGGGGGTAGCAGATTTGAATTGCTGACCCGGGTGTGGCGATCCTCAGGCGCATCCACCAATCTCCAGAAGAGCGTGGCAGACGCCAATCAGCTTTTTGCCTCGCGAGGAGAGGAAGACGAAGCTCGGAAGTTCTGAGCACAGTTCGGATCCCCCGAGCATCCTCCTCTTCGCGTGGAGCAGCTGAAACATCTGATGGAGCTACACCAGATGGCGGATCCGGCCATGAAGGACCTCTGCATCCGCTTTTGGGCCAGCGAGCCACTCTCAAGAAGTTACTTCGGCCTGGTGCAGAGACTGATTGCTGCCACACCCCGCCTCGACGCCATCAAGTGCTCCTCCTGCATCGAAGGAGTCCGGATGGCCCTTGCCAAGGCCAAAGTGCACTGGCCGGGGCTCAATCCTATGAAGGTCGCCATCGACCCTCCGTCACTTGGGAAGGAGCACCGACGCCCTGAGCTATCCTTCGATGGAGTGATGGAGAGTGCACGGGTGATAGCATCGCAGTGTTTGGGTGAAAATTATTTGAATGAGCTTGTAACGTGTCTGAAGACTCGTGATAACTTTTAATGATATTAGTATCAGCTCTTATATGGTTTTGTATTCCCTTATAATGTTGGGGAACGTCGCATGGGAAACAAAAAATTTCCTACGCACACGCAAACCTATCCATGGTGATGAGCATCTACGAGAGGGAGAGTGGATCTACATACCCTTGTAGATCACTAAGCGGGAAGCGTTAAGAAACGCGGTTGGTGTAGTCGAACTTCTTCGCGATCCAAATCGTCGAGCGTCCCGCGATCCAATCACGAACCGTCCCGCGAACACATCATGATCCGTCCCGTGAACTCATCACGATCCGTCTCACGATCTTGATCACGATCTGTCCCGCGAACTCATCACGATCCGTTCCGTGATCACATCACGAACCGTCTTGCGATATCGATCACGGTCCTTCCGATCTAGCGCCGAACGGACATCACCTCCGCGTTCAGCACACGTGCAGCTTGATGACGATCTCCACCATCTCGATCCAGCGAGAGGAGGTGGAGAGGAGAGAGAGTTCACCGGCAGCGTGACAGCGCTCCGGTGATGGTGGTGGAGCAATTCCGGCAGGGCTTCGCCTAAGCGCTGCAGAACTACGATCTAGAGGAGAAACTATGCACCGGTGGAACGGGTAGCACGTGGCCGGAAATTCTGTCCAAAAACCACCCAATCCACTAGTATATATAGGAGGAGAGGAGAGGAGAGGCAGCCAAGGCCTTTGGGTCGGCCGAAATAGGAGGTGGGAGCAATCCTACTTCACCTCCAATCCTAGTTGGAGTAGGATTGCCTCCTATTGGCTGATTTTCCACCTTTTGCTTTAGGACTTTCTCTCCTGCGCCATGGGCCTTTGTGGCTGTTTTCCCAGCCCACTAAGGGCTGGTTATTATTCTCCCACAGCCCATGGACCTCTTGGGGTCGAAATACCCCTCCCAGAGGTCCCCCGGTACACTACCGGCACTCCCGGTACACTACCGATACTCCCGGTACACTACCGATGAGCCCAAAACTTTTCCGGCGACCAAACTGGGACATCCTATATATGAATCTTTACCTCCAGACCATTCCGGAGCTCCTCGTGATGACCGGGATCTCATCCGGGACTCCTAACAACCTTCGGTCACCACCATACATAACTCTACACTACCGAAACGTCACCGAACCTTAAGTGTGCAGACCCTGCGGGTTCGAGAACTATGTAGACATGACCGAGACACCTCTACGGTCAATAACCAATGGCGGGACCTGGACGTCCACATTGGTTCCTACATATTCTCCGAAGATCTTTATCGGTCGAACCTCTATGTCAAGGATTCAGTTAATCCCGTATAACGTTCCCTTTGTTCTTCGGTATGTTACTTGCCCGAGATTCGATCGTCGGTATCTCCATACCTAGTTCAACCTCGTTACTGGCAAGTCTCTTTAATCGTTCAGTAACACAAGATCCCATGACTAACACTTAGCCACATTGCTTGCAAGGCTTGTTGTGATGTTGTATTACCGAGTGGGCCCTGAGATACCTCTCCGTGACACGGAGTAACAAATCCCAGTCTTGATCCATGCCAACTCAACAAACACCATCGGAGATACCTGTAGAGCACCTTTATAGTCACCCAGTTACGTTGCGACATTTGATACACACAAGGCACTCCTCCGATATCCGTGAGTTGCATGATCTCATGGTCATAGGAACATATACTTGACATGCAGAAAACAATAGCAATAAACTGACACGATCATATGCTATGTTTGCAGTTTGGGTCTTATCCATCACATCATTCTCCTAATGATGTGATCCCGTTATCAAATGACATCTCATGCCCATGGCTAGGAAACCTTAACCATCCTTTGATCAACGAGCTAGTCCATTAGAGGCATACTAGGGACATGGTTTTGTCTATGTATCCACACATGCATTTAAGTCTCCGATCAATACAATTATAGCATGGATAATAAACGATTATCATGAACAAGGAAATATGATAATAACTAATTTATTATTGCCTCTAGGGCATATTTCCAACATGTAACTCATGTGTGGTCATTTAATACTGAAAGATGCGAGTCGTCAGCTTCAGCCCCCACGTAGATACTACCTAGGGTGTCTATGCCAATGCACTGTGTCCCTTAGCCGTATTATCGGAACCCGAAGACGGTGTAGTGCAACAGACTAGGCAATCAGACTATAGTGCTTTATTTCTTTCACTTAACCAAAGGGACACGAAAAGGACTACATGAAGCGTACGATTAGCCACCGGAGTGTTTACGATGTTCGGACGAACCGAGGCCGAAGCCAACATCATAATGTTTGCACAAAGGGCAAGTTCCTCGTATAACACAGAATAACCGCTTACCAGGATTGAAGTATAATACTTCTAGCTTGGGGTTCACAAATCGGATCGCGCATACTATGACAGTCCGTTTTCGGCTTTCTCCCTTGAGGTGCTTGACCGGACTATCCGGAAGCACAATCACAGCGGTGCTCCCTTTGCCCTTTTAGCCGAACAAGCGGAACATAAAGGGGCAAGCACAGGAGCTGGGCAACCCAACTTAATGACCAAAGACATAGTTCGGAACCGATGCATATAAAGCGAACGCCGAGATGCCAAACACACGATAGTTAAGGCGATTTGTGTTTGAAATCGAGCCCCCAGTATATTAGCCTGTTACCTTGCATCATACCGAACATGTTCACGAGAAGAGGGAGAAAGGAGAAAAAGTATGTGCTGAAATCAGGACTGATGAGGCGTACTTGCGCCATGCAGTTTTGCATTTTCTCAACAACTCTTATATCTCGGATTGTCGAAGCAACTGTTTACAGGTATGCGAAAGAAAATAAGAAATAAAATCCTGCAAGAGTTTTTGTACTAGGGGTCTTCAATTGGTGACCTGACGTCCTCGATATGCCCCCTTGCTAGTTGACTCCTGCTCTTAGATGCACCTTGATGGGTGTTAGTGCGGGCGGGTTTTGCTAACAAAATCTTGAGAGGCCGCGACATTATAGGTGAGCTTTATGCCGTAGGTAGGATCTTTTAGGAGGGCTTCCATCCTATCCGAAGATGTATTGGTGGTAGTAGGTCAGGGTAGCCAAACACCCACCTTTATTTCCCCACTGCTTCCCATGGAATCTTAAGTGCGAAGTTGTGCTTCCTTGACACATACTTTGCTGGTCCATAAACTATGCAGTGGGGGCGAGTCCCTATAGAGGGGAAGAGGAAGGGTCCGAGTTTTCGATCTGAAGCCGAACTCGCTTCCCAGCTTTATGTGCCTTTATGGCTGATATCGGAACTTGCCGATCTTCTTTATAGCTGAATTCGGCCGCTAGGGCGAGTGCATGTTCCTTAGTTCTAAGGGAGCGCTCGGTATTGCCGTTGAGAGTAATGACCCCCTTGGGCCCCGACATCTTGAGCTTGAGGTATGCGTAGTGTGGGACCACATTGAAATGAGCGAACGCTATCCATCCAAGCAGCACGTGATAGCTGCTGCGGAAGGGCACGATGTCGAAGATCAAGTCTTCGCTGCGAAAGTTGTCGGGTGAGCTAAACACGACCTCTAGAGTTACAGAGCCCGTGCATCGGGCCTCAACGCCCGGGATCACTCCTTTGAAGGTAGTGCTGCTGGGTTTGATCCTTGATGGATCAATGCCCATATTTTTCACCGTATTTGAGTAAATTAGGTTAAGGCTACTTCCTCCGTCCATTAGGACCTTTGTGAGGTGATACCCATCTATAATAGGATCTAGGACGAGGGCCGCCGAACCCCCATGATGGATACTGGTCAGATGATCATGCCGATCAAAGGTGATCGAGTATGCCGACCATGGGTTGTACTTCGGGGATACGGGTTCCACCTCGTAGACTTCCCGAAGGGCGTGCTTCCTCTTCTTCGGTATGTGGGTGGCGTATATCATGTTCACCGTTTTTTACTTCGGGAGGGAACTTCTTCTGTCCGCCACCAATTGGACCTCGAGACTCATGTTCGTCCTCGCTGCACGAGCTTTTGCCTTGGTCTTCGGGTTATATCTTGCTAGCCTGTTTAAACACCTAACAGTTGCGGTGTGTGTGGTTGGCGGGCTTTTCTGAAGTTTCATGGATTTGGCAAGGCCTTTCCATGATCTTCTCGAGCTGAGTGGGTCTGTCACGGTTGCCTTTAGGAGGCTTCTTCCGCTGCCCAGGTCAGGAGTTGCGGGATCCGGCATTAACAACCGTGTCATTGGCATCACTAGTATTGTGTCGGCGCTTATTCTTATTGCTCTTTGGCTTTGAGTTGCCATCCTGGGATTCAGGTGACACGGGATCTTCAGAATTGTGGCTGCGTCTAGCCAACCAGTTATCCTCGCTCGTGCAAAAGCGGGTCATGAGGGAGGTAAGGGCAGACATAGTTCGAGGGGTTAGTCCTGGCCTAGCTGACGGTCCAGCCATTTGTCCCGAATATTGTGCCGGAAGGAGGCTATTGCCTTAGCATCCATAAAGTCAACAATTTGGTTCTTCTTAGTGAAGAACTGATTCCAGAACTGCCGGGCGGACTCATCGGGCTTCTGGACGACATTGTTGAGATCAGAAGAGTCCGGCGGGCGGACATAGGTCCCCTGGAAGTTAGAGCGGAACACATCTTCCAGGTCTTCCCAGCATCCAATGGAGTTTTCGAGGAGACTGTTTAACCAGTGCCGAGCTGGCCCCTTAAGCTTAAGAGGTAGGTATTTGATGGCATGGAGATCATCTCCTCGTGCCATGTGGATATCGAGGAGGAAGTCCTTGATCCATACAGTTGGGTCAGTGGTCCCATCGTACTATTCTATATTCATGGGTTTGAACCCTTCGGGGAACTGATGCCGCATTACCTAATCTATGAAGCACAGAGGGTGAGCGGCGCCTCTAACCCGTGCTCTGTCGCGCCTGTATTCGACGTCTGTATGGGGCCGGTTGCATTCCTGGACTCTGTTGTTTTGGTCAAACCATGGTTCGTACTCGCCACGTCCATTAGGCGCGTACTCTCTAGATCCATGGATGGATCTAGTGCGGCCTGCTCTGTGATCCAGGGCATCTCACAGGTCGAACCTGTCATTAGGCTCTAATGGCTCCTTGCCCTATCTTCTAGGCACTACCGCTATGTAACCAGCGTCATCGGCTGTCCGGTCTCAACCATGAGGGGGGCGGTCCGGCTTGTCGTACGGAGTATAGTTTGGAGATGGAGTATCAGTAAGTTCGTCGTTGAATTGCGGCGGCAAACTTCTCCGAGGGTAGCTTTTGGGATGGTTTGACGGGCCAGTGCCGTATACTTCCTCGGTTGAGAGGACTTTCATCCATCGATCATTGAGGTCAGCCTGTTCGGCTTTGAGTTGCCGTTCTTTGGCCTTTAGGCTATGAGCCGTTGCTATGAGCTGTTGCCTGATTTCCTCCTGATCCTCGAGGTTATCAGGGATGTACAAGTCATCGGCTTCTGGTATATCTTCCTCCTCGACGAGGGGAAGGTAATCATCGCCTTCGGGTTCATTGAGGGTATCGGGTCGTTTTGATCCTCAGGCTCTTCCGGACCCTCAAATGGGTGCTCGGTGATATCCGGATTGTCATTATCGGTGGGGCATTACCTTCCCCGCTGCTAATAATAGCTCTTCTTCCCTTTTTTTGCTTTTGGAGCGCTTATGCGATTTCCGGCGCCCTGATGGCGCGTCACCCGATTTGTCACCGTTGTTGTGAGGCGTATTGTCGCTGTTGGTGGCAGGAGTGTCCACCATGTAGACATCATATGTAGAAGTGGTGGCCCAACTCCCGGTGTTAACGGGGGTGGGAACACTGTCCTCTTCATCCATGTATTCTGCCTCCTCGGAGGCATAGTCTAGCACGTCGGTTAAGTCTTCGACGGTGGCTATCAAGTGGATGGTGGGTGGGTCAAAAAATCCGTCCCTGCCCGAACTATAACCGGTCCGGGTGTATATCGGGGCTAGATCGTCGGTGATCCTCATCGACGAGAATTGCTCCAAGGCCTCGTCGACCGCTAAGGGCCCGATCGGATCCAGCTGTTCGGAACTCATGGAGTTAACCCCCATGAAGTCCACCCATGGGGAGTGTTCGGAAGGAACACATGTACGGTCTATATGGCTCGATGGCCTGACCGGGATGAGAGATCAGACTGCTGCCATGGGTGACCCTATTGGCATGTCCAAAGAAGGGGCTCAAGGTTAAGGCCTAAGAGTCCTCGGGGGCTACCGGCGAAGCCGTGAGCCCGATTAGTGACAAGTCGCCCCGAGAGTCGACGGGGAACTCTAAGTTTCTAAATCTAACCTCTCGATCAGGGGTGAAGCTCTCAATGCAGCTTAGATAGCCGGTGGAATCAGCATGCAACACAACGCTACCGAAGGCGAAGATCTGCCCGGGGACAAAAACGTCCATGTTGCGGACCTCTTCGTTGATGATAAGGCGAGGCGTCGATTCCATCTCGCTCACAGAGGAACTCTCAATGAAAGCACCAATGTCGGTGTTAAAACCGGCAGATCTCGGGTAGGGAGTCCTGAACTATGAAATAGGATCGACGGTAATAGGAGACAAAGGGGACACGAGTTACCCAGGTTTGGGACCTCCTATGGAGGTAATACCCTATGTCCTGCTTGATTGTATTTATGGTGTAAGGGGTTACAAAGTTGATCTACCTCGAGATCGTATGTCTAACCCTAGATGAGACCCTAAAACCCTCCGGCTTATATAGATACCAAGGATGCCTAGGGTTTACACAAGGCCGGTTACATGCTGAAGAGATAACTTGCCTAACTATTACATCAGACATGGAGCACAAGCCTTGTTTCCCGAAGCTTCCATCTAAGAGACTGGGCCTTCAAATCATTCAGTGTTCGGTAAGTAGCCCTCATAGTCGGGCCCATAACAATAGGTCGGCTATCCGAGGACCCCCTAATCCAGGACTCCCTCAGTGGACTCTCATGGCAAAACTGGGTTGAGGTGTTTGGATGCACAAGTAGTATCTCTACTTGGTGCGGAAGTTTTGGATAATATGAGGTGGAAGCAAGCACTACATGTTGAAGGATCTAAAACCATATAACTTCTATCCGGAGGCAAGCAAACATAACCCATTATGTTGTCCTCCTTGTCCAACATCAACTTCTTGGCATGTAATATTTTAATGAGTGGTCACAATCATAAAAGATGTCCAAGATAATGTATTTATATGTGAATCTCTCTTTCTTTATCACTTCCTTTCCAATTGCACCAATGACCAATTACTATGTTTGTTAACTCCCAACAAATTTCAATCGACATACTTTTTATATGTGAATTCATCATCCCCATAAGATCCTTATGCACACTCTTTGCTTTTATTCTATTATTATTTATTCATTATTCTCAAGAGCATAGTAATCAAGCAAAGCCCTCTCAACAAAACTACTTTTCACTATATAACTCTCGGACTTGCTTACATAAGGGGAGCAAAAGCAAAAACTGAAAGGTAGATACTAAAACTTTTATTCTACTAGATCAAAACAAAATCAAAAGTATCGAACAAGAAAAACAAAAAGGAAGAAAGGTGTGATGGTGATATGATACCGGGGTGCCTCCCCCAAGCTTGGCACAAGCCAAGGGGAGTGCCCATACCCATGTGCTCAGGTGTCCTTCTTCGCAGGTGATGGTGGTGGAGTTGTTGATGAGGATGGAAATTTGTCCTCCGTATTCCAAGGCATTGTCTCACCATCACAAAAAGATGAACGAGTCTCCGGAATTCTTAAATCTGCAGCCAAACTCATTCTCTTAAATCTGTATTCATACTCACAATTTTGGTTTTGCAGATCATAGATCTGGGCTTGGAGATGCTCAATTTTCTCGTAAAGCTTGAAGATGTGCTCCCCGATGTCCTTGGTATCCAGCTTGTGTTTATGGGTAAACTCCGAGATC
Organism: Hordeum marinum; assembly: GCA_022496015.1. NCBI lineage: Eukaryota > Viridiplantae > Streptophyta > Magnoliopsida > Poales > Poaceae > Hordeum > Hordeum marinum. The sequence continues at coordinate 484,720,219 of CM039675.1, forward strand.
ATCATATGATAGGCATTGAGTCCACGTTCCACCATCCCTTGGCATTTGAAGACTTGTTGCTCCATTGCTTCGAGCCTTGTTTCCACAATTCCAGTCTTCTTTGGTCCCTCAACGTCACGGATGTGCAGCACCCCCTCACGCATCTCAATGGTTTGAGGGTGTTGCAGCACCTCTGCAAGATAAGGGTTGATGACCTTCTAGAAAAACTTGTCCTTCGGAGCACCGGGGTACGCCATGACGATCTAAATCTGCTACAGAAACAGCTCAAAACGAAAACAGGAGGTATTGTCGTGATACGAAAGTAAAAACCTTCGGGAGATCATATAACGATTTTTTGCCGACCCGAAGGGGTGTTCCACAAGAAAATGGAGTTTGGGGGCGCACTAGGTGGTGACAAGCCCCCTAGGCACGGCCAGAGGGGTGGCCACGCCTAGCAGGCTTGTCACCTCACCGTACGTCCTTCGGACTACTTTTTATTTTCCTAATTTTTTAAAAATTCCAAAACTGAGTAAAATTTCTATTGGGAAAGTTTTGGAGTCGGTTTACTTACCGTACCACGTACCTATTCCTTTTCGGAGGCTGAAACGTTCCGGTAGGTCTCCCTAATATGCTCTTCTGGAGTTATGGTATTGATAACATTGGTCTCAACATTCATGGGAGTACCTGAAATATAATGTTTGATTCTTTGCCTGTTTACCACCTTCGGATTTGTGCCTTCAGCTTGTTGATCTTGATGGCACCAGAACGATATACTTCCTCAACGATATAAGGCCCTTCACATTTGGAGAGAAGCTTTCCTACAAAAAATCTTAAACGAGAATTGTATAGCAAGACATGGTCACCTACATTAAATTCACACTTTTGTATCCTTTTGTCATGCCACCTCTTAACTTTTTCTTTACACAACTTGGCATTCTCATAGGCCTGGGTTCTCCATTCATCAAGTGAGCTAATGTCAAATAACCTCTTCTCACCAACAAGTTTGAAATCATAGTTGAGCTCTTTGATCGCCAAATAAGCTTTGTGCTCTAGCTCTAGAGGTAAGTGACATGCTTTAACATAAACCATTTTTGACGGAGACATACCCACAGGATTCTTGTAAGCAGTTCTATAAGCCCATAATGCATCATCAAGTTTCCTAGACCAATTCTTCCTGGATCTATTATCCGTCTTTTGCAAGATCAATTTTATTTCCCTATTGCTTAATTCTACTTGACCACTAGACTGAGGATGATAAGGAGATGCAATTCTATGATTAACATCATACTTAGCAAGCAATTCACGGAAAACACCATGAATAAAATGTGAACCACCATCAGTCATTAAATATCTTGGGACTCCAAATGTAGGGAAAATAACTTCTTTAAGCATCTTAATAGAGTTGTTATGATCAACACTACTAGTTGGAATAGCTTCTACCACTAGTAGAAAACAGACCTTTTGTCTGCCTCATTAGTCGCGGTTGGCTTTTGAACCAGAACTAATGTGATCATTAGTGATGGTTCGTGACGGGGATCATTAGTACCGGTTCATTACGGACCTTTAGTCCCGGTTCGTGCCACGAACCGGCACTACAGGTGTGGTGGCAGGCTAGCGTCAGCCTGGAGCCCCACGGGAACCTTTAGTCCCGGTTGGTGGCTCCAACTGCGACTATAGGCTAACCTTTAGTCGCGGTTGGAGCCACCAACCGGGACTAAAGGTCCCCCTATATTGAAACCCTTCGGCGCCAGCCTGAGCAGAGTCCTCTGTTCTTCCCCTTTCCTCTCCTCTCTATTATTCCTCTCTTCCTCGAGCTCATCCTCCATTTTTGCCAAAATTTGTCAAGATTTGGAGGCATCCCGTCCATCCAAGTGTTCACAAAGGTTAGCAACTTTGTCCTTTCATCTCTCATTGCTAGATTAGCTCTTGCAATGCTCTATAAGTATAGTAATTCGTGGGTTTTAGTTTGTATGTGGTAGTTTATTTGATTTATGCAATTTGATCTCAAATTAAATTCTTACTTTGCATTTGTAGGTGTGGTTTACTTAGTGCCTTACCATCCCCGTCCTAACCACCGTCAGTCGCCCGCACCGTCCCGTCGCCGGCACCACCTTGGTGAGCCTCTTGTTCTTATCCTTTTTATAAAAAAACCATGTTTGTAAGATTTAGTTAGTTACTTGTATAGTTTTCTTACCTATATGGTTGTTTGTTATACATAGTGCCATGGTTTTGAGATCCGTCCCCGTCGGCCCTCGTCCGGTTTATGATGCGGATGTGGTATATACTCTCTTTTATAACTCTTTGTTGCATTTCGTGTTTATGACAATTATGCCAATCAAGTGACATAGATATTTTTATCTAGGAGGTATGTGAACCGGAGATTCCAACCGACATAGATATTCTTGTCAAGAAGTTAAATTTAGTTGAAAAAGAAAATGAGTATTTGAAAGAAAAATTGAAAGAGTTGAAGAAGAGAAGATGAAACTGGAGTTGTATGTTGCCAATGTCGTCGATGATCACAACATCAAGATGGGTGCAATGCGCTTGAAGATTAGAAAATTTAAAAGATATACCATTGATAGTGAGGCTTGGTATCACTATGCTGTTGGATCAATTGTTACCTTAGTTGCGATGTTGATTGCATTTGTTGTTGCATTTAAATGCTTTAGCTAGAGAGTTTGTATGTTGTTTTATGAGAACAAGTGTGTATGAACTTTATGTACGAACTTGTTGTTGGGAGAGGTAGTAGTAAATCAAAAAAAATCCTACGATCACCAAGATCTATCCATGGAGAAACCAGCAATGAGTGGGGAGAGATTGCATCTTCATACCTTTGAAGATCGCTAAGCGGAAGCGTTACAAGAACGCGGTTGATGGAGTCGTACTCGCAGCGATTCAGATCACGATGGATTCCGATCTAAGAGCCGGATAACGACGCCTCCGCGTTCAATACACGTGCAGCCCGGTGACGTCTCCTACGCCTTGATCCAGCAAGGAGGAAGGAGAGGTTGGGGAAGGGCTCCAACAGCAGCACGACGACATGGTGGTGGTGGAGTAGCAAGGTATTCCGGCAGGGCTTCGCCTAAGCGCTGCGGAAGAGGAAGAAGAGAGGTAGGGCTTTGCCGTGAGAGAGAGAGTTCAGATCTGTTCTCAAAAGGCCAAAACCTCAAGTATATATAGGAGGAGGGAGAGGGAGGGATGGCTTGGACTCTCCTCCAAGGAGGAGAGCTTCGGCCGAATCAAAGGGAGAGTCCACCTCCCACAAGGGAGGTGGATCTCCTCCTTTTCAAACTCCTTTGCCCTTATCTCTACTCCTCCAGCTGATGGGCCTTTCTAGAAGGTCTTGGCCATCCCAATAAGGGATGGAGCACCTCCTCTAAGGGCCCACAAAGTCCTATTGTCGTCACACCCCTCCCGGGGGTCCTCCGGCACCCTCCCAGCACTCTCGGTACAATACCGATGAGCCCGAAAACTTTCTGGTGACCAAAACTGGACTTCCTACATATCAATCTTTACCTCCAGACCATTTCGGAGCTCCTCGTGACGTCCGAGATCTCATCCGGGACTCCGAACAACTTTTGGTAATCACGTATACCATTTCCCTATAACCCTAGCGTCATCGAACCTTAAGTGTGTAGACCCTACGGGTTCGGGAGACACGTGGACATGACCGAGACACTTCTCCAGCCAATAACCAACATCGGGATCTGGATACCCATGTCGGCTCCCACATGCTCCACGATGATCTCATCGGATGAACCACGATGTCGGGGATTCAATCAATCTTGTATACAATTCCCTTTGTCTATCGGTATGATACTTGCCCAAGATTCGATCGTCGGTATCTCTATACCTTGTTCAATCTCGTTACCGGCAAGTCTCTTTACTCGTTCCGTAATACATCATCCCGTGGCTAACTCCTTAGTCACATTGAGCTCATTATGATGATGTCTTACCGAGTGGGCCCAGAGATACCTCTCCGTCACACGGAGTGAAAAATCCCAGTCTCGATTCGTGCCAACCCAACAGACACTTTCGGAGATACCCGTAGTGCACCTTTATAGCCACCCAGTTACATTGTGACGTTTGGCACACCCAAAGCATTCCTACGGTATCCGGGAGTTGCACAATCTCATGGTCTAAGGAAACGATACTTGACATTGAAAAGCTTTAGCAAACGAACTACACGATCTTGTGCTATGCTTAGGATTGGGTCTTGTCCATCACATCATTCTCCTAATGATGTGATCCCGTTATCAACGACATCCAATGTCCATGGTCATGAAACTGTGACCATCTATTGATCAACGAGCTAGTCAACTAGAGGCTCACTAGGGACATGTTGTGGTCTATGTATTCACACATGTATTACGGTTTCCGGTTAACACAATTATAGCATGAACAATAGACAATTATCATGAACTAGGAAATACAATAATAACCATTTTATTATTGCCTCTAGGGCATATTTCCAACACTTGTTTGGGAAGACAAAAGATATGCCGGAGGCATGGGAGGACCAGCAACGTATGCATGGTAAAGACGACATGGATCCAAAGCAGTTTCAGAGTCATGCCAGCTACGCTCTTACCATAGAAGAGAAGGAAATCTTCTTCGAATGCCTGCTCAGTATGAAGGTCCCGTCTGGCTTCTTGTCGAATATAACGGGAATATTAAATATGATAGAGAAAAAGTTCCAGAACATAAAGTCTCATGACTGTCACGTGATTATGACGCAACTACTTCCAGTTGCATTGAGGGGGCTTCTACCGAAAAACGTTCGATTAGCCATTGTGAAGCTATGTGCATTCATGAATGCAATCTCTCAGAAGGTAATCGATCTAGAAATCCTACCAAGGTTAGAGAATGATTTGGTCCAATGTCTTGTCAGTTTCGAGTTGGTGTTCCCACCATCCTTCTTCATTATCATGACGCATGTCCTAGTTCAGCTAGTCGGGGAGATTGCCATTCTGGGTCTTGTATTTCTACACAATATGTTCCCCTTTGAGAGGCTCATGGGATTCTTAAAGAAATATGTTCATAATAGTGCTAGGCCAGAAGGAAGCATCTCCAAGGGCCATGAAAAAGAGGAGGTCATTGAGTTTTGTGTTGACTTTATTCCTGACATTAAGCCGATAGGTGTTCCTGAATCGCAGCATGAGGGCAGACTAGGTGGAAAAGGCACGCTAGGAAAGAAATCACTAATATGCCGGGACGGGCATTATTTGGCGCAAGCACACTACACAGTTCTACAAAGTTCCGCCTTGGTGGCTCCATATATACCACGCAAAGGAACACACGCGAAGAAAAAGTTTTACACCCAAAGCACCCACTCTAGGATGTGACCGGCTTCTCTAGTTAATTCCGGACTTATATATCTAGTAAGTCCCACTTCGGACAAACCGAAGGGAATCTTTGTAATAGTAGTGTAGTTATGTCTTTTGTGCATTCAGTATGCACCATTCGAAGGGAGGCCATCAATTTTCAACCCTTTTCGACTTCATTTGCTATTTTTCAGGCATTTACTGATTTTTTTGAGCTAAATGACCCTGAAATTGATAAGCACTACAAAGGAACAGTGAAAAGGTTGAAAGTTGGCATGGTATCATCATTTCACCCACATAACATGTTCTAAAAAGTTGATAGGGTTACGACAAAAACTGGATGCACTTCGTGTACAAAATGGACAATCTCTTTCGAAGTATCAGGGTTTCACACGAAAGCTCGCCTGTTACAAAGACATTTTTATTTACTTATTTCGACTCCAGACTTTTTGTATGTTCACTATGCACCTTTCGAAGGGAGGCCATCAATTTTCAACCCTTTCTGACTTCATTTGCTATTTTTCAAGCATTTACTGATTTTTTTGAGCTAAATGACCCTGAAGTTGATAAGCACTACAAATGAACTCTGAAAAGGTTGAAAGTTGGCATGGTATCATCATTTCACCCACATAGCATGTGCTAAAAAGTTGAGAGGTTTATGGCAAAAACTGTATGCACTTCGTGTACAAAATGGACAATCTCTTTCGAAGTATCAGGGTTTCAGACGAAAACTCGCCTGTTACAAAGAGATTTCATTTTTTTAACTTATTTCAACTCAGGAATTTTTGTGCGTTCAGTATGCACCATTCGAAGGGAGGCCATTAATTTTCAACCCTTTCTGACTTGATTTGCTATTTTTCATGCATTTATTGATTTTTTTAGCTAAATGACCCTAAAATTGATAAGCACTACAAATGAACTCTAAAAAGGTTGAAAGTTGCCATGGTATTATTATTTAACCCACATAGCATGTGCTAAAAAGTTGAGAGGGTTATGACAAAAACTGGATGCACTTCGTGTATAAAATGGACAATCTCTTTCGAAGTATCAGGGTTTCAGACGAAAACTCGCCTGTTACAAAGACATTTCATTTTTTTAACTTATTTCAACTCCAGACTTTTTGTGCATTCAGTATGCACCATTTGAAGGGAGGCCATCAATTTTCAACCCTTTCTGACTTCATTTGCTATTTTTCATGCATTTATTGATTTTTTGAGCTAAATGACTCTGAAATTGATAAGCACTACAAATTAACTCGGAAAAGGTTGAAAGTTGGCATGGTATCATTATTTCACCCACATAGCATGTGCTGAGGGTTACGGCAAAAACTGGATGCACTTTGTGTACAAAACGGACAATCTCTTTCGAAGTATCAGGGTTTCAAACGAAAACTCGCCTGTTACAAAGACATTTCATTTTTTAAACTTATTTCAACTCCAGACTTTTTGTGCGTTCAGTATGCACCATTCGAAGGGAGGCCATCAATTTTCAACCCTTTCTGACTTCATTTGCTATTTTTCATGCATTTATTGATTTTTTGAGCTAAATGACCCTGAAATTGATAAGCACTACAAATGAACTCTGAAAAGGTTGAAAGTTGGCATGGTATCATCATTTCACCCACATAGCATGTGCTAAAAAGTTGAGAGGTTTATGGCAAAAACTGGATGCACTTCGTGTACAAAATGGACAATCTCTTTCGAAGTATCACGGTTTCAGACGAAAACTCGCTTGTTACAAAGAGATTTCATTTTTTAACTTATTTCAACGCCGAACTTTTTGTGCATTCAGTATGCACCATTCGAAGGGAGGCCATCAATTTTCATCCCTTTCCGACTTCATTTGCTATTTTTCATGCATTTACTGATTTTTAGCTAAATGACCCTGAAATTGATAAGCACTACAAATGAACTCTGAAAAGGTTGAAAGTTGGCATGGTATCATCATTTCACCCACATAGCATGTGCTAAAAAGTTGAGAGGGTTACGGCAAAAGCTGGATGCACTTCGTGTACAACATGGACAATCTCTTTCGAAGTATCAGGGTTTTAGATGAAAACTCGCATGTTACAGAGGCATTTCATTTTTTAAATAACCCAAGAATTACCAAATTGGATATAATAATAAAACACGATACTATTAAACAGTAGAAAAAAGAATCATTGGAAAATCTGTTTTTAAAGTAAAGTTATTCACAAACTAGTGATTCACACAAATTTCAAATAATTCAAATTTAAACTATTCAAATTTGAAAACTACTGCCACTAACAGAAAGTTTATAATTTTTTTGACCTAACACAAAAAGATTCACTCATTAACTCTCAATAAAGCACAAAAAAACTCAGAAACAAAAGAAAATAAATAAAACAAAAAAATGAAAAATAAATTAAAAAAATACCGTCTAGTGAGCCACCACGGCCTGCATATGACTAGAAGCCCAACCTGGGCCAGGATGCAGGCCCGCAAGGCCTAGTAGGTCCACAGGGAATCGCAACACAGGTAGGCCTAGAAGGCCTGCATTAGAGAGGAGCTCAATGCTGTGCCCGCGCCGGGGCTTATAAATTGGTCGAGGCGCTGCTCGACTAGCGAGGTGGGACTAAACTCCCACCGCAGTGCGCCATTCCAGGAACACATCTTTAGTCACGGTTGGCGGCTCCAACCATGACTAAAGGTCCACCTTTAGTCGCGGTTGGAGCCACCAACCGCGACTAAATGTTTTTGCTTCCCGCCGCTTCGGCTGGTGAAATTCACCTTTAGTCGTAGTTGGTGGCTCCAACCGCAACTAAAGGGGGGTATTTAGTCGCGGTTGGAGCCACCAACCGTGACTAAAGGCCTCCTTATATATACAACACTTCAAAAATTTCACAGTTACTCTGCATTCTTCTCCTCTTCATGACATCGCCGTGCCGTCGCCGTATCGCCTCCCCGACGCTGCTCGCGCCGTCCCCGTCTCGCCACGCCATCGCCGTCTCGCCTCCCCGACGCTGCCCGGACGCCGCCCGCGCTCGCTCCTCCGGCCCCATGCTCCTCATCGTCGCTGCCCCGACTCGCCTCGCCTCGCCGTCGCCCCGCTCTGAGCTCCCCCCCTCTCCCCCTGTGTGTCGCCATTGCGACCGCCAGCCCCTCACGGCCCGACCCCCCCCCCCCAATTTTGATGAACACACACACACAATTTTGATAATTAGATGATTAGATGTATAGATGAATTTTCACATTTGATGAAATTTGACATAGATGCATGAATTTTGACATTTTTTCACTAGATGATTAGTTAGATGTATACAAAAAAATGAAGGAATTTTTACATTTGAGGAATTTTTACATTTTAATCCAATATATGTATAGAAAAAAGTTGATGAATTTTGACATTTGATTCAATGTATATCAATTAGTATTTGCAAAAGTTGCATATTTTAATGTTGTATTTGCAAAAGTTTGTTACATATGTATTAATTTGCAAGTAGTATTTGTTATGTATTTGCAAAAGTCGTGGGTCGTAAGGTTAAAAGATTTTGTTAGGATTCTGAAGGTTCCTCGTATATAAGAAATCACAATCAAGCATTTAAAAATGTTTAATTTGCATAGAATTTATTCTCGGAGTCAACGATGCCTGGGCCCCATCCTCGTCGTCGACTCGTTCGCGATGATGTCCTGCTTCAGAGGGGCAACGTTCGGGACTGGGCCCCATCGGGCTGGCACTGAGAGGTGCTACCTTCAGGGGCGCGCAGCTTGGTGAGGAACTCGGGTCCTGTTGTCGACCCGGATCTTCTTTGGTGGCGTTCGCGTGGGCCACTATCGGTGCGGAGGCAGTCGGCCCCGTCGGAGGTGGTACGCTGCCATGTCAGGGAGGAGGACGAGCACATCCATCGGTACCTGGATGCGTTGGACGTCATGTTCTCCAATACATGGCAGGTTCTTCAGGGATCTCACCCGAGCTATGATCCTGTCATAGTTCCTTCTCTTTGGGTGTCCACCGCCTGCCACGCGAGACGTCAACTGGATCTGTAGTAGTGATATTATATAATTAATAATATTAGAGATGTATTAGTGATAATATTCAAGATGTATTCGAGATTATATTCGATAGTATTCGAGATGATTTATTCGAGATTATATTCGATGATGCATATTATGTACTATGATTCACTTTTCCTTATTGATTGCATGCATTCTAATTTGAATACTAAATTGTTTTATCTTTCTTCTGAGTTAGTTAAATATAAGCTATGGACAATACCGGTAGAGAAGGAGAAGAGGCTCTGTTCAACATCATACGCTCCACGAACCCAGAGCATGAACATGAAGAGGATGACGGCTCGCAATATCTGAACAATTCCGGTGAGGGTTGTATGTTTGATGAAGACGAGAGAATAGATGAATTCGACAACGATGTTGACGAAGAAAATGTTCTTCAAGTAACAAAGGTCGGCGAGCTATATTTATTATATAAGCCATCCGATGATCATTACATGTCTTAATTGAGTTGTATATATATTAATGAATCAATCTTTCTTCTTTTAGGCCTCCGGATCGAGCAAATTGTCTACAAGCGACAGGGTGGTTCGAGGCCCGGCCAAAAAGTTGGACCCTGGCAAAAAGTTCAGCATCGATTTGATTAATACATCAACTAGCAAACCGCTTGAACCTAAGAAAAATGCGATGAAGTTCAAGAATCAATGCGGAGTTATTGTCAGGGACCAAATCCTGATCTCCACACGACAATGGAAAAGCCAGCAAAGGGAGATCGAGAAGGGGTTACTTTTGTCGATCAAAGAGCAAAAGATGTGCTTTGGACCGAGCTGATGTCACATTTCACACTACCAGATAATTTGATAGATGCAGATCTAAATAAAGTTAGAAACTATGCTCTTAAAAAGATGGCGATCGCATTCAACACCTTCAAGAAAAATACATGGGCTGCGTACGTCAAAGCAAACAAGACGACTCCAAAATTTGAGGGAGCACTGGTGAAGGCAAAAGATCACTGGGACGATTTCATGAAGTTCAAGGAATCGGAACTAGCTAAGGAAAGGTCGAGAAAGAACAAGATTAATGCTGCGAAAAAGCAGTGGCACCATACTCTGGGGCCAGGTGGCTACTAGACGGCCCTGCCTAAGTGGGATCAATCCGAAAAAGATATGATTAGTGCAGCGGTCACTCCAGTTACAGTGACCTGGCCTTCGAGGTGTAGTACATGGTTTTATGCGCATGGGGGAAAGTTGGACCGAAAGACATGGACTATTATGGTGAAGGCAAGTCTTAAAAAAGTGACTGACAAAATTTTGATGAAAATCGAAGAAGCTCGAACGGGGGTGTTCACGCCCAACAGAGAGGACGACGAGCTTACACGCGCCCTGAAGAATCCTGAACACCTGGGTAGAACACAAGGGAGAGGCATTGTTCCGTGGTTTGAGGGGTTTGCAGGTTGGAACGACGACTACAGAAGTCATGCGAGAAACAAGATGCAGGAGGAGAAGAAGAAGAAGAAGGAGTAAGCACTCCGCCTTGAAGGTCTCGAATCAAAGCACATGGAGTTGGAATCTAGAGTCAGGCGGCAGCAGGAGCAGATCGACTCACTCAGCCAGGAAAGGGCGTCTGAGCGGCAGCATGAGAAGATCAATCCAACATTGGATCCCACCATCCCATCTATGCTAAGAAGCAGTGTGGGTTCCGCCCTGGCCGATATCGATGATGATGCATTGCTAGCTAGGTACCCCGTGGATGATATCAAAGACAAGACTAACTGTGAGCTACACATGAATGTGAAGAACTTATCCATGAAGGTGGCGGACGACTATGCTTTAGCAAATCCCCCAGAAGCAACCTTCCATTGCAATCGCATTCCAGCTGGCTATGCTTGTGTCGGGGTTGATGAAGTAATGTCAGCATATCACGAGCTACAACTTGACATTCATGGAGGTGACAAGGAGAGAACACTGGGAGAGGCCATACATCGTATCATTCTATGGAAAAAGGATTGCATCATCTTTCCAAGGCCACCGACTCCTCCTCCTCCAAGTCCGCCGCTGTGTCAGTCGACTCTGACTCCTCCTCCAAGTCCGGCATGACGTCAGCCAACTCCTCCTCCTCCAAGTACGGCACCACGTCAGCCGAGTCCTCCTCCAGGTCCGGCACGGCGTCAGCATGCTCCGTCGACTCAGCGTGCTCCGTCGCCTAAGCAACAACGGAAGAGAGAGGCTGCAACTATGACGACTAGCGGTACAACAGGCAAGACATACAAATATGGTCCAAGCCTCAAGCCTCTTCCGAAGTTGCCTTACCACCTGACCGACAAGGAACTCGACAACGCAGTGGATGCCAATTTGAAGGCCCATTTTGGACCGAAACCGCCCCAGCCGCCAAAGGAGAAAGTACCTGAGCATGTCTCACAACACTTCATTGATATGGCTCGACCGGCTTAGAAGGATAGCGACTATGTGCGGTCTATAAGGAAGTCATATCTTGCAGGACAAAAAGAGTCGAGCTCGAGCTCCAGTCAAGGAGTTGGCAAAAAAGCGGGAAAACTATCCCCTAGATGGGAGAATAGGCAGTGCAATCGACCCCCCCGCTCATTGTACAACACCTGTGAGTACCGTCGGTCGGCCAGAAGTAACCGAAGAACATATTAGGATGGCTAAAGAGGCCGGTGTCACTGGTGAACAACTCCTAGGCCTTGAGGAAATGCCCGTGCTTAAAGAGTCAGAAGTAAAATATCAATATGCCCGTGGCAAACCTGTGGTCAAGCCTAAAGATGTCAAGATTCTACCAATGAGAATGTATGAATTGCATAAGTGGTACATGCAAATAACAACAAATACCAATGAAGAGTCCCTCATGGTGAGAGTCCAAGAGAGGCATTACTTCCATAAAAACGATGTGTGGATTCATTATGCAGAGTTGTTTCAGTTATTCAACCAAGACGCACTCAACAAGTATTGAGTCAGTTGCTATTGTCTGTAAGTGATTTCTTTCTATAATTTAAGTCTCTAGCTAGTTGTGCTCTCGTTAATTATCTGGAATTATCCTCACTATATTCGTTTCTGTGGTATTGTGTAGAATGAAGATGTATGAAATGAAACAAGCTGGACGCTATGGCATTGGGTTCATTGACCCAAATACGATTAATCAAAAGATATGGGAAACTTCATATTTGAGAAAAGACACAGAGAAAAAATGCTAGAATTTTTGATTCATCTAAACACCCAACCAGAAATACTACTTCCTTACAACTTTGGATGAGTGTTACTATATATATATATATATATATATATATATATATATATATGTTGTACTACAAATTCTATTTTTGGCTTACTAGATGTTAATAAGTGCTGTTGATGAGTTATGCAGTTACCACTAGATCTTGTTAATCATTGAAGTTGACAAGGGAAAAGTTGAAGTACTCGACTCGCTATTAAAGGATCCATCCGAATACGCAATCGTGAGGGGGCTGCTTGACAGGTAATTTCAATCATTATCGCACTATGTCGGCCTCTTTAATTACTTCATTTCCTGATATCAACTAGTTAATAACTCATTTATTCATTTTATTTGCCGGCGGGCAGGGCTTGGGCCAAGTTCATCAAACAGGTCCCAGGCGACTAGGCACAACAACTGAAATGGGTGCGACCCAAGGTAATTAAGTACTACTAGCTAGCTAGCTACGTCCGTGCATCTCTTTAATTCTAGTTTCAATATCATTATCATGCTTAATTAATTATAACCTGATTGAATTTTATTCTCATAAAGTGCATGAGGCAGGAGCAGGGGAATAGTTTATGTGCATACTACGTTTGCGAGAACATTCACATGATCACGTCTGAAAGAAGCAAAAACGAAAGAAATCATTGGGTACGTTTTCCAGAACACTATCCATAATTTTTTTATCATGATCTAGCTAATATATATACACACAACTAATATATTCATCTTGATCTCCATCTTGTAGCTGACGGAGATGCGGGCCAACTCATACCAGAGGCTCGGGTACGAGCAATTCAAGAGGAATTAGCTGGATTTCTGCTCGACCAGGTCATAGATCCCAAAGGAGAATACCATTACAAGATCTTTAGGAATTAGCTGGATTTCTACGGGGCCTGCATATATATGTAATGAACCTCAAATTGTAGGATAAATCGTATATATATATGTGTGTGTGTGCGTGTGTGTGTGTGTGTGAATGGTCGTCGTACTAGCAATTCGATGATATATATATATATATATATATATATATATATATGATCATGGTTCTACGAGAAATTCTATTTATATTTATATATATGCGCATGCACAACGTGTGTACAGTATGTACGTAGTAGCGTAATATATGTTTGAAATGGAAATTAATTAAATGGAAAACACAAAATTAAAAGGAAAATTAATCCATAATTAATTCATAAACCCCTAAATAATTAAAAGGAAAAATAAAACAAAACTAAAAAAACTAAATACTTTTAGTCCCGGTTGGTGTTACCAACCGAGACTAAAGGTCCCCCAGCCCACGGCGCCGGCGGATGCCACGTGGAGGGTCTTTGGTGCCGGGCCGTGTTGAACCGGCACTAAAGGGGGGGTAGGCTTTAGTCCCCACCCTTTAGTGCCGGTTCGAGAACCAGCACTAAAGGCCCTTACGACCCTTGACTATAGGCATGTTCTGCACTAGTGTACCCACTTAGTAACATAATCAAGAGCAACTAAAATATGAGTATACCCGTTGGACGTTGGAAAAGGCCCCATATAATCAAAACCCCAAACATCAAATGGTTCAATAACAAGAGAGTAATTCATAGGCATTTCCTGACGTCTACTAATATTGCCAATTCTTTGACATTCATCACATGACAAGACAAACTTACGAGCATGCTTGAAGAGAGTAGGCCAATAAAAACCAGATTGTAATACCTTATGTGCAGTTCTATCTCTAGCGTGTTGTCCTTCGTAGGCCTCAGAATGACACTTCTGTAGGATATGTTCCTGTTCATGCTAAGGTACACAACATCTAATAACACCATCTACTCCTTCTTTATAAAGGTGGGAGTCATCCCAGAAGTAATGTCTTAACTCACAAAGGAACCTTTTCTTTTGTTGGTACGTGAAACTAGGCGGTATAAATTTAGCGACAATGTAATTAGCATAATCAGCATACCAAGGAGCATTACGCGAAGTATTTATGACAGCTAATTGTTCATCAGGAAAGCTATCATCAATAGGTAGTGGGTCATCAAGAACATTCTCTAACCTAGACAAGTTGACTGCTACGGGGTTATCAGCACCCTTTCTATCAACAATATGCAAATCAAATTCTTGTAGCAGAAGAACCCATCTTATAATTCTAGGTTTAGCATCCTTCTTTTCCATAATATATTAAATAGTAGCATGATCAGTGTGAACAGTTACTTTAGAATCAACAATATAAGGTCCAACTTATCACAAGCGAACTCAACTGCTAAAAATTCTTTTTCAGTGGTAGCATAGTTTCTTTGAGCATTGTCTAGAGTTTTTGTAGCATAATGAATAACATTTAATTTCTTATCAACTCTTTGTCCTAGAACAACACCAACAACATAGTCACTAGCATCACACATAATTTCAAAAGGTAGGTTCCAATCAGGTGGTTGAACAACAGGTGCAGAAATCAAAGCATTCTTTAGAATTTCAAAAGCTTCCACACAATCATCATCAAAAACGAATGGAACATCTTTTTGCAAAATATTAGTGAGAGTCCTAGAAATCTTAGAGAAATCTTTAATAAATATCCTATAGAAACCAGCATGACCGAGGAATCTTCTTATACCTCTGATATCCGTAGGACACGCCATTTTTTCAATAACGTCAACTTTATCCTTGTCAACTTCAATACCTCTTTCAGAAATTTTGTGTCCCAAGACAATGCCTTCATTCACCATAAAGTGGCACTTCTCCCAATTCAAGACAAGATTAATTTCTTCACATATCTGCAAAACTCGATCAAGGTTGCTCAAACAATCATCAAAAGAAGTTCCGTAAACGAAAAAATCATCCATGAAAACCTCAACAATTCTTTCACAAAAATCAGAGAATATAGCAGTCATACATCTTTGAAAGGTAGCACGTGTATTGCATAAACCAAAAGGCATATGTCTATAAGCAAAGGTAGCAAAAGGGCAGGTAAAGGTGGTGTTCTCTTGGTCCTCTTTTTACACAGGTGTTTGAGAGAAACCAGAATAACCATCTAGAAAGCAGAAATGTGTGTGTTTGGATAATCTTTCTAGAATTTGATCAATAAATGGTAGAGGTTAATGATCTTTCCTATTAGCTTTATTCAATTTCCTAAAATCAATTTCCATTCTATATCCTGTAACAATTCTTTGCGGGATCAATTTATTTTTATCATTAGGAACTACGGTAATACCTCATTTCGTAGGGACACAATGAACAGGGCTAACCCATCTACTATCAGCAATAGGGTAAATGATACCTACCTCCAGAAGCTTTAATATTTCATTTCTTACCACTTCCTTCATTTTAGGATTCAACCGTCGTTGATGATCAACGACTGGTTGAGCATCAGGCTCCATTTTAATTTTGTGCTGACATAGAGTGGGACTAATGCCATTAAGATCATCAAGAGTATATCCAATAGAAGCACGGTGATTCCTCAGAGTTTTCAATAATCTATGTTTTTCATGCTTTGAAAGGTTAGCACTAATAATAACATGATATATCTTCTTTTCATCAAGATAAGCATATTTCAGAGTATCTGGTAATTGTTTAAGCTCAAACATGGGATCACCATTGGGTGGAGGAGGATCCCTAAGTATTTCAATGGCCAAGTTGTGTTTCAGAATAGGATGCTGATCAAAGGAAATCTTATATATTTCATTACTTTCATTCATATGCATGTCATTTTCTTGGTCTAGCAAATATTGCTCTAAAGGATCAGTAGGAGGAACAACAATAGAAGCAAGACCAATAATTTCATCCTTACTAGACAATTCTTTATCATGGGGTTGTCTACAAAATTTAGAGAAATTAAACTCATGAGACGTATCCCCAAAACTTACGGTAACTGTTTCCTTCTCACAATCTATCCTGGAATTAACGGTATTAAAGAAGGGTCTACCAAATATAATGGGACAAAAATCATCTTGTGGGGAGCCAAGAACAAGAAAATCAGTAGGATATTTTATTTTCCCACACAAGACTTCAACATCTCTAATAATCCCGACTGGTGATATAGTGTCTCCATTAGCAAGCTTAATTGTAACATCAATTTCCTCTAACTCAGCTGGTGCAATATCATTCGTAATCTCTTTATATAAGGAAAAGGGAATTGCACTCACACTAGCACCCATATCACATAAGCCATGATAACAATGATCTCCTATTTTAACAGAAACAACAGGTGTGCCAACAATGGGTCTATGTTTATCTTTAGCAGTAGGTTTAGCAATTCTAGCGGCTTCATCACAAAATTGAATAACATGCCCATCAATATTATCAACCAAGAGATCCTTAACCATAGCAATACTAGGTTCAACTTTAATTTAATCAGGGGGTGTAGGTGTTCTAGCACATCTCTTGTGAACCATAGTTGAAGCTTTAGCATGTTCCTTTAACAGAGAAAGGTGGGCTTTCAGTGAAAGAAGTGGGAATAACAGGATCAACGTTATAACTAATAGTTTTCTCTTCAACTTTAACAGGTTCAACTACTTTCACTTTAATGGGAGGATGATATTTAAACCACTTCTCCTTAGGGAGATCAACATGAGCAGCAAAAGATTCACAAAAAGAAGCTACTATCTCAGAGTCAAGTCCATATTTAGTGCTAAATTCACGGAAAGTATCGGTGTCTATGAAGGATTTAACACAATCAAACTTAAGGTTCATACCTGACTCCTTATCTTCGTCGAGTTCCCAATCTTCAGAGTTGCGTTTAATTCTTTCCAATAAGTCCCACTTGAAGTCAATATCCTTCTTCATATAGGAACCAACACAAGAAGTATCGAGCATGGATTGATCATTACGAGAAAGCCGAGCATAAAATTTTTGAATAATAATTTCTCTCGAGAACTCATGAGTAGGCATGAATATAACATTGAATTAAGCCTCCCCCAAGCTTGAGCATTTCTTTCTCCTTCACGAGGCCAAAAGTTATAAATATAATTCTGATCACGATGAACTAGATGCATTGGGTAGAACT
This sequence comes from Hordeum marinum, assembly GCA_022496015.1. Lineage (NCBI taxonomy): Eukaryota > Viridiplantae > Streptophyta > Magnoliopsida > Poales > Poaceae > Hordeum > Hordeum marinum. The sequence continues at coordinate 484,737,699 of CM039675.1, forward strand.
TCTGATGAAGTTCCATTTTCAATTGGTTGTACCTCCATGGTCCAATATCATCACATAGCCTATACCATGCCAATGCATTCTCCTTCAAAGATAAAGGAAAGATATTCTTCTTAGCATGATCCTCTGGCAAACCTGCAAGCTTAAATAATCCACAAACTTCATCCAGATAGATTAGTTGTAAATCAGGATGTAGTGTTCCATCTCGTGCATAAGGATTAGCCAGCAGTTTCTCTATCATACCCGAAGGATTTTCATAATAAGTATTTTTAGTAGGTTCAGTAGGTTGAGGGACAACTCTTTGTGTTTCCGTTCGAGGTGAAGATACCCCGAACAATCCCCTCAAAGGATTACTTTCCATAGTAACAAGTAACAGTAAATTTCAGCACACTATATAAAATTTTTCCTTACCAGATTCCACTTACCAAAGGCGCTTCACTCCTCGGCAACGGCAGCAGAAAAGAGTCTTGATAACCCACAAGTATAGGTGATCTATCGTAGTCCTTTTGATAAGTAAGAGTGTCGAAGCCAACGAGGAGCAGAAGGAAATGATAAGCGGTTTCCAGTAAGGTATTCTCTGCAAGCACTGAAATTATCGATAACAGGTAGTTTTGTGATAAGATAATTTGTAACAAGTAACAAGTAAAAAGTGTAGCAAAGGTGCAACAAGGTATCCCAATCCTTTTTGTAGCAAAGGACAGGCCTGGATAAACTCTTATATAAAGCAAAGTGCTCCCGAGGACACATGGGAATTTTTGTCAAGCTAGTTTTCATCATGCTCATTTGATTCAAGTTCATTACTTTGATAATATGATATGTGGGTGGACCGGTGCTTGGGTGCTGCCCTTACTTGGACAAACCTCCCACTTATGATTAACCCCTATCGCAAGCATCCGCAACTACGAAAGAAGAATTAAGGTAAACCTATCCATAGCATGAAACATATGGATCCAAATCAGCCCCTTACGAAGCAACGCATAAACTAGGGTTTAAACTTCTGACGCTCTAGCAACCCATCATCTACTTATTACTTCCCAATGCCTTCCCCTAGGCCCAAATAATGGTGAAGTGTTATGTAGTCCATGTTCACATAACACCACTAGAGGAGAGACAACATACATCTCATCAAAATATCGAACAAATACAAAATTCACATGATTACTTATAACAAGATAACGACTGACACGCATGTCATACAATAATTAAAGACAACCCTATGGCTCCTTCCGGTTGCCGTACTCATCGACATGCAAGTCGTGATAATCTATACATCACATGATCATCTCATACATCACATATATCACATCATGTAATTGGCCATATCACATCACAACATACCCTGCAAAAACAAGTTAGACGTCCTCTAATTGTTGTTACATGTTTTACGTGGCTGCTACGGGTATCTAGCAAGAACAATTCTCATCTTCGCAAAAACCACAACGGTGATACACTAGTTGCTTTTCAACCTTCTCAAGGACCGCCTTTGTCGAATCCGATCCAACTAAAGTGAGAGAAACTGGCACCTGCAAGCCATCTATGCAACAAGTTGCAGTCGAGGGAACCGGTCTCTCGTAAGCGTACGAGTAATGTTGGTCCGGGACGCTTCATCTCACAATACCGCTGAACCAAAATCCGACCAAGGGAGGAAGCAATCTACGCATCAACGCCCACAAACCTTTTGTGTTCTACTCGAGATATCATCTACACATAGACCTAGCTCATGATGCCACTGCTGGGGAATGTTGCATGGGAAACAAAATTTTCCTACGCACATGCAGATCTATCCATGGTGATGAGCATCTACGAGAGGGAGAGTGGATCTACGTACCCTTGTAGATCGCTAAGCGGGAAGCGTTAAGAAACGCGGTTGGTGTAGTCGAATGTCTTCGCGATCCAAATCGTTGTGCGTCCCGCGATCCAATCACGATCCGTCCCGCGATCCAATCATGATATGCCCCGTTATCCAATCATGATCCGTCCCACGAACTTGATCACGATCCGTCCCACGAACTTGATCACGATCCTTCCGATCTAGCGCCGAACGGACGGCACCTCCGCGTTCAGCACACGTATAGCTTGATGACAATCTCCGCCGTCTTGATACAACAAGAGGGAGTAGAGAGGAGGAAGTGTTATCCGGCAGCGTGACGGTGCTCCGACGATGGTGGTGGAGCTATTCTCGCAGGGCTTCGCCTAAGCACTGCAGAAAACCGATCTAGAGGAGAAACTATGCACTGGAGGAACGGGCAGCACATGGCTGAAAATGCTGTGCAAAAACGCTAAAACCTCCAGTATATATAAGAGGAAGAGAGGAGGAGGCTTGGCACAAGGGCCAAGCCTCCAAGGAGTTGGCCGTACCAGGTGGAGGAGGTGGACTCCACCTCCAATCCTAGTAGGACTAGGTTTCACCCTATTTTTCACCTTTTCTCTTTAGGCCTTTTTTCCCAAACCCCATGGGCCTTGTGTGTGACTTCCACCTGCCCACTAAGGGCTGGTAAACACTCTCCCACAGCCCATGGATCCTCTTGGGTCGAAATACCCCTCCCGATGGTCTCCCGGTACAATATCGACACTCCCGGTACACTACCGATGAGCCCGAAACTTTTCCGGCGACCAAAACAGAACTTCCTATATATGAATCTTTACCTCTGGACCATTATGGAGCTCCTCGTGATGTCCGAGATCTCATCCGGGACTCCAAACAACATTAGGTCACCACCATACATAACTCTATACTACCGAAATGTCACCAAACCTTAAGTGTGCAGACCTTGCGGGTTCGAGAACTATGTAGACATGACCGAGACACCTCTACGGTTAATAACCAATAGCGGGACCTGGATACCCATATTGGTTCCTACATATTCTACAAATATCTTTATCGGTCGAACCTCTATGTCAAGGATTCAGTTAATCCCGTATGATGTTCCCTTTGTTCTTCGGTATGTTACTTGCCCGAGATTCGATCCTCGGTATCTTCATACCTAGTTCAACCTCGTTATCGGCAAGTATCTTTACTCGTTCCGTAATACAAGATCCCGCAACTAACACTTAGTCACATTTCTTGCAAGGCTTATTGTGATGTTGTATTACCGAGTGGGCCCTGAGATACGTCTCCGTCATACGGAGTAACAAATCCCAGTCTTGATCCATGCCAACTCAACAGACACCCTCGGATATACCTGTAGAGCACCTTTATAGTCACCCAGTTACATTGCGACGTCTGATACACACAAGGCACTCCTCCGGTGTCAATGAGTTGCATGATCTCATGGTCATAGGAACATATACTTGACATGCGGAAAACAGTAACAATAAACTAACACGATCAAATGCTACGTTTGTAGTTCGGGTCTTGTCCATCACATCATTCTCCTAATGATGTGATCCCGTTATCAAATGACATCTCATGTCCATGGCTAGGAAACCTTGACCATCTTTGATCAACAAGCTAGTTCACTAGAGGCATACTAGGGACAAAGTATTGTCTATTTACCCACACATGTAATGTGTTTCCAATTAATACAATTATAGCATGGATAATAAACGATTATCATGAACAAGGAAATATAATAATAAACACTTTATTTATTGCCTCTAGGGCATATTTCTAACAGTCTCCCACTTGCAGTGGAGTCAATAATCTAGCTCACATCACTAGTGATTTACATTGTAACTAATCGAACACCCATGCAGTTCTGGTGTTGATCATGTTTAACCCTTGGAAGAGGTTTAGTCAACGGGTTTGCAACATTCAGATCCGTGTGCACTTTGCAAATATTTATGTCCTTCTCCTCGATGTAATCGCGGATGGAGTTGAAGCGTCGCTTTATGTGTCTGGTCCTCTTGTGAAACCTTGGTTCCTTGGCCAGAGCAATGGCACCAGTGTTGTCACAGAACAGGTTCATTGGATTTAGTGCACTGGGCACTACTCCAAGATCTGTCATGAACTGTTTCATCCAGACACCTTCCTTTGCCGCCTCCGAGGCTGCGATGTACTACGCTTCACATGTAGAATCGGCTACCACGCTTTGCTTGGAACTGCACCAGCTTACCGCTCCCCCGTTGAGAATAAATACGTATCCGGTTTGTGACTTAGAGTCATCCGGATCAGTGTCAAAGCTTGCATTGACGTAACCCTTTACGATGAGCTCTTCATCACCTCCATAAACGAGAAACATTTCCTTAGTCCTTTTCAAGTACTTAAGGATATTCTTGACCGCTGCCCGGTGTTCCATTCCAGAATCACTTTGAAACCTTCCGGCCATACTTATGGCAAGGCTGACATCCGGTCTTGTGCACAGCATTGCATACATGATAGTGCCTATGGCTGAATCATAGGGGATGACACTCATCTTTTCTCTATCTTCTGCAGTCACTGCGCATTGAGTCTTACTCAACTTCACACCTTGTAACACAGGCAAGGACCCCTTCTTGGACTGATCCATTTTGAACTTCTTCAAAACTTTGTCAAGGTATGTGCTCTGTGAAAGTGCTATTAAGCGTATCGATCTATCTCTATAGATCTTAATGCCTAATATGAAAGCAACTTCTCCTAGGTCCTTCATTGAAAAACTCTTGTTCAAATATTCCTTCACGCTTTCCAGCATTTCTATATTGTTTCCAATCAGCAATATGTCATTCTCATATAATATTAGAAACTCTATAGAGCTCCCACTCACTTTCTTGTAAATACAAGCTTATCCATAAACTTGTATAAACTCAAACGCTTTGATCACCTCATCAAAACACTTATTCCAACTCCGAGATGCTTGCACCGGTCCATAAATGGATCGCTGGAGTTTGCAAACTTTGTCATCATTCTCTGGATCGACAAAACCTTCTGGTTGCATCATATACAACTCTTCCTCAAGGAAACCGTTGAGGAACGCTGTTTTGACATCCATCTGCCAAATTTCATAGTCGAAATAAGCAGCTATTGCCAACATGATTCTGACAGACTTAAGCATCGCTACGGGTGAGGTCTCATCGTAGTCAACTCCTTGAACTTGTGAAAAACCCTTTGCCACAAGTGGAGCTTTATGTGGGTGACATTACCGTTCGCGTCTGTCTTCTTCTTAAAGATCCATTTGTTCTGAATGGCCTTTCGCCCTTCAGGTAATACTTCCAAAGTCTACACTTTGTTTTCATACATGGATCCCATCTCGGATTTCATGGTCTCTAACCATTTCTCGGAACCCGGGCCCATCACTGCTCCTCCATAGCTTGTAGGTTCTTTGTTGTCCAACAACATGACCTCCAAGACAGGGTTGCTGTCATACCTGGCCAAACGGGCCGTGCCTAACGGGCCGGCCCAGAAGCATGAGGCGCCGGCCTAACACAAGCTAAACGGGCCGTGCCAGGCCCGCGGCCCACCTCGGGCCGTGCCTGGGCCGCCTCCCCAGCACGCGAGCCGGCACGACACGGCCCGATTAGCTTGTGCCGGCCCGCGGCATGCCACGACACGGCACGACACGACGCGTTGGGCACGCGCGGCCCGCCGGTCGGCACGGCGCACACGGCAGGCGCCAGGCGGCACGGCAGCGTCGGCAGGGGCAGGGTGCAGCGCTCGCCAGGGAGCCGTTGGGCGCACTGCGCTCTGTGCAGGTAGCCATTGGGGGAGCGGGGGGAGCGAGGCCGGGGGGTTTAGGGGAGGTTTAGGGGGGTTAGGGGGATTAGGGTGTTTTTTTACTATAATGTATAAATTTAAAATTTTGACCGTTAGAGGGTCAAATTAGTCCAAAAATTATCAAATTTTTGCTATAAATAGGGCCACCCAGCCCACATATTTCTCACACTCAAACATGGATGATCATGCCAATACTAGCTTCCCACTCTCCGATTTCGGTCTTGGGGTTGGGGACATGGATGATTATAGCCTCTTCCCTCCGACCGTCGATCCCACTACCATGCCCCCACCCATGCAACATGCCTATACCAAAAATCCCACTCTCGACCCCACTCCTGAACCCGAATGTCAAACCAATTATAGTAGCGGGACGGGTTCCTCCACCAGCCTGGGTGCAAGGAGAGTTCGTCGTAGAACCTCTCCTGCGTGGGAATATTTCGATGAAGAAATATCCATAGTGGACGGTGTACGGAGGGTGACGGCAAGGTGCAAAAGGTGCCGGAAGGAATTAACCGGAGAAGCCAAGGAGGGAACCAGCCACCTGAAGAGGCATGCGGACGCCCACGCCAAGGCGGACGCAACAAGCGCGTCGAGCTCGGCAGGGGCAGGTATGCAAACTCAACTCAGGTTCAACCCTGACGGTACGGTAAGCAATTTCGTGTACTATGCTAATGTTGCGCGAGAAGGTTTATGCCGTTTTATTGCTTCTAATGATTTACCACTAGGCATTGGTGAATCTAACGGTTTTGTTGAATATATTCAAACTTATCATAATCCTAATTATAGACCAGTTTCTAGACAAACTACAAGTAGGGATATTAAAAGGCTATACCTAGCTAGTAAAGAGAAATTAAAAGAAGAATTTTCTACGTGCACTTTTTCAGTTTTGTTAACATCTGATATATGGACTGGTCGGGCTAAGCAAGACTACATTAGTGTAGTAGCTCATTATGTTAACGAACATTGGCATCTACAAAAAAGAGTCATAGGATTTGAATTAATAGATGTATCACATAGTGGTCAAAACATTGCTGAAGTTGTACTCAAAGTTGTGAATGATTTTAATCTTGCCGACAAGGTTTTCGCAATAACTTTGGATAATGCTTCAGCAAACACCAGTGCAATGACCACCCTCACTCCTATATTCTCCGTATATGCTGCATCCTTTTTAATGCATCAACGTTGTGCTTGCCATATCATTAATCTTATTGCTAAAAGTGCTTTACATTTATGTGAATCACACGTTGAATGCATACGCACCGCAATATCCTATCTTTCGAATTCAACTCAACGAATTTCAAACTATAATAGATATTGCATTGCTATAGGCACAACTCCTCATAAGTTTAATTCAGACATGCCTGTTAGATGGAACTCTACATATTTGATGCTTAAGGCAGTTATTCGAGACAGAGTTCCTTTCAATGGTTTCATTAATGCAAATTATGGGGCTGAACCTCTACTCACCTCTGAGACTTGGCATGTTATTACATCATTGTATGCATTTATTGAGTTGTTCTATGATGCAACAATAACATTGTCTGGGGTTTATTACCCCACATCTCCTTTGATGGTGCATACCTTACTAGACATTGCTAGTCATCTGAAAGCATTTGAAGGTGATGGATTGTTACTTAATGTTGTTGCCGACATGAAAACCAAGTTTTAAAATATTGGGAAAATATTCCACTGTTGTATGCATTTGCATTTATCTTGGATCCCAGAGCTAAACTTGAAGGGTATCGTAGCACACTCAATGTACTATCTGCATCCCTAAGTTTAGATTATACGGGTGACTTTAACACGGCTCGTGAAAATCTTTATGATGTTTTTGCTAAGTATGAGCAATAGTATGCCGGAGTCCGAATGCAACGACCTCCACCAGCATCTACTACAGGTAAAAAAAGAGGGGCATGGAGCAAGATCTTTGGTTCTTCCTCCTCCTCTACCGCCGGAAGCTCTTCCACATCAACATCCGTGATTCAAGGTTCCGAGGAGTTAGCGAAGTACCTCAACAGTGACAAAGTCATGTTTGATTTAGATACTGAGGAAGACTTCAACATACTCCAGTGGTGGCAAGAACCCAGACTTACATTTCCGGTGTTTTCGATATTAGCACGTGATGTGTTATCGGTATCCGTCTCTACTGTGTCATCGGAGTCCGCTTTCAGCCTTGCTGGAAGAATAATTGAGGAAGGAAGAACTAGTCTCACTCCTGATATGGTGAGAACACTAATGTCCGTGAAATATGGGGAGCTATCAAGAATGAGAGCCCAACACACTGCAGAAAACAAGGAACTGCTGGAAATGTTTGAAGATATGAACTTTGACGAAGACGACACGGCATCGGAACTATCGGTAGACTAGTTGTAATTCTAGAGCATGGCTTTGTACTCTTTTACTTTCCAGGGATGGAAAGTTTTAATGAGGCAGCCACTAATAAAGCTCAAGATTTATCCCACATGATGACACTTCATCTCCATTTATTTTTTTTGTACCTAACGTGCCATTTTTCTACATTTTCTACATTTTTTTTGATCTTTTTGCTCTTTTTCTGTGAAAAAACATATATAATAAAGCTCAAGATTTATCCACATGATGACACTTCATCTCCATTTTTTTTGTACCTAACGTGCCATTTTTCTACATTTTTTACATTTTTTTGATCTTTTTGCTGTTTTTTCGCGAAAAAACATTTGTAATTGCCTAAACGGGCCTGGCGTGCCTAATCGGGCATGGCGTGCCTAATCGGGCCTAGCATGCCGCGGGGCGGCCCATTTAACCGTTGTGCCGTGCCTGGGCCGGCACCCCGGGCATGCGGGCCGGCACGGCACGGCCCGATTAGTAATCGTGCCGCGGCGGGCCGGGCCCTATTACCAACGGGCCATGCTAGGCCGTGCCGGCCCGGCCCGTTTGGCCAGGTATGGTTGTCGTACCACTCAGGAGTAGTACGCGGCCTTGTCGACCTACGAGGTTCAATAGTAGCTTGATCTAAAGCTTCATGATCATCATCATTAACTTCCTCTTCTACCGTCGTAGTTTCCACAGAAACATCTTTCTGCGCTGCGCTACTTTCTGGTTGAAGTAAAGGTTCAATAACCTCATCAAGCTCTATTTTCCTCCCACTCAATTCTTTCGAGAGAAACTCTTTCTCAAGAAATGTTCCGTTCTTAGCGACAAACACTTTGCCTTCAGATCTGAGATAGAAGGTATACCCGACTGTCTCTTTCAGGTATCCTATGAAGACGCATGTTTCCGCTTTGGGTTCCAGCTTTTTAGGCTGAACTTTTTTAACATAAGAATCACATCCCCAAACTTTAAGAAACGACAACTTTGGCCTCTTGCCAAACCACAGTTCATATGGCGTCATCTCAACGGATTTTGATGGTGCCCTATTTAAAGTGAATGCAGTTGTCTCTAATGCATAACCCCAAAACGATAGTGGCAAATCAGCAAGAGACATCATAGAACGCACCATATCTAATAAGGTTCGATTACGACGTTCGGACACACCATTACGCTGTGGTGTTCCGGGCGGTGTCAACTGTGAAAAAATTCCATACTGTCTTAAGTGACTGCCAAACTCATAACTCAGATATTCACCTCCTCGATCAAATCGCAGGAACTTAATCTTCTTGTTATGATGATTCTCAACTTCACTCTGAAATTTCTTGAACTTTTCAAACGTATCAGACTTGTGTTTCATTAAGTAAATATACCCATATCTACTTAAGTCATCAGTGAAGGTGAGAAAATAACGATATCCACCATGCGTTGTAACATTCATTGGACCGCACACATCAGTATGTATGATTTCCAATAAGTCACTTGCCCATTCCATTGTTCCAGAGAACGGTGTTTTAGTCATCTTGCCCATGAGGCATGGTTCACATGTGTCAAGTGATTCAAAATCAAGTGGCTCCAAAAATCCATCAGCATGGAGCTTCCTCATGCGTTTTACACCAATATGGCCTAAACGGCAGTGGCACAAGAAAGTGGTACTATCATTATCAACTCTACATCTTTTGGCATCAATGTTATGAACATGTGTGTCATCACTATCAAGATTCAATATGAATAAACCCCTAACATTGGGTGCATGACCATAAAAGATATTACTCATATAAATAGAACAACCTTTATTCTTTGATTTAAATGAGTAACCGTCTCGCAATAAACAAGATCCAGATATAATGTTCATGCTTAGCACATGCACTAAATAACAATTATTCAGGTTCATCACTAATCCCGATGGTAATCGAAGAGGGAGCATGCCGATGGCGATCACATCAACCTTGGAACCATTTCCCACGTGCATCGTCACTTCGTCCTTTGCCAACCTTCGTTTATTCCGTAGTTCCTGCTTTGAGTTGCAAATGTGAGCAACCGAACCGGTATCAAATACCCACGCACTACTACGAGAGCTAGTAAGGTACACATCAATAACATGTATATCATATATACCTTATTTGTCATTGGCCGCCTTCTTGTCAACCAGGTACTTGGGGCAGTTCCGCTTCCAGTGACCAGTTCCCTTGCAATGAAAGCACTCAGTTTCTGGCTTGGCTCCATGCTTGGGCTTCTTTACAGGAGTAGCAACTGCTTTGCCATCCTTCTTGGTTTTACCCTTCTTGCCCTTGCCCTTGCCCTTGCCATTTTTCTTGAAACTAGTGGTTTTATTGACCATGAACACTTGATGTTCTTTCTAGATTTCAGACTCAGTAACTTTTAGCATCGCAAATAGCTCGGCGACTGACTTGTTCATCCCGTGCATGTTATAGTTCATCACAAAGCTCTTGTAACTATGTGGCAGTGATTGAAGAACTCTGTCAGTGATCGCCTCTAGCGGAAGGGCAATTCCCAACTCCGCTAGACGAGTTGAATACCCAGACATTCTGAGTATATTTTCACTAATAGACCCATTCTCCTCCATCTTGCAAGCATAGAACTTATCGGAGGTTTCATACCTCTCGATCTGGGCATTCTTCTGAAAGATAAACTTCAACTCCTGGAACATCTCATATGCTCCATGACGTTCAAAATGTCTTTGAAGTCCCGGTTCTAAGCCATACAATATTGCACACTAAACTATTGAGTAATCTCCAGGTCCTGCCTCCCAAGCGTTCTTAACGTCTTCGGAAGTCATATCTTCTGGTTGGTCACCAAGCGGTGCATCAAGGACATATGATTTCTGGGAAGCCGTGAGGATAATCCTCAGATTACGGGCCCAGTCAACAAAGTTACTTCCATCATCTTTCAACTTAGCTATCTCTAGGAACGCATTAAAATTCAGGGGTGCTACTGCGTGAGCCATTGATCTACAACATAAATATGCAAAATTTATAGACTATTGTTGAAGATAATGAGTTTAGTTAATCAAATTACTAAAGCTCTCACTCAAATTGGCATCCCTCATGCCATCTGAGTGTCACATGATCCAAATCCACCAACTCAAGTCTGATCATCACGTGAGTTGAGGTGGCTTCAATGGTGAAGATCATTATGTTGATCATATCTACTATATGACTCATGTTCAACCTTTCAGTCTCTTGTGTTCCGAGGCCATGTTTGTACATGCTAGGCTCATCAAGTTTAACCTAAGAGTTCTGCGTGTGCAACACTAGCTTGCACCCATTGTATTTGAACGTAGAGTCTATCACACCCGATCATCACGTGGTGTCTCGACACGACGAACTTTCGCAATGGTGCACACTCGGGGAGAACACAATTCATCTTGAAATTTAAGTGAGGGATCACCTTATAATGCTACCGTCGTCCTAAGCAAAACAAGGTGCATAAAAGGATTAACATCACATGCAATTCATAAGTGACATGATATGGCCATGAACTTGTGCTTTTGATCTTCATCTAGAAAGCACTGGCATGATCTCCATCGCCACCGGCATGACACCATGATATTCATCATCTTGATCTCCATCAACGTGTCGCCATCGGGGTTGTCGCGCCCAACATGCTTCTACTACTATTGCTACTATTTAGCGATAAAGTAAAGCATTACATAGCGCTTAATGATTGACACGCAGGTCATACAATAATTAAAGACAACCCTATGGCTCCTGCCGGTTGCCGTACTCATCGACATGCAAGTCATGATAATCTATACATCACATGATCATCTGATACATCACATATATCACATCATGTAATTGGCCATATCACATCACAACATACCCTGCAAAAACAAGTTAGACGTCCTCTAATTGTTGTTGCATGTTTTACGTGGCTGCTACGGGTATCTAGCAAGAACAATTCTCATCTATGCAAAAACCACAACGGTGATACACTAGTTGCTTTTCAACCTTCTCAAGGACCGCCTTTGTCGAATCCGATCCAACTAAAGTGAGAGAAACTGGCACCCGCAAGCCATCTATGCAACAAGTTGCGGTCGAGGGAACCGGTCTCTCGTAAGCGTACGAGTAATGTTGGTCTGGGCCGCTTCATCTCACAATACCGCTGAACCAAAATCCGACTAAGGGAGGAAGCAATCTAAGCATCAACGCCCACAAACCTTTTGTGTTCTACTCGAGATATTATCTATACATAGACCTAGCTCATGATGACACTGCTAGGGAACGTTGCATGGGAAACAAAAATTTCCTACGCACATGCAGATCTATCCATGGTGATGAGCATCTACGAGAGGGAGAGTAGATCTACGTACCCTTGTAGATCGCTAAGCGGGAAGCGTTAAGAAACGCGGTTGGTGTAGTCGAACGTCTTTGCGATCCAAATCGTTGTGCGTCCCGCGATCCAATCACGATCTGTCCCGCAATCCAATCATGATCTGCCCGTGATCCAATCACGATCCGTCCCACGAACTTGATCATGATCCGTCCCACGAACTTGATTACGATCCTTCCGATCTAGCGCCGAACGGACGGCACCTCCGCGTTCAGCACACGTACAGCTTGATGACAATCTCCACCGTCTTGATCCAGCAAGAGGGAGCAGAGAGGAGGAAGAGTTCTCCGGCAGCGTGACGGTGCTCCGACGATGGTGGTGGAGCTATTCTGGCAGGGCTTCGCTTAAGAACTGCAGAAAACCGATCTAGAGGAGAAACTATGCACTGGAGGAACGGGCAACACATGGCTGAAAATGCTGTGCAAAAACCCTAAAACCTCTAGTATATATAAGAGGAAGAGAGGAGGAGGCTTGGCACAAGGGCCAAGCCTCCAAGGAGTCGGCCGAACAAGGTGGAGGAGGTGGACTCCACCTCCAATCCTAGTAGGACTAGGTTTCACCCTATTTTTGCCTTTTTCCACTTTTTCTCTTTAGGCCTTTTTTCCCAAACCGCATGGGCCTTGCGTGGGACTTCTACCAGCCAACTAAGGGATGGTAAACACTCTCCCACAGCCCATGGAGCCTCTTGGGTCGAAATACCCCTCCCAATGGTCTCCCGGTACACTACCGACACTCCCAGTACACTACCGATGAGCCCGAAACTTTTCCGGCGACCAAAACAGGACTTCCTATATATGAATCTTTACCTCTGGACCATTCTGGAGCTCCTCGTGATGTCCGGGATCTCATCCGGGAATCTGAACAACATTTGGTCACCACCATACATAACTCTATACTACCGAAATGTCACCAAACCTTAAGTGTGCAGACCTTGCGGGTTCGAGAACTATGTAGACATGACCGAGACACCTCTACGGTCAATAACCAATAGCGGGACCTGGATTCCCATATTGGTTCCTACATATTCTACGAAGATCTTTATCGATCGAACCTCTATGTCAAAGATTCAGTTAATCCCGTATGATGTTCCGTTTGTTCTTCGGTATGTTACTTGCCCGAGATTCGATCGTCGGTATCTCCATACCTAGTTCAACCTCGTTATCGGCAAGTCTCTTTACTCGTTCCGTAATACAAGATCACGCAACTAACACTTAGTCACATTGCTTGCAACGCTTATTGTGATGTTGTATTACCTAGTGGTCCCTGAGATACCTCTCCGTCATACGGAGTAACAAATCCCAGTCTTGATCCATGCCAACTCAATAGACACCCTCGAAGATACCTGTAGAGCACCTTTATAGTCACCCAGTTGCGTTGCAACGTCTGATACACACAAGGCACTCCTCCGGTATCCGTGAGTTGCATGATCTCATGGTCATAGGAACATATACTTGACATGCGGAGAACAGTAGCAATAAACTGACACGATCAAATGCTACGTTTGTAGTTCGGGTCTTGTCCATCACATCATTCTCCTAATGATGTGATCCCGTTATCAAATGATATCTCATGTCCATGGCTAGGAAACCTTGACCATCTTTCATCAACGAGCTAGTTCACTAGAGGCATACTAGGGACAAATTATTGTCTATTTACCCACACATGTAATGTGTTTCCAATTAATACAATTATAGCATGGATAATAAACGATTATCATGAACAAGGAAATATAATAATAAACACTTTATTTATTGCCTCTAGGGCATATTTCCAACAGTTCCCCCTCCGGGAGGGAAGTTTCCCCGGCAGAACAGCCCTGCCGGAGCTCTAGTTTGGTTTTGCCCAAGTTCCGCCTCGATACGGCGGCGCTTCATCCCGAAATCTCTCCCTTGATTTTTTTCCAGGTCAAAACCCAACATATAAGAGAAGATGGGCATCGGGGGCCAGCCAAGTGGGCCACAAGCCTGCTAGGCGGGGCCAGGGGGTGGCCGCGCCTGGCAGGCTTGTCACCTCCTGGTGCCCCCCCTCTAGTATCTGTTTCGCCCAGTTTTTTTTATATATTCCAAAATAATTCTCCGTAAATTTTCAGGACTTTTGGAGTTGTGCGGAATAGGTATATCATATTTGCTCCTTTCCTAGTCCAGAATTCTAGCTGCCGACATTCTCCCTCTTCATGTAAACCTTGTAAAATAAGACATAAGGATTATACCATAACGTGTAATAACAGCCCATAATGCAATAAATATCAATGTAAAAGCATGATGCAAAATGGACGTATCACTAATGTGTTAGCCACGGGATCTTGTATTACGGAATGAGTAAAGAGACTTGCCGGTAACGAGATTAAACTAGGTATGGAGATACAAACTATCGAATCTGGGGCAAGTTACAAACCAATAGACAAAGGGAACATCATATGGGATTATCTGAATCCTTGACATAGAGGTTCAACCAATAAAGATCTTCGTAGAACATGTAGGAACCAATATAGGCATCCAGGTCCCGCTATTGGTTATTGACAATAGAGGTGTGTCAGTCATGTCTACATAGTTCTCGAACCCACAGGGTCTGCACACTTAACGTTCGGTGACGAATTGGTATAGATGAGTTATGTATGTTGGTGACCGAAGGTTGTTCGGAGTCCCGGATGAGATTCGGACGTGACGAGGAACTCCGGAATGGTCCAAAGGTGAAGATCATATATAGGAAATTTTGTGTTGATCACCAGGAAAATTTGGGGCGTCACCAGTAATGTACCGGGGGTGCCGGAAGGTTTCCGGGGGTCCACCGGAAGGGGACACCAGCCCCGAAGGGCCCCATGGGCTGTGGGAGAGGGTGCACCAGCCCCTGGTCGACTGGCCACCCCTCCCACAAGGCCCATGCGACCGAAGGGTGGAAGGGGGAAACCATAAGGGGGGCTGCCACCATACCTTGGGGGCCAAGCCACCCCTTGGCCGCCGCCCCCTCCTCTTGGCCGCCGCCCCTAGGGGTGGGAACCCTAGGGCACAGAACTTTCCCCCTCCCCCCTATAAATATGAGAGAGGGGGAGGGAAGATGCACCACAAGCCACGAAGCATCTCTTCCTCCGTCCCAGATCGCTTCTCCTCTAGTAGATTGGTTCGACACTGCTTAGCGAAGCTCTGCCAGATCATCGTGCTACCGGAGAACCCATCTACCTCTCATCTCCCTCTTGTTGGATCAAAAAGGCGGAGATCATCATCGAGCTGTACGTGTGCTGAATGCGGAGGTGTCGTCCGTTCGGCACTTGATCGGGAGTTCATGGGATGGCTTGCGATTTGGATCGAGAAGACGTTTGACTACATCAACCTCGTTACTTAAACGCTTCCGCTTAGCGATCTCCAAGGGTATGTGGATCCGATCTATCCTCTCGTAGATGCTCATCTCCTAGATTGATCTTGGTGAAGCGTAGGAATTTTTTTGTTTCCCATGCAACGTTCCCCAACAGTGGCATCATGAGGTAGGTCTATGTGTAGATGAGATCACGAGTAGAACACAAAGGAGTTTGTGGGCGTTGATGCTCAGATTGCTTCTTCCCTTGGTCGTTTTTTGATTCAGCAGTATTGTGGGATGAAGCGGCCCAGACCAACCTTACTCATACGCTTACGAGAGACCGGTTCCATCGACTGACATGTGACTTTGTTGCATAAAGATGGCTGGCGGGTGTCTGACTCTCCTACTCTAGTTGGATCGGATTCGACAAAGGCGGTCCTTGAGAAGGTTGAATAGCAATTTGTGTATCACCTTCCAGTTTTTGCGTAGGCGAGAATTGTTCTTCTTAGATACCCATAGCAGCCACGTAAAACATGCAATAACAATTGGAGGACGTCTAACTTGTTTTTGTAGGGTATGTTCTGATATGATATGGATAATTACATGATGAGATATATGTGATGTATGAGATGATCATGTTTTGTATAGAATATCATGACTTGCATGTCAATGAGTATGGCAACCGGTAGTAGCCATAGGGTTGTCTTTAATTATTGTATGACCTGCGTGTCAATCATTAAGCGTTATGTAATGCTTTACTTTATCGCTAAGCGGTAGCAATAGTAGTAGAAGCATGGTGGGAGCGACAACCCCGATGGCGACACATTTATGGAGATCAAGATGATGGAGATCATGGAGTCATGTCGGTGACGATGGAGTTCATACCGGTGCTTTAAAGATGGCGATCAAAAGAACAAGATCATGGCCATATCATGTCACTTATGATTTGCATGTGATGTTAATCCTTTAATGCACCTTGTTTTGATTACTATGATGGTAGCATTATAAGGTGATCCCTCACTAAAATTTCAAGATAAAATTGTGTTCTCCCGGAGTGTGCACTATTGCGAAAGTCCGTCATGTCAAGACACCATGTGATGATCGGGTGTGATAGACTCTACGTTCACATACAATGGTTGCAAGATAGTGTTGCATGTGCAGAACACTCAGGTTAAACTTGACGAGCCTAGCATGTACAGACATGGCCTTGGAACACAAGAGACCAAAAGGTCGAACATGAGTCATATAGTAGATATGATCAACATGATGATGTTCACCATTGAAACCACCTCAACTCACGTGATGATCGGACTTGAGTTGGTGAGTTTGGATCATGTAACACTCGGATGATTGGAAGGATGTCAATTTGAGTGGGAGCTTTTGTAATTTGATTAATTAAACTCATTATCTTGAAGAATAGTCTTAGTAACCTTTGCATAATTATGTTGTAGATCAATGGCTCGCGCAGTAGTTCCCCTGAATATTAATGCATTCCTAGAGAAAGCCAAGGTTAAAGATGATGGAAGTAACTTTGTGGACTGGGCATGTAATCTAAGGATTATCCTCACGGCTTCCCAGAAGGCTTATGTACTTGATGCACCGCTTGGTGATCCACCTGCTCCCGTGTCATCCAAAGACGTTAAGAACGCTTCAGACACATGTTTTGGAGTTTACTCAATAGTTCAATGTGCAATGTTGTATGGCTTAGAACCGGTACTTCAAAGACGTTTTGAACGTCACGGAGCATATGAGATATTCTAGGAGTTGAAGTATATATTTGAGAAGAATGCCCGAATCGAGAGGTATGAGACCTCTGATAAGTTCTATGCTTGCAAGATGGAGGAGAACGGGTTTGTCAGTGAACATATACTCAAAATATCTGGGTATTCGAACTGTCTGGCTCAGTTAGGGATGCCCCTTCTGCCAGAGGCGATCACTATCAGAGTTCTTCAATCATTGCCACCTAGCTACAAGAGCTTTGTGTTGAACTATAACATGCACAGGATGACCTAGTCAGTCGCCGAGCTGTTTGCGATGCTGAAAGTCGCTGAGTTAGAAATCCAGAAAGAGCATCAAGTGTTGATGGTCAATAAAACCACTAGTTTCAAGAATTATGGCAAGGGAAAGAAGGGTAACTCCAAGAATAGTGGCAAAGCAGTTGCCCCTGCCGTGAAGAAACCCAAGGCTGGACCCAAGCCAGAAACTGAGTGCTTTCATTGCAAGGGAATTGGTCACTAGAAGTGGAATTACCCCAAGTATGTGGGCCGACAAGGAGGCAGCCAACAGCAAACAAGGTATATATGATATACATGTTATTGATGTGTACCTTACCAACTCTCGTTGTAGTGCTTGGGTATTTGATACCGGTTGGATTGCTCACATTTGGAACTCAAAACATGAGCTACAAAATAAACGAAGGCTGGCTAAGGACGAAGTGACGATGCGCGTGGGAAATGGTTCCAAGGTTGATGTGATCGCTGTCGGCCACGCTCGCTCTTCGATTACCATCAGGATTAGTGATGAACCTAAATAATTGTTATTTGGTGCCTGCGTTAAGCATGAACATTATATCTGGATCTTGTTTGTTGCGAGATGGTTACTCATTCAAATCAGAGAATAATGGTTCTTCTATTTATATGAGTAATATATTTTATGGTCATGCACCTAATGTGAGGGGTTTATTCATATTGAATCTCGATAATGAAGATACACATGTTCATAACATTGATGCCAAAAGATGTAGAGTTGATAATGATAGTACCACTTTCTTGTGGCACTGCCGTTTAGGTCATATTGGTGTAAAACGCATGAAGAAGCTCCATGTTGATGGACTTTTGGAGTCACTTGATTTTTAATCACTTGACACATGTGAACAATGCCTCATGGGCAAGATTACTAAAACCCAATTCTCTGGAACAATGGAACGGGCAAGTGACTTGTTGGAAATCATACATACTGATGTGTGCGGTCCGATGAGCATTGAGGTGCGCGGTGGATATCGTTATTTTCTCACCTTCACTGATGACTTAAGTAGATATGGGTATATTTACTTAATGAAGCACAAGTCTGAAACGTTTGAAAAGTTCAAGCAATCTTAGAGTGAAGTTGAGAATCATCGTAACAAGAAGATTAAATTCCTACGATCTGATCGAGGATGTGAATATCTGAGTTATGAGTTTGGCAGTCACTTCAGACAATGTGGAATTGTTTCATAATTGACACCGCCTCGAACACCTCAGCGTAATGGTGTTTCTGAACGTCGTAATCGAACCTTATTAGATATGGTGCGTTCTATGATGCCTCTTGCCAATTTGCCACTATCGTTTTGGGGTTGTGCATTAGAGACAGCTGCATTCACTTTAAATAGGGCACCATCAAAATCCGTTGAGATGACACCATATGAACTGTGGTTTGGCAAGAAGCCAAAATTGTCGTTTCTTAAAGTTTGGGGATGTGATGCTTATCTCAAAAAGCTTCATCCTGAAAAGCTGGAACCCAAAGCGGAGAAATGTGTCTTCATAGGATACCCAAAAGAGATAGTTGTTTACACCTTCTATCTCAGGTCCGAAGGCAAAGTATTTGTCGCTAAAACATAACATTTCTTTAGAAAGAGTTTCTCTCGAAAGAATTGAGTGGGAGGAGGATAGAACTTGATGAGGTTGTTGAACCTTTGTTTCAACCAGAGAGTAGTGTAGTGCAGAAAGATATTTCTATGGAGCCTATGTCAGTTGAAGAGGAAGTTGATGGTGATGATCATGAATCTTCGAATAAAGTTACTATCAAACCTTGTAGGTCGACAAGGACGTGTACTGCTCCTGAGTGGTACGACAACCCTGTCTTAGCGGTCATGTTGTTGGACAACAATGAACCTACGAGCTATGGAGAAGCGATGATGGGCCTAGATTCCGAGAAATGGTTAGAGGCCATGAAATCCGAGATAGGATGCATGTATGGAAACAAAGTATGGACATTGGAAGAATTACCTGAAGGGCAAAAAGCCATTCAGAACAAATGGATCTTTAAGAGGAAGACAGACGGGGACGGTAATGTCACCGTCTATAAAGCTCGACTTGTGGCAAAGGGTTTTTCACAAGTTCAAGGAGTTGACTACAAGGAGACCTTCTCAC
The DNA here is from genome assembly GCA_022496015.1 of Hordeum marinum. Taxonomy (NCBI): domain Eukaryota; kingdom Viridiplantae; phylum Streptophyta; class Magnoliopsida; order Poales; family Poaceae; genus Hordeum; species Hordeum marinum. Next base: position 484,757,445 of record CM039675.1, read on the forward strand.
CCATAGCGATGCTTAAGTCCATCAGAATCATGTTAGCAATAGCTGTATTTTTCGATTATGAAATTTGGCAGATGGAGTTCAAAACAACTTTCCTTAACGGTTTCCTTAAGGAAGAGTTGTATATGATACAACCTGAAGGTTTTGTCGATCCAGAGAACGCTGACAAAGTTTGTAGACTCCAGCGATCCATTTATGGACTGGTGCAAGCATCTCGGAGTTGGAATCTGTGCTTTGATGAGGTGATCAAAGCGTTCAGGTTTATACAAGTTTACGGAAAAGCTTGTATTTACAAGAAAGTGAGTGGGAGCTCTATAGTGTTTCTAATATTATATGTGGATGACATATTTCTGATTGGAAACAATATAGAAATGCTGGAAAGCATGAAGGAATATTTGAACAAGAGTTTCTCAATGATGGACCTAGGAGAAGTTGCTTTCATATTAGGCATCAAGATCTATAGAGATAGACCGAGACGCTTAATAGGACTTTCACAGAGCACATACCTTGACAATGTTTTGAAGAAGTTCAAAATGGATCAGTCCAAGAAGGGGGTCTTGCCTGTGTTGCAAGGTGTGAAGTTGAGTAAGACTCAATGCCTAGTGACTGCAAAAGATAGAGAAAAGATGAGTGTCATCCCCTATGCTTCAGCCATAGGCTCTATCATGTATGCAATGTTGTGCACAAGACCCGATGTTAGCCTTGACATAAGTATGGCTGGAAGGTTTCAAAGTGATCCAGGAATGGAGCACTAGACTGCGGTCAAGAATATCCTTGAGTACCTGAAAGGGACTAAGGAAATGTTTCTCATTTATGGAGGTGATCAAGAGATCGTCGTAAAAGGTTACATCGATGCAAGCTTTGACACTGATACGGATGACTCTAAGTCGCAAATCGGATAAGTATTTATTCTCAATGGGGGAGTGTTAAGCTTGTGCAGTTCCAAGCAGAGCGTGATAGCTGATTCTACATGCGAAGCGGAGTACATCGCAGCCTCGGAGGCAGCGAAGGAAGGTGTCTGGATGAAGGAGTTCATGACAGATCTTGGGGTAGTGCCCAGTGCACTGAATCCAATGGCTCTGTTATGTGAGAATACTGGTGCCATTGCTCTAGCTAAGGAACCAAGGTTTCACAAGAGGACCAAACACATAAAGCGAAGCTTCAATTCCATCCGCGATCACATTAAGGATGATGAGATAAATATTTGCAAAGTGTACACAGATTTGAATGTCCGAGACCCGTTGACTATGTTAGAGTTATAATATAAGTCATGTACCCCTTTGTATTTCTCCTGTTATATAAGGGGTTTCCTGCATATGTTCCGTACCTATACATGTATATATATCGGCCTATGGCCTCATTGGAATACAAGTTGCTTATTCCTAACATGGTATTAGAGCTAGGTTAATTTTTGCACGCTGCAACTCGTGTGATTATCCCACCCCGATCGTTCTCCACCCCGATCGATCTTCGTTCTTCCCGCGGGCTCTCGCTCGATCTCCTCTCGTCTAATCGATCGAAGTTGGTCCTCGTCCCGTGAAGACAGCCTGCAGGCGAAGCAGGCTGATTCCATCGAGCCGACCCAGCCGGTTCCCCGCCTCGATTCCTCCCGAGCGCCGCCGATCCCTCTGGTTGCTGCTTCCATCGAGCCGACCCAGCCGGTTCCCTGCCTCGATTCCTCCCGAGCGCCGCCGATACCTCTGGTTGCTGCTTCCATCGAGCCGACCCAGCCGGTTCCCCGCGTCCGCTTCATTCCTAGCGCCGGCGCCTGCGCCCGTGGTTGACTCGATCTGGCTCGTCGCCTGCTTCGAACCAGGCTTCGATCCCTCTGGTTCAGGTCGCCCACGGGTCAGCGCTCCACCCGGCTCCCCGCGTCCGATTCGTTCGAGTGCTGGCGCCTGTGTCCGGTTCGCGTCGTCTCCAGTGGGCCAGCGCTCCACCCGGCCTTGATCCCTCCGGTTCAGGTCGCCCGCGGGCCAACGCTCCACCCGGCTCCCCGCGTTCGCTTCGTTCCTAGCGCCGGCGCGTGCGCCCGTGGTTGACTCTGCTTATTACAAAAAAAATGTCTGCTGCAACAGGCTATGTTGCTGTCCCTCGCTGTCCGGTGATCTTCGATGGCTCTAACTACACCTAGTTCACTGGCTTCATGCGCATTCACATGCGCGGCATCCGTCTCTAGGGTATTCTTTCTGGCGAGGTCTGCTGTCCGCCACGTCCAGTTCCTCCTGTGGCTCCCACCCCGCCGATCCTTCCGGTTCTTCCTGCGGATGCTAATCAGGCTGCTAAGGATGCCGCTAAGGTTGCTGATGAGGCCGCTCTCCGTGCTTACGAGGAACAGGTTGTGACTTATGAGGAGGCTCTTCAGGTGTATCATGGTGCTCTGTCTATTTACACCCAGTGGCTTGATGATGATGCTCGTGCTGCAGCTGTTCTTACTGCCAGTGTTCTGCCTCAGTTTGCTTCTGAGTTTCTGGGTCTTCCTACTATCTTTGAGATGTGGACCCGTCTTCTTTAGTGCTATGAGCCCTCTGGTGATGCCTTATACCTCTCTGTGGTCCGTCAGGAGCATGCTCTTCAGCAGGGTGACTCTACGGTTGATGACTTCTATGCATAGAGTTCTGCTATCTGGCGCCAGCTTGATTCTCTCCGCCTTGCTGGTTGTCGTACTTGCTCCTGCTGCTAGGCCGTCCAGGCTAATTTGGAGTTTCATCGTGTCTACGAGTTCATGTCTCGGCTCCGTACGGAGTTTGAGTCCCGGCGGGCTCAGTTGTTTGCTCGTGGCCGTATTTCTCTCATGGAGGCACTTTCTGAGATTCGTGCTGAGGAGACTCGCTTATGTGGTGCTGGTTATCTCTTTCCTCACTTTTCCTGACTCACCTCTCACCCCCATCGAGCCTTTGTCTATTCATTCCGCTCCCTCGGTTTCTCCACCTCTAGTTGATGTGCCGCCACCATCTTCCCCGGTCTCCTCATCTAGCATGTCATTGGATTCTACACCTTTCTCTCCGGTGCCTTCTTCGTCGCCACCCTCCGATTCTACCTTGGCGATTCCTCCTACCATTGTTCCACCTTTTCCTTACGACTTGCGTTCTCGTCCTCGTCCGCCTATTGATCGCTTCGGATTTCCCACCGCTGGTGCTGCTGTTCTTGAGCCGACTTCTTATCGTAAGGCTATTGTTCATCCTGAATGGCAGTTTGCGATGGCAGAGGAGATTGCTTCTCTTGAACGCACTGGAACATGGGATCTTGTTTCCCTTCCTCCCGGAGTCCGTCCCATCACTTGTAAGTGGGTATACAAGGTTAAGACTCGCTCCGATGGTTCTCTTGAGCGTCACAAAGCTCGTCTTGTGGCTCGTGGTTTTCAGCAGGAGCAGGGTCGTGATTATGATGAGACCTTTGCGCCTGTCGCCCATATGACCACTGTTCGTACACTTCTTGTCGTGGCCTCTGCATGCCACTGGTCTATATCTCAATTGGATGTTAAGAATGCCTTTCTTAATGGTGAGTTGCGTGAGGAGGTGTACATGCAGCCACCACCTGGCTATTCTGTTCCGGATGGCATGGTATGTCGTCTTCGTCGCTCTCTCTATGGCTTTAAGCAAGCCCCCCGAGCCTGGTTTGAGCGCTTTGCCTCTGTGGTGACTGCCGCTGGGTTTTCTACCAGTGCTCATGATCCAGCATTGTTTGTTCACCTTTCTCCTCGTGGCCGGACTCTTCTTCTTCTTTATGTTGATGACATGATCATCACCGGAGATGACCCCGAGTATATTGCCTTTGTAAAGGCCCGTCTTTGCGATCAGTTTCTTATGTCTGATCTTGGACCTCTTCGTTACTTTCTTGGGATTGAAGTCTCTTCTACCTCTGATGGCTTTTTTATATCCCAGAAAAAGTATATCCAGGATCTTCTTGCTCGTGCTGCTCTTACTGACGAGCGCATTGTTGAGACTCCTATGGAGCTCAATGTTCACCTCCGTCCTACTGATGGTGATCCCCTGCCTGACCCCATGCGTTATCGTCATCTTGTTGGCAGCCTTGTCTATGTAGCTGTCACTCACCAGATATCTCTTATCCAGTTCATATATTGAGTCAGTTTGTTTCTGCTCCTACATCGGTTCACTATAGTCATCTCCTTCATGTTCTCCGATATCTTCGGGGCACGATCTCTCATCGTCTTTTCTTTCCTCGCTCTAGTTCTTTACAGCTCCAGGCCTATTCGGATGCTACGTGGGCTAGTGATCCTACAGATCGCTGTTCACTTTCTGCTTACTGTGTTTTTCTTGGTGGTTCTCTCATTGCCTGGAAGACGAAGAAACAGATTGCAGTTTCCCGTTTGAGTGCAGAGGCTGAGTTACGAGCGATGGCTCTTTTGACGGCAGAGGTGACTTGGTTACGATGGTTACTTCAGGATTTCGGTGTTTCCATTACTACACCGACTCTGCTCTTATCTGACAGTACAAGTGCTACTAGCATTGCGCGCGATCCTGTGAAGCATGAGCTCACCAAGCATATTGGTGTTGATGCTTTCTATGTACGCGCGGGAGTGCAGGATTAGGTTATTGCTCTTCAGTATGTGCCTTCCGAGTTACAGTTGGCAGATTTCCTGACGAAGGCCCAGACTAGAGCACAACATGGCTTTTATCTCTCCAAACTCAGTGTTGTTCATCCGCCATGAGTTTGAGGGGGGGGTGTTAGAGTTATAATATAAGTCATGTACCCCTTTGTATTTCTCCTGTTATATAAGGGGTTTCCTGCATATGTTCCGTACCTGTACATGTATATATATCGGCCTATGGCCTCATTGGAATACAAGTTGCTTATTCCTAACAGACTAAACCTCTTCCAAGGGCTAAACATGATCAACACTAGAATTGTATGGGTGTTAGATTCATTACAATGTAAATCACATAGTGATGTGAGCTAGATTATTGACTCTACTACGAGTGGAAGACTGTTGGAAATATGCCCTAGAGGCAATAATAAATGGTTATTATTATATTCCCTTGTTCATGATAATCGTTTATTATCCATGCTATAATTGTATTGATTGGAAACACATTGCATGTGTGGATACATAGACAACAGTGTGTCCCTAGTATGCCTCTAGTAGACTAGCTCGTTGATCAAAGATGGTCAAGGTTTCCTAGCCATAGACATAAGATGCCATTTGACAACGGGATCACATCATTGGGAGAATGATGTGATGGACAAGACCCAAACTATAAACATAGCATATGATCGTGTCAGTTTATAGCTATAGTTTTCCGCATGTCAAGTATCTGTTCCTATGACCATGGGATCATGCAACTCACTGACACCGGAGGAATATTTTGTGTGTAGCAAATGTCGCAACATAACTGGGTGACTATAAAGATGCTCTACAGGTATCTCCGATGGTGTCTATTGAGTTGGCATGGATCAAGACTGGGTTTTGTTACTCCGTGTGACGGAGAGGTATCTCAGGGCCCACTCAGTAATACAACATCACAACAAGACTTGCAAGCAAAGTGACTAATGTGTTAGCCAGAGGATCTTGTATTACAGAACGAGTAAAGAGGCTTGCTGGTAATGAGATTGAACTAGGTATGGAGATACCAACGATTGAATCTCGGGCAAGTAACATATCGATAGACAAAGGGAACATCGTACGGGATTATCTGAATCCTTGACATAGAGGTTACACCGATAAAGATCTTCGTAGAACATGTAGGAACCAATATGTGCATCCAGGTCCCGCTATTGGTTATTGACCGTAGAGGTGTCTCGGTCATGTCTACATAGTTCTCGAACCCGCAGGGTCTGCACATTTAACGTTCGGTGACGAATTGGTAGAGATGAGTTATGTATGTTGGTGACCGAAGGTTGTTCAGAGTCCTGGATGAGATCCCGGACGTGACGAGGAACTCTGGAATGGTCTGAAGGTGAAGATTCATATATAGGAAGTTCCGTGTTGATCACCGGGAAAAGTTCGAGGCGTCACCGGTAATGTATCGGGGTGCCGAAAGGTTTCCGGGGGTCCATCGAAAGGGGCCACCAGCTCCGAAGGGCCCCTCCCACAAGGCCCATGTGGCTAAAGGGTGGAAGGGGGAAACCCTAAGGGGGCTGGCCACCTTGCCTTGGGGGCCAAGCCACGCCTTGGCCGCCGCCCCCTCCTGTTAAGCGCCGCCCCTAGGGGTGGGAACCCTAGGGCGCAGCCCTTCCCCCTTCCCCCTATATATATGAGAGAGGGAGGAGGGCAGCCACACCACAAGGCATGGTGCAGTCCTTCGTCCCTCCTAGATCGCTTGTCCTCTAGTAGATTGCTTCAACGCTGCTTAGCGAAGCTCTGCCGGATCAGCTCCACCACCACCGCCCCCATGCCATCGTGCTGCCGGAGAACCCATTTACCTCTCCACTCCCTCTTACTGGATCAAGAAGGTGGAGATCGTCATCGAGTTGTACGTGTGTTGAACACAGAGGTGTCATCCGTTTGGCACATGATCGGGCGTTTGTGGGACGGCTTGTGATTTGGATCGCGAAGACGTTCGACTACACCAACCAGGTTTCTTAAACGCTTCCGCTTAGCGATCTACAAGGGTATGTGGATCCGATCTCTCCTCTCGTAGATGCTCATCTCCTAGATTGATCTTGGTGAAGCGTAGGATTTTTTTGTTTCCTATGCAACGTTCCCCAACACATTCTCCTAATGATGTGATCCCATTATAGAATGACATCTCATGTCCATGGCTAGGAAACCTTGACCATCTTTGACCAACGAGCTAGTCTATTAGAGGCATACTAGGGACATGGTGTTGTCTATGTATCCACACATGTATCTGAGTTTCTGATCAATACAATTCAAGCATGGATAATGAACTATTATCATGAACAAGGAAATATTATAATAACTAATTTATTATTGCCTCTAGGGCATATTTCCAACAAATGTAACTAGTAGAATGCTCGTGCGTTGTCACGGGCTTTAAAAAATGCTACCCACGGAGCTGAAATAACTAAGAACAATACACGTCTCAGGTAACACACATCTTTTTTTGGACAAGTTGCTAACACACATCATGATGTGTCGCCGTCTCTTCGTATTTGACATGCACCTCCATGGTCTCTCCCTTGCGTTGGCCCCACGCCAGCAAACTGGTAATCGCTTTTGCATGACCGTGAGAGAACCTATCCCACCATTCCCTTGACTCCACTCCAAAGCTCAACGGCTGACCCATCATCATACATGCATAGCGGCAAGCTGCGGTCCGTGACACTGCGAGTTGCAACCAGCATGGTGGCAAGAAGGTGTGAGATGTACTGAAATGGGCAAGTTGGATTGCTGGAACCGATGAAGGTTTTGCTGGAACCAGTGAGCTGGTTCACTAGAGCCAGTGTTTTGGGATGTTGGATCCACGGCGGCAGGCAGTCACGACAAGGTGCTAGAACCGACAATTATTTTCCTAGATGCATGCGTTCTAACAAGGATAAGTGGGAGCTACACATCATAACACACCGAACACTAATAGCTCAAGATTGCATATTTATTGGATAGTATTTTGGATTTACGTCAAGGAGAGTATTCGGAGAAAGAAAACATGATGCGCCTGCAACTTCATTCAGTCCCACCGCTTGAGATGATCTATGAGCTCCTAAATCGTTGCAGCACATGTTATCGAAGAGGCCATCATGTTTCCACATGCCCAGGTATTGCTTGTCATACTTGTTTATCATTGGGCCATGTCTGTGTAGCCGTTCCAACCAGAACGATCACATTTATGTTAAGAATGCTAGCTATCCCTCCAATAATACAGAGAGGTATAGGAAGAGCTCTATATGGATTCCTAAGAACTATAAAGCATTCTGTTCTCTTTGCTTGAGACCTGGACTCTTAGGCGCTCATGTTTTGATGGCCCATGATGTAAAATCTGTGATCAACTTGGCCATATCAGTACTTTCTTGTCGTGCTAGGTTCTCCAATAAGGGTATTTGGGTTACAAGCCAAAGAAAAAACCTCCTCCAAATATCCTCAACTTTCAAAGGAAAGTTTGGATTCCAAAAAATAACCACCCACAGGATAACACGAGTATCTCGGTTTGTAGGGAGCAAAGGAAACAATATATCCCTATCCCTCCTCAAATGGTACATCGTACCAGTGATCGCGAAAATTGAGGCGTCGCGTACTTGGAATCTGAAACCCTGACGCAATCTCCACCTACTACCAAAGAATCAGAATCCGCAGTAGCCAGCCCTCTAGCAAACTCATCCTCGCCATCTCCATCACCTATGGCAAACCTCCCCGTTGTTCCCCACTCCTTCCTCCCTGGCCCTATCCATCTTGAGGATGGATCATCGGATTGTCTGCAGCGCAACATTATGGTGGTTGGGGATCCACCGCTGTCCCATGAGCACTTCACCATCATCACACTAAATAGGAATATCATGGAGGATGAGAGAGTTGCAGTGTCGACTGAGTTGCGGCGCATCCTTGAGCAAGACTTCCTCCTCACGGTAACTTATCACAGAACCTATCCAATTGGAGCTGGTCTATTTGGATTTTCTTCTTCCACAGTCCGTGATGACCTGATTGCAATGGGGTTGTATCCGTATGATGAAGATTTCACTTTCTCTGTTGTTCGTCACGATGAAGGTATCAATATGAGAATCCCTGTGTTTGAAACGGAAACTTGGATTATGTTTTTAGCTTTCCCTCTGGATTATTCAACAAAATACTATGTCAGTAAGGAAGTATCGTGTTTTGGTAAGCTTTTACTCTAGCAGAGTCCTGGTGTCAACAAATCAAGGGTGATTGTGTGAGCTCTTATTACTAGTTTCAGTAATATACCCTGTAGTTTGATCATCATAAGGGCAAATCCATATGGGGGCCTAGTCACCCAACGAATCCACCCAATGCTGGCACTAAGGAGCCCCCACCACCAATGAACGCTTCACCGCACCCTCGACAACTACCATACCTAACTACAACACAAGAGCACATGCTACAACAGCATATATGGCAGCAGCAAAATGCAGAGGCTAGATGGGCACCGGATATGGAACATGGACCCCCACAGCAAGTGCAGGAGAATGGATGGGGTGTATGGCCGCCAGAGAATCCACCAGCACCAATATACAGAGGTACTAGTTAGAGAGTGATAACTGAATATGAAGACCCATCAATGATGGATGGAATCACCCCAGAACACAATATTTTAGATGATGCCATGGATCTCTAGCACTCGCATGTACAAGATGTTCAAAGGGCTGCAGATGCAATCACCGAGGGAGGGGATAGTGGAAGTTTTGTCTTCATACGAGCTGGAGGAACTGTCTCTGCTCTGGAGGTACCCCCCTTGATGGAATATCTCCAACTCATGAAAGAACACATGTATAGAAACACCCTCCAATGCTCAAGTCCACAACCACGGATGATAATCAGAGGAATATTTCCTTCATCATTAGAACCCAGCTAAATAGCTTCTTCAAGTCATGTGTGTTGTACTCATTATGGCCTTCTTCCTGGCCCCTCAACTATGATTGCTCTATCCCCAAGAGGACCTGGGCTGATGCCTTTGAAATAACAGCACCAATAATCTTTTCTCTGCCAGAAAGCAACAAACTGTCTGCCAGTAAAAGGTCTCGACTTGACAGAGAGTCTCAAGCTCCAGGGGAAATCCACATCAAAACAGAGCATACATGCAATATTAGGAAGAGAAATAAAACTGTCAAGCCGGTGCCAGAATGAGTGACTAATCTGCACAGAAGTGCAAGAACGACTAAATACGATGGGTTTAAGGTAACAAATTTCTCTGAAAAACGTACCACTAAATCCAAAGTAATGCCCAGGGTTACACCATCTATCACTTTCTCTGCTAAACAGAGAGACCCTGAGATGGAGATGAAGAAGGTGCCTGCGCACACAACCATCACCACCATCCAGCACATTGGAGTGCACCTGTGCGGAGTAGATGCAACGGAGTTGTCCGAAGCAACCCTTCAATTGGAGGAGCTGGAGGAGGATGCTGCAAGTGTTGAATTGGCTGCAAAATGACAACCAAGAATTGGAATGTACTGTCCTAGAATGTGTGTGGCATGAACTCTAGCAAACAACTTTTAGCTATCCACAATTACATTGAGTCAAGTGGTTGCGATATTATTTGTTTGTAAGAAACTAAATGAATGCCATTTGATCTTGCTTTTATTAAGGCCTTCTGCCCACTAAAATTTGATAAGTATGTTTTTGTACCTTTGAGAGATGCCTCTGGTGGCATCATTACATTGTGGAATAGTTTAGTGTTTACTGGCATTGTTAACTCTTCTGAATTTTTCACGCACATTATAAACTTCGTGTCCAAACAATCTGGAGACAACTGGAACCTGGTAAATATCTATGGACCATGCGATGGACAGGATCGGGTTATCTATACAAACTGGCAGTTTGATCTACATATACCACAGAATGAAGATTGGTTGCTGGTGGGAGACTTCCATTACATTCGTTCACCAGAGGATCGTAATAAACCAGGTGGAGATCACAATGATATGCTCAAGTTTAATGAAATGATCAGGGAACAATGCCTTGTTGAAATCCCAATCAAGGGGAGAAAGTACACATGGAGTAACATGCAATCTGATCCTCTCCTGGAGAAACTAGATTGGTTTTTCACATCTAACCACTGGACGACTTCTTTCCCAAACACCAAAGCCCAAGCTATTGCCAAAGTGACATCCGATCATATGCCATGCATGATCAACATCCAGACCAAGATCCCACAAATCAAGGTGTTTAGATTTGAATCATTTTGGATTAAGCATCATGGATTCCAAGAGGTGGTTAAACAATGCTGGGACAAACCTTGTTATTTAACCAACAGTGCTGCATGAATCTGTCACAAGATGAAAAGGCTCAGATATACACTTAAAAAATGGAGTAAGGGATTGTGGAGGCTAGAAATCCTGCTCCAAAATACTGAGAAGGCGATCAGCAAACTAGAGACTATAGAAAACTTCAGACAATTGACTATGCCAGAGAGAAATTTCAGGACTATCCTCAAGGAACATGCTTTGAAACTTCTTGCATACCAGAATCAGTACTGGAAAGACAGATGCACAATCAGAATCATAAAATATGGTGATGAAAAACACTAATTTTTTTCATAGGATGGCTACCTAAAGATACCGTAGCAATTCGATTACAACTCTGAAAAATCGTGATGGGGAGGAAATACATGATCATGCTGGTAAAGAAGCAATCTTGTATACTGCCTTCAAATATAGATTGGGATGTCTCCAGCCTCCAAATCAGAAATTCAACCTGTCGTCGATCATAAAGTCTGTCGACCTTGAATGTCTCACTACACCATTCACGCACTCAGAAATTGATGAAGTGGTGGGGAAGATGCCAGCAGACAGAGCACCAGGTCCGGTTGGATTCTCGGGGTATTTCATTAAGGCTTGCTGGGATACTATTAAAAATGACCTTTATCAGCTTTGTGATGATTTTCACGGTGGTAGTCTTGACATTGAGAGTATCAACTATGGGTATATAACCCTCATCCCCAAGATCAATTCGCCAAGTAGCCCTAATGATTACAGACCTATCACTTTGCTTAATTGCTGCCTCAAAATCATTGCAAAAGTATTAGCAAACCGGCTGCAACTGGTCATCCTGAACATAATACATCAAAACCAGTATGGCTTCCTCAAAGGGAGAACCATACAGGATTACCTAGCCTAGGCATTCGAATATATTCGCCAATGCCAGTCCTCAAGGCAAAAATGTTTTATTCTGAAGTTGGATTTCTCAAAGGATTTTGACACCGCCCAACATTCCTCAATGATTGAGATCATGGGTGCAATGGGTTTCAATGAGAAGTGGCTTTCTTGGATGAGATGTATCTTCAAATCCGGGAAATCATCGGTGCTTTTAATGGAGTGCCCGGCCAACAATTCCAGTGTTTGACGAGGGTGAGATAGGGAGACCCATTGTCCCCGCTTATCTTGGTTCTTGCGGCTGACCTGCTTCAGGCAGCGATCAACGATGCGATGCACAGACAGTTGATAACTAACCCCATCCCTGCAAGAGACGGCTCTAAATTCCCGGTTATCCAATACGCAGATGACACTATCATTGTCATGAAAGCCTGTGAAAGACAAGCCGAAGTGATGAAAGAAATTCAGTTGGATTATGCTGAGTCAGTTGGGCTGAAGATTAACTTCCAGAAATCAACCATAGTGTCGAATGACCTATGACAAGCAAAAACAGATAGATTGTCGGCCATCTTTCAATGCATAGTTGGTTTGATGTCGTTCACTTATCTCGGCCTGCCGATGGGCAACACCAAACCTACAGTGTGAGACCTAATGCCAATGGTCTGTAGAGTGGAACGGAAACTATCCTCTACTCTCTGCATGGCTTCCTATGGTGCCAGGCTCACCCTGGTCGAGACAACACCCACGTCGATCACCATATACGCCATGTGCACAATCAGAATATCACCAAAAATACTTGCACATTTGGACAAGCTTAGGTGCCTATGTTTATGGAGAAAGAAAACTGAACGAGGGATTACTTCAAACTCATTAGCGGCATGGGACATGGTGTGTAAACCAAAATTGAAAGGAGGACTAGGGATCATTGATACAAAAGCTTTGAACACAGGGCTATTGCTGAAGTTCTTTGACAAGTTTTATAACAGACGTAATGTGCCTTGGGTCAACCTCATATGGGACACGTACTACACAAATTCCACTCCCCATGCGGCTGGACCCTATGGATCTTTTTGGTGGAAGGACGTTATCCAGTTGATGCCAATATATAGGGGTGTAACGCGGGTTGAAGTGGGCAACGGCCTAACAACTCTGTTTTGGAAGGACCGTGGGCGTGATCAAATACTAAACGAGCATTATCCGATAGCACTCTCATTCGCTGTCGACGAAGATGTGTCTGCTCATGATCTCCTGCTGGCAAGTTCGCTCGGTAGTAATTTCCATCTACCACTGTCGCAGCAGGCACTAGCGGAGGTTCGCCAACTGCAAATTGAAATTGCAGAAGTGCAGATTATAAACGATCAAATTGATGCCTGGGGAGGCAAATACACATCGTCCAAGTTCTACCAATACTGCTTCAAAGATATCTTAGTGCATGACTCCTTTAAATGGACATGGAAATCCAAATGCACGATGAAACTGAAGGTGTTCGCCTGGTAAGTAGAGAGACTCAATACAAAAAATATGCTGCACCGCACACACTTCGTGGTTGTTAGGCGGGGCCCGCGCGCATGATTGCGTACTATGCCAAGACCGACAAGAAGAGACACTAGAACATCTGTTTTTTACATGTTCATTCTTGAGGGACAGATGGTCGGACCTGCAGCTGGATTGGGGGGCAGGAAATGGTAGGTTTGAATGGCTGACGAATGGGGAGAGTAGCTGGGCCAGGCCCATGTTCATGGAAATTTTTATAGTGTCGGCCTGGTCCATATGGAAAGAGCGAAACAGGCTGATTTTTGAACACATCTCGCCTTCCCGCGCATCCTGGTTGAGGAGGTTTAAAAAAGATTTCAGTGCTTTGAAGCATAGAACCAGAGAAGACTTGCATGACTTCATTGCATCCTTTGCTGCTAGTGTCTATTGAACACATAAAAGGAGGACTCCTAATTGAGCTCAAGCTTTAGTTCCGCCCCCTGCACACATGAACAAAATTTTCGACCCCCCGTAGACTTTTTGTCCTCTTGCTGACTCATAGTTAGATAGTGTTTCTTTTTGCATCCTAACCCAGCCCCCATTGTAATCTGCATGTACTCTTGTTAACCCCCTATTACTTAATATTAAAAGGCTGTAGGAAACTCTCCTACAATCATCCAAGGTTCAAAAAAATTCATAGAGCAAATCTCAGTCAATAATAGTTATTTTTGCAAGTTTATGACCCCCCTGAGCTGGATTGAATATAGAATGTTGAATACCAACATTTTCATTTATTTTGGCTTTTACATTTTCTTATAGTATAGGACCCCCATTTTTGTCACTTTTGTCAAAAGTAAAAAGCTATTTAATATAGCACCACACGCTGCATGCCGTTATTTGAATTCAGTAAACCTACTATGTTTTTGCTATTTAGGAAACATATCCAATGATTTGGTAGTAATTCTGATACGAAATCTCATAGTTTCCAAGTCATGCATGCTTTTCTTTTGCAGAAAAATATTTATTAATCTCAATTCTGCTTGAAACATCACACAAAATTGTCAACTACTTCATTTTTAAAATTGGAGTCCCAAAATATATAATATGCGTAAAATTATACGTAGATATAGAGATCTTAACTCCGTAGGACACAAAAACTTTGACTGAAACATCATCTTATCAATGTTCATATTGTAATCAATAAAATCAACATGTTTTATACTTCAACAAATACCACAAGAGAAACAAGCAAACCTAGGAGGCTAATTCTGACAATTACCTCTAGACAAGTAATCTTGAACTCACATGTCGCTCTCTGGAATACTATGGAAAACCGAGGATAATATAGTAAGAACAACTTTACATTGCTATGAGAGGAAGCAACTATTTTGTAATTAACAAGTTTTATGTGGCTAATTAGAGGGTCAACTATAGATAATCCAAGTGAGTTAAGTGAATCCATTCACCGATGATTTAACCCGAGGTGTGCAAATAATGTTTTGTTCATAATAAAGAAGAATCCATCTTGTGTAGCTTCATATGTTTTTATTGAGTACATAAAAAAATATTGAATTTTGTTCATAGCCAAACCCTGCAAATGCAAAAAATGGAATAACAAAGAGAATCACTGACGTGATCTTTATGAGGTAAGCCTAACGGGTCCTCAAGTAACTTGATTGCCTCAACAACAAACAATGGAGAAGTCTCGTTTACATGCTACCTAATGGCCTTGTACCATAGAACTCCACCCTACACACCAGTAGCATATGAGCCTGTTCACGCACGTCAGTTGACAACAGCCTACAACACACCCATATCAGGTTCATCTATGTTAGGGAAACGAGGGTATACACATTTTGGTGATTCAACAGCAATAATGAGGAACATATAACTTTACGATGCTCATGTACATCAAATAACTTTATCCACAGACATATCTAATCATCATTTAATGACATAATCAAGAAAGCAGGGCAAATTCAAGGAGGGAACAAAACCATTGCATCACCCCGAATATAATCGAAATGTAAATCTATTGTCGGGGATAGCTAGCTCCTAGTAAGCAAAGATGATTTCAGTTGAAACAACAACTGTTGTTGAAATAACATGTTTTTGTGACCAATCTAATTTGTTTGTAACAAAAAAGATCCATGCCTATCTTATATAAGAACAAAATCTACACCTGTACTAAGCATAACAGGGAAAGAATGGAAGTTTTGTAGATGAAATTGTGTTGGTCATTGCTGTAGCTCTAGGTTGATGAATTCTAAACTATTCTCCAACTCAAGGGAGGCACCACTGTACATGTAAGCTATATAAGCATTATCTTCTCTAAATGATCCTTAATTCATAAAAGGAGTTTCACTATAACCATTTACTCATTAGAAAGGGGGGAAATAAATTATGCGTAAAACAATATGATGGAAAATTAGATGTCGATTGATTCTGTAATATTCAAATAAAATATAATTACAATGGATTAAAAATGGCAAGCAATTGTTTTTTCTTGAGAAAATTGTGAAAAACAACTACCACATATTGTAAGAATCTTGAATGTTGTAAACTTTATGATGTCACCAGTAAACAACTACATCTAGCATAGACAAGTTAGAAACGTCACCTTAACAAGTTGCTACTTTGGGAATGTGCAAGAATCCCGTAACCAAGAGTGAAGAAACCATGAGAAACAACTTTTCAGCACATACTAGCTGTTCTCTCCCCTTAAATAATTCAACCAATTTTCTGAATATTTTGTTCATGAATCATCACTCCCTAACGATTTTACCAGTATATCACATGTCTTGGTTTCTTGCTCCCACCTAAATCAAGAAGTCGGTAAAATGTGTCGAAATATTATTCTGCCAATTTTTTCGTCAGAATTAATGTGAACTAAAAGCCTGTATGCACCCATACAGTGGAATGCAATGGAGAGAGCATGATAGCGAACTGTTGTTTGAATATGACCTGGGCCTAAAAGGCTCTCATTCTTCTTAAGTGCTTCTTGTAATCGAAGTCCTGTCTTGTATGCTATAACGACACCCCTCCCCTACCTAATCCTCTGTCAATGGTGTATGATATGTCTCCAACATATCTATAACTTATGAAGTATTCATGCCATGTTTAGAATAATTCAATATGATTTTGGTATGATTTTATTAGAACTAATCTGGACTGGCGCTGTTTTCACCAGAACTACCGTGGTGTTGTTTTTGTGCAGAAATAAAAGTTCTTGGAATGAGCTGAAAATTTACGAAGACTACTTTTGGAAAATATAAAAATACTGGAGCGAAGAGTCACCGGAGAGGAAGGCCGAGGAGGCCACAAGCCTTAGGGGCGCGGCCACCCCCTAGGCGCGCCCACTAGGCTTGTGGGCCCCTTGGGAGTCCACCGACCTCCCTCATAGCACTATAAATCTTAAAATATTCCAAAAACCCCGAGGCATAACCTAGATCGGGAGTTCCGCCGCCGCACACCTCCAGAGCCATGAAAAACCTCCGGCACCCTACTGGAGGGGGTCACCATCACCGAAGGCCATCTTCATCGTCCTGGAGGGGCCATCAACACCATGGAGGCCAAGGACCAGAGGGAGAACCTCTTTCTACATAGGGGAGGAGGCCATGGAGGAGGGAGCACAAGGGGGAGAACCTCTCCCCCCCTCCCCCGGTGGTGCCGGAGTGCCATCGAGGGAACCATCGCCGCGGTGATCGTCTTCATCAACATCACCTTATTCATCACCATCCTCATCTCCTTCAGCGGTCCACTCTCCCGCGCCCCACTGTAATCACCTACTTGAAGATGGTGCTTTATGCTACATATTATGATCCAGTGATGTGTTGCCATCCTATGATGTTTTGAGTAGATTACTTTTGTCCTTTGGGTTGATTGATGATCTAGATTGATTTGAGTTGCATGTTTTATTATTGGTTCTGTCCTATGGTGACTTCCGTACCGCGCACACGTGAGGGATCCCCGCTGTAGGGTTTGCAATATGTTTATGATTCGCTTATGGTGGGTGGTGTGAGTGATAAAAGCACAGACCCGAGTAAGTAGGTTGTTTGCGTATGGGATAAAGGGGACTTGATGCTTTAATGATATGGTTGGGTTTTACCTTAATGATCTTTAGTAGTTGAGTATGCTTGCTAGATTTCCAATCATAAGTGTATATGATCCAAGTAATAAAGTATGTTAGCTTATGCCTCTCCCTCATATAAAATCAATAATGATTTCCGATCTTGTTAACAATTTCCTAGGATAATTCCGCGCACCGACCCATCATTATTCCACACTCGCTATTTGTAATATATTTTAATATTATTATAACAGCACCTATATTATATTTTATTTCTCCGATATCATGCAAAGCTATCCTCTTCATACCCACATCGTAGTTTTATTTCTCGTTTCTAGATGGAAGCAAACGTTCGGTGTACGTA
Organism: Hordeum marinum; assembly: GCA_022496015.1. Classification (NCBI taxonomy): domain Eukaryota; kingdom Viridiplantae; phylum Streptophyta; class Magnoliopsida; order Poales; family Poaceae; genus Hordeum; species Hordeum marinum. The sequence continues at coordinate 484,775,033 of CM039675.1, forward strand.
GAGTCGTATCGGTGGAAGATAGGACTTGAGAGAATATTGATCTTACCTTTAACTCCTTGTGGGTTCGACACTCCATACTTACCACTTCCACCTTTGGAAATTTCTATGATGATTCCTTGCACTTGGGGATTATCAAGCTCTTCTCTGGCGCCGTTGCCGGGGAGCAATAGCGTGGGGTTAATATTCTCGTGTATGCTTGTTTGCTTTCTTCACTAAATAGATTTTCCCCCTTTTTTTACTTTCAATAGTTGTGGGTGAAACAAACAAAAAAATGAAAAATACAAAAAGAGTTACTTGCCCCTTTTGCCTAAGAAGTTTTTCAAAAAGAGAAGTGATTGGAAGGTTGTGCATTGGAGAAGTGAGGGTCGACCTTGAACACTTGTGTTCATGCTCATGGTAACAATGTAGAAGTTTTCATGGAAGCTTCTGTAACATAATTATCACCTTGTATATATCCATTGTATTATATAAATAATGTTCCAAAATTTAATTTTAGGATGATTAGATTGCTTGTTTGGTGTGTGCAGTGAAAAACAAAAACTTTGGCTGTAGTGCGTGAATTTACATTTTTTTTACTGGAACGTCAAAAGTTTCTAATTTTTTTACACAGTACTGATATGCATTTTTTAATTGTTCCTAAATTTTCAGAATTTTTTGAGTTACATAAGTATACTAAGTTTCCAGATTAATACAAACTGTCCTATTTTTAACAGATTCTGTTTTCTATGCACTATTCTCTTATTTTGATGAATCTATGGCTTGTATCGGGGGGTATGAATCATGGTGAAGTGGGACTACAGTAGATATAATGCTAATATGAATTTGGAATGAGTTCACAACAGTACTTAAAGTAGTAATTTGCTTTATTATACTAACAGATCTCACAAGGGTTTTGTTAAGTTTTGTGTGAATGAAATGTTCGAAGATCGCGTTGATGTCGATATAAGAAAAATACGGAGAGATAAGAGTTCAAGATTGGGGATGCCCAAGGCACCCAAGTAAATATTTCAAGTAGACTCAAGCACCTAAGCTTGGGGATGCCCCGGAAGGCATCCCATATTTATTCTTCAACCATTATCGGTATACCTCGGTTTTTGTTTTGTTCACATGGCATGTGTCTTTAATGTCTGTATTTTCCTTTATGCTCCCTTCTAGTAGGATATAGTCCTTGATGGATTTGTATAATGCTCTTTGTTTTTCACTTAAATCTTTTGAGTACGGATTTGGAGAATGCTCTTTGTGCTTCACTTAAATTTTTGAATATGGCTTTATAGAATGCTCTTTATGCTTCACTTAAATATTTTTAGTATGGCTTTATAGAATGCTACGTATGCTTCACTTATATATTTTGAGCTTGGATATTGGTTAATTTATATTAATTAATAATGCTCTATGAACTTCACTTATATCTTTTAGAGTATGAATATAATGATCATCGGAATTTTGCTTGGAAGAGTATCATTGAAATATCATGCCTAGCTAAAAAGGCATTAAAGAAAAGTGCTTGTTGGGAGACAATCCGACACTTTTACTTCCTGTTTTTATGTTTTAACATGATTAAGCTACTTTAGTAATCATTTTTTGTGCCTTTTATTTCAATAAAGTGCCAAGTGAGGCCTTTGGGATAGTATGGATACTTGCTTGTTTGATTCTATGCAAAAACAGAAAGTTTAGTGTCCAGTATTTGAATTGTCTGATTTTACTGGAGAGTAAAAAAATCTGAAATTTTTACACAACATTGCTATGCAAATTCTGTGATACGTCCTAAGTTTTCAGAAGTTTTAGAGTCAGGAAATTATCATGATCATTCAGATCTTTACAGGCTATTCTGTTTTTGACAGATTCTGTTTTGCATGCATAGTTTGCTTGTTTCAAGTGTTCCTATAGCTTATATTGAGTAATATAAATTATGGGAATGATATAATACAATAGGTATCATAGGGGAACAATTATGAATCTTGTATTGACAATACCTAAGTGAATGATTTATGTTTATTACACTAACCCTTCTCACGAGGTTCCGTTAAATTTTGTGTGATTGAAGTTTTCAAGCTTGGGGATGCCCCGGAAGGCATCCCCTCTTTCGTCTTCAACATTATCGGTATATCTTACTTGGAGCTATATTTTTATTTCATCACATAATATGAGTTTTGCTTGGAGCGTCATTTTTTTTATCTGTTAGGTGTTATTTATAATCTTGTTTTTCAATAAAAAGTTCCAAGAATTGCCTTAGGATGCTTGCATTGCATGTTTTATGTGTGCTATGTATAAAACAGAAACTTTTGCTGTAGTGTTTGAATTTTCATATTTTACCAGAGTGTAGAAAGTTTCTAGAAAAATTACATGGTATTTTCATATAAATTCCTTAGCATTTCCTAAATATTAATTATTTGTAGAGTTCCAGAGGTACACTGGTTTAATAAATTACTACAGACTGTTCTGTTTGGACAGATTGCTGTTATAATTTTGCTATCTACTTATCCTATAGTTTCCATACCCTATATTGGTAGATATAAATTGTGGAAATGATAGTATACAGAACCTAATGTTTTAAAATTATTGTGCAACTTGTCTTGGCAGGACATGAAGTGTTGATTTGTTCTTATGTGTGCTAACCTATCTTACGATTTCTTTTTGAGTTTTGTGTGGATGAAGATTTTGAGAATAGGTGACATCGGGATATGAGAGGATTGAACAAGATACAAAAGCTTAAGCTTGGGGATTCCCAAGGCACCCCAATCAAATATTTCAAGAACTCTTAAATATCAAAGCTTGGGGATGCTACGCATCCTACCTCTCTTCATCAACAATTATCGGTTAGCCTATGTTGAGCCTAAACTTTTATTCGTTCACATGATGCATGCTATTCTTGGAGTGAAATATTTATTTTGTTTGCTGCTTCAATAAAATCATTGGATCTGAAATTTTGAATAAGAGAGATACCTCACGTGGCTATTTAACTAATTGACTATGTATTGATCTTCACTTTTATCTTTTTGGAGTAGTTTTTTATTCACTCTCGTGCTTCACTTATATCCTATGGGTAAATGGTTGAATGAACCGAATATCATAAATCTTGAATTAAAAATGCTTCATATACTTATCCCATGGGGAGTAGTGACTTCACAAACAATAGGTATAGGTGGTGAAAATTATTGAAAGTTAGCAAACACCGCATTGTCACTTGAACAATTCATGAAAGAATATTGAAGGAAGAGAGATTTCACATATAAATATACTATCTTGGACATCTTCTATGATTGTGATTACCCATTAATTATTTTCAAACTTGAGCAAATTAGTTGAAGTTGGACAAGGAAGAGAACGTGATGAGTTATGGTTGAGTATATTTGCATAGAAGTTATATTGTTATGGATCCTCCAACATGTGGTGCTTGCTTCCACCTCATACTAGCCAAAACTTCCGCACCAAGTAGAAATACTACTTGTGCACCCAAACACCCTTAAACCATTTTTGCCATGAGAGTCCACTATACCTACCTATGGATTGAATAAGATCCTTCAAGTAAGTTTTCATCGGTGCAAAAAAGCAATAAAAATTGCTCCTAAATAAGATCTTTTATTGTAAGAGAAAATAAGCGTAGTACGAATTTGTGATGACAAAGAAATAAAAGCGATAGACTGCATAATAAAGGTTGCTATCACAAAGGGCAATACAACATGGCGTTCCTTTACATTAAGAGTTTGCGCATCCAAAAACAAAAAGCGCATGACAACCTCTTCTTCCCTCTGCGAAGGGCCTATCTTTTATTTTCTAGTACTTACCTTTATACAAGAGTCATGGTGATCTTCACCACTTCCTATAATTCGCCTTTTTCTCTTGGCAATCATCATGTGGTGGGGAAAGATCCGAGCATATATGGCCATCCAAATATATTTGATCATGAATCATTATTGTTGACAATTATCTATATGATAAATAAGTTGGGAGGCGAAACATTAAGCTCCTATCTTTCTCTATGTTCGATGGATGCTGTTTGTTCTAAAAATATGCTTTGAGTGCTAGCAATCATGGAAGGCTATATGATAGTTGAGTATGTGGAATTTGCTAAATCAAAGCTCTTACGTAGACCCTTCCCGAAAATAAGATGAATTGCAATTGTTCGATGATTAGGAATATGGTTTGTTAGTTTTCAAGAAGCTTTTTGGTCTATACTTTAACATGTGAATAGCTTGTTACTCGATCATGAGAAGTTTTATGAGATGAGCTACTGTTTATGATATATATTGATGCTAAAAAAGTGATTGAAATTATCATTGATCAAACTTAAGCACTTGCTAGCATTCACACTTCATAAATTATTTCTTTTATCATTTACCTACTTGAGGACGAGCATGAATTAAGCTTGGGGATGCTGATACGTCTCCAACGTAAGTATTCATGCCATGTTTACAATAATTATATATGATTTTGGTATGATTTTATTAGAACTAACTCGGACTGACGTTGTTTTCAGCACAACTACCGTGGTGGTGTTTTTGTGCAGAAATAAAAGTTCTCGGAATGAGCTGAAAATTTACGGAGAATATTTTTGGAAACTATAAAAAATACTGGAGCGAAGAATCACCGGAGAGGAAGGCCAAGGAGGCCACAATCCTCAGGGGGCGACCACCCCCCTAGGCACGCCCACCAGGCTTGTGGGCCCCTCGGGAGTCCACCGACCTCCCTCTGAGCTTTATAAATCTTCAAATAATCCAAAATCCCCGAGGTATAACCTAGATCGGGAGTTCCGCCGCCGCACACCCCCAGAGCCACGAAAAACCAATCTTGACCCTCTCCGGCACCCTGCCGGAGGGGGTCACCATCACTGGAGGCCATCTTCATCGTCCCGGAGGGGCCATCAACACCATGGAGGCCCAGGACCAGAGGAAGAACCTCTCCCTACAGAGGGGGAGGCCATGAAGGAGGGAGCACAAGAGGGAGAACCTCTCCCCCTCTCCCCCGGTGGTGCCAGAGTGCCATCGGGGGAACCATCGTCGCGGTGATCGTCTTCATCAACATCACCTTCTTCATCACCATCCTCATCTCCTTTCAGCGGTCCACTCTCACACACCCCACTGTAATCACCTACTTGAACATGGTGCTTTATGCTACATATTATGATCCAATGATGTGTTGCCATCCTATGATGTTTTGAGTAGATTACTTTTGTCCTTTGGGTTGATTGATGATCTAGATTGATTTGAGTTGCATGTTTTATTATTGGTTCTGTCCTATGGTGACTTCCGTATTGCGCACACATGAGGGATCCCCGTTGTAGGGTTTGCAATATGTTTATGATTCTCTTATGGTGGGTGGCGTGAGTGACAGAAGCACAAACCCGAGTAAGTAGGTTGTTTGTGTATGGGATAAAGGGGACTTGCTGCTTTAATGCTATGGTTGGGTTTTACCTTAATGATCTTTAGTAGTTGCGGATGCTTGCTAGAGTTCCAATCACAAGTGCATGTGATCCAAGTAGAGAAAGTATGTTAGCTTATGCCTCTCCCTCATATAAAATTGCAATAATGATTTCCGATCTTATTAACAATTTCCTAGGATAATTCCGCACACCGACCCATCATTATTCCACACTCTCTATTTGTAATATATTGCAATATTATGATAACAGCACCTATATTTATATTTTAGTTCTTCTATATCATGCAAAGCTATCCTCTTCATACCCACAACATAGTTTTATTTCTCGTTTCTAGATGAAAGCAAACGTTCGGTGTACGTAGAGTCGTATCGGTGGCAGATAGGACTTGAGAGAATGTTGATCTTACCTTTAGCTCCTTGTGGGTTCGACACTCCATACTTATCACTTCCACCTTTGGAAATTGCTACGATGATTCCTTTCACTTGGGGATTCTCAGTGTATCATCATGTGACTGAGCCAACTCAGCAAGGCTCATGAAATATTAGAAGGCTTCATAAGCTGATGTGTGCTTCTTTTCTTTATACTTCAACGATGGATGTACCCAGTATTAACTCGTAAGAAAGAGCTGGGAAAGGACTGAAATAGTAATTCAGGTTGCACACAAAACTCTATGTATCCATCACATATTTGTAATGCGTATGGTCATGAATTTCTTACACACACAAAAAATCAAGAAAAAAATCATTTGGTAATTCATGGATGTACCTCAACAAAATCCCTACCGATGAGCCACCTTGAGTTCCCAAAATGGTGATAACTCCTACAAATTTCTGAAACCCTCATAACAGTGTAATTTTGTGGCTCAATTAAAGTTTTTAGTAAAAAATAATGATTGAAGTATCCTTTAAACTTTAAAGGATCATGAGTATTTGATCATTCCAATTAGGGTGAGCACCATGTTGTACCAACCTCCCTGTGAAACAATATTGTCCAAATCACCGAGCATGTTGGCTCGCGCAAAGATTAACTTGCTTAGTACATCTCTTCAATTTTCAGAAAATAGTCTTGCAATTATTACAAGTGCTCATATTGCTGCTGCATGCAACAACAAGAAATTCCAGCACCTGGATGCAACAACAAGAAATTCCCACATGACTTCGAGTAGAGAGCCTTCATAATCTGACCATCGGTAGATGCAATAAAATTATCGATGCCAGCTATTGTTTTCAGAAGTATAGAGCAATGTTTGCTGCATTAATATGAAACTCTTTAGTAATAGGATTGATATACCATTTCCTTTGGAACTGAACACATATGTCCAAAACAGCTAAGATATTTCTTATAATGCTCTGTTGTACGTAGAAATATCATAAATGTTTCATACATTTGATTATGTATTTGCTTCTCTAAAGGAATTTTTGAGCCCCATTAATATCATCAATTGTTCATCAGCATAATCTTGTGTTATTTACTATGTAAGTCTAGATCATCTATAACTAAAATGCAAACAATGGTTCACGATACCGGGACATATCAAAAAATTCATTGCTTTGTGAGGTGGAAACAACCCTTTCATTAGTCTCGTACAACGTTCAATTTTCTTTAGTCAACTAATATCATCATGAGGCAACATGAATCCAAATTAAAAGAAAAACAATTCTTGCCTTATTAGTTCAATATTTCTCCTCCCTCACATACTCATATATAATAATCTCTCATCCTACTACAAATAGTCATTATTCGGGTATGAGAAGGTGCAGAACTTCATATGTGTGGGGAAAGAGTGGTTCAAAGAAATAAATAAATATATGTACATGTTGCATTCATCGCTAAACAAATGTGTGGATCTGTTGGTGACTATGCTCCATACATTTGCATCAACATCTATACTTCTAGGTTGTAGATTATGTTCATGAGGTTTTATGCAGAGATCAAATACACAGTTAGTGATGAGGTTTTATGCATGAACAAAAGAAATACCTAGATCCAAAAAGCCTGATTTCTCTAGATAAAATGATACATACATTTATACAATAGAAAATTTCAGTACTTAAGATGGCATGAGTAAGTTCTCAGTAGAACAATGGGATCAGTGAGTAACACTAAACAAGGTAGGAAGAAGATGAAAGCGACTACGAAGGGAGTGATAGTCTAGGCTTTAGCGTGCATCAATTTTTACTATTCCCTCGAGTAAATCCCTTGACAGAGTGGGGGGTAGCGTGCGTAGACCCGAATCCAACCTATGCAACAAAAATTAGACCAACTCGGGGTACAGCGGGGTGACCTCGTTCACAGAGGAACTCGCTGCACGGGGATTTTATTTGCTCGTTTCAACGTAGCCCTCGTTTAAACGCGGTCCCACACTATGCATACCTCAAGCTCAATATGTCAGGACCTAAGGGGGTCATCACTGTCAACGGCAATACCGAGCTCTCCCTTAGAACTAAGGAACATGCACTGGCCCTAGCGGCCGAATTTAGCTATAAAGAAGATCGACAAGTTCCGATATCAGCCATAAAGGCACATAAAGCTGGGAAGCGAGTTCGGCTTCAGACCGAAAACTCGGACCCTTCCTATTCCCCTCTATAGGGACTCGCCCCCACCGCACAGTTTCTGGACCAGCAAAGTATGTGCCTAGGAAGCACAACTTCACACTTAAGCTTCCATGGGAAGCGGTGGGGAAATAAAGGTGGGTGTTCGGCTGCCCCGACCTACTACCACCAATACGTCTTCAGACATGATGCAGGCCCTCCTAAAAGAGCCTGCCTACGGCGTAAAGCTCGCCTATAATGTTGCGGCCTCTCAAGATTTTATTAGAAAAACCCGCCCGCACTAACACCCATTAAGGTGCATCCAAGAGGAGGACGCTCGAGGGCTCCGAACTGTGCCCAGAACGTCTGAGCTTCATCTTCCTCTCCCCGCAAGGTGAACAGCTGAATGGCGTCCGCCACGCTCTTCTGGAGATTGGCGGATGCGCCTGAGGATCGCCACACCCGGTCAGCAATTCGAATCTGCTATCTCCGAATACGCACTTTAGGGAGTATGGCTTACCATCGGCTATTTCCCTTGGTTGGCGCACCTGCTCCTCGAAGAATCGTCTATCCATCCACTCCTTATAGAGATCGGATTTCATGGTGGACAGTTCGGCCGAGCTCGCCTTATTCTTTTGCTCCAAGGCCTCGCACTTTTTGCTAGCGTCCTTGAGCTCATCCTGTATCTCCGCCAACATGAGCCTGATGCTTATCGCTGGTGGCTCGTAGGGCGGAGAGTGTGGTGGTTGCTTCTTTGGTCGCCGCCTTCTCAACGGCCGCTACGTCCTTGGCACGCTGAAGCTCGGCCTTGAGCTTTTCTATCTCTTTCGACGAAGCTGCAAAATGATAAACCTTTATATAAAAGGAATCTACATTGACAGTATTCGGGGGAAGTATTCGGGTTTAGTTCGGACTTACCCTGTACCTCGTCGAACCTTTTGTTGAGGGCTTCCACCTCATCCTCGGATGCAGCATCAGGCTGGTCCTTGATGCGAAGGCCAGCCTGACCTGGTTTCTTCTTCTTCTCTTTCTTCGTGGGAGCCTCGTAAGGCTTCTCCATGAGCATCCTGGCTAACAGCCCGGTCCTCTCGTCTTCGGGCTGACGAGTCGGACTATTGATGTTGTTGGCTTTCTTTTGCCATCTTTGCCAGAACAGACCAAATAAGAGGATGTAGGGATTTTCTGTGTAGTAAAACCAACCAAGCTGGGGAATATCATACCTCGGAATCGGGCTTGGCAGCGTGCAGACCCTTGTCCTCCTCCTCGGATGGCCAACTCTTCATTGATTTGAAGAGCGCCTTCCACAGCTTCTCCCACGTAGTGCAGAAGAGATTCTGGACTATGGGCTCGACTTTGAATTCTTGAGCCCACAAGGGAGTGTCCCAACGCTGGCAGGGGAGGATGTGTCTTCGGAGCATCACCTGGACCACATCGGCTAGCTTGATGCCCCCCTCGACCAAGGAGCAGAGGCGCTCCTACAGGTCGGTCACCTCTTTGCCCGAACCCTAGACCAGGCCCTTTTCGGGCCACGAAGCCAGTTTGGTGGGGGGACCGGATCTGAATGCGGCGGCGGTGAGTTGGCCCTCTTCTCGTGGTTCGGTGACATAGAACCACTCCTTTTGCCATCCTTTGATGGTGTTGATGAAGGTGCCCGACGGCCACCCAACACGGGCGATCTTGCCAATGACTGTCCCACCGCAGTCCGCGTGCTTGCCACTGAAGCACTTGGGCTTGATACTGAAGACCTGTAGCCAGAGCCCGAAGTGCGGCTCGACACGCAGGAAGGCCTCGCAGACGAGGATGAACACCGAGATATGCATGATGGAGTTTGGCGGGAGGTCATAGAAGTCGAGGCCGTAGAAGAACATTACCCCCCTGACGAAGGGGTGGAGTGGAAATCTCAACCCCCTAATGAAGTGGGGGATGAACACCACCCTCTCGCCTGGCCTAGGGGTGGGGATCACTTGGCCCTCCTCCGCGGCACGATGAGGGATGTTGGCGGGGAGGTAACCGGCCTTCTTGAGGTTGAGTATGTCCTTGTTGGTGACCTTGGAAGCTTCCCACTGGCCATTGGAGCCCGCCATTGCCGAGCTCAAAGGTGGGGCGTAGAGACCTATATCTGTGCTTTGGACGTACAAGGGAATGGGAGGTGGAGAAGTCAAATGGGAAGCATAAAAAAGCCTTTGAGGTTTTCCTTCTCTATTTATGAGGCCCGTCGATGTGGATTCCCCTCGCCGCACCGTGAATCCCTCCACTTCCTAAGACACGCAATCCGTTGTGTGCGCATGGTTAAGTATATCCCGTATAAAACGGGACACGGTCGGTATATTGATAGATCATGCTGATTAAAACAAACTCGAACCGCGAATCGAGTCTACGCCACTGGTCTGGCGGTCGTGGTGGGCCGTGACCTTTTGTCAGAAAGGTCGTAAGAGGGTCGTTGTTTATCCCCTGATGTTTGGGCTTCAAAGCCAATCAATTTACAATATTCGGACGTGCCACTATGCGGGAGACTACTTGTCATTGGAGGCCGAACTACGATTCGGCAGGAAGGAACTCACCTCGCAAGCCGAAGACTCTGACCGTGAAGCAGTCAGAGCTGAAGACCCTTGGCGTTGGAGGCAAGTTTGGGGGCTACGGAGAGAGTCCTGGATTAGGGGGTCCTCGGATAGCCGACCTATTGTTATGGGTCAGACTATGAGGGCTACTTACCGAACACCGAACGATTTGAAGGCCCAATATCTTAGATGGAAGCTTCGGGAAACAAGGCTTGCGCTCCACGTCTGATGTAATAGTTAGGCAAGTTTATCTCTTCTGCATGTAACCGACCATGTGTAAACCCTAGGCATCCTCGACATATATATAAGCTGAAGGGTTTTAGGGTATAGGGACATAACAACTCATCTAGGGATAGACATATGATCTCGAGGTAGATCAACTCTGTAACCCCTTACACCATAAATACAATCAAGCAGGTCGTTGGGTATTACATCCATAGGAGGGCCCGAACCTGGGTAAACTTGTGTTCCCTTTGTCTCCTGTTACCGTCGATCCTAGTCTCATAGTTCGGGATCCCCTACCCATGATCCGCCGGTTTTGACACCGACAATAGCCCATTGAACAATCCACAAACTCCATTACCAACTCAAGCATAAAGTTTAGGTGAGGAGGACAAACAATCAACTATACGAGCAAAAGGGAGAATAACTATTACTTGAGAAGGTTGGTGCAGTAGATCTGCTTCGTACGTGTCGTCCACCCAAGCTGACCTCAGCCCACCAACGGCTGCACCTCCAGTGTATATATTGGAAATATGCCCTAGAGGCAATAATAAAATGGTTATTATTGTATTTCCTTGTTCATGATAATTGTCTATTGTTCATGCTATAATTGTGTTAACTGGAAACCATAATGCATGTGTGAATACATAGACCACAATGTGTCCCTAGTGAGCCTCTAGTTGGCTAGCTCGTTGATCAATAGATGGTCACGGTTTCATGACCATGGACATTAGATGTCGTTGATAATGGGATGACATCATTAGGAGAATGATGTGATGGACAAGACTCAATCCTAAGCATAGCACAAGATCGTGTAGTTTGTCTGCTAAAGCTTTTCGAATGTCAAGTATCGTTTCCTTAGACCATGAGATTGTGCAACTCCCGAATACCGTAGGAATGCTTTGGGTGTGCCAAACATCACAACGTAACTGGGTGGCTATAAAGGTGCACTATGGGTATCTCCGAAAGTGTCGGTTGGGTTGGCACGAATCGAGACTGGGATTTGTCACTCCGTGTGACAGAGAGGTATCTCTAGGCCCACTCGGTAAGACATCATCATGATGAGCTCAATGTGACTAAGGAGTTAGCCACAGGATGATGTGTTACGGAACAAGTAAAGAGACTTGTCGGTAACAAGATTGAACAAGGTATAGGGATACCTGTTGGAAATATGCCCTAGAGGCAATAATAAATTAGTTATTATCATATTTCCTTGTTCATGATAATCGTTTATTATCCATGCTATAATTGTATTGATCGGAGACTTAAATGCATGTGTGGATACATAGACAAAACCATGTCCCTAGTATGCCTCTAATGGACTAGCTCGTTGATCAAAGGATGGTTAAGGTTTCCTAGCCATGGACATGAGATGTCATTTGATAACGGGATCACATCATTAGGAGAATGATGTGATGGATAAGACCCAAACTACAAACATAGCATATGATCGTGTCAGTTTATTGCTACTGTTTTCTGCATGTCAAGTATATGTTCCTATGACCATGAGATCATGCAACTCACGGATATCGGAGGAGTGCCTTGTGTGTATCAAACGTCGCAACGTAACTGGGTGACTATAAAGGTGCTCTACAGGTATCTCCGATGGTGTTTGTTGAGTTGGCATGGATCGAGACTGGGATTTGTTACTCCGTGTGACGGAGAGGTATCTCAGGGCCCACTCGGTAATACAACATCACAACAAGCCTTGCAAGCAATGTGGCTAAGTGTTAGTCACGGTATCTTGTATTACGGAACGAGTAAAGAGACTTGCCAGTAACGAGGTTGAACTAGGTATGGAGATACCGACGATCGAATCTCGGGCAAGTAACATACCGAAGAACAAAGGGGACGTTATACGGGATTAACTAAATCCTTGACATAGAGGTTCGACCGATAAAGATCTTCGTAGAATATGTAGGAACCAATGTGGATGTCCAGGTCCCGCCATTGGTTATTGACCGTAGAGGTGTCTCGGTCATGTCTACATAGTTCTCGAACCCGCAGGGTCTGCACACTTAAGGTTCGGTGACGTTTCGGTAGTGTAGAGTTATGTATGGTGGTGACCGAAGTTTGTTCGGAGTCCCGGATGAGATCCCGGACATCACGAGGAGCTCCGGAATGGTCCGGAGGTAAAGATTCATATATAGGAAGTCCCAGTTTGGTTTCCGGAAAAGTTTCGGGCTCATCGGTAGTGTACCGGGAGTGCCGGTAGTGTACCGGGAGTGCCGGTAGTGTACCGGGAGGCCTCCGGGAGGGGTATTTCGACCCCAAGAGGTCCATGGGCTGTGGGAGAATAATAACCAGCCCTTAGTGGGCTGGGAAAACAGCCACAAAGGCCCATGGCGCAGGAGAGAAAGTCCTAAAGCAAAAAGTGGAAAATCAGCCAATAGGAGGCAATCCTACTCCAACTAGGATTGGAGGTGAAGTAGGATTTCTTCCCACCTCCTATTTCGGCCGACCCAAAGGCCTTGGCTGCCTCTCCTCTCCTCTCCTCCTATATATACTAGTGGATTGGGTGGTTTTTGGACAGAATTTCCGGCCACGTGCTACCCGTTTCACCGGTGCACAGTTTCTCCTCTAGATCGGTTTTCCGCAGCGCTTAGGCGAAGCCCTGCCGGAATTGCTCCACCACCATCACCGGAGCGCCGTCACGCTGCCGGTGAACTCTCTCTCCTATCCACCTCCTCTTGCTGGATCAAGACGGTGGAGATCGTCATCAAGCTGCACGTGTGCTGAACGCGGAGGTGCCGTCCGTTCGGCGCTAGATCGGAAGGACCGTGATCGAGATCGCGAGACGGTTCGTGATGAGATCGCGGAACGGATCGTGATGAGTTCGCGGGACAGATCGTGATCAACATCGTGGGACGGATCGTGATGAGTTCACGGGACGGATCGTGATTGGATCGCGGGACGGATCGTGATGAGATCGCGGGACGCTCGGCGATTTGGATCGCGAAGATGTTCGACTACACCAACCGCGTTTCTTAACGCTTCCCGCTTAGCGATCTACAAGGGTACGTAGATCCACTCTCCCTCTCGTAGATGCTCATCACCATGGATAGGTTTGCGTGTGCGTAGGAAAATTTTTGTTTCCCATGCGACGTTCCCCAACAGTGGCATCATGAGCTAGGTTGATGGTTCGATGAGATCTCGAGTAGAACACAAAAGGTTTGTGGGCGTTGATGCTTAGATTGCTTCCTCCCTTGGTCGTATTTTGGTTCAGCGGGATTGTGAGATGAAGCGGCCCGGACCAACATTACTCGTACGCTTACGAGAGACCGGTTCCCTCGACGCAACTTGTTGCCTAGATGGCTTGCGGGTGACAGTTTCTCTCACTTTAGTTGGATCGGATTCGACAAAGGCGGTCCTTGAGAAGGTTGAAAAGCAAACTAGTGTATCACCGTTGTGGTTTATGCGTAGGTGAGAATCGTTCTTGCTAGATACCCATAGCAGCCACGTAAAACATGCAACAACAATTAGAGGACGTCTAACTTGTTTTTGCAGGGTATGTTGTGATGTGATATGGCCAATTACATGATGAGATATATGTGATGTATGAGATGATCATGTGATGTATAGAATTTCACGACTTGCATGTCGTTGAGTACGGCAACCGGCAGGAGCCATAGGGTTGTCTTTAATTATTGTATGACCTGCGTGTCAATCATTAAGCGCTATGTAATGCTTTACTTTATCGCTAAGCAGTAGCAATAGAAGTAGAAGCAGGGCTGGCGCCACAACCCCAATGGCAACACATTGATGGAGATCAAGATGATGGAGATCATGGTGTTGTGCCGGTGACGATGGAGATCATGCCGGTGTTTCGAAGATGGAGATCTTAAACACAAGTTCATGGCCATATCATGTCACTTATGAATTGCATGAGATGTTAATCCTTTTATGCACCTTGTTTTGCTTAGTACGGCGGTAGCATTATAAGGTGATCCCTCACTTGAATTTCAAGATGAACTGTGTTCTCCCCGAGTGTGCACCGTTGCGAAAGTTCGTCGTGTTGAGACACCACGTGATGATCGGGTGTGATAGACTCTACGTTCACATACAACGGGTGCAAGCCAGATTTGCACGCGCAGAACACTCGGGTTAAACTTGACGAGCCTAGCATGTACAGACATGGCCTCGGAACACGAGAGACCGAAAGGTCGAACATGAGTCATATAGTAGATATGATCAACATAATGATGTTCACCATTGCAGCCACCTCAACTCACGTGATGATCGGACTTGAGTTGGTGAATTTGGATCATGTATCACTCGAATGATCGGAGGGATGTCAATTTGAGTGGGAGTTCTTAAATAATATGATTAATTGAACTCATTATCATGAACATAGTCAAAGTGTCTTTGCAAATTATGTTGTAGATTACTAGCTCGCGTTGTGGCTCCCTTGTTTTTTTATATGTTCCTAGAGAAATAGAATTGAAAGATGTTGGTAGCAATATTGCGGACTGGGTCCGTGATCTGAGGATTGTCCTCATTGCTGCACAGAAGGCTTATGTCCTTAATGCACCGCTCGGTGCGCCACCCCCTCTAGCGTCGTCTATAGATGTTGTGAACATCTGACAGGCACGTTTCGATGACTACTTGATAGTTTTGTGCGTCATGCATTACGGCTTAGAATTGAGGCTCCGAAACGTTTTGAACGTCACGGAACATATGAGATGTTCTAGGGGCAGAGATTGTGATCTCAGGCTTGTGCCTGTGTTGCGAGATATGAGATCTCCAACAAGATTCTTTGCCTGTAAGATGAAGGAGAATAGCTCAATCGTTGAGCATGTACTCAGATTGTCTGGGTACTACAATCGCTTGAATCAAGTGGGAGTTGATCTTCCAGATAAGATAGTGATTGATATAGTTCTCCAAGTCACTGTCACTAAAGCTACTAGAACTTAAGTGATGAACTATAATACACCAGGGATAGAAGTATTGATCCCTGAGCTGTTCGCGATGTTTGACACCGCGAAGGTAGAAATCAAGAAGGAGCGTCAAGTGTTGATGGTTAATCAAACCACTAGTTTCGAAAAGGGCAAGATCAAGGAGGGAAACTTCATGGATAGACAGTCAGTTGCTGCTCCAGTGAAGCAACCCAAAGTTGAACTCAAACCCGAGACTAAGTGCTTCTATTATGAGGTGAGAGGTCGCTGAAGCGGAACAACCCTAGATACTTGGTAGATAAGAAGGCTGGCAACATTGATAGAAGTATATTTGATATACGAGTTACTAATGTGTACCTTGCTAGTACTCTTAGTAGCACCTGGGTATTGGATACCGGTTCGGTTGCTAAATGTTAGTAACTCGAAATAAAAGCTACGGAATAAACGGAGAACTAGCTAAGGGTGAGGTGACGATATGTGTTGGAAGTGTTTCCAAGGTTGATGTGATCAAAATCGCACGCTCTCTCTACCTTCAGGATTAGTGACGAACCTAAATAAATGTTATTTGGTGTTTTGCGTTGAGCATGAACATGATTAGATCATGTTTATTGCAATACGGTTATTCATTTAAGTTAGAGAATAATGGTTATTCTGTTTACATGAATAATACCTTCAATGGTCATGCACCCAGTGAGAATGGTTTGTTGAAATCTTGATCGTAGTATTACACATGTTCATAACATTGATGTCAAAAGATACAAAGTTAATAATGATAGTACCACATACTTGTGGCACTGCCGCTAAATGTCATATTGGTATAAAGCGCATGTAGAAACTCCATGCTGATGGATATTTGGACTCATTCGATTTCGAATCGGTTGAGACATGCGAACCATGCCTCTTGGGCAAGATGACTAAAGGACCCCGTTGGATGGAGCGGGCAAGTGATTCATTGGAAATGATACATGTTGATGTATGCAATCTAGTGAGTCTTGTAGTGTGCAGTGGATATCATTATTTTCTTACCTTCACTGATGATTTGAGTAGATATAGTGTATATTTACTTAATGAAACACAAGTCTGAATCGTTTGAAAGGTTCAAGCAAATTCAGAGTGAAGTTTAAAGATCATCGTGACAAGAAGATAAAAATGACTGCGATATGATCGTGGAGGTGAATATCTGAGTCACGAGTTTGGCATACAACTTAAGACAATGTGAAAGTTGTTTCACAACTAAACGCCACCTGGAACACCATAGTGTGATGGTGTGTCCGAACATCATAGTTATGCTCTATTGGACATGGTGCGTGCTATGATGTCTCTTGTCGTTTTACTACTATAATTTTGGGGTTATGCATTAGAGACAACTACATTCACTTTAAATAGGGCACCATCTAAATCCGTTGAGATGACACCATATGAATTATGGTTTGATAGAAACCTAAGCTGTCGTTTCTTAATACTTGGGGCTGCGGCACTTGTGTGAAAAATGTTTTCACCTAATGAGGTCGAACCCAAGGCGGACAAATGCATCTTCATAGAATACCCTAAGATCAGTTGGGTGAACCTTCTATCTCAGATCCGAGTGCAAAGTGGTTGTTACTAAAACGGATCCTTTCTCGAGGAAAGGTTTCTCTCGAAAGAATTGAGTGGGAGGAAGATAGAACTTGATGAGGTTGTTAAACCTTTGTTCAACCAGAGAGTAGCGCAGCGCAGAAAGATGTTTCTGTGAAGCCTACGTTAGTTGAAGAGGAAGTTAATGATGATGATCATGAAGCTTCAGGATCAAGTTACTATCGAACTTCGTGGGTCGACAAGGATGTGTACTGCTCCTAAGCGGTACGACAACCCTGTCTTCGAGGTCATGTTGTTGGACAGCGATGAACCTACGAGCTATGGAGAAGCGATGATGGGCCCGGATTCCGACAAATGGTTAGAGACCATGAAATCCGAGATAGGATCCATTTATGAAAACCAAGTATAGACTTTGGTAGACTTGCTCGTTAGACGGCAGGTCGTTGAGTACAAATGGACCTTTAGAATGAAGACAGACACTGATGGTAAATGTCACCATTTGTAAAGCTCGACTTGTTGCAAAGTTGTTTGTGACAAGTTCAAGGAGTTGACTGCGAGGAGGCTTTCTCACTCGTAGCGATGCTAAAAGTCTGTTGGAATTATGTTAGCAGTTGCTGCATTTTCAATTACGAAATCTGGCAGATGGATGTCAAAACGTCGTTTCCTTAACGGTTTACTTAAGGAAAGGTTGTATGTGATACAACCAGAAGGTTTTGTCAGTCCTAAGGATGCTAAAAGATGAGAGAGCTTCAGTGATCCTTCTATGGACTGAAGCAAGCATCTCGGAGTTGGAATATACACTTTGATGAGGTGATCAAAGTTTTTGTAGTTTATACAAAGTTTACGAGAAACTTGTATTTGCAATAAAGTGAATGGGAGCACTATAGAGTTTCTGATAAGTATATGTGGTTGACATATTGTTGATCGGAAATAATGTAGAATTTCTGGAAGGCATAAAAGGTTGTTTGAAAAGTGTTTTTCAAATGAAGACCTGGATAAAGCTACCTAATTGTTGAGCATCAAAATCTATAGAGATAGATCAAGATGCTTGATGAGACTTTCAATGAGTGCATACCTTGACAAGATTTTGAAAGAGTTCAAAATGGATCAGCCAGAGAAATAGTTCTCGTCTGATTTGTAAGGTGTGAAGTTGAGTGAGACTCAAAGCTCGACAACGGCAGAAGAAAGAGAAAGGATGAATGTCGTCCCCTATGCCTTAGCCATAGGCTCTATATTATGCCATGCTGTGTACCGCACCTATGTGTGCCTTGCCACGAGTCTGTCAGGGGGTACAAGAGTGGTCCAGGAGTGGATCACTGGACAGCGGTCGGAATTATCCTTAGTAACCAGAGGACTAAGGAAATGTTTCTTGATTATGGAGGTGATAAAGAGTTCGTCGTAAAGAGTTACGTCGATGCAAGCTTTAACACCTATCCAGATGACTAGTAGTAGCAATCTGGATACGTATAGTGGAGCAGCCATTTGGAAATAGTACCAAGTGGAGTGTGGTAGCAGTGTTTACGGTTTGACATAGAGATTTGCAAAGTACACACGGATCTGAATATCGCAGACCCGTTGACTATAAGACCTCTCTCACATGCAAAGCATGATCGAGCCCCAAAACTCATTGGGTGTTAGATTCATAACAATGCGAATCACATGGTGATGTGAACTAGATTATTGACTCTAGTGCAAGTGGGAGACTGTTGGAAATATGCCCTAGAGGCAATAATAAATTAGTTATTATCATATTTCCTTGTTCATGATAATCGTTTATTATCCATGCTATAATTGTATTGATCGGAGACTTAAATGCATGTGTGGATACATAGACAAAACCATGTCCCTAGTATGCCTCTAATGGACTAGCTCGTTGATCAAAGGATGGTTAAGGTTTCCTAGCCATGGACATGAGATGTCATTTGATAACGGGATCACATCATTAGGAGAATGATGTGATGGATAAGACCCAAACTACAAACATAGCATATGATCGTGTCAGTTTATTGCTACTGTTTTCTGCATGTCAAGTATATGTTCCTATGACCATGAGATCATGCAACTCACGGATATCGGAGGAGTGCCTTGTGTGTATCAAACGTCGCAACGTAACTGGGTGACTATAAAGGTGCTCTACAGGTATCTCCGATGGTGTTTGTTGAGTTGGCATGGATCGAGACTGGGATTTGTTACTCCGTGTGACGGAGAGGTATCTCAGGGCCCACTCGGTAATACAACATCACAACAAGCCTTGCAAGCAATGTGGCTAAGTGTTAGTCACGGTATCTTGTATTACGGAACGAGTAAAGAGACTTGCCAGTAACGAGGTTGAACTAGGTATGGAGATACCGACGATCGAATCTCGGGCAAGTAACATACCGAAGAACAAAGGGGACGTTATACGGGATTAACTAAATCCTTGACATAGAGGTTCGACCGATAAAGATCTTCGTAGAATATGTAGGAACCAATGTGGATGTCCAGGTCCCGCCATTGGTTATTGACCGTAGAGGTGTCTCGGTCATGTCTACATAGTTCTCGAACCCGCAGGGTCTGCACACTTAAGGTTCGGTGACGTTTCGGTAGTGTAGAGTTATGTATGGTGGTGACCGAAGTTTGTTCGGAGTCCCGGATGAGATCCCGGACATCACGAGGAGCTCCGGAATGGTCCGGAGGTAAAGATTCATATATAGGAAGTCCCAGTTTGGTTTCCGGAAAAGTTTCGGGCTCATCGGTAGTGTACCGGGAGTGCCGGTAGTGTACCGGGAGTGCCGGTAGTGTACCGGGAGGCCTCCGGGAGGGGTATTTCGACCCCAAGAGGTCCATGGGCTGTGGGAGAATAATAACCAGCCCTTAGTGGGCTGGGAAAACAGCCACAAAGGCCCATGGCGCAGGAGAGAAAGTCCTAAAGCAAAAAGTGGAAAATCAGCCAATAGGAGGCAATCCTACTCCAACTAGGATTGGAGGTGAAGTAGGATTTCTTCCCACCTCCTATTTCGGCCGACCCAAAGGCCTTGGCTGCCTCTCCTCTCCTCTCCTCCTATATATACTAGTGGATTGGGTGGTTTTTGGACAGAATTTCCGGCCACGTGCTACCCGTTTCACCGGTGCACAGTTTCTCCTCTAGATCGGTTTTCCGCAGCGCTTAGGCGAAGCCCTGCCGGAATTGCTCCACCACCATCACCGGAGCGCCGTCACGCTGCCGGTGAACTCTCTCTCCTATCCACCTCCTCTTGCTGGATCAAGACGGTGGAGATCGTCATCAAGCTGCACGTGTGCTGAACGCGGAGGTGCCGTCCGTTCGGCGCTAGATCGGAAGGACCGTGATCGAGATCGCGAGACGGTTCGTGATGAGATCGCGGAACGGATCGTGATGAGTTCGCGGGACAGATCGTGATCAACATCGTGGGACGGATCGTGATGAGTTCACGGGACGGATCGTGATTGGATCGCGGGACGGATCGTGATGAGATCGCGGGACGCTCGGCGATTTGGATCGCGAAGATGTTCGACTACACCAACCGCGTTTCTTAACGCTTCCCGCTTAGCGATCTACAAGGGTACGTAGATCCACTCTCCCTCTCGTAGATGCTCATCACCATGGATAGGTTTGCGTGTGCGTAGGAAAATTTTTGTTTCCCATGCGACGTTCCCCAACAATACCGACGATCGAATCTCGGGCAAGTATCATACCGGTAGACAAAGGGAATTGTATACGAGATTGATTGAATCCCCGACATCGTGGTTCATCCGATGAGATTATCATGGAGCATGTGGGAGACAACATGGGTACAGATCCCGCTGTTGGTTATTGACCGGAGAGGTGTCTCGGTCATGTCTACGTGTCTCCCGAACCCGTAGGGTCTACACACTTAAGGTTCGATGACGCTAGGGTTATAGGGAAATGGTATACATGATTACCGAAGGTTATTTGGAGTCTCAGATGAGATCCCGGATGTCACGAGGAGCTCCGGAATGGTCCGGAGGTAAAGATTGATATATAGGAAGTCCTGTTTTGGTCATCGGAAAGTTTTTGGGCTCATCGGTAGTGTACCAAGAGTGCCGGGAGGGTGCCGGAGGACCCCGGGAGGGGTGTGACGACCAAAGGACCTTATGGGCTGTTTGATAAAGTGTGCCAGCCCTTATTGGGCTGGGAAAGACCTTTTCTAAAGGCCCATGCACATAGAGATAAAGAGATAAGGCAAAAAGGAGTTTGAAAGGAGGAGATCCACCTCCCTTGTGGGAGGTGGACTCCTCCCCTAGCTCGGTCGAAGCTCTCCTCCTTGGAGGAGGGTACAAGGCATCCCTCCCTCTCCCTCCTCCTATATATACTTGAGGTTTTGGCTATTTTGAGAAAAGATTTGATCTCTCTCTCCCACGGCGCAACCCTACCTCTCTTCTTCCTCCTCCGCATTGCTTAGGCGAAGCCCTGCCGGAATACCTTGCTGCTCCACCACCACCATGCCGTCGTGCTGTTGGTGGAGCTCTTCCCAACCTCTCCCTCCTCCTTGCTGGATCAAGGCGTGGGAGACTTCACCGGGCTACACGTGTGTTGAACGCGGATGCGCCGTTGTTCGGCGCTAAGATCAGAGTCCACCGAGATCTGAATCTTTACGAGTACGACTCCACCAACCTCGTTCTTGTAACGCTTCCGCTTAGCGATCTTCAAAGGTATGAAGATGCAATCTCTCCCCACTCGTTGCTAGTTTCTCCATAGATAGATCTTGGTGATCGTAGAATTTTTTTGATTTACCACTACGTCTCCCAACAGTGGCATCATGAGCTAGGTCTATGCGTAGAATCTATGCACGAGTAGAACACAAGTTGTTGTGGGCGTCGATCTTGTTAATTTGCTTGTCGTTACTAGTCTTATCTTGATTCAATGGTATTGTGGGATGAAGCAGACCGGAGCAACTTTACACGTACGCTTACGTGAGACCGGTTCCACCGCCTGACATGCACTTCTTGCATGAGGTGGCTAGCGGGTGTCTGTCTCTCTCACCTTAGTCAGATCGGATTCGATGAAAAGGGTCCTTATGAAGGGTAAATAGCAATGGCATATCACGTTGTGGTTTTCGGCGTAGGTAAGAAACGTTCTTGCTAGAAACCTATAGCAGCCACGTAAAAACTTGCAACTACAAATTAGAGGACGTCTAACTTGTTTTTGCAGCATATGCCTTGTGATGTGATATGGCCAAAGGATGTGATGTGATGCATTGTGATGTATGAGATTGATCATGTTCTTGTAATAGGATTCATGACTTGCATGTCGATGAGTATGACAACCGGCAGGAGCCATAGGAGTTGTCTTATTTTATTGTATGACCTGCGTGTCAATCATAAACGCCATGTAATTACTTTACTTTATTTCTAAATGTTAGCCATAGTAGTAGAAGTAATAGTTGGCAAGACAACTTCATGAAGACACGATGATGGAGATCATGATGATGGAGATCATGGTGTCGTGTCAGTGACAGTGATGATCATGGTGCCCCAAAGATGGAGATCAAAGGAGCAAGATGATATTGGCCATATCATGTCACTATATTGATTGCATGTGATGTTTATCATGTTTACATCTTATTGGCTTAGAACGACGCTAGTAAATAAGATGATCTCTCAATAAAATTTCAAGATATGTGTTCACCCTAACTATGCACCGTTGCTAAGGATCGTTGTTCTGAAGCACCACGTGATGATCGGGTGTGATAGGTTCTAACGTTCGCATACAATGGGTGTAAGCCAGATTTACACATGCGAAACACTTAGGTTGATTTGACGAGCCTAGCATGTACAGACATGGCCTCGGAACATGGGAGACCGAAAGGTCGAACATGAGTCGTATAGAAGATACGATCAACATGGAGATGTTCACCATGGATGACTAATCCGTCTCACGTGATGATCGGACACGGGCTAGTTGACGTGGATCATGTGTCACTTGGATGACTAGAGAGATGTCTATCTAAGTGGGAGTTCATTAAATAATTTAATTATGAGAACTTAATTATCATGAACTTAGTCTAAAAGTGTCTTTGCAAATTATGTTGTAGATAGCTCACGCTATAGATCCCCTGTCTTATTGATACGTTCCTAGAGAAAAGTAAGTTGAAAGTTGATGGTAGCAATAATGCGGACTGGGTTCGTGATTTGAGGATTGTCCTCATTGCTACATAGAAGGCTTATGTCCTTGATGCACCGCTAAGTGCACCACTCCCTCAAGCGATGTCTGTAGATGTTGTGAACATATTGACAGGCACTTTCTGATGACTACTTGATAGTTTAGTGCGTCATGCATTATGACTTAGAATTAAGGCTCCAAAAACGTTTTGAATGTCGCGGAACATATGAGATGTTCTAAGAGCTGAGATTGGGTCTCAGGTTCATGCCTGTGTTGAGAGGTATGAGACCTCCAACAAGATTCTTTGCCGGCAGGATAAAAGAGAATAGCTCAAACGGTGAGCATGTGCTTAGATTGTCTGGGTGCTACAATCACTTGAATCGATTGGGAGTTAATCTTCCAGATAAGATAGTGATTAATACAGTTCTCCAAGTCACTGCCACCAAGCTACTGGAGCTTCGTGATGAACTATAAAATGCCAGGGAAGGAGATAATGATCCCTGAGCTATTCGCGTTGTTTGACACCGCAAAGGTAGAAATCAAGAAGGAGCATCAAGTGTTGATGGTTAAGTGAAAACCACTAGTTTCAAGAAGGGCAAGGGCAAGAAGGGAAAAACTTCAAGAATGACAAGCCAGTTGCCGCTCTGGTGAAGAAACCCAAGGTTGAGCCCACACCCGAGATTATGTGCTTCTATTATGAGGAGAACGGTCGCTGAAGCGGAACAACCCTAGATACTTGGTAGATAAGAAGGCTGGCAATGTGGACAGAAGTATATTTGATATACATGTTATTGATGTGTACCTTGCTAGTACTCCTAGTAGCACTTGGGTATAAGATACCGGTTCAGTTGCTAAATATTAGCAACTCAAAATAAAAGCTACAGATTGAATGGAGGCTAGCTAAGTTAAAGGTGACGATGTGTGTTGGAAGTGTTTCCAAGGTTGATGTGATCACCATCACACACTTTCTCTACCTTCGAGATTAGTGATGAACCTAAATAAATGTTATTTGGTGTTTGCGTTGAGCATGAACATGATTGGATTGTGTTTAGTGCAATACGGTTATTCATTTAAGTTAGAGAATAATGGTTATTCTGTTTACATGAATAATTCCTTCAATGGTCATGCACCCAATGGGAATGGTTTATTGAATCTTGATCGTAGTAACACATATGCTCATACGTTGGTACCAAAGATACAAAGTTAATAATGATAGTACCACATTCTTGTGGCACTGCCACAAACGTCATATTGGTGTAAAACGCATGAAGAAACTCCATGCTGCCGGATCTTTTGACTCAGTCGATTTCGAATCGGTTGAGACATGCGAACCATGCCTCCTGGGCAAGATGACTAAGACCCCGTCTTCCGGTATGATGGAGCGGGCTAGTGGCTTATTGGAATTGATACATGTTGATGTATGTGGTCCAATGAGTGTTGAAACACGCAGTGGATATCGTTATTTCCTTTACCTTCACTGATGATTTGAGTGAATATGAGGATATTTACTGAATGAAACACGAGTTTGAAATATTTGAAAGGTTCAAGGAGTTTCAGAGTGAAGTTAAAGATCATCGTGGCAAGAAGATAAAATGTCTACGATATGATCGTGGAGATGAATATCTGAGTTACTAGTTTGGTATGCAATTTTAGACAATGTGGAAATTGTTTCACAGCTCACGCCTCCTGGAACACCATAGTGTGATGGTGTGTCCGAACGTCGTAGTTGTTCTCTATTGGATATAGTGAGTACTATGATGTCTCTTATCGTTTTGCCACTATAGTTATGGGGTTATGCATTAAAGACAAATCCATTCACTTTAATAGGGCACCATCTAAGTCTGTTGAGATGACACCGTGTGAATTATGGTTTGACAGAAGCCTAAGTTGTCACTTCTTAATGTTTGGGGCGGCGACGCTTATGTGAAAAGGGTTTTCACCTAGTGAGCTCGAACCCAAAACAGACGAATGCATCTTCATAGAATACCCTAAGGTGACATTGGGTATACCTTCTATCTCAGATCCAAGCGCAAAAGTGTTTGTGGCTAAAAAAGGGTCCTTTCTCGAGAAATAGTTTCTCTCGAAAGAAATGAGTGGGAGGAAGATAAAACTTGATGAGGTTGTTGAACCTTTGTTTCAACCAGAGAGTAGCGCAACACAGAAAGATGTTTCTATGGAGCCTACGTCAATTGAAGAGGAAGTTAATGATGATGATCATGAAGCTTCAGATCAAGTTACTATCAAACCTCGTAGGTCGACAAGGACACACACTGCTCCTGAGTAGTACGTCAACCCTGTCTTGGAGGTCATGTTGTTGGACAACGATGAACCTACGAACTATGGAGAAGCAATGGTGGGCCCGGATTCCAACAAATGGCTGGGAGCCATGAAATCCGAGAAAGGATCCATGTATGAAAACCAAGTATGGACTTTGGTAGACTTTCCTGTTGAACGACAGGTCGTTGAGTACAAATGGACCTTTGAGATGAACACACACGCTAATGGTGAAATGTCACCATTTATAAAGCTCGACTTGTCGCAAAGGAGTTTCCGCCAAGTTCAAGGAGTTGACTGCGGTGAGATTCTCTCATCCGTAGCGATGCTAAAAGTCTGTTAAAATTATGTTAGCAGTTGCTGCATTTTTCGATTATGAAATCTGGCAGATGGATGTCAAAACAAGGCTTCCTTAACGGTTTCCGTAAGGAAGAGTTGTATGTGATACAACCAGAAGGTTTTGTCAATCCTTAGGATGCTAAAAGGTATGCAAACTTCAGAGATCCTTCTATGGACTGGAGCAAGCATCTCGGAGTTGGAATATGAGCTTTGATGAAGTGATCAAAGTTTTTGGGTTTATACAAAGTTTATGAGAAACTTGTATTTACAAGAAAGTGAGTGGGAGCACTATAGAATTTCTGATAAGAATATGTAGTTGACATATTATTGATCGGAGATGATGTAGAATTTCTGGAAAGTATAAATGGTTGTTTGAAAAAAGGGTTTTTTCAAAGGAAGACCTGGATAAAGCTACCTAATTGTTGGGCATCAAGGTTTATAGAGATAGATCAAGATGCCTGATAATAATTTCAATGAGTACATACCTTGACAAGATATTGAAGAAGTTTAATATGGATCAGTCCAAGAAAGGGTTCTTGCCTGTATTAGAAGGTGTGAGATTGAGCACAGCTCAATGCCCGACCACAGCAGAAAATAGAGAAAAGATGAGTGTCATCCCCTATGCTTCAGCCATAGGCTCTATATAGTATGCCATGTTGTGTACCGCACATGTGTGTGCCTTGCCATGAGTTTGTCAAGGGGTACAAGAGAGATCCAGGAGTGGATCAATGAACAACGGTCAAAATTATCCTTAGTAACTAGAGGACTAAGGAAATATTTCTCGATTATGGAGGTGATAAAGAGTTCGTCATAAAGGGTTACGACGATGCAAGCTTTAACACCAATCCGGATGACTCTTGGTAGCAATCTGGATACGTATAGTGGAGTAGCCATTTGGAATAGCTCCAAGTGGAGCATGGGAGCAGCGTCTGCAGTATGACATAGAGATTTGCAAAGTACACACGGATCCGAATGTCGCAGATCCATTGACTAAAACCTCTTTCACGAGCAAAAACATGATCAAACCCCAGAACTGATTGGGTGTTAATCACGTGATGATATGATCACATGGTGATGTAAGTGTTAATCACATGGCGATGTGAACTAGATTATTGGCTCTAGTGCAAGTGGGAGACTATTGGAAATATTCCCTAGAGGCAATAATAAAATGGTTATTATTGTATTTCCTTGTTCACGATAATTGTCTATTGTTCATGCTATAATTGTGTTAACTGGAAACCATAATGCATGCGTGAATACATAGACCACAATGTGTCCCTAGTGAGCCTCTAGTTGGCTAGCTCGTTGATCAATAGATGGTCACGGTTTCATGACCATGGACATTGGATGCCGCTGATAACGGGATCACATCATTAGGAGAATGATGTGATGGACAAGACCCAATCCTAAGCATAGCACAAGATCGTGTAGTTCGTCTGCTAAAGATTTTCTAATGTCAAGTATCGTTTCCTTAGACCATGAGATTGTGCAACTCCCGGATATTGTAGGAATGCTTTGGGTGTGCCAAACGTCACAAGTAACTAGGTGGCTATAAAGGTGCACTACGGGTATCTCCGAAAGTGTTTGTTGGGTTGGCACGAATCGAGACTGGGATTTGTCACTCCGTGTGACGGAGAGGTATATCTAGGCCCACTCGGTAAGACATCATCATAATGAGCTCAATGTGACTAAGGAGTTAGTCACAGGATGATGTGTTACGTAACGAGTAAAGAGACTTGCCGGTAACGAGATTTAACAAGGTATAGGGATACCGACGATCGAATCTCGGGCAAGTATCATACCGGTAGACAAAGGGAATTGTATACGGGATTGATTGAATCCCCGACATCGTGGTTCATCCGATGAGATTATCGTAGAGCATGTGGGAGCCAACATGGGTATCCAGATCCCGCTGTTGGTTATTGACCGGAGAGGTGTCTCGGTCATGTCTACGTGTCTCCCGAACCCGTAGGGTCTACACAATTAAGGTTCGATGACGCTAGGGTTATAGGGAAATGGTATACGTGATTACTGAAGGTTGTTCGGAGTCCCGGATGAGATCCCGGACGTCACGAGGAGCTGCGGAATGGTCCGGAGGTAAATATTGATATATAGGAAGTCCTGTTTTGGTCACCGGAAAGTTTTCGGGCTCATCGGTAGTGTACCGGGAGTGCCGGGAGGGTGCCGGAGGACCCCAGGAGGGGTGTGACGACCAAAGGCCTTATGGGCTGTTAGATAAAGTGTGCCAGCCCTTATTGGTCTGGGCAAGACCTTTTCTAAAGGCCCAGGCGCATAGGGATAAAGAGATAAGGCAAAAAGGAGTTTGAAAGGAGGAGATCCACCTCCCTTATGGGAGGTGGACTCCTCCCCTAGCTCGGCCGAAGCTCTCCTCCTTGGAGGAGGGGCCAAGGCAGCCCTCCCTCTCCCTCCTCCTATATATACTTGAGGTTTTGGCTGTTTTGAGAAAAGATTTGATCTCTCTCTCCCACGGCGCAGCCCTACCTCTCTTCCTCCTCCTTCGTAGTGCTTAGGCGAAGCCCTACCGGAATACCTTGCTGTGCCACCACCACCACGCCATCGTGCTGCTGTTGGAGCTCTTCCCAACCTCTCCCTCCTCCTTGCTAGATCAAGGCGTGGGAGACGTCACCGGGATGCACTTGTGTTGAACGCGGAGGCGCCGTTGTTCGGCGCTAAGATCGGAGTCCACTGCAATCTGAATCGCTACGATTACGACTCCACCAATCGCGTTCTTGTAACGCTTCCGCTTAGCGATCTTCAAAGGTATGAAGATGCAATCTTTCCCCACTTGTTGCTGGTTTCTTCATAGATAGATCTTGGTGATCGTAGAATTTTTTTGATTTACTACTACGTCTCCCAACAGTATATGCCTCCCCGCACCCCTCAATCCACCTCCACTGCAATGCCTTGATGCCTCGACTGACCAGCTACGGTCTTGCATCAACGCCATCGCACACCATTACGAGAGAGAGAGAGAAGAGAGAGAGAGAGGAAAGAGATGGAACATGTTCATGTAGGTCATGACCTTGATTTACTCGACACGACTTGTGGATTTGTCTTGCCTTCCCCGTGTCCCGTGCAGGCAGCCACGACCGTGGCCGAGGGTCCTCTTGTGTCAGCCATGGATGCCATGGTGGCCATCACGCATGAGCTCCACATCCAAGCAACAAAGGGTGATGGCAGTGTCGAAGGCAAGAGGGGTGATGGCGACGGTGTATGAGTGAGGTGTTGGCGACGGCTTGCAAACAAAATGGTTATGGCGACGACGGCAATCTCGGAGGCTGGCGGAGGAGTAAGATGTTAGGCAGCGAATGGCTCCACGATGGTGGCGACGACATGCTTCAGGATCACGATCCAGGGGTTCGAACCGCCTTGCCCTGGGGCTTAGCGTAGACCTCCTCGTATGGAATGCAGGCGACAATGACCCATCTCGGACCGCAATGGGATCGACGATGGTGCCTAGGGTTTGCTTTACGATGGACCTAGCGAATTGATTAAGGCAATTTGGATTCCTTTAGCATGCGAGAGGTTCGCATTCCCTCTTTTTTTCCAAGCTACGTGGGAGTGAAGCCTTTTGGTAGGAGGGCATGAAAAAAACTTTACGGAGGTGGGAGGAGAGACGGAAAAAACCATACAAAAAAATGAGGCGAAAAAAACGTGAAGGCGAGGCTACCAAGTCCCCTTTAGGAGTAGAGATAATGTGTTTATCATGATTTAGATGTTAAATTCCTTGAAATACGTTATTTGTTTCCTGAAAATATGTTCTTTGTTTCCTAAAATAAATCACACTAATAAGAGGGAGCACTTGATTTGGATAAGTTAGGAAAGTTAGATTAAAATATGTTATCCGTTTCCTGGAAATCTATAATTTCTTTAGTAAAACAAATTGCATTAATGAGAGCGATCAGTTGATTTGGATAGTTTAAAAAAGCTAGATCCCTGATTTGTTATGCGTTAGAAAAGTGTTTGTTTGTAATAAAAGAGTGGAGACAAAAATAAACCGATAGACTAGGATGGGATGGGGTGGTGGGAGGATAGCTGAAAAAAACAGAGGAAGGCGAGAGGAGAGACGGAAAAAACCCAAGAATGCCGCAACTCCTCTTTTAGGAGTAGAGATCACTTTGGTTTTTAGTGGGGGTGAAAAAACTGTGTGGAGGGAAGGTGGGAGGAGAGACGAAAAAACCACACGATGGTGGGAGGAGAGATGGAAAAAACATGGAAGGAGATGAAAAAGTGAGGGATCTAATGAAATAATTTATGTTGATTGATTACTAAATTATAGTGATTAGTGACAACCGAATCACTTGTCAAAACCACAAAAAGGTCTACAAAAAGGAAAGAAATTTATGGTGATTGATTCCTAAAGGTTTTAGGGAGCGGGTCTCACATAAGGTAAGAAAATTATGATGCAATTTGTGAATTCTTAATTACCGAAGAATTGAATTAGCACCTACCAAAAAAGCACGAGAATATTGTGGGATATAAAAACTAAGAGGGGTATTAAAGGGAATCACTTTGTTTTTTAGTGGGAGGGTGAGAAAGCACCGTGGAGAGAAGGTGGGAGGAGAGACGAAAAAAACCAAACGAAGGTGGGTGGATAGATGAAAAAAACATGAACACCGGTTTTAGGGAGGTGATCTCACATAAGAAGATAAGAATATTATGATGCTATTTGTTAATCCTTAATTACCCAAGAATTGAATTAGCACCTACCAAAAAAGCATGAGAATATTGCGGGATATAAAAACCAAGTGGGGTATTAAAGGGAATCACTTCGGTTTTTAGTGGGAGGGTGAAAAAACCAACGTGGATAAAAGGTGGGAGGAGAGACAAAAAACGAAGGTCGGAGGAGAGACGGAAAAAAACCGTGAACGCCGGCTACCAACTCCCCAATTAGGACTGAGAGAGATTAAAGGGAATCACTTCGGTTTTTAGTGGGAGGGTGAAAAAACCAACATGGAGAGAAGGTGGGAGGAGAGATGAAAAAACCATACGAAGGTGGAGGGAGAGACGGAAAAAAATGTGAACGACGGTTTTAGGAAGGTGATCTCACATAAGAAGGTAAAAAAATTATGATGCGATGTGTGAATCATTAATTACCCAAGTATTGAATTAGCACATACCAAAAAAACCACGAGAGTATTGCGGGATATAAAAACCAAGCAAGGTATTAAAGGGAATCACTTCGGTTTTTAGTGGAAGGGTGAAAAACCAGCATGAAGAGAAGGTGGGAGGAGAGACCAAGAAAAAACAATCAAAGGTTGGAAGAGAAACGAAAAAAATCCGTGAACACCGGCTACCAACTCCCCAATTAGGAGTAGAGATTACCCAAGGATAGAATTAGCACATACCAAAAAAACACGAGAGTATTGCGGGATAAAAAAACCCAAGCGGGGTATTAAAGGGAATCACTTCGGTTTTTAGTGGAAGGGTGAAAAAACCAGCATGAAGAGAAGGTGGGAGGAGAGACAAAGAAAAAACAAACAAAAGGTGGGAGGAGAGACGGAAAAAATCCGTGAACGCCGGCTACCAACTCCCCATTAGGGGTAGAAATGTAGTGGTTTACCCCGTTTTCCTTTCTATGCGATGGCGCGTATTTTAATTTTAAATAATTTATATGTATGATTCTTTGGCGTTTCATCGTTGCTGTCTCAAGTAACAACATGCTCTTTACACACAAAGGTTAGGAAGTGATACTTATGTAGGAGAAATTTTTCTCATTTTACACAACCTTTTGGTCAAGAAAAAATCATGAAAACTAAATGCGATACCACCTCTAACATACAATGTAAACTTGTACACTTTCTAGGTAGTCTTGACATTGCAACTCTTTGAAGCAACATTTATTTGGCACTTTTTTTCCAGGCGTAACATAACTTTCGCGGAAATTATATGTCTCTAAAGACCTATGGGCTAGAGAATGAGCAACACAACCTTTCAAAGCAAATTATTAAAAATAAGAAGTGTAAAAGCATTTAGTTCTGATGTTCCTTTCCATTGTTAGGTTACCTAACACACCCATGTAAGGCATACCGTTTTTTCCGAGAACCTTATCACATTTGCGTTTGTAACAAAAGGTGTCTTGACATGTATACATGCTTATGTGATAATATGTATTGCAATAGTGAAGGCATTCCTAAAGGATAAAATGACAAAAAAAACAAAATATTGCGCTACTTGATAGAAAAAAGATACCTGGCTAGTTGTTTATATTATTCGTTGAGAAAGTTGGCTAGAACATATGCCTAAAATGTATGGCATGCAAAAGGGATACCATTGAAATCGCATTCTATGGACACCAAGCACTCCAAGCATCCGTGTCACCTCTAGAGCCAAACATTGTAACCGTCCACACTTGTTAGCTTATGTGACATAATGTTCGATTTTAATGAGCTGTTACCGATACAATATAGATCCATGTCTTCGCTAATATTGTTTAATTGCTGGAGTCAAACTACAACTGTATAATATTTTTGCTATATCGTTACATATGGTAATCATTCTATTAAAAATGCAAGCATCCCAGGAAATTAGACAGACTTCAACAAACCATACCAATTTTCATCAACAACAAACCTTGATTCTAGTAACAAGCAGTACTACACTAATAAAAACCAAAGTACCATCATCATTAAATAAAGCTAAACTCACTAACTAGTGGGCCCAACTAACATGAGTCCTAGTCACCTTGCAGCTAACCTCGAGTTTTTTTCCCCTTGCTTTTAATAACCTGGCCACCGTTTTCCGGAAAACACAAAAAGGAAAACCACACGTTTCCCTGCCGTCCCCACCCGGCAGCGACTCGAGCCACGGCGCGGGTAGGGTCGGCACGGGTAAGCAAGCCCGTCGTCCCATCCCGTCGGGATCTAGCCCCACCCCACCCCCGTCCACGAGCCAACGGAGGCGGCAAGGCATCCCCACCGGCGGCGAGAAATCTAGCTAGCTAGGGTTTCCGCCCCCGTCGCCGAGCGAACCACCCGATGGGCCCGGGCGCACCGTCGCCGGAGGACGCCGCGGGCGGGGAGCCGGAGGCGTGGTACGGCAGCATCCAGTACCTCGTCAACATCTCGGCGGTGGGCGCCGCCTCCTGCGTGCTCCTCTTCCTCCTCGTCAAGCTCCGCTTCGACCACCGCCGCATCCCGGGGCCCTCCGCGCTCGCCGCCAAGCTGCTCGCCGTCTACCACGCCACCGCGCCGCAGATCGCGCTCCACTGCGGCGCCGACGCCGCCCAGTTCCTCCTCTTCGAGCGCGCCTCCTTCCTCGTCCTCGCCGCCGTCTCCGCCGCCGCCTTCGCCGCCGCGCTGCCCCTCAACCTGCTCGCCGGGGACGCCGCCATCGCCGACCAGTTCGCCGCCACCACCATCTCCCACATCCCCAGGGCCTCCCCGCTGCTATGGCTCCACCTCCTCCTCACCGCTGCCGTCGTCGCCATCGCGCACCTCGGCATCTCCCGGATGGAGGACGCCCTCCGCATCACCCGCTTCCGCGACGGCAACGGCAACCCCAGCGACCCCAACTCCAGCTCCGTCGCCGTCTTCACCATCATGATCCAGGGCATCCCCAGGATGCTCGCCGCCGACAAGGCCCCGCTCAGGGAGTACTTCGAGCACAAGTACCCCGGGAAGGTGTACCGCGTCATTGTGCCCTTCGACCTCTGCACGCTGGAGTACCTCGCCGACGAGTGGGGGAAGGTCCGGAACAAGATCTCCTGGCTGGAGGCAAGGATGGACGCCCGCAGCCTGTTTGACGAATTTGTGCAGGATGAATCAGGGCAGTTGGAAGCGCATTGGCTTGTCAGGAGATGCAAAGAGCTGTGGGCAATGGCCGCGCAGAGGTTCGGGTTTACTGACGATGAGAGGCTGAGGAAGCTGCAGACAAGTAAGCTCGTGATTGGGAGCAGGCTTTCGGATTACAAGGAAGGCCGTGCACCTGGTGCTGGCATAGCTTTTGTTGTGTTCAAGGATGTGTACACGGCAAACAAGGCTGTGAGGGATTTCCGAATGGAAAGGAAGAAGACACCCATTGGCAGGTTCTTCCCTGTGATGGAGCTCCAGCTTGAGAGGAGCCGATGGAGAGTGGAGAGGGCGCCACCGGCATCAGATATCTACTGGAATCATCTTGGGATGAACAAGACTTCACTAGCCTTGCGGCGGATTGCGGTCAACACCTGCCTCATCGTAATGCTCCTGTTCTTTAGTTCACCCTTGTCAATACTTAGTGGAATGCAAAACGCAGCACGGATCATCAATGTGGAGGCTATGGATAATGCCAAATCATGGATTGTTTGGCTTCAAGGCTCAAGCTGGTTCTGGACAATAATCTTTCAGTTTCTACCCAATGTCCTCATCTTCGTGAGCATGTATATTATCATCCCATCAGTACTGTCATACTTTTCCAAGTTTGAGTTCCATCTGACAGTCTCGGGAGAGCAGAGAGCTGCATTGCTGAAGATGGTTTGCTTCTTCCTTGTTAATCTCATTTTGTTGCGTGCGCTGGTGGAATCGTCGCTTGAAAGTTGGATTCTTAGCATGGGACGGTGCTACTTAGATAGTGCTGATTGCAAGCAGATTGAGCATTACCTGAGCCCATCATTCTTGTCGAGATCCTCACTTTCTTCCCTGGCGTTCTTAATCACATGCACCTTTCTGGGAATATCTTTTGATCTGTTGGCTCCAATCCCTTGGATAAAGCATATACTGAAGAAATTCAGAAAGAATGACATGGTCCAGTTGGTCCCTGAAGAAAATGAGGAGTACAGATCTATGAACAACGGTGAAGAAACAAATGGTCTGATATCACCTCTAATGTCTGAGAGAGAAGACAGTGACATTCTGAATGGTTTCGAGGGGCATGATCTTTCCATGTACCCAATAAACCGGAGTTTCCACATGCCAAAGCAGAAATTCGACTTTGCACAATACTACGCGTTTGACATCACAATATTCGCGCTCACGATGATCTACTCCCTGTTTGCTCCGCTTGTGGTTCCTGTCGGTGCAGTATACTTTGGCTACCGTTACCTTGTGGACAAGTACAACTTCCTGTTCGTGTACAGAGTCAGAGGATTTCCTGCAGGGAATGATGGGAAGCTGATGGATAGGGTGCTGTGCATCATGCAATTCTGTGTTATCTTCTTTCTTGCTGCTATGTTGCTCTTCTTCACAGTCCAGGGCGATTCCATGAAGCTACAGGCTATATGTACTCTTGGGCTGTTAGTGTTCTATAAGTTGCTGCCGTCTGGAAGTGATCGCTTCCAGCCATCCTTGCTAGAAGGGATGCAGACAGTTAATAGCTTTGTAGACGGTCCAACGGATTATGAAGTTTTTTCACAACCTGACCTGGATTGGAATCTGTATCAATCCTGAAGAAAACTCAAGGTCAATACACATTTGTTTCATTTCAAAGTCGTCTACTATCACCAAAGCTTCACATAGTACATCTCTTGTTCTTTTGTATAGTTGATGTAGATTAACTCCTTTTTTTTCTAGCCGAATCTGTTCGTTTTGGAAATGACAAACACTTCAATTTAGATCATGCAGGCATGAGGTGTCTATCTGAATTCCATGAAAAAACATCAGGCATTATCATACATGATCAGTTCATCATCTTGAGATTCTTTTTCTTGTAATTGCCTCCATCTAACGCAAAAAGCCCAACCCACAGCAGATATATCAGTGCATGCCACATTTATCATTCCAACTTTTCTGTGTAGAATGTTCCGACTGTAAGAGAATTATTCTGTATTAGAATGTTCCAACTGTAAGAGAATTATTGTTATGTTTGGGATTTAAGAGATTTCTAACACTGGGAGCTGCCTTTTGCACTGTGAATTGTGACAGTCAAACTACACTGTACACTTCTGAAGTTCTGATGTAGCTTCACAAACCTTAGTAGTTTAGTACCTGATGTGCAACCAGTGTACATGATATATCATCGATTTTTTTGACATCCCTGTTCCTCATCTTTTCTCATTCATATGTTTGGCCATTAGTTAATTTGCTCTGTTTGTATCTTTATCAACCAGTGTTCATATATTTGTTAATTTGCTGTGTTTGTATCTGTAATTCTGTATTAATCATTGTTTGTATATTGATTGCTTCCAGCCATCCTTGTTAATAGAGACGCAGACAGTTAAATAGCTTTGTAGACGGTCCAACGGATTATGAAGTTTTTTCACAACCTGACCTGGATTGGAATCTGTATCAATCCCGAAGGAAAAACTCAAGGTCAATATACACTGTTTCATTTCAAAGTCGCATAGTATCACTGGAGCTTCATATTGTACAACTCTCATTCTTTTGTACAGTTATGTAGATTAACTCTTTTTTTAATAGCTGAACTGTTTGTATTGGAAATGACAAACACTTCAATTTAGATCATGTAGGCATGAGCTGTCTATCTTAAATTCCATGCCAAAGCATTAGGCATCCCCAACCATAGCAGATATATCAGTGCATGCTGCGTTAGAATGTTCTATAAGAGTATTATTGTTATGTTTGGGATTGAAGTGATTTTTAACACCGGGAGCTAGCTTATGTACTGTGAGGATTGCAAAGTCAAACTACACAGTAATTTCTGAAGTTTTTATATATCATCAGAAACATTAGTAGTTTAGTACCATGATGATGTGCCACAAGTGTACTGATATAGCATTGATTTTTGTGACATCCCTGTTCCAGGTTTATTCCCCTTCTCATCTTTTCTGATTTGTATGTTTAGGCCATCGTTTAATTTGCTGTGTTCGTATCTTTATTAAGCAGTGTTTATATATTTGTTAATTTGCTGTGTTTATATCTGTATTAACCAGTGTTTGCATATTGATTGCTTCCAGCCCAGCCATCCTTGTTAATAGAGACACAGACAGTTAAATAGCTTTGCAGACGGCCCAACGGATTATGAAGTTTTTCCGCAACCTGACCTGGACTGGAAGAAAAACTCAAGGTCAATACACACTTGTTTCATGACATAGAAAACTAGTATCACTGGAGCTTCTCATTGTACAACTCTCAGTTGTTTCTGTAGTCTGTACAGCATTGTAGGATAACTCCTTTTTTCTATCTGGAACTATTGTGTTTGAAATGACATACACTTCAATTCTGATCATGAAACCATGAGCTGTTATGCGGGAATGCCATGAAAAGATATCTGCTGTTATCCTATTCCTACCTGATTAGTTCATCATGTTGAGATTTTTTCCCCTTCAGTTGCAGCCATCTAACACCATCTAGACATTTATTCTAACCATCTTTTCTGTGTTAGAAAATGTCCCACCTATATGAGAGTTAATGTTATGTTTGTGATTTAAGTGATTTTTAACACTGAGAGCTACCTTATGCACTGTGAGTTGTGGCAGTCAAACTAAGCAGTAACTTGTGAAGTTTTGATGTAGCCTCGCAAACATTAGTATGTACCATGTGCAAGAACTAAAACCATGACACTTAGTTTGGATCGGAGGGAGTAACATATTTGTTTTTTTGGGACTAAAGGCTTTGTTGTTGTTGTTGTTGTTGTTGTTGTTGTTGTTGTTGATATCCTGTTTCCAGGTTTCCACCTCTTCTCATCTATTCTCTTCTGTATCTTTGGCCATTTGGCAACTTGCTGTTTTTATACCTTTCTTTACCAGTGTTTGTATTGATGCTTCTATGGTCATGTAATCAGAGGCAACTATAGTTCTGGTTTTATCTGACCTTTTTTGCTTATGATTGAGAGGTATGAGAGGGTGATGCTACCTTGACCAGTCTTAGCAGATTATGCACCCCCCCCCCCCCCTTTTTTTTTCTTACACGTAGGTATGTTTGTGTATGCAAGTTTACTTGAGCAGTATTTTTGCTCATGCTGTTAGTGGCTAAAAACAGCCGTTATTTAGCACAAAATTGTAAGGTGAAACCGTTGCCCAGTTAGGTTTTTGTGAAAATGTAAAATCCACTCCGTGTCTCGTGTCTCGTAAATATTACAGTCGGAGGGCATCTCCAATGTCGACTCTCAAATCGTCTGGACCGGACGGTCCGGACCGCTGCCACAGACGCATCTGACAACCTGAAAGCTCGCCTGTTGCCATGCACACATCTGACAACCTGAAACCCTTGCCCGCACGAAGCCGCTACTGCACATTCATGTTGGTCGTGCCGCTACTGCACATTCATGTTGGTTAGTTAGCGCCAGTTCAGATCATCAACACCACATTCCTGCCGCCCAAGAGTCGAAGCAATCGAGAGTGTTGCCCACGCCACATGTCGGTGCACGTGCCTTCTCCTCACATGCAAACGCCACATCGTTCGTCCGCCTTCTTTTGGGTGTGGGACAACCTCTCCGTTGAACAGAAGCAAGAGCTCTCTGGCATTGCGGTCGACTGATAGGCCCACCGAGCCAGTCTGAGCTTGCCAACGAGCACTTCGGAGGGCAACGACGTCGACACCACAATGGAGGAGGCGTCCGTCGACGAAGGCAGGAACGCACTTCAACGACATGATGGCGAAAGAACGGGAGATGACGTTTCGGTAGGCGCAAGACAACCATAGGTAAACCTTTGGCTTCTCGACCAGCACCAGTATGCATAGGAACAAATCCCTGGAGACCAGGCGAACGACAAAGCCGTCATGGCCATGATGGTGGCCGTGGATGAGCAGGAGGCCCTGCTCATGTCCTACCGCAATCTCCGCAAGATCTGTCGTGAGCGATGGCGTCTGCGCGTCCTGCGAGCATAGAACGACACCATGTTCATAGACATCGACGCGACTGCGCGTCCTGCAAGCAGAGAAAGACGCCATGTTCACAAACATCAACGGGCGACAAGGGAGGAACTTGAGGACGCTACCGAGGACGTCGCCAACTCTGTGTCGGCCTAGACGCCATGACCACGAGGCTGTCACGTCCACATCCGCCACCATCAATAGCGAGGAAGAGTAGAATGCCGGTTAGGATGAAAATGTCACTGAAACGATGTGCCAAAAAAAAAAGTTAACCAAAAATAAAAGGTCACCACTTAATTAGCATTGGCGTTTTCACATAGGCGTCCCCTTGTGAAAACCCCCGGTCCCCAACGCCGTTCCTCTCAGTCACCCCTCCTTGTCCTCCTTCCAGACCTGGCCAAATGGGCTGGCCCAGAAGCACGCTGCGTCGGCACGTTACGGGCCCGGCACGAGCTAATCAGGCCATGCCAGGCTCGCCGTGGATTATCCTTCGAGTTCACCAGTTTCCCGGCCATTCAACGCCCGCGCGGCAATCCATCCACATTCACAGTTCAGCCATCGTTTTCCCCACCATGCAGCAACACGAGTCTCGACCAGCACCGATGATCCGACGGATCGATCGCTCCTTCCTTCTTCTGGCTCTTGCCATTGGATTGGATTGGGGTTTTCACATGGCTTTCGGGGTTTTCTCCTTCGCTTTGGGGTTTTCCGATGTACTAGTAAAAAGCTACATACAGATACAATCCATCCCCCGCTTGTTTATTTCCAAGCAACTAACATCGTTTTCTTTTTCGTTCAACGAGATCCACACATCAAGAAAACTGGATCCCCACACGCACTGCACAGCTCTCCTTTCCTATTTATTCATACCGTGGATGTCTTTTTGCTTGGTTTTTCCTGCTCGTTTTAGAAAGAAATCTGCTTGCCGTTTCTCGTCTTGCTAATTAGCGCTGTACTGTATGATGAGTTTGTTGAAACAAGGGCACTTTTAATCATGTTTGTTCCAAAAAATAGGTACTCCTCCGTTCACAAATAAGCTGTTTTGCATATTATAATATAAACTACACACGGCCTGAAATGAGGAAACAAACATACTAAAATATCTATGTGTACATTTGATTCAGGAAAAACTTAGAACATCTTATATTCGTGATAGGAGGGAGTACTAGTTTTGCTATTCTCAAAAGGTAGGTATGTATAGTTACGCGACTGCCTGAGATTGTTATGTTATGTCAGGCCATTTCTATGTTTCCGCTGAGAGAAGTTAAGCCGGTAATGTTTCTGCGTCATTACTTTGTTGAAGGCATTGTTTGGATATGCTCCAACTGCTTTTTCAGGGTGAAAACTTAGACTTTGGTCTTTGGTGGTTGGCTCCGGTGATGGCAGTGCTCGAGCGATGCTCCCTTCCTAAAGGCATTGTTGTTGAAGATTGTCTTAGTTGTTGGTTGCGGATTTGACCGCTTCGGTTCTTTTTTCTGTTTCCTCGCTTAGGCATATCTTTGGTCTTTTTGTGTGCGCGCGTTGATGTTGAGTGTGTGTGCTCATTTGTGTTTGTATCCACTTTATGAATCACTTCAAGTCAGCTGATAACACTGACTGATTGCTCTTAATTTTGTGCTCATCCTCAGGCCATTTTCATCAATCTCTGTACATCCCAACCCCAATGGGACACATCTCCGGAGAAGAATCCGACATCAGGGACTCGGAGATCAACGACGAGTACAAGGACACGATGTATGCCCAGCTGCGGGCCGGAAAAATGAGAGTGCGGTACGGCGAGAAGGCCGTGCGGTGCCCCTTCTGCCCAGGAAAAAAGAAGCAGGATTACAACGGCAAGGACCTCCTGCAGCATGCCTTAGGAGTAGGGGTTGCTTCGAAACGCAAGCCTATGGAGAGGGCAGGGCACCTAGCACTCGCTGAGTATCTCAAGAACGATCTGGGCATCTACCTGGAACCGCCGTCGCAGCTCGCCATCGTCGAGTAAGCCTCCTAAGAATCAAGAGATCATGTACGTGTGGCCGTGGACCGGCGTTCTGGTAAATCTACCACATGATCTGAAGGACACAGATTGTGTCAGGGAGAATGAGGGTAGCCTAAGATCGCAGCTATCGCGGTTCAGACCGCGCAAAGTCACTCTTGTTTCGGACCCTGAGGGCCAGAATGATCACTCCATCATCAGGTTTGCCAAAGACATGGCTGGACTGACTGATACCATAGCTTTCGAAAGCCATTTCAAGCTGGAGCATTACAGCAAGACTGACTGGAACATGCAGAACCGTAGAAAGGACGATCTTTACGGATGGCTTGCAACATCTGATGATTATTACTCTCCTGGGACAGTAGGAGAGCATCTGAGGAACACTGGAGTTCTGAAAAGTATTGGTGAGCTGCAATGCGAGGGAACCGCCCGGCGCATAGCTCATTTTAATCACCAAATGGACGAGGGAAACAAACGTATGCATGAAATGGGTTTGATGAACAGACAAAACGAGTTGAAACTTGAGATGATGATGAAGAAGAAAGATCTGTTGGTCGAGGAACATAATAAGAGTATGGACATATATTATGGTGCCATGTGTTTTTGCGGAATATTATTGCATACTTAATGATATTACTTGTTTGCCGTGGAGATGTTCGCGGCAATAAAATCATCATTGTGCTCACTGAACTTGCTGAGTTTCTTTTCTCCCTTGATGACCAGGGATAAGACAGATGCAGCAAGACGTCCAGAGGAATTCCAGGAAAATACGTGAAGGCAATCTAAGGTTGCAACAGTTATTGGATGTTCCCAAGGCTATTAAAAAGTAAAAAACGATAACAATAAAAGTTTAGTTTCTATTGTAACTCAATCTGAACTTGTGCATGCTGTTCAAAACTGTCACAGAGTGCAAACGAGAGGGTTCGTCTCGACTTAGCAGCCCTAAAGCAGAAGAATACGTGCGAGGAGGTCACGCGACTTGTTGAGAAATATGAGGCATTGTTTTCCTGCATTTTTTATGTGTCCGGTGTGCGCCTAAAATGCATTGTTTCACTGCT
The DNA here is from genome assembly GCA_022496015.1 of Hordeum marinum. Classification (NCBI taxonomy): domain Eukaryota; kingdom Viridiplantae; phylum Streptophyta; class Magnoliopsida; order Poales; family Poaceae; genus Hordeum; species Hordeum marinum. Next base: position 484,816,671 of record CM039675.1, read on the forward strand.
TGAAAATTGCAGCAAGACGAAGAAGATGCTTTCAGGAAGCAATACAAACTAGAAAAGGACCTAACTCTTAAACAGAATCTTGAGATGGAATTAGCACAGTTGAGGAGAAAGTTAGAGGCAATGAAGCACATGCGAGCCGAGGCAGACACAGCAAAGGAGCTGGATAAGATCTCTGAAGAGCTGAGAGAAAAAGATGAACAGCTTCAAGCTATTGAATTGGCTAACCAGGCCCTTATTGTTGCAGATGAGCTTGAAGAAGGCAAAAAAGAACTTATAAAGGTATGTGTTTTGTGCAAATCAAGACTAATTTGCTATCTGTTCTCATGCCAAATATACCGAGCCATCATTCTGCGCTAACAAATTACTCGCTACGTAGAGCCTTTTAAAAGAAGCATCGGGAACCCGTTCCACGATCGGAGTCAAAAGAATGAGTGAGCTTGATAAAAAGGCTTTTTGTGCTGCATGCAAAGGGAAATTTGCAAAAGCTGATTTGGCTGAGCAGTTGGCAATTCACTGTTCAAAATGGGAAAATGAGATCGGCAACCCAGAGTGGCATCCTTTCAAAGTTATTGAAGGAGAGGAAAAGGTAAAACTTAGTTTCTACTCGTGCTGATTCCGTAGGAGGATAATTTATACATCTTGGGATGCTCTCCTCTGGCCTGGTTTGATGCAGCCACTTGCATGTTTGTGCTTGTGCATTATAACTGTGAATTTTTTCAACCGTCGAAAAAGATGAAAATAAACATTAGCTGAACCGAATGTGTTGCACTGCTGAGTGAAACCTAGTTCCAATAATGGAAATGTTGCGTGATTATCAGGCAAGCATCTATAAACTTACTGCTTCAGATGTGTGAACATAAAATCTAATAAGCATTCTTGGATGGTGCAGGAAATAGTTCCGGAAGACAACGAGAAGCTTGAAACCCTGAATGAAGAGCTGGGCGAGAAGGCGCACGACGTCGTGGTGAAGGCCGTCGTTGAGATGAACGAGCACAACCCGAGCGGCGGGTACCCCGTGCCCGTGCTGTGGAACTTGAAGGAGAACCGGAGAGCGCCGCTAGACGAGGCGGTGGCCTACCTGCTCAACCACTGGGAGAGGAACAAGAACAAGATGGCCTTCTACCAACTAGCTAGCCAAGGCTGCTAATGAGTTCAACATCTTTGTGACTAATTAAAACTCCCTCCAGAAGAAGAATTATCCAGTGTTTCTTTTTCATGAGCAGAACTTCCTCTGGAACAAATGTAAGACTTTAGTGATCTAAAACGTCTTGTATTTGTTTACAGTAGTAAGTCTTGCATACGAATTATTAATACTAACTCTCTTGAAGACTTCATGATTGGAACATTTAAATAAAAAATACCTTCTAAGTCTCCCTAATATTGAGCCATACTCTCCCACACGAGGCATTGCTTTCATGCAGTTTTTACATGTCGCCAAATGCATCTTGAAAATTGCATCAGGAGGAAGAACACGCTTTCAGGGGCCATGCAAATTGGATAAAAAGATTTGACTATTAGAAGAAAAAAATAATCTTGAGATGGTATGAGCTCAGCAGCTGAGAGGAAAGTTTGGGGTAATGAAGCACGGAAGAAAATTCTACTGTGTGAGGCCCCTCTCCAGATTTTGACATTCACTCTTCGCACGTGAGAGATAAGTCAAGAGAAAACGAAGGAACTTGATAAGATTTATGAAGAGTTTTTAAACAGAGATAAAAAAAACTTGAAGCTATTATTCTTCGGTGATCAACTCGGACAGTCTGGAGGTAACGGAAGCTTCGAGAGATGCCAATTCTTCTTGGATGGCAAGCGCAATCATTTCATCTCCTCAGATGATTTTAATCATGTACTCCCTTCGTCCTAAAATAAGTGACTTAAAAATAATTTAATTTTGTATTAACTTTAGTATAAAGTTAAGTTATTTTTGAGTCATTTATTTTAGGACCGAGATGAACACTGTAATAGAAAACGTAATAAAATAACACATGAACTTGCTAGGCTATTTAATTTTTCTTCTTCTGTACTGATGGATTCGGCATCTGCGGAGGTGCTTCCATTACTTGTAAACGATGCAACAATTTTGCTAGATAAATAAGGCCAACTTCAGCGCACGACCCCATCCCGTCCGGCCCTGTCTATTTGAGGCAAAACAAACAAACCCCACGGCCCAGCGCGCAGGAGCGTGGACCCATCTTATCCGTTTTGTGTCCGGTCCGACCTATTTCCAACGCAGACATGCATCCGGTTTGGGTCCAGGCGGACATCGAACAGACGTCGCTCTCGTCCACGTCGAGGCCACGTGGCAAGTGGCCACCTACCTTCCACCGCCCAAATTTATTACGGACATGCAGTCGGCCCCACATGTCATCTGTCCAGACGAGCGGTCGCCGTCCTTCTTAATGTGGAAGCCGTGGACAGGTCAGTCCAAGCTTCCCACTCTAGTAGTGCGGCCTCCTTGAAACCGACTCCCCATACCCTAGTTCCACTTCCTCGAGCCCGCCGGCCGCCAGCAACAATGGTGTGGTGGATCACCGGCCGCAAGGGGGCGCAAGACCACGAGGCTGGTTCGTCCTCCAACCGTTATCGCGCCGCCAGCTCCGCACCTCCCCCACGAAAGGCCCCCGCACCGCCCGCATTTGCCATCGCCCCTCTGGCTGCCCCGACGCGCATCCGGCAGTACGTCCTCTCGGATGTTTGCCGGCATTATTGGGAAACAGGGACGCCGCTCCCCTGGGCGAACGTTCACCTTCCCAATAATTGGCATCTCTCCGCGGATCGAATGCCGATCCCACCGATCTCGTTGAGCGGCCGTGCCCGCCACGAGGAGATCCACCGCTGTTGCCGCCTGCCTGCCTGACGACCTCTACTACGACGATATGTACGTCGTCGAATCCCCACTGTGGGACACCTGGTTCCAGGACGAGCATGGCGTGCGGCGCGCGTGGTACTTTATTGGTCGCCCAGGTAGCCCGTGGCGTACACGTCCAGAGCGCCGAGCGCGTGCTGCAAGCCCTTCCTAGGTGCGCGGGTGTACGCGGGTACGCGACATCATGTCGACGCTGTCGTCTTTGCCCTCTCCGTCGCCACCACCACCTCCTCCCATGACAGAGGAGGAGAAGTCCCGTCTCATCCACGTGTGGGGGTGGGTCAATGGGTGGGTCTAGAGACCATGATGGCCCTCTTTGCGGTGATGCTGGACGTGAAGGAGGAGGTGCTGGAGGAGCAGCCGGTCGCCGCGTTCCACCCGCACCTAGTGGGCCAGCATTGGAAGTGGTCGTGCACGACCGCGGACATGGCCGACGCCGTGGGGGCCGTGAACTGGTGCCCCACGTCGCCGCGGGCACCGAAGCACTTGTCGTCGCCATGGGGGAGGTGGTGCAGGCGCCTCCCACCTTCCAGGGGCCACCGTCCCACCTCTCGACGTCGCCATCCTACATCGACCTCACCAACAACGAGGACGACAACGGTGGCGCGTGAGACGACGACAGGCACGGCAGCAACGCGCGGGCGCCGCTTGTTTTTCTTTAAGTTGTTGTGTTAATTATGTTGAGTACTGGGAAGTCGTGTGCAGGCCGTGAAGAGTATGTTTTAAGGTTTATATGTTTAATTATGTTTGCGTTTTATTTGATTTTCATCGTCGCCTTTATTTAGGTTAACATTTTTTTATATCATATCTACCCGAACATTGATTTGAGATGTGATCACACGCTGGATGCATCCACACGGCATACACACGACATCGACCGAACATTGATTTAAAATATGACCACACGCTGAATGCATCCACACGGCATCCACACGACATTGGCCCGATTTGGACGGGCCATCTATTACCACTTCAAAGCGGAAGGAAACAGAACAAAGCGAACGTCCAGGAAAAGTTTGTAAAAAAATAATAATTTATGTGGTCGAGGGAGGGACACCTGGCGTAAAGAACCTCGACAAATGCAAGAATTAAAGCCGCACGTGCACAGCGGTCGGCCGGTCGGACGGAGATCACGGCACGGTGGCGCTCATGAACTCCTGGTCGGCGACGAGCCTGGCGAGCGCGTCCGGGGCGACGCACACCTCCAGCGCAATGCTCCCGGCGCCGCACCCGCCGTCGTACACCGTCACCTTCCTGCCCAGCTTGTTCCCCGCGCCGCTCCGCACCGCCACCGGCGCGCCCCACCCGAAGTCGTTGCCGTACACGTCGAACCGCGGCGAGCTTCCCGTGAACAGCAGCGCGGGAGCTTCGGCGCCCCGCGAGAGCGCCGGCGGCATCCCGAAGCTGGGCTCCCGGGCCCAGGCCGCGAGCTGCTCCCTCTCGCGCGCCCCGTCGAACGACGCCACGGCCCGGTTCAGCAGCCACGCCGCCCGGCCCAGCCCTTTCCCGAGGATCTCGCCGGCGGTGGAGTCGGCCACTGCGAGCGACACCGCGTTGCCGGAGTAGGCCGCCGGCACGCCCTCCACGCGGCCCCGGCATCCGACGAGGAGGACGTACCGCGTGACCTGCTCCGGCGCCAGCCTCCACGCGCGGCACACCGCGCGCCACAGGTGCGCGAGCACGGCCTGCAGCGAGGAGATGGTGGTGCCCGAGCCGGACATCTCGGCGTTCGCCTTTGACACCAGCTTCTTCACACTCTCGCCGGAGAAACGCACGAAGCATTCCTGCACCGGTGGACGCTGATCATAACCATGTCCATGCTGCCCCACGACGTCGTCCATCTTGCCGGAGGGAACACGGATGGGGACGGCGCAGCCGTCCGGGAACCGCCTCTCGAACACCGGCAACGGCGAGGAGATCTCGCAGTCGCAGCCGCTGTCGACACTACGCCGGCTCATTTCAGACCACGTGTTGAACAGGTGCCAGAAGGTGGTCCCGTCAGTCACTCCGTGGTTGAGCGACATGGCGACGAAGACGCCGTCCTCGAGCTCGGTGACCTGCGCGGCCAGGACCGGGCGGGAGCCCGTGGCGGCTTCCGCGCCGACCATCCCGCTGAGCGGGAAGAAGGACCAGACCACCCGCGGGATGCATAGCGGGGCGGTGACGTCCGCGACGGTGACACCCGGCGCCACGGCGTGGATGAACTCGGCGCCCTCGTCGCTGCAGCGGAGCGAGATGGTTTGGCCGCCGCTGGCCCCGTCGTCGTTGACGACGAGGCGGCCGGCGAGGGGGTAGAAGCGGCCGAGGGCGCTGGCCAGGGAAGACGCCAGGCGGTTCACGACGGCGACGTTGCGTCCCTGTGCTTGGGCGGCGGCGGCGGGGGGCTTGGGCAGGAGGACGCCCTTCTGGATGTAGTCGACGACCAACATCTTGAGATCCCACGGCGTCAGGTGGATGGTCTCCGACTGACGCTCCCGTGGCCGGGAGGTGCTTGGCTCCGGGCGGACCATGCGCCGGGACACGATCCGGACATCGCCCATCCTAGCTTAAGCGTGGCTGCGCTGCCACTGCCAAGCCCAAGTGCTGCCGGAGTCGTATTAGCTAATTTCAATGGATGGTTGCAAAATGATCCAACCCATTCAACCATCTAATACCCAGCGACCCCTAAAAAAAATCTAATATAATATCGAGCGTCTCATTCCGCTACAGTAATCTATTACTATTATTTTGGGGAGGCGGCTACAATAATCTGTTCATCACATCATTAATAATTAGGGTAATTTAAAAACGAAGTCATTTGTCTTAAATCTATTATCTTTACAACTTTCAAAAGCACGAGTTTGATGAATCCAAATGAGCCGAGACATCCAGCCATGTGTATCTAACATCTCGTGCTACTTCGGTGATGTATCCATCACATCATCAATACATTGAAAACATGTTAATTGCATTATAGTATTTTGGAAACGACATCGATTGCCTTACACAATTAATCTTGGAATCAACAACAATTGTATTTAGTCTCAGAAATGATACTATTTATCGAAGAAATCGATAAAAATGCATGTATTTAAAACTTAAATGCATCTAGATACATCAATTTCTTTGATAGGTATTTTCGGACGGAGAAAGTAATATATATTTAAAGGTAGATACATTCATGATTAAGAATTATTTTACCGGCTGTTTTGGTTACCCAACTTAACTTTAGGTTGCTTAGATGTTGATGAGAAGAGACAAAGATGAGGCTGAAAGCTTATGCTTTGATAGGGACAAATTGTGTATTAATAAAGAGGCAAAGCCGAATAGATTACTAGGTAGTTGTGGCACTAGATTGATCCTCAAGCTAGGCTAGCGAACAACCTGGGATAAGATTAAATCACAACCACTCCAACACATACACAAGACATCTACTACTACTTAATAAACAAAACACGAATTTGATGAATTCAAATGATCTGAGCCACCCAATCATCTAATATCCAATGTCTCATGTTGCTCTAATGATGTATCCATCACATCATCAATACTTTGGAAACATGTTAATTGCATCCGTATTAATTTTTGGAAACAATGCCAATAGCCTTAAAAACTACTCCAATCATCTAATATCTACTAATACTTATAAAACACGAGTTTGGTGAATCCAAATGACATGAGCCATCCAACCATCCATATCCAGCGTCTTATGTTGCTCCAATGATGTATCCATCACACCATCAATACTTTAAAAACATGTTAGTTACATTATAGTAATTTGGAAACAATGTCAGTTGCCTTAAACATAATTAATCTTGAAATTAACATTAATTATTTTAATCTTGGAAATGATATTACTGTCAAACTGAACGTGTGTTGCATGTATACGATTACTAGTATATATTTAGTGACAAAGATATCCATGGTTAAGCATGTTCTTACCAATTCTTTTGGCTACCCAACTTAATTTTAGATTGCTGAGATGTTGATGAGAAGTGACATTGTGAATGTGAAAAGATGAGGTTGCAAATGGATGCTTTGACATGGTGTGTTAATAAAGAGGCAAAGATGAACATATTGTAAGGTGGTTGTGGCACTGGATTGTTCCTCAAGCTAGACTAGCGAACAACCTAGGATAAGATCAAATCACAACCACCCAACACATATACAAGACATCTATTACTACTTATAAAAGCACGATTTTGATGAATCCAAATGATCTGAGCTATCCAACCATCTAATATCCAGCGTATCATGCTGCTCCAATGATGTATCAAACATCGTCAACACTTTGGAAACATGTTAATTGTGTTAGTAGTAATTTGGAAACGATGTCAATTTCCTTAAATCTGTTGCTGCTCCTGCTGTTGCTGCTGCTTTAAAAGAACGAGTTTGGTGAATTCAAATGATGTGAGCTATCCAACCATCTATATAGTGTCTCAAGCTGCTCCAATGATGTATCCATCACATCATCAATACTTTGAAAACATGTTAACCGCATTATAGTAATCTAGAAATGACATCAATTGCCTTAAACATAGTTAATCTTGAAATTAACATTAATTGTGTTTAATCTAAGAAATATTAGTAATGTCAAACTGAACCTGTGTTGCATGCACATGATTACTAGTGTATATTTAATGACATATATATATATATATATATATATATATATATATATATATATTCATGATTAAGGTTTTTCTTACCAGCTGTTTTGGCTACCCAACTTAACTTTTGGCTGCTTAGATGTTGATGAAAAGTGACATAGTGAATGTGAAAAGATGAGGCTGAAAGTTTATGCTTTGATAGGGACGTGTTATGTGCTAACAAAGAGGAAAAGTCAAACAAATTGTAAGGTGGTTGTGGCACTGTTCGCACGCGAACACGTCACCGTGTACCTCCAACGTCGAGGACGATGTATCGTAGCTCACGTCGAAGGAGACTTGTCCGGAAGTGCGGTACGTAAGCACTCCGATGGGTGCTTTTGAGAACCCGAAATCCCACACGCCCGGCAGGGACCTCGTCTGGACGCGCAACGGCTATGAGATGCCCTAGGTCGGTTCGCCCGCCCCTAGCGCCTCAAGGATCGATCCTCTCCAACACGAAGAACGAACGAAGAACGAGAGAGAAAGAACAAGGGAGAGGGGTAAAAACTAGGGTAAAAAATAGTAGATTGATTTGTTCGATTGTGTGTTCTTCAATCGACCGTCACCTCTAACATATATATGAGGCGGTTGGACTTCCCGTACAAAAAAAGACTAAAATTCTGTCCAAAACGTCAAAAACCCTAAGCTAACTCGGACAGGAAACTTTGGCAATTTTCCGAATTAACTCGGAGCCACCAAGTGGTTTTTTCGGTCTCACCGAGTTAATGTGGCCAACTTTTTGTAAGCTTCTGCATGTCACTCGGAATTTTCGAGTGATTTTTCTTGGAATTACCGAGTCAACTCGGTGCACCGAGTCGATAAACTCGATGGGTCTGAAATGACTCTGCATCTTCTGTTGTTGATCTTATTTTGGCTTCACAGTTGCATACGACCTTCGATTGAGACGATTGTTATATCAAAATCGATCGCCTCGATGAGACGATACTTTTTCATGTTGATTTTTTTCATATTAGGCCATCTTGGAGGCATAATCGGCCGAACAATACTCTGCATATGAAATCTTGTGGGGGAGAGGTGAGAACGTGAGAGAGGGATGCCAAACCAACAGGAAAAGAACCGTTGAAAAAGACAAAAAAGATTGATTGGAGATGGACATGACATGAAAAAAAGCGGTGGGACTGGCGCCTTTGACCGAAAAAATGCGGGAGAGCGTGGCGGGAGACGAGGCAGAAATAAACAAGTGGGAGAGTGTTGTGAAAATAAATCCGAGTGAATGCGACGCTACCAACTTGCCCTTTAAAAATAAATTGAATTCATGCTCCGTCCAACTGAATCAAAAGTTCATAGTGTGGGAGAGGGCCGGTCATTATACAAAATCCTACGCTATCCTATATTTCCTGAAATATCGTGATACTCTGACGTTCCCTATAGTCACAACGAGAGTGACGTAGATGATGAGATTGTAGAAGAAATCAAAAGTCGTAAGCCGACGAGCTAACAGTTATCTTTAAGCATGGATTATATTAGATAACATGCGGTTACGTGCTTGATCTCTTAGGACCCGTTCTGCAACGCTCCAGCTCCTGGCTTCGTTAACTCCACGCATGAAGCTGAGCAGAACGCAGTAACTCCAGGAAGTTGAAAATCTAGAAGCCGGCGACCTGTCTAGTGTAAAAAAGGAGTGGACGAAGCTGGAGATCCCCATATCCGTGAAAACGAGGAAGTAGAAGTTGAGGCGAATTACACCATCTTGCCACCGCCAAGTGACTTTGAATGTACCGATTCGCATTTCTATCGTGAACGCTCTCTCTCTCTCTCTCTCACGCTGGCAGTTCGCTTTGGGCCTCCGGTTTGGGCTTATTTCTGCTCAAATGGGCTGGTAGCCCTGAGCCTGACGACAGAAAACAGAAGCTGTGCTGCCGAACGCTTTTCAATTCGCCACCTGAAGCGAGAAGCCACGCGAGAAGCTGAATCTAGGAAGTTTTGGAGAAGCTGGGCTGTTTCAAAACACACCCTTAGTAGCATCCCTAGACCTACTATCATACGCCCAAGTCAGTTCCTTCAAACTTAACTGAAATAGTTGACCGAATGGAGTCAAATCGGATTAGAGTGTATGCCAAGTAGCTTTTTTTGCGGGTGTATGACAACAAGTGATAAAATGTTTGCCAAAGGAAAAGGTGGTCACGTGAAAAATGTGCGTGTGTGTTCGTGTGTGTGAGAGAGAGGGGGGGGGGGGGGGAGGGAGAGATTAGCAACAAAAGCATAGCATATATATGCAGCGAGAGAGCGTACGGAGAAGAAGCAACGAGGAAGAATAGCGTACATGTCGAGTGAGAGGAGTGCGTACGGAGAAGGGCGTGGGTATATGTCAACTGCTAGAAACTTAACCAAGGGGGTTATGGCCGTGTTAGCCGGGTCATGGCCACTTTGCCGGCAGCGCGCGTCACTCCGGCGGATATACTCTACTTGCTTATCAATTCTCTCCGACGCGCGCCCCGCACACTACATATCCCCACGTACCTCGTCGCTTCTCCACCATCTCTTGATCACTTTGAGCTTGAGACCGAGCGAGCAACATGGGAGCCAACGGCCGTGGCGAGCACCACTCGCCGTCGTCAGCCCAGTCCCCCGGCGGCCGAGCCCAGCACCAGCACCACTCCCCGTCAATCAACTGCCAGCGCAGCGGTCTGCTTCCGGCCGCTTCGCTGGCGGGCAGCAGGTGGGCGCTCTCGGTCGCGGTCACCGTCTCCCTGTTCATCGGCGTCACGGTCACGCTCGCCGTGACGTCGTCGACGTCACTGTCACGGTGCCCCGTCTCCTCCTCCTTCTTCTCCTTCCTCCCGGCCACCAGCGCTAACCTCAGCGAGCCGGGCACTCCGTCCCCTGGAGCGGACGTGCCGCGGCTGGCCTACCTCGTCTCCGGGTCCAAGGGCGACCTGGACCGGCTGTGGCGGGTGCTGCACGCGCTCTACCACCCGCGCAACCTCTACGTGGTGCACCTGGACCTGGAGTCCCCGGCGGAGGAGCGGCCGGAGCTGGCGGCGCGCGTGGGCAACAGCACTGTGTTCCAGCGCGTCGGCAACGTCGAGGTGATCCGGCGCGCCAACATGGTGACCTACCGCGGGCCGACGATGGTGGCCAACACCCTGCATGCCTGCGCCGTCCTCCTCCGCCGCAGCCGCGACTGGGACTGGTTCATCAACCTCTCTGCCTCCGACTACCCGCTCATGACCCAGGACGGTACTACGTCTGTTGCGTTGGGCTTATTGTTCGTGCTTATCTATAATCGAACTATTATTCGTGCATGCACGTGCACCATCTGATATGTCTAATCCAACTGCGGCCACACGTACGTATACTACAGATATTCTGCACGTATTCTCGACGCTGCCGAGGAACATCAGCTTCATGGAGCATACAAGCAACCTGGGCTGGATGACGTGAGTACCGTTGTCTACCTAGCTTATACTCCCTTCATTCTTAAATATTTATCTTTTTAGATATTTCATTACGGACTACATACGATACGATGTATATATACATAATTTAAAATATAGATTCAAATCATTTTGTTTCGTATGTAGTCCCTAGTTAAATTTTTAAAAAGACAAATATTTAGAAATAAAGGGAGTAGTATGGTTTTCTTCTTCTTTGCCGATCGACGACGTCGACTGACTCGATGCCGCTCGCCGCAGGGACCGCCGGGTGAAGCCACTGATCGTGGACCCGGGGCTGTACATGTCGACGAAGAAGGACATCTTCACCGTGTCGCCGCAGCAGCGGGAGCTGCCGACGGCGTTCAAGCTGCACACGGGGTCGGCGTGGGTGGCGCTCTCGCGGGACTTCGTCGAGTACGTGGTGTCGGGGTGGGACAACCTGCCGCGGACGCTCCTCATGTACTACACCAACTTCGTCTCCTCCCCGGAGGGCTACTTCCAGACCGTGATCTGCAACGCGCCCGGCTTCGCGCACACCGTCGCCAACCACGACCTGCACCACATCCAGTGGGACGTCCCGCCGAGGCAGCACCCGCGGGTGCTCAGGCTCGCCGACAGGGACGGAATGGTGGGCAGCGACGCGCCCTTCGCGCGCAAGTTCGCGCGTGACGACCCCGTGCTCGACGCCATAGACGTCGACCTTCTGCGCCGCCGCGGGAGGAATGGCACGGCGGCTGGGATGTTCGTGCCCGGTGGCTGGTGCGGCCAGCATGGGAACTGCGGTGCCGCCCGCGCCAATGTCGACGACTCGGTGCTCAGGCCTGGGCCCGGTGCCGAGAGGTTACAGAGGCTCATGGACAGGATCGTCAGGTCTGAGGCCTTCGCCAATAACCAGTGCAAATAGCAACAACATGCATCAGTCCAATGCAAGCTACTTTATTTTACCCTACGGGGTTTAAGGCATCTCCGACCTCTAAACCGAACATCATATCCGTCCGCGGACAGGTGGGATCAATCTGCATACATCAAGGGGGTTTAAGTTGGTGACATCATCATCCTCCTCGCTGGAGGCAATTTGGCAGGCATACCGGATGATTTTCAGATAAACCTAACAAAAACATTTACATTTTGGACATATTTCAACTAAACTATAGCCGGATTGGCTATGCTTTTTTAACCTAGACTATTATCAGCCGCGGAGGATCCCGTTTCCCACAATTTGTCTTCCCTATGTACGGCAACGAGCTAACCGGTCCATCGTGAGCCTCGGAGCCAGCTTGGACGAGCAAGGATGGCCTAGTGGTCTGATAACCCCAAGTATAGGGGATCGCTTATAGCCTTTTTGATATAAGTAAGATTGTCGATCCCAACGAGGAGCTAATAAAGAACGTGGAAATAAAAGTTAGGTAATGTTTTATCAAAAGAACAGTTAAGTTAATATAGCGAGTGTGGAAAAGTGATGGTAGGATTTGCAAGATTATCCTAGGCAATCGATAACTAGATCGCTAACCATTATTGCAGTTTTATATGAAGAAGAGGCATGAGCTAACATACTTTTCGTACTTGAATCATATGAACTTAATTACGACAGGAACTCTAGAAAGCATCCACAACTACTAAAGATCATTAAGGTAAAACTTAACCATACTAGCAAGTAACAAGTCCCTTTTACTTCTATACAGAACAACCGGCCCCATTACTCGGGTATAAGCTGTTGTCACCCTCGCAACCCACTATAAGTGAATCATGAACGTATTGCAACAACCTACAATGGGGATCCCACACACTTGAGCAACACAACATGCACCATAGGACATCACCAAATTAAAACCCGCAACTCAAACCAATACAGATCATCAATCAACCCATAGGACAAAAGAAACTCCAACATCATAGGATGGCAAAACATCACTGGATAATATATGAAACATAAAGCACAATGTTCAAGTAGAGGTACATCGGGATGCGGGAGAGTGGACCGCTGTAAATAGATGAGAAAAGGTGATGGTGGTGGTGAGAAAGACAACGGAGTTGTTAATGTAGATCGCCGACACGTTAGTTCTCCCGGCGGCACTCTGGCACCACCGGGAGAGAGGGAGAGAGAGAGTCCCTCCTTCCTTTTCTTCCTTGGCCTCCACCCTAGATGGCAGGAGAGTTTACCCTCTGGGCCATGGCCACCATGGCTCCCGGAGGGGAGGAACCCCTCCAAGATTGGATCTCTCTCTCTCTCTCTCTCTCTCTCTGAGAGAGAGAGAGATCCAATCTTTGTTGTTTCTCTACTGCACTATTGGAGAGTTTCTCTTCTGTTTTGCGCTTTTGTTTTCTGGCATTTCACCGTTTCTTAAATTTTCGGAGATACGTAACTCCGATTGGGTTGAAACTTTGAGGGGATTTTTATCCAAATATTAGCTTCCTTGCGGTCGAAGGACACCCCAACCGACCTTCGAGGTGCCCACGAGCCAGGGGCACGCCCTGGGAGGTAGGGCGCCTCTGGTGGCACGTGGGCCACTCGGACATCGTTTGTCGTTGATTCCTTTTCCCCAAAATCATATATATTCCAAAATAAGTCTTCCTAAATTTTTACCGCGTTTGGACTTTGTTTGATATGGATTTTCTGTGAAACAAAAAACACATAACAGACAGAAACTAGCACTGGGCATTGGATCAATATGTTAGTCCAAGAAAATCATTTAAATTGTTGCCAAAAATATATAAAGTTTTAAAATAATGGCACGAAACATTCAAAAATTATAGATACGACGAAGATGTATCAACATCCCCAAGCTTAATTCATGCTCGTCCTCGAGTAGGTAAATGATACAAAGATAATTTTTGATGTGGAATGCTACCTAACATAATCTTGAACAAATATCTAATCATGGCATGAATATTAAGATACAAGTGATTCAAGGCAATAGTCTATCATTTGACATAAAAACATCCATACTCAGGTTTACTAACAAATAGTCATGTCCTTCAAAATAAACGATGCTAAAGAACGTTATCCATACACATTTAATCATGTAAGCATGGCCTGACTCTGTCTTCCTAAAACAAGTTCAAGTCATGATCACCCTGGCGTCAAGTCAGGCATTTGGTTCATGCTTTTTCACGCGCTCTAGCATTTTCAACACACTCAAGACATGAGTGTGAGCCATGGACATAGAACTATGGGTGGAATAGAATATGGTAGTGAAGATCAAAGGAAGTCAAAAAGGAAGAACGTCTCACATCGACTAGGTGGACCAATGGGCTATGGAGATGTCCATCAATCGATATCAATGCGAGGAGTAGGGATTGCCATGCAATGGATGCACTAGAGCTATAAGTGTATGAAAGCTCAAATGGAACTAAGTGGACGCACATCTAACTTGCTTTCTCATCAAGACCTTGGGCATTTGAGGAAGCCCGTCATCGGAATATACAAGCGAAGTTCTATAATGAAAAAAAATCTCAATAGTATATGAAAGTGTGGTAAATGGATAGTAAGATAGCCCCTTCTCTCTTTTTCTCTCATTTTTTAGGTGGGACCTTTTTGCCTCCCCTTTTTTCTCTTTTTAATTTTTTTACTATATATATATAGAGAGAGAGAGAGAGAGAGATCTATTTCCGTGCCCTTCCTTCCTTAGTTATACTCAATTTTGCCCCACCCCTCACATTGTACTCATTTACCCCCTCCTCCACCCGCTCGCGCCTCACAAGAGGTGTTGTGGTTTCCTCATAGCAGATGTCACGGGATGGCTAATGGAGAGGTGAGAGCAAGGCTACGATGGAGATCCGGGATGGGACTGGGCAACATCACACGATGGTTTATCCAGGTTCAGGGCCTCGCGGGGAGGTAACACCCCTAATCCTGCATGTCTGGTGTATATGGTAGTACAATGTTGCTCCTAGAGCTATATTAGAGGAGGAAGGAGTTGTGAGCTCCTTTCCCTTTGCCTCATGCGTGTTTTCAGAATAAGAGAGTGAGAGATGGATGCATGGTGAGCATGAAGCCTCATGAGAGTGTGTGGACGTGAGAGAGTGAGCTCCCCCTAATGCATTTTTATAAAGGGATGCCTAGAGGACAAGGAGTGGCCCAGTTGGCCTACTGCACTATTGGAATGGACATGCGAGGTGACGCATGCCGCGGGATATAGTGCGTCACTATTGGTCAATAGTGCTGGACTATTGGGGCACAGTGAGTGACGCGGCTATAGTGTCTTCATTTCGCGTCTGACGGGATACTGCGGTTGACCTTGCGCACCGGCTGGAGCAGCCAGGCGGGGGAGCCAACTGGAGGAGCGGGACGACCTGGGAACCAACTGGAACGAGGGCCGTTGGCCGTCCTGATGTTTTGAAATGTTGTCTTGTCTCCTTGGGCCTACTAGCGGGTCATCCCCCCGTCAGTAGTTGATACGTCTCCAATAATGTATCTACAATTTTGTATTGTTCCATGCTATAATATTATCATTCTAGAATACTTTTGGGCATTTATTCGCTGATTCATATTATTTTTTGCACTAACCTATTTTATCCAGTGCCAAGCGCTAGTTGCTGTTTTCTGCATGTTTTTGGCTTTTTAGGTTTACAATACCAAACGGAGTCCAAATACCATGAAACTTTTAGATGATATTTTCTGGACCAAAAGAAGACCTTGAAGCTTCGGGAGAAGGGCGGGGGCCGCACGAGGGCCCCACAAGCCAACAGGACATGCCTAGGGGGGGGGTCGCGCCCTGTTAGCCTGTGGGCCCCTCCCGACTCTCCTTACCTCGTACTCTGACTTATAAATTCACATATATTCCAATAACCCTAAGGAGCATCCTGAAACACTTTTTCCGTCGCCGCAAGTCTCTGTTCTGCCGTGTGCCCATCTGGAGCCTTGTTTCGATGCCCTACATGAGGGGGGGTCGATCACGAAGGGCCTCTACATCAACCTTGCTCCTTCCATGGTGATGTGTGAGTAGTTCACCACACACCTACGAGTACGTAGTTAGTACCTAGATGTCTATCTCTCTCTATGTTCTTCAATACAAAGTTCATCAGATCTTTGCGATGATCTAATCGATGTAATCATTTTGTGCGGTGCGTTTGTTGGGATCTGATGAATTGTGAGTTTATGTTCAAATTATTCATGAAATTATATTGAGTTCCTTGATGGTCCTTTTATATATATGCATGATTATATGAATCTTTGTAATTCTCTCTGATCTATCAGTGTAGTTTGGCCAACTAAATCGACTTATCTTCAATGGGAGAGGTGCGTTATAGTGGGTTCAATCTTGCGGTGCTCAATTCTAGTGGAAGAAAGGGACATGACACGTATTTGTACTGACGCCACTAAGGATAAAAGTATGGGGTTTATTCATATTAATTGGACTTACTTTGTCTACATCATGTCATTGTTCTCCAAGCATTACTATGTTTTACTTAATACTCTAGATATATGTTGGATAGCGGTCGATGGGTGGAGTAATAGTAGTAGATGTAGGCAGGAGTCGGTCTACTTGCTTATGGACGTGATGTCTATATGTAATTATCATTGACATGAATAAATATCGATACCTATGTGCTTTTCTATCAATTGCCCAACAGTAATTTGTTTACCCACCATATGTATTTTATACGGGAGATGCCTCTAGGAAAAACTATGGCCCTCGGATCTGTTCATATATATATATTTATAAAAAAGCTACTATTACCTTGTTGCCATTTATTTGTTCTTTCTATTTTACAATTTCCCATTATCTATTATCATCTACACTACTCATTTGCTTGCAACTAATGAGTTCAAGGGGATTAACAATCCTCTTGCCCACGTTGGGTGCAAGTGTGTTCTTTTTTTTGTGTAGGCGCTGGAGATGGGAAGTTGTGTGATCGTCATATTGGTTTGATAACCTTGGTTATCACTGAGGTATATACTTATCTATATTATGTTGCATCATCTCCTCCTCTTCGGGGGGGGGGGGGCGAATCCAACGCATATCACAAGTATCTAAAAGGATTTCTGGCGTCGTTGTTGTTGGGGAACGTTGCATGGGAAACAAAATAAATTCCTACGCTTCACCAAGATCAATCTAGGAGATGAGCATCTATGAGAGGAGATATTGGATCCACATACCCTTGTAGATTGCTAAGCAGAAGCGTTAAAGAACGCGATTGATGTAGTCGTACGTCTACGTGATCCAAATCGCAAGCCGTCCCACGAACTCCCGATCAAGTGCCGAACGGATGGCACCTCCATGTTCAGCACACGTGCAGCTCGATGAAGATCTCCTCCTTATTGATCCATCAAGAGGGAGCAGAGAGGTAGATGGGTTCATCGGCAGCACGATGGTGTGGCGGCAGCGGTGGTGGAGCTGATCCGGTAGAGCTTCGCTAAGCGTCGCTGAATCAATCTAGAGGAGAGTCTATCGGAGAGGGAGGAAGGGCTGTGCCGTGGCTTAGGGTTCGGTTGCCCTCCTCCCTCTCACATATATATATATATATATATATAGGACGAGGTGTGGTGTGCCCAACCCCTAGGGTTTCCCCCTTGGGGCGGCGGCCAAGGGTGGAGGCGCCCTAGGGTGGCTTCACTAGTAGAAAACAGACCTTTCGTCCCGAGCTTTAGTCCCGGTCTGGTCACGAACCAGTACTAAAGACGGTATTAGTCCCGGTTCGTGCCGGCTACAACGGCTAGGAGCAGGGCGACCTTTAGTACCGGCTCGTGAGGGACCTTTAGTACCAGTTCGTCTCACGAGCCGGTACAAAAGGGGGCGTGGCAGGGTTTTGGTCAGACATGGCCCCGCTTGCACCTTTAGTACCGGCTGGTGACACCAGCCGGTACTAAAGACTTCCACGCAGCAGGTGTCAAATGTTTAGTCCCACCTCGCTAGTCGAGGCGAGACCGCACCTGTTTATAAGCCCCAATGTGCTTGACATGTCAAGCTCCGCTCATAGTGAAAATAGATGCCCTTACACTGAAAGTCAACCTAAATTCAAAGTGTTAGTTAGGTGCCTAACTAGCACTTTGAATTTAGGTTGAATTTCATGTATAAGGGCATCTATTTTCACTTTTGCTATTTTTTATGTTATTTCTTTACTATTTTTTCCTGCTATTTAATATTACTTCGTTTTAACATTATATTCAGTTTGGTAATTTTTAGGTTACTTTAAATGGTTGTTTAAATCAAAAACATATTTTTTTTATTTTAGTTTGCTATTAAAGTTTCACACAAAAAATTCTTTTTTCTAATATCAAATGAAGTCAGAAATGGTTGAAAATTGATGATGTGCCTTTGAATGATGCATATTGAACACACAAAAAGTATGGAGTTAAAATAAGTTATTAAAAATGAAATCCTTTTGTAATAGATGAGTTTTCGTTTGAAACCCTCATACTTCGAAAGAGATTGTCCAATTTGTACACGAAGTGCATCCAGTTTTTTCGTAACCCTCTCAACTCTTTACAAGTTGCTATGTGGGTGAAATGATGATGTCATGCCATGTTACAAACTTTTAAGAGTTCATTTGTACTGCTTTTCAAATTCAGGGTTATTTAGCTCAAAATAAATCATTGAATGCATGAAAAATATCAAATGAAGTCAGAAATGGTTGAAAATTGATGATGTGCCTTTGAATGGTGCATATTGAACACACAAAAAGTATGGAGTTAAAATAAGTTATTAAAAATGAAATCCCTTTGTAATAGATGAGTTTTCGTCCGAAACCCTCATACTTCGAAAGAGATTGTCCAATTTGTACACGAAGTGCATCCAGTTTTTGCCGTAACCCTCTCAACTCTTTAGAAGTTGCTATGTGGGTGAAATAATGATGTCATTCCAAGTTACAAACTTTTCAGAGTTTATTTGTACTGCTTTTCAAATTCAGGGTTATTTAGCTCAAAATAAATCATCGAATGCATGAAAAATATCAAATGAAGTCAGAAATGGTTGAAAATTGATGATGTGCCTTTGAATGGTGCATATCGAACACACAAAAAGTATGGAGTTAAAATAAGTTATTAAAAATGAAATCCCTTTGTAATAGATGAGTTTTCGTTCGAAACCCTCATACTTCTTATGAGATTGTCCAATTTGTACACGAAGTGCATCCAGTTTTTGCCGTAACCCTCTCAACTCTTTAGAAGTTGCTATGTGGGTAAAATTATGATGTCATGCCAAGTTACAACCTTTTCAGAGTTTATTTGTACTGCTTTTCAAATTCAGGGTCATTTAGCTCAAAATAAATCATTAAATGCACGAAAAATATCAAATGAAGTCAGAAAGGGTTGAAAATTGATGATGTGCCTTTGAATGGTGCATATTGAACACACAAAAAGTATGGAGTTAAAATAAGTTATTAAAAATGAAATCCCTTTGTAATAGATGAGTTTTCGTCCGAAACCCTCATACTTCGAAAGAGATTGTCCAATTTGTACACGAAGTGCATCCAGTTTTTGCCATAACCCTCTCAACTCTTTACAAGTTGCTATGTGGGTGAAATTATGATGTCATGCCAAGTTACAACCATTTCAAAGTTCATTTGTACTGCTTTTCAAATTTAGGGTCATTTAGCTCAAAATAAATCATTAAATGCATGAAAAATATCAAATGAAGTCAGAAATGGTTGAAAATTGATGATGTGCCTTTGAATGGTGCATATTGAACACACAAAAAGTATGGAGTTAAAATAAGTTATTAAAAATGAAATCCCTTTTGTAATAGATGAGTTTTCGTCCGAAACCCTCATACTTCTTATGAGATTGTCCAATTTGTACACGAAGTGCATCCAGTTTTTACCGTAACCCTCTCAACTCTCTATAAATTGCTATGTGGGTGAAATTATGATGTCATGCCAAGTTACAACCTTTTCAGAGTTCATTTGTACTGCTTTTCAAATTCAGGGTCATTTAGCTCAAAATAAATCATTAAATGCATGAAAAATATCAAATGAAGTCAGAAAGGGTTGAAAATTGATGATGTGCCTTTGAATGGTGCATATTGAACACACAAAAAGTATGGAGTTAAAATAAGTTATTAAAAATGAAATTCCTTTGTAATAGATGAGTTTTCGTCCGAAACCCTCATACTTCTTATGAGATTGTCCAATTTGTACACGAAGTGCATTCAGTTTTTGCCGTAACCCTCTCAGCTCTCTAGAAGTTGCTATGTGGGTGAAATTATGATGTCATGCCAAGTTACAACCTTTTCAGAGTTCATTTGTACTGCTTTTCAAACGCGAGATATGAATATTTCAAATGCCATATTTAATCAAATTATCTTATACAAGAGTTGAAGTTGTTCAAACATGCATGGAAATGCCATAAACAGATTCTTTATATTTTTCTAATATTTTTTCATATATTATTTATTTCCATTGGAGTCCTACGTTTTTTTCTATGATTTTCTAAAGTTTACGGGGGTTTTCTAAAAATAATAACTAATATTTAATTTAAAAACACCTTTAGTACCGGTGCGTGACTAGCACCGGTACTAAAGACCCTTTAGTACCGATGCTAGCCACGCACCGATACTAAAGGTCCACCGCTCCCGCGCTCTGTTGGGAGGACCTTTAGTACCGGTGCGTGGCTAGCACCGGTACTAAAGGGTATTTAGTACCGGTGCTACTCACGCACCGGTACTAAAGGTCCACCGCCCCGCGCTCTGTTGGGAGGACCTTTAGTACCGGTGCGTGGCACACACCGGTACTAAAGGGTATTTAGTACCGGTGCTAGTCACGCACCGGTACTAAAGGGGTGCCTGGTATAAATTGAGCACTTCGTCGTCCCGGGCCGAGACACGCACCGGGAGAGCTCCAACTTGCGCCGCCAGGCTGCCGAAATCGCCCCCGCCGCCGTCGCTCTCACCGTCGTCGCCCTCACCATCGCTGCTGTCGCCCTCGCCACCGTCGCCCTCGGCGCCGTCGCCCTCGGCGCCGTCGCCCTCGCCGCCATCGCCCTTGCCCCCGTCGACCTCGCCGCCGTCACTCTCGCCGTCGTCGCCCTTGCCACCGTCGCACCACCACCGTGCCATTGCCGTCGCCGGCCCTCACCACCGCCACCGTCGCACCACCACCGCCATCAGCCTCACCGCCGTCGGTCACGCCGCCGTCGCCCTCGCCACCGTCGCCCTCGCCGCGGTCGCCCTCGCCTACCCGGACGCCGCCCCTCGCCATCGTCGCCCTCACCACCGCCGCCGTCGCCCTCGCCACCGTCGCCCTCGCCGCGGTCGCCCTCGCCTACCCGGACGCCGCCCCTCGTCGCCGGTCCCGTCGCCGTCGGCCCGCTCACTCCGTCCGCCGCTCCGTGATCCCGTTGCCACTTCCCCGAGCCCGTCGCGGCCGCCACCTTCGGGTCAAGAGGCTAGGTGAGATCTCCCGGCCGACCCCTCTCCCCGACGATCGCCCCGATGGTCGCCGGACTAGTGTGTAGATGCTAGGGTATCTAGGGTCCCTCGGCGTCGAACCCCGACACCCCGACACGACACCCCCGACACCCGACCCCGACCACGACACAACACCCCTATTTAGTTAGTTAGTTAGTTAGGTTGTCAGGTTATTAGGATATGTGTTAGTTTATGTTTAGTTTAGGCTTAATTTAGTTTATGTTTAGTTTAGTTTTAGGTTTAATTTAGTTGGATCCTAATGCGTGTGTGACTTTCAGTCTATCGTCGATCCTAATTTAGTTTAGGGTTTCATGTGTGTACTTGATGGAGGAATCCCGACTGTTGTCGTGGGGGGCGCTTCCTCTTTCTCCTCTTCTTTGCGATATACTCATCGATATATTGTGCAAGAAGAGGAGAGGGGAAGCGTCCATCACCTCCGGTCGAACCTATTACTGCGAGAGTGTCCACCAACATATATACACCACCGTATCAATGTGAGAGAGTGCGCACCAACACACCATGAGATATGTGAGAGTTATTTAAGGAAAGTCTCGACAGACCGATAGTCACACACGCATTAGGATCCAAAGCGTGCCGTAATTCTTGATTTTGCTAGATGCTAAGTGTTAATTTTGCTAAGTGTTAATTTTGTTAAATGTTAGTTTTGCTAAGTTTTATTTAATTTGTTTTCGTAATTAAGTGTTTCTTCTCGACGTCGACGATGCCGATCTCGAATCCTCGTCGTCGAGTCGTCGGAGGAGGTCACTTGCTTGAGCCGAGGGGCCCTGTCAGGGACTGGGCTCCGCCGGGCTGGTACTGGGAGGTGCTGCCTTCCGGGCGGCGCAGCTTTGTGAGGAGCCAGCCCGTCGTCGACCCGGAGGTTCTATGGTGGCGGACGCATGGGCCACGGAGTTTTTAGAGGCTTGAGTCCCCCGCGGAGGTGGTACAGTACCATGTCAACAAGGAGAACGAGCACGTCCGTCGCTACATGGCAGCTTTGGAGGCCAGGTCCAACAATACCTGGCAGATTCTTCAGGGATCTCACTACAGCTATGTTCCTGTGATGGTTCCTTCTCTTAGGGTGTCCACCGCCCGCCCCGATATCCGTCGGGCGCTAGGGTTCTAGCTAGATCGATATATTAGCTAGCTACTATTATGATGTATTAGCTAGATCGATGGAGATTAGCCAATGTATTGAAAATTATCCAAGATTATGCAGATGAGATCTTTTCAAGAACTATACTATATGTGTATTCGATGATGCATTATTAATTAACTATCAGTTATTTTGCTTCTTGAATACATGCTAATTTAAATACTAATTTGTTTTATCTATATTATTATGGACTAGTTATTAAGCTATGGACAATACTGGTAGAGCTCATGAAGAGGACATGTTCGACATGATACGCTCCTCCGAAAACCCAGCGGACCTTCGAGGTGAATCATCACATGATCATGATGATGGATCACAATATATGAACGATCACGGTGATGGATGTGAGACCGAGGAAGAACAACTTATGTTCCAAAATCCGGAACAACCAAGAATGTTCGACGAGGTATATACACATCCATTAGCCTCTGGTGATCATTACATGTGTATTAATTGATTTGTATATATATATATATATATATATTAACAAATCTTTCTTATTTTAATTATCAGCCCTCCGGATCGAGCCAATCTAGTAGAATTGTACGAGGCGTTGCCAAAATATTGGACGACAACGTAAAGCTCAATCTTGATCCTTTCAAACATAATGGCGAACCGACTCACCCTGAAGCCAATGCCAAGACATTTGTGCGTCAATGCGGAGTGGTTGTTAGGGACGGAGTCCCGATCACAATGCATGAATGGATTCAGCCAAAGGAACCAAAAACAGGAGTGAATTATGTCGATACAAGAATTAAAGATGCCCTTTGGCGAGAGCTCATGGAGCATTTCACCCTACCAGATTCTCTCTCGGAGCGTCAAAGGAACAAAGTCAAGGAGTTTGCTCTCCATAAGATGGCCGGCGCGTTCCAGACTTGGAAGAAAAGATTATGGACCGAGTACAAAGCTAGAGGCAAGAAGGCGCCCGAATTCAAAGGAATATACGAGAAAGTAAGGGATCACTGGGACGCATTTATCGAGTACAAGACATCGATAGCTGCTATGGAGAAGTCGGCAAAGAATAAGATAAATGCTGAGAAAAAAAAGTATCACCATAAACTAGGGACATGTGGATACAAGTCAGCCATTCCTAAGTGGGATGCATTAGAGAATAAGATGCTTGCTGAAGGGATCACTCCAGTAACCTTCAACTGGCCCAAGAGGTGCAGGATTTTTTTTTGCGTATGGGGGAAAGTTGTACCCAGCCACAGGGTGTTGGGGAACGTCGCATGGGAAACAAAAATTTTCCTACGCACACGCAAACCTATCCATGGTGATGAGCATCTACGAGAGGGAGAGTGGATCTACATACCCTTGTAGATCGCTAAGCGGGAAGCGTTAAGAAACGCGGTTGGTGTAGTCGAACATCTTCGCGATCCAAATCGCCGAGCGTCCCGCGATCTCATCACGATCCGTCCCGCGATCCAATCACGATACGTCCCGTGAACTCATCACGATCCGTCCCGCGATCTCATCACGATCCGTCTCACGATCTTGATCACGATCTGTCCCGCGAACTCATCACGATCCGTTCCACGATCTCATCACGATCTGTCCCGCGAACTCATCACGATCCGTTCCACGATCTCATCACGAACCGTCTCGCGATCTCGATCACGGTCCTTCCGATCTAGCGCCGAACGGACGGCACCTCCGCGTTCAGCACACGTGCAGCTTGATGACGATCTCCACCGTCTTGATCCAGCAAGAGGAGGTGGATAGGAGAGAGAGTTCACCGGCAGCGTGACGGCGCTCCGGTGATGGTGGTGGAGCAATTCCGGCAGGGCTTCGCCTAAGCGCTGCGGAAAACCGATCTAGAGGAGAAACTGTGCACCGGTGAAACGGGTAGCACGTGGCCGGAAATTCTGTCCAAAAACCACCCAATCCACTAGTATATATAGGAGGAGAGGAGAGGAGAGGCAGCCAAGGCCTTTGGGTCGGCCGAAATAGGAGGTGGGAAGAAATCCTACTTCACCTCCAATCCTAGTTGGAGTAGGATTGCCTCCTATTGGCTGATTTTCCACTTTTTGCTTTAGGACTTTCTCTCCTGCGCCATGGGCCTTTGTGGCTGTTTTCCCAGCCCACTAAGGGCTGGTTATTATTCTCCCACAGCCCATGGACCTCTTGGGGTCGAAATACCCCTCCCGGAGGTCCTCCGGTACACTACCGGTACTCCCGGTACAATACCGATACTCCCGGTACACTACCGATGAGCCCGAAACTTTTCCGGAAACCAAACTGGGACTTCCTATATATGAATCTTTACCTCCGGACCATTCCGGAGCTCCTCGTGACGTCCGGGATCTCATCCGGGACTCCGAACAACCTTCGGTCACCACCATACATAACTCTACACTACCGAAACGTCACCGAACCTTAAGTGTGCAGACCCTGCGGGTTCGAGAACTATGTAGACATGACCGAGACACCTCTACGGTCAATAACCAATGGCGGGACCTGGACGTCCACATTGGTTCCTACATATTCTACGAAGATCTTTATCGGTCGAACCTCTATGTCAAGGATTCAGTTAATCCCGTATAACGTCCCCTTTGTTCTTCGGTATGTTACTTGCCCGAGATTCGATCGTCGGTATCTCCATACCTAGTTCAACCTCGTTACTGGCAAGTCTCTTTACTCGTTCCGTAATACAAGATCCCGTAACTAACAATTAGTCACATTGCTTGCAAGGCTTATTGTGATGTTGCATTACCGAGTGGGCCCCGAGATACCTCTCCGTTACACGGAGTAACAAATCCCAGTCTCGATCCATGCCAACTCAACAAACACCATCGGAGATACCTGTAGAGCACCTTTATAGTCACCCAGTTACGTTGCGACGTTTGATACACACAAGGCACTCCTCCGATATCCGTGAGTTGCATGATCTCATGGTCATAGGAACATATACTTGACATGCAGAAAACAGTAGCAATAAACTGACACGATCATATGCTATGTTTGTAGTTTGGGTCTTATCCATCACATCATTCTCCTAATGATGTGATCCCGTTATCAAATGACATCTCATGTCCATGGCTAGGAAACCTTAACCATCCTTTGATCAACGAGCTAGTCCATTAGAGGCATACTAGGGACATGGTTTTGTCTATGTATCCACACATGCATTTAAGTCTCCGATCAATACAATTATAGCATGGATAATAAACGATTATCATGAACAAGGAAATATGATAATAACTAATTTATTATTGCCTCTAGGGCATATTTCCAACAGTCTCCCACTTGCACTAGAGTCAATAATCTAGTTCACATCACCATGTGATTCGCATTGTTATGAATCTAACACCCAATGAGTTTTGGGGCTCGATCATGCTTTGCATGTGAGAGAGGTCTTATAGTCAACGGGTCTGCGATATTCAGATCCGTGTGTACTTTGCAAATCTCTATGTCAAACCGTAAACACTGCTACCACACTCCACTTGGTACTATTTCCAAATGGCTGCTCCACTATACGTATCCAGATTGCTACTACTAGTCATCTGGATAGGTGTTAAAGCTTGCATCGACGTAACTCTTTACGACGAACTCTTTATCACCTCCATAATCAAGAAACATTTCCTTAGTCCTCTGGTTACTAAGGATAATTCCGACCGCTGTCCAGTGATCCACTCCTGGACCACTCTTGTACCCCCTGACAGACTCGTGGCAAGGCACACATAGGTGCGGTACACAGCATGGCATAATATAGAGCCTATGGCTAAGGCATAGGGGACGACATTCATCCTTTCTCTTTCTTCTGCCGTTGTCGAGCTTTGAGTCTCACTCAACTTCACACCTTACAAATCAGACGAGAACTATTTCTCTGGCTGATCCATTTTGAACTCTTTCAAAATCTTGTCAAGGTATGCACTCATTGAAAGTCTCATCAAGCATCTTGATCTATCTCTATAGATTTTGATGCTCAACAATTAGGTAGCTTTATCCAGGTCTTCATTTGAAAAACACTTTTCAAACAACCTTTTATGCCTTCCAGAAATTCTACATTATTTCCGATCAACAATATGTCAACCACATATACTTATCAGAAACTCCATAGTGCTCCCATTCACTTTATTGCAAATACAAGTTTCTCGTAAACTTTGTATAAACTACAAAAACTTTGATCACCTCATCAAAGTGTATATTCCAACTCCGAGATGCTTGCTTCAGTCCATAGAAGGATCACTGAAGCTCTCTCATCTTTTAGCATCCTTAGGACTGACAAAACCTTCTGGTTGTATCACATACAACCTTTCCTTAAGTAAACCGTTAAGGAAACGACGTTTTGACATCCATCTGCCAGATTTCGTAATTGAAAATGCAGCAACTGCTAACATAATTCCAACAGACTTTTAGCATCGCTACGAGTGAGAAAGCCTCCTCGCAGTCAACTCCTTGAACTTGTCACAAACAACTTTGCAACAAGTCGAGCTTTACAAATGGTGACATTCACCATCAGTGTCTGTCTTCATTCTAAAGGTCCATTTGTACTCAACGACCTGCCGTCTAACGAGCAAGTCTACCAAAGTCTATACTTGGTTTTCATAAATGGATCCTATCTCGGATTTCATGGTCTCTAACCATTTGTCGGAATCCGGGCCCATCATCGCTTCTCCATAGCTCGTAGGTTCATCGCTGTCCAACAACATGACCTCGAAGACAGGGTTGTCGTACCGCTTAGGAGCAGTACACATCCTTGTCGACCCACGAAGTTCGATAGTAACTTGATCCTGAAGCTTCATGATCATCATCATTAACTTCCTCTTCAACTAACGTAGGCTTCACAGAAACATCTTTCTGCGCTGCGCTACTCTCTGGTTGAACAAAGGTTTAACAACCTCATCAAGTTCTATCTTCCTCCCACTCAATTCTTTCGAGAGAAACCTTTCCTCGAGAAAGGATCCGTTTTAGTAACAACCACTTTGCACTCGGATCTGAGATAGAAGGTTCACCCAACTGATCTTAGGGTATTCTATGAAGATGCATTTGTCCGCCTTGGGTTCGACCTCATTAGGTGAAAACATTTTTCACACAAGTGCCGCAGCCCCAAGTATTAAGAAACGACAGCTTAGGTTTCTATCAAACCATAATTCATATGGTGTCATCTCAACGGATTTAGATGGTGCCCTATTTAAAGTGAATGTAGTTGTCTCTAATGCATAACCCCAAAATTATAGTAGTAAAACGACAAGAGACATCATAGCACGCACCATGTCCAATAGAGCATAACTATGATGTTCGGACACACCATCACACTATGGTGTTCCAGGTGGCGTTTAGTTGTGAAACAACTTTCACATTGTCTTAAGTTGTATGCCAAACTCGTGACTCAGATATTCACCTCCACGATCATATCGCAGTCATTTTTATCTTTTTGTCACGATGATCTTTAAACTTCACTCTGAATTTGCTTGAACCTTTCAAACGATTCAGACTTGTGTTTCATTAAGTAAATATACACTATATCTACTCAAATCATCAGTGAAGGTAAGAAAATAACGATATCCACTGCACACTACAAGACTCACTAGATTGCATACATCAACATGTATCATTTCCAATGAATCACTTGCCCGCTCCATCCAACGGGGTCCTTTAGTCATCTTGCCCAAGAGGCATGGTTCGCATGTCTCAACCGATTCGAAATCGAATGAGTCCAAATATCCATCAGCATGGAGTTTCTACATGCGCTTTATACCAATATGACATTTAGCGGCAGTGCCACAAGTATGTGGTACTATCATTATTAACTTTGTATCTTTTGACATCAATGTTATGAACATGTGTAATACTACGATCAAGATTTCAACAAACCATTCTCACTGGGTGCATGACCATTGAAGGTATTATTCATGTAAACAGAATAACCATTATTCTCTAACTTAAATGAATAACCGTATTGCAATAAACATGATCTAATCATGTTCATGCTCAACGCAAAACACCAAATAACATTTATTTAGGTTCGTCACTAATCCTGAAGGTAGAGAGAGCGTGCGATGTTGATCACATCAACCTTGGAAACACTTCCAACACATATCGTCACCTCACCCTTAGCTAGTTCTCCGTTTATTCCGTAGCTTTTATTTCGAGTTACTAACATTTAGCAACCGAACCGGTATCCAATACCCAGGTGCTACTAAGAGTACTAGCAAGGTACACATTAGTAACTCGTATATCAAATATACTTCTATCAATGTTGCCAGCCTTCTTATCTACCAAGTATCTAGGGTTGTTCCGCTTCAGCGACCTCTCACCTCATAATAGAAGCACTTAGTCTCGGGTTTGAGTTCAACTTTGGGTTGCTTCACTGGAGCAGCAACTGACTTGCTATCCATGAAGTTTCCCTCCTTGATCTTGCCCTTTTCGAAACTAGTGGTTTGATTAACCATCAACACTTGACGCTCCTTCTTGATTTCTACCTTCGCGGTGTCAAACATCGCGAACAGCTCAGGGATCAATACTTCTATCCCTGGTGTATTATAGTTCATCACTTAAGTTCTAGTAGCTTTAGTGACAGTGACTTGGAGAACTATATCAATCACTATCTTATCTGGAAGATCAACTCCCACTTGATTCAAGCGATTGTAGTACCCAGACAATCTGAGTACATGCTCAACGATTGAGCTATTCTCCTTCATCTTACAGGCAAAGAATCTTGTTGGAGATCTCATATCTCGCAACACAGGCACGAGCCTGAGATCACAATCTCTGCCCCTAGAACATCTCATATGTTCCGTGACGTTCAAAACGTTTCGGAGCCTCAATTCTAAGCCGTAATGCATGACGCACAAAACTATCAAGTAGTCATCGAAACGTGCCTGTCAGATGTTCACAACATCTATAGACGACGCTAGAGGGGGTGGCGCACCGAGCGGTGCATTAAGGACATAAGCCTTCTGTGCAGCAATGAGGACAATCCTCAGATCACGGACCCAGTCCGCAATATTGCTACCAACATCTTTCAATTCTATTTCTCTAGGAACATATAAAAATACAAGGGAGCCACAACGCGAGCTAGTAATCTACAACATAATTTGCAAAGACACTTTGACTATGTTCATGATAATGAGTTCAATTAATCATATTATTTAAGAACTCCCACTCAAATTGACATCCCTCCGATCATTCGAGTGATACATGATCCAAATTCACCAACTCAAGTCCGATCATCACGTGAGTTGAGGTGGCTGCAATGGTGAACATCATTATGTTGATCATATCTACTATATGACTCATGTTCGACCTTTCGGTCTCTCGTGTTCCGAGGCCATGTCTGTACATGCTAGGCTCGTCAAGTTTAACCCGAGTGTTCTGCGCGTGCAAATCTGGCTTGCACCCGTTGTATGTGAACGTAGAGTCTATCACACCCGATCATCACGTGGTGTCTCAACACGACGAACTTTCGCAACGGTGCACACTCGGGGAGAACACAGTTCATCTTGAAATTCAAGTGAGGGATCACCTTATAATGCTACCGCCGTACTAAGCAAAACAAGGTGCATAAAAGGATTAACATCTCATGCAATTCATAAGTGACATGATATGGCCATGAACTTGTGTTTAAGATCTCCATCTTCGAAACACCGGCATGATCTCCATCGTCACCGGCACAACACCATGATCTCCATCATCTTGATCTCCATCAATGTGTTGCCATTGGGGTTGTGGCGCCAGCCCTGCTTCTACTTCTATTGCTACTGCTTAGCGATAAAGTAAAGCATTACATAGCGCTTAATGATTGACACGCAGGTCATACAATAATTAAAGACAACCCTATGGCTCCTGCCGGTTGCCGTACTCAACGACATGCAAGTCGTGAAATTCTATACATCACATGATCATCTCATACATCACATATATCTCATCATGTAATTGGCCATATCACATCACAACATACCCTGCAAAAACAAGTTAGACGTCCTCTAATTGTTGTTGCATGTTTTACGTGGCTGCTATGGGTATCTAGCAAGAACGATTCTCACCTACGCATAAACCACAACGGTGATACACTAGTTTGCTTTTCAACCTTCTCAAGGACCGCCTTTGTCGAATCCGATCCAACTAAAGTGAGAGAAACTGTCACCCGCAAGCCATCTAGGCAACAAGTTGCGTCGAGGGAACCGGTCTCTCGTAAGCGTACGAGTAATGTTGGTCCGGGCCGCTTCATCTCACAATCCCGCTGAACCAAAATACGACCAAGGGAGGAAGCAATCTAAGCATCAACGCCCACAAACCTTTTGTGTTCTACTCGAGATCTCATCGAACCATCAACCTAGCTCATGATGCCACTGTTGGGGAACGTCGCATGGGAAACAAAAATTTTCCTACGCACACGCAAACCTATCCATGGTGATGAGCATCTACGAGAGGGAGAGTGGATCTACATACCCTTGTAGATCGCTAAGCGGGAAGCGTTAAGAAACGCGGTTGGTGTAGTCGAACATCTTCGCGATCCAAATCGCCGAGCGTCCCGCGATCTCATCACGATCCGTCCCGCGATCCAATCACGATACGTCCCGTGAACTCATCACGATCCGTCCCGCGATCTCATCACGATCCGTCTCACGATCTTGATCACGATCTGTCCCGCGAACTCATCACGATCCGTTCCACGATCTCATCACGATCTGTCCCGCGAACTCATCACGATCCGTTCCACGATCTCATCACGAACCGTCTCGCGATCTCGATCACGGTCCTTCCGATCTAGCGCCGAACGGACGGCACCTCCGCGTTCAGCACACGTGCAGCTTGATGACGATCTCCACCGTCTTGATCCAGCAAGAGGAGGTGGATAGGAGAGAGAGTTCACCGGCAGCGTGACGGCGCTCCGGTGATGGTGGTGGAGCAATTCCGGCAGGGCTTCGCCTAAGCGCTGCGGAAAACCGATCTAGAGGAGAAACTGTGCACCGGTGAAACGGGTAGCACGTGGCCGGAAATTCTGTCCAAAAACCACCCAATCCACTAGTATATATAGGAGGAGAGGAGAGGAGAGGCAGCCAAGGCCTTTGGGTCGGCCGAAATAGGAGGTGGGAAGAAATCCTACTTCACCTCCAATCCTAGTTGGAGTAGGATTGCCTCCTATTGGCTGATTTTCCACTTTTTGCTTTAGGACTTTCTCTCCTGCGCCATGGGCCTTTGTGGCTGTTTTCCCAGCCCACTAAGGGCTGGTTATTATTCTCCCACAGCCCATGGACCTCTTGGGGTCGAAATACCCCTCCCGGAGGTCCTCCGGTACACTACCGGTACTCCCGGTACAATACCGATACTCCCGGTACACTACCGATGAGCCCGAAACTTTTCCGGAAACCAAACTGGGACTTCCTATATATGAATCTTTACCTCCGGACCATTCCGGAGCTCCTCGTGACGTCCGGGATCTCATCCGGGACTCCGAACAACCTTCGGTCACCACCATACATAACTCTACACTACCGAAACGTCACCGAACCTTAAGTGTGCAGACCCTGCGGGTTCGAGAACTATGTAGACATGACCGAGACACCTCTACGGTCAATAACCAATGGCGGGACCTGGACGTCCACATTGGTTCCTACATATTCTACGAAGATCTTTATCGGTCGAACCTCTATGTCAAGGATTCAGTTAATCCCGTATAACGTCCCCTTTGTTCTTCGGTATGTTACTTGCCCGAGATTCGATCGTCGGTATCTCCATACCTAGTTCAACCTCGTTACTGGCAAGTCTCTTTACTCGTTCCGTAATACAAGATCCCGTAACTAACAATTAGTCACATTGCTTGCAAGGCTTATTGTGATGTTGCATTACCGAGTGGGCCCCGAGATACCTCTCCGTTACACGGAGTAACAAATCCCAGTCTCGATCCATGCCAACTCAACAAACACCATCGGAGATACCTGTAGAGCACCTTTATAGTCACCCAGTTACGTTGCGACGTTTGATACACACAAGGCACTCCTCCGATATCCGTGAGTTGCATGATCTCATGGTCATAGGAACATATACTTGACATGCAGAAAACAGTAGCAATAAACTGACACGATCATATGCTATGTTTGTAGTTTGGGTCTTATCCATCACATCATTCTCCTAATGATGTGATCCCGTTATCAAATGACATCTCATGTCCATGGCTAGGAAACCTTAACCATCCTTTGATCAACGAGCTAGTCCATTAGAGGCATACTAGGGACATGGTTTTGTCTATGTATCCACACATGCATTTAAGTCTCCGATCAATACAATTATAGCATGGATAATAAACGATTATCATGAACAAGGAAATATGATAATAACTAATTTATTATTGCCTCTAGGGCATATTTCCAACACAGGGAAGATTATTGCACTGGCCAGTCTGAAGCATGCATCAGATGAGTTGATTCAAGCAATAAAAGATGCCCAAGAAGGACGGTTTCACCCCGATAGAGAGAACGACAAGCTTACATGCGCCCTCGGGAATGCCGAACACGAAGGACGAACACAAGGCATGGGCATTGTTCCGTGGTACGAGGGGTTTGCGGGATGGCAGGACAGTTATAAAAGCCATTTGAGAAAAAAGAAGGTGGAAGTAGACCGACTTTCGAAGTTGGAATAGAAGTACGAGCAGCAGCAGCTGCAGATACAGGTACTGACCCAGCAAAGGGAAACTCCGCAGCAGGAGGCAGGGGAAGAACCCGTCCCATCTACAATGCAGAAAAGCAGCGTGGGTTCCACGGGGGCACCGCTGGGTCACACCCCCATGGATGATATCACCGAGAAGACATCTTGTGAGCTAATCCAGAAAATGAAGAACATACCCGTGCGGGTCGCGACGGGCTATGCTTTACCAAATACACCTGATGTTCTCTGGCATTGCAATCCGGTAACAGCTGGGTATGCTCGTGTCGCGATGGACGCAATAGAGCCGGGATATGATGAACTATTGCTTGACATCCCTGGAGGTGAGGGGGAGTCCACATTGGCAGAAGCCGGTCGTGGTCTCATTCTATGGAGTAAGGATTGCATCGTCCTTCCACACTCGGCGCTAAGGCCACCGGCTCCTCCGAGTATCGATGTCCAGCGCGAGGGATCCCAGCCAGAGGCATCGCAGCGCCAGCAGTCCTCCCCACCTCGCCAGCAGTCCTCCCCACCTCGCCAGCAGTCACCTCGCCAGCAGTCACCTCGCCAGCAGTCCTCCCCACCTCGAGCTCCCCCACAGTCGTCCCCACCTCGAGAGGCGTCCAACCTCGCCAGCAGTCCTCCCCACCTCGCCAGGAGCAGTGCTCCCAACCTCGGGACGGAGCACGACGCGAGTCCATATCATCATCGATATCGATCTCCGCCGCGTGAGCCGACTCCACCCCGGCAGCGGTCCCGCCAACAGGGCTCCCAAAAGAGGAAGGCCACCAGCAGTCCTCTTCGGAAGAAAGCAAAGAGGAAACCCGAGCCTCTGGCCAAAAGGAAGCTGCCTTATGACATGACACCGGAGGAAAATAAAATTGAATGCGATCTCCAAGTGAAAGCCTTTTTTTGCGAAGAAGACCGTGCCGCCAAAGGAGGTAATACCCAGGGAAGTCCAAGATCACTTCATGGAACACTTTATTGATGACTCCCGGCATATATCGAGCGTATGCCGACAGACTATGAGCGACAGCTTCAGAAGGCAAGTGAGCAGAGAAGTCGGCCCAGCCCAAGGAAGAAGTCGGGAAGTACGACATCAACCAGCGGGAAAACAGTTCCCCAGCTCGGAGAACAATCCAAGCAATTGATCTCTCCGCTCAAGGTGAGTACCAATCCAAGCAAGCAACCGATCCAACCATTCGACATGCAAGGCAACCCAATCGACCTCGAAGTCCTAAAGGTTGCAGGTCTCACTCTTTACCAAATCCTTGGCACCGAGGAAATACGCGGGTACGATGCAACTGAGTACGCAATGCAATATGCCGTCGGAAAACTACTTGTCACACCCGAGCAGTACAAGGAACTGTTGGAAATATGCCCTAGAGGCAATAATAAATTAGTTATTATCATATTTCCTTGTTCATGATAATCATTTATTATCCATGCTATAATTGTATTGATCGGAGACTTAGATGCATGTGTGGATACATAGACAAAACCATGTCCCTAGTATGCCTCTAATAGACTAGCTCATTGATCAAAAGATGGTTAAGGTTTCCTAGCCATGGACATGAGATGTCATTTGATAACGGGGTCACATCATTAGGAGAATGATGTGATGGACAAGACCCAAACTGCAAACGTAGCATATGATTGTGTCAGTTTATTGCTACTGTTTTCCGCATGTCAAGTATGTGTTCCTATGACCATGAGATCATGCAACTCACAGATATCAGAGGAGTGCCTTGTGTGTATCAAACGTCGCAACGTAATTGGGTGACTATAAAGGTGCTCTACAGGTATCTCCGATGGTGTCTGTTGAGTTGGCATGGATCGAGACTGGGATTTGTTACTCCGTGTGACAGAGAGGTATCTCGGGGCCCACTCGGTAATGCAACATCACAATAAGCCTTGCAAGCAATGTGACTAATTGTTAGTTGCAGGATCTTGTATTACGAAACGAGTAAAGAGACTTGCCGGTAACGAGGTTGAACTAGGTATGGAGATACTGACGATCGAATCTCGGGCAAGTAACATACCGAAGAACAAAGGGAACGTTATACGGGATTAACTGAATCCTTGACATAGAGGTTCGACCAATAAAGATCTTCGTAGAATATGTAGGAACCAATGTGGATGTCCAGGTCCCGCCATTGGTTATTGACCGTAGAGGTGTCTCGGTCATGTCTACATAGTTCTCGAACCCGCAGGGTCTGCACACTTAAGGTTCGGTGACGTTTCGGTAGTGTAGAGTTATGTATGGTGGTGACCGAAGTTTGTTCAGAGTCCCGGATGAGATCCCGGACGTCACGAGGAGCTCCGGAATGGTCCATAGGTAAAGATTCATATATAGGAAGTCCCAGTTTGGTTTCCGGAAAAGTTTCGGGCTCATCGGTAGTGTACCGGGAGTGTCGGTAGTGTACCGGGAGTGTCGGTATTGTACCGGGAGGCCTCCGGGCGGGGTATTTCGACCCCAAGAGGTCCATGGGCTGTGGGAGAATAATAACCAGCCCTTAGTGGGCTGGGAAAACAGCCACAAAGGCCCATGGCGCAGGAGAGAAAGTCCTAAAGCAAAAAGTGGAAAATCAGCCAATAGGAGGCAATCCTACTCCAACTAGGATTGGAGGTGAAGTAGGATTGCTTCCCACCTCCTATTTCGGCCGACCCAAAGTCCTTGGCTACCTCTCCTCTCCTCTCCTCCTATATATACTAGTGTATTGGGTGGTTTTTGGACAATATTTCCGGCCATGTGCTACCCGTTACACCGGTGCATAGCTTCTCCTCTAGATCGGTTTTCTGCAGCGCTTAGGCGAAGCCCTGCCGGAATTGCTCCACCACCATCACCGGAGCGCCGTCACGCTGCCGGTGAACTCTCTCTCCTCTCCACCTCCTCTTGCTGGATCGATACGGTGGAGATCGTCATCAAGCTGCACGTGTGCTGAACGCGGAGGTGCCGTCCGTTCGGCGCTAGATCGGAAGGACCGTGATCGAGATCGTGAGACGGTTCGTGATGTGATCACGAAACGGATCGTGATGAGTTCGCGGGATAGATCGTGATCAAGATCGTGAGACGGATCGTAGTGACTTCGCGGGACGGATCATGATGTGGTCGCGGGACGGTTCGTGATTGGATCGTGGGACGCTCGGCGATTTGGATCGCGAAGAAGTTCGACTACACCAACCGCGTTTCTTAACGCTTCCCGCTTAGCGATCTACAAGGGTACGTAGATCCACTCTCCCTCTCGTAGATGCTCATCACCATGGATAGGTTTGCGTGTGCGTAGGAAATTTTTTGTTTCCCATGCGACGTTCCCCAACAGTGGTTTCAGAGCTAGGTTGATGGTTCGATGAGATCTCGAGTAGAACACAAAAGGTTTGTGGGCGTTGATGCTTAGATTGCTTCCTCCCTTGGTCGAATTTTGGTTCAGCGGGATTTTGAGATGAAGCGGCCCGGACCAACATTACTCGTACGCTTACGAGAGACCGGTTCCCTCGACGCAACTTGTTGCTTAGATGGCTTGCGGGTGACAGTTTCTCTCACTTTAGTTGGATCGGATCCGACAAAGGCGGTCCTTGAGAAGGTTGAAAAGCAATCTATGTATCACCGTTGTGGTTTATGCGTAGGTGAGAATCGTTCTTGCTAGATACCCGTAGCAGGCACGTAAAACATGCAACAACAATTAGAGGACGTCTAACTTGTTTTTGCAGGGTATGTTGTGATGTGATATGGCCAATTACATGATGAGATATATGTGATGTATGAGATGATCATGTGATGTATAGAATTTCACGACTTGCATGTCGTTGAGTACGGCAACCGGCAGGAGCCATAGGGTTGTCTTTAATTATTGTATGACCTGCGTGTCAATCATTAAGCGCTATGTAATGCTTTACTTTATCGCTAAGCGAAAGCAATAGAAGTAGAAGCAGGGCTGGCGCCACAACCCCAATGGCAACACATTGATGGATATCAAGATGATGGAGATCATGGTGTTGTGCCGGTGACAATGGAGATCATGTCGGTGTTTCGAAGATGGAGATCTTAAACACAAGTTCATGGCCATGTCATGTCACTTATGAATTGCATGAGATGTTAATCCTTTTATGCACCTTGTTTTGCTTAGTACGGCGGTAGCATTATAAGGTGATCCCTCACTTGAATTTCAAGATGAACTGTGTTCTCCCCGAGTGTGCACCATTGTGAAAGTTCGTCGTGTTGAGACACCACGTGATGATCGGGTGTGATAGACTCTACGTTCACATACAACGGGTGCAAGCCAGATTTGCACGCGCAGAACACTCGGGTTAAACTTGACGAGCCTAGCATGTACAGACATGGCCTCGGAACACGAGAGACCAAAAGGTCGAACATGAGTCATATAGTAGATATGATCAACATAATGATGTTCACCATTGCAGCCACCTCAACTCACGTGATGATCGGACTTGAGTTGGTGAATTTGGATCATGTATC
Organism: Hordeum marinum; assembly: GCA_022496015.1. Taxonomy (NCBI): domain Eukaryota; kingdom Viridiplantae; phylum Streptophyta; class Magnoliopsida; order Poales; family Poaceae; genus Hordeum; species Hordeum marinum. Next base: position 484,854,126 of record CM039675.1, read on the forward strand.
ACTCGAATGATCGGAGGGATGTCAATTTGAGTGGGAGTTCTTAAGTAATATGATTAATTGAACTCATTATCATGAACATAGTCAAAGTGTCTTTGCAAATTATGTTGTAGATTACTAGCTCGCGTTGTAGCTCCCTTAAATTTTTATATGTTCCTAGAGAAATAGAGTTGAAAGATGTTGGTAGCAATATTGTGGACTGGGTCCGTGATCTGAGGATTGTCCTCATTGCTGCACAGAAGGCTTATGTCCTTAATGCACCGCTCGGTGCGCCACCCCCTCTAGCGTCGTCGCACGTTTCGATGACTACTTGATAGTTTAGTGCGTCATGCATTACGGCTTAGAATTGAGGCTCCGAAACGTTTTGAACGTCACAGAACATATGAGATGTTCTAGGAGCAGAGATTGTGATCTCAGGCTCGTGCCTGTGTTGCGAGATATGAGATCTCCAACAAGATTCTTTGCCTGTAAGATGAAGGAGAATAGCTCAATTGTTGAGCATGTACTCAGATTGTCTGGGTACTACAATCGCTTGAATCAAGTGGGAGTTGATCTTCCAGATAAGATAGTGATTGACATCGTTCTCCAAGTCACTATCACTAAAGCTACTAGAACTTAGTGATGAACTATAATACACCAGGGATAGAAGTATTCATCCCTGAGCTGTTCGCGATGTTTGACACCGCGAAGGTAGAAATCAAGAAGGAGCGTCAAGTGTTGATGGTTAATCAAACCACTAGTTTCGAAAAGGGCAAGAGGAAGGAGGGAAACTTCATGGATAGCAAGTCAGTTGCTGCTCCAGTGAAGCAACCCAAAGTTGAACTCAAACCCGAGACTAAGTGCTTCTATTATGAGGTGAGAGGTCGCTGAAGCGGAACAACCCTAGATACTTGGTAGATAAGAAGGCTGGCAACATCGACAGAAGTATATTTGATATACGAGTTATTGATGTGTACCTTGCTAGTACTCTTAGTAGCACCTGGGTATTGGATACCGGTTCGGTTGCTAAATGTTAGTAACTCGAAATAAAAGCTACGGAATAAACGGAGAACTAGCTAAGGGTGAGGTGACGATGTGTGTTGGAAATGTTTCCAAGGTTGATGTGATCAACATCGCACACTCTCTCTACCTTCAGGATTAGTGACGAACCTAAATAAATGTTATTTGGTGTTTTGCGTTGAGCATGAACATGATTAGATCATGTTTGTTGCAATACGGTTATTCATTTAAGTCAGAGAATAATAGTTATTTTGTTTACATGAATAATACCTTCAATGGTCATGCACCCAGTGAGAATGGTTTGTTGAAATCTTGATTGTAGTAATACACATGTTCATAACATTGATGTCAAAAGATACAAAGTTAAATAATGATAGTACCACATACTTGTGGCACTGCCGCAAAATGTCATATTGGTATAAAGCGCATGAAGAAACTCCATGGTGATGGATATTTGGACTCATTTGATTTCGAATTGGTTGAGACATGCGAACCATGCCTCTTGGGCAAGATGACTAAAGGACCCCGTTGGATGGAGCGGGCAAGTGATTCATTGGAAATGATACATGTTGATGTATGCAATCTAGTGAGTCTTGTAGCGTGCAGTGGATATTGTTATTTTCTTACCTTCACTGATGATTTGAGTAGATATAGTGTATATTTACTTAATGAAACACAAGTCTGAATCGTTTGAAAGGTTCAAGCAAATTCAGAGTGAAGTTTAAAGATCATCGTGACAAGAAGATAAAAATGACCGCGATATGATCGTGGAGGTGAATATCTGAGTCACGAGTTTGGCATACAACTTAAGACAATGTGAAAGTTGTTTCACAACTAAACGCCACCTGGAACACCATAGTGTGATGGTGTGTCCGAACATCATAGTTATGCTCTATTGGACATGGTGCGCGCTATGATGTCTCTTGTCGTTTTACTACTATAATTTTGGGGTTATGCATTAGAGACAACTACATTCACTTTAAATAGGGCACCATCTAAATCCGTTGAGATGACACCATGTGAATTATGGTTTGATAGAAACCTAAGCTGTCATTTCTTAATACTTGGGGCTGCGACACTTGTGTGGAAAATGTTTTCACCTAATGAGGTCGAACCCAAGGCGGACAAATGCATCTTCATAGAATACCCTAAGATCAGTTGGGTGAACCTTCTATCTCAGATCCAAGTGCAAAGTGTTTGTTACTAAAACGGATCCTTTCTCGAGGAAAAGTTTCTCTCGAAAGAATTAAGTGGGAGGAAGATAGAACTTGATGAGGTTGTTTAAACTTTGTTCAACCAGAGAGTAGCGCAGCGCATGATGTTGTTTCTGTGAAGCCTACGTTAGTTGAACAGGAAGTAATGATGATGATCATGAAGCTTCAGGATCAAGTTACTATCGAACTTCGTAGGTCGACAAGGATGTGTACTACTCCTAAGCGGTACGACAACCCTGTCTTGGAGGTCATGTTGTTGGACAAACGATGAACCTACGAGCTATGAAGAAGCGATGATGGGCCCGGATTCCGACAAATGGTTGGAGGCCATGAAATCCGAGATAGGATCCATGTATGAAAACCAAGTGTAGACTTTGGTAGACTTGCTCATTGGACGGCTGGTTGTTGAGTACAAATGGATCTTTAAAATGAAGACAGACACTGATGGTGAATGTCACTATTTGTAAAGCTCGACTTGTTGCAAAGATGTTTGTGACAAGTTCAAGGAGTTGACTATGATGAGACTTTCTCACTCGTAGTCTTGCTAAAGTCTGTTGGAATTATGTTAGCAGTTGTTGTGTTTTCAATTATGAAATCTGGCAGATGGATGTCAAAACATCGTTTCCTTAACGGTTTACTTGAGGAAAGGTTGTATGTGATACAACCAGAAGATTTTGTCAGGCCTAAGGATGCTAAAAGGTGTGCAAGCTTTGGTGATCCTTCCATGGACTGAAGCAAGCATCTCGGAGTTGGAATATACGCTTTGATGAGGTGATCAAAGTTTTGATGTTTATACAAAGTTTACGAGAAACTTGTATTTGCAATAAAGTGAGTGGGAGCACTATAGGATTTCTGATAAGTATATGTGGATGACATATTGTTGATCAGAAATAATGTAGAGTTTCTGGAAAGCATAAAATGGTCATTTGGAAAGTGATTTTCAAAGGAAGACCTGGATGAAGCTACCTAATTGTTGAGCATCAAAATCTATGGAGATAGATCAAGATGCTCGATGAGACTTTCAATGAGTGCATACCTTGACAAGATTTTGAAAGAGTTCAAAATGGATCAGTCAGAGAAAGAGTTCTCGCCTGATTTGTAAGGTGTGAAAGTTGAGTGAGACTCAAAGCTCGACAACAGCAGAAGAAAGAGAAAGGGCGAACGTCGTCCCCTATGCCTTAGCCATATGCCCTATATTATGCCATGCTGTGTACCGCACCTGTGTGTGCCTTGCCATGAGTCCATCAGGGAGTACAAGAGTGAACCAGGAGTGGATCACTGGACAGCGGTCAAGATTATCCTCAGTAACTAAGAGACTGAGGAGATGTTTCTCGATTATGGAGGTGATAAAGAGTTCGTCGTAAGGAGTTACATCGATACAAGCTTTAACACTAATCCGGATGACTCGTAGTAGCAATCTGGATACATATAGTGGAGCAGCCATTTGGAATAGTACCGAGCGGAGTGTGGTAGCAGTGTTTACAGTTTGACATAGGTATTTGCAAAGTGCACACGGATCTGAATGTTACAGACCCGTTGACTATAAGACCTCTCTCACATGCAAAGCATGATCGAGCCCCAGAAATCGTTGGGTGTTAGATTCATAACAATGCGAATCACATGGTGATGTGAACTAGATTATTGACTCTAGTGCAAGTGGGAGACTGTTGGAAATATGCCCTAGAGGCAATAATAAATTAGTTATTATCATATTTCCTTGTTCATGATAATCATTTATTATCGATGCTATAATTGTATTGATCGGAGACTTAGATGCATGTGTGGATACATAGACAAAACCATGTCCCTAGTATGCCTCTAATAGACTAGCTCGTTGATCAAAAGATGGTTAAGGTTTCCTAGCCATGGACATGAGATGTCATTTGATAACGGGGTCACATCATTAGGAGAATGATGTGATGGACAAGACCCAAACTGCAAACGTAGCATATGATCGTGTCAGTTTATTGCTACTGTTTTCCGCATGTCAAGTATGTGTTCCTATGACCATGAGATCATGCAACTCACAGATATCAGAGGAGTGCCTTGTGTGTATCAAACGTCGCAACGTAATTGGGTGACTATAAAGGTGCTCTACAGGTATCTCCGATGGTGTCTGTTGAGTTGGCATGGATCGAGACTGGGATTTGTTACTCCGTGTGACGGTGAGGTATCTCGGGGCCCACTCGGTAATGCAACATCACAATGAGCCTTGCAAGCAATGTGACTAATTGTTAGTTGCAGGATCTTGTATTACGGAACGAGTAAAGAGACTTGCCGGTAACAAGGTTGAACTAGGTATGGAGATACCGACGATCGAATCTCGGGCAAGTAACATACCGAAGAACAAAGGGAACGTTATACGGGATTAACTGAATCCTTGACATAGAGGTTCGACCGATAAAGATCTTCGTAGAATATGTAGGAACCAATGTGGACGTCCAGGTCCCGCCATTGGTTATTGACCGTAGTGGTGTCTCGGTCATGTCTACATAGTTCTCGAACCCGCAGGGTCTGCACACTTAAGGTTTGGTGACGTTTCGGTAGTGTAGAGTTATGTATGGTGGTGACCGAAGTTTGTTCAGAGTCCCGGATGAGATCCCGGACATCACAAGGAGCTCCGGAATGGTTCGGAGGTAAAGATTCATATATAGGAAGTCCCAGTTTGGTTTCCGAAAAAGTTTCGGGCTCATCGGTAGTGTACCGGGAGTGCCGGTAGTGTACCGGGAGGCCTCCGGGAGGGGTATTTAGACCCCAAGAGGTCCATGGGATGTGGGAGAATAATAACCAGCCCTTAGTGGGCTGGTAAAACAGCCACAAAGGCCCATGGCGCAGGAGAGAAAGTCCTAAAGCAAAAAGTGGAAAATCAGCCAATAGGAGGCAATCCTACTCCAACTAGGATTGGAGGTGAAGTAGGATTGCTTCCCACCTCCTATTTCGGCCGACCCAAAGTCCTTGGCTGCCTCTCCTCTCCTCTCCTCCTATATATACTAGTGGATTGGGTGGTTTTTGGACAGAATTTCCGGCCACGTGCTACCCGTTACACCGGTGCATAGTTTCTTCTCTAGATCGGTTTTCTGCAGCGCTTAGGCGAAGCCCTGCCGGAATTGCTCCACCACCATCACTGGAGCGCCGTCACGCTGCCGGTGAACTCTCTCTCCTCTCCACCTCCTCTTGCTGGATCGAGACGGTGGAGATCATCATCAAGCTGCACGTGTGCTGAACGCGGAGGTGCCGTCCGTTCAGCGCTAGATCGGAAGGACCGTGATCGAGATCATGAGACAGTTCGTGATGTGATCACGGAACGGATCGTGATGAGTTCGCGGGACAGATCATGATCAAGATCATGAGACGGATCGTGATGACTTCGCGGGACGGATCATGATGTGGTCGCGGGATGGTTCGTTATTGGATCGTGGGACGCTAGGCGATTTGGATCGCGAAGAAGTTCGACTACACCAACCGCGTTTCTTAACGCTTCCCGCTTAGCGATCTACAAGGGTACATAGATCCACTCTCCCTCTCGTAGATGCTCATCACCATGGATAGGTTTGCGTGTGCGTAGGAAATTTTTTGTTTCCCATGCGACGTTCCCCAACAGGAACTACCAACTGCAATGCGACGGTTGCATGATTGGTACATGCGTGAAGCAAAGCGAGGGGAGACGGCGGTCATGGTCAAAGTAAGGAAAGAGAATTACGTCAATGCATGTGACATATGTCTTGAATTCTCAGAACTTTTCCAGTTATACCACATGGACTCTATCGACAAAACTCTCATCAGTTGCTATTGTGTGTAAGTGATTTATATCTTTAGTAATTTAAGTCTCTAGCTAAGATATCATTCATTGGCTTATCCTCACTATATATGTTCTTTTCTACGCTATTATGCAGATTGAAGATGTGGGAATTGAAACAAGAGGGAATCGATGACATTGGGTTCATCGACCCAAGTACCGTTAATGGTCATGTGGTAAAACATTATGCCAAGGATACAGAACATCTCTTGGAAAATTTTCTAGAGGCAATAATGAATACCAAAAAATCTACTATAATATTTCCTTACAACATGGGGTGAGTGTTTACTCTCTTGTATACTAGAAATTCTATTTTTGCTTACTAGCTCGCTGTCAAGTGTAGTTGATGAGTTATATGCACATGCCTGCTTAATTATATAAACTTCTGCACAGAGACCACTATATCCTCCTATATATTATCCTCGCGGATGGACTTGTTCAAGTGTACGACTCACTAGATACACCAGAACAATCATACATGGACTTGTATTTTATGATAGAACGGTAATTTCAATCTTTATCGACCTCGCTTTCTTTCATTATTTCCTGATATCAAAAGTAATTATAATAACTCTTTCGTTCTTTTCTTTCCCGGGTAGTGTTTGGAAAAATATGATAGAAATAAACCATCACGGTCGTCAATGGAAACCGAAGCTGAAGTGGAAAAAGATGAAGGTAATTAAGTAGTACTACTAGGTCCGCGCATCTCATTAATTCTATTTTCAATACCATTATCATGCTCGATTATTAATTATCTTATTCAATTGTATTCTTTTGCAAAGTGCGCGAAGCAGCCACATGGGACAAATATATGTGGATATTTCCTCTGCGAGTACATTCGCATCCAGACCGAAAGTCATATACGTCGCAGAGCAGCACGTGAAAAACAACTCCAGGTTTGGGAGATGATGTCGAAGATCTCACCCGAGAGACGCTTTGTAGCACTTCAAGAGGAATTTGCGGCATTTCTTCTTCAACATGTCATTCATGTAAACGGAGAGCACTATTCCTTACCGCCGCCTCAATAATGCCAGCAAATCAGTAGTAGAGAACTGAGATTTCATCCGGAGCACTAGCTAGCTAGTCCCGGCCGGGTTTTGGGCCTTAAGTTAATTATAAGTCCCGAATTTATATGGATGTGTAATTCCATTTGTATATATATACTCTGTATGAGATATTATATATTATATTACATATATATATATGCATGAACTTGTGTACTGTTTACAGTATGTAGCACCGTAAAATAAATTTGAAATGAATGGAAAACACAAAAAATAGAGAGGAAAATTAAAACCTAATTAAAAGCTAAAACAAAAAAACAGAAGACTTAGTACCGGTTGGTATCACCAACCGGTACTAAAGGTCTTCCACCACCAGTCCACGCAGGTAGCCACGTGGAGGGCCTTTAGTACCGGTCCGTGGTCCAACCGGTACTAAAGGTCTGGACCTTTAGTCCCGACCCGTTAGTACCGGTTGGGGAACCGGTACTAAAGGTCCATCCCAACCGGGACTATTGATCGACATTCTACTAGTGCTTGCCACCCAAGCAAGGTGGCGCCAACCCTAGGATTGGCCCTCCCACCAAGCCCCTAGCCGCATGGGCCCTTGTGGGAGGGGCGGCCAGCCCACCAGGGGCTGGTGTGACCTCTATCACAGCCCATGTAGCCCCTTGGGGCTGTTGGCCCCTTTCGGTGGACCCCCGGGACCCTCCCGGCACCCCCGGTACGTTACCAGTGACGCCCGGACTTTTCCCGGTGACCAACACGGAACATCCTATATATGAATCTTCACCTCTGGACCATTCCGGAGCTCCTCGTCATGTCTGGGATCTCATTCAGGACTCCGAACAACCATCGCTCACCAACACACATAACTCATCTATACCGAAACGTCACTGAACCTTAAGTATGCAGACCCTACGGGTTCGAGAACTATGTAGACATGACCGAGACACCTCTACGGTCAATAACCAATAGCAGGACCTGGATGCCCATATTGGTTCCTACATGTTCTACGAAGATCTTTATCGGTCGAACCTCTATGTCAAGGATTCAGACAATCCCGTATGTCATTCCCTTTGTTCTTCGGTATGTTACTTGCCCAAGATTCAATCGTCGGTATCTTCATACCTAGTTCCATCTCGTTACCGGCAAGTATCTTTACTCGTTCCGTAATACAAGATCCCGTGACTAACACTTAATCACATAGCTTGCAAGGCTTGTTGTGATGTTGTATTACCGAGTGGGCGTGGAGATACCTCTCTGTCACACGGAGTAACAAATCGCAGTATTGATACATGCCAACTCAACAAACACCCTCAGAGATACCTGTCGAGCACCTTTATAGTCACCCAGTTACGTTGCGACGTTTGATACACACAAAGTACTCCTCCGGTGTTAGTAAGTTGCATGATCTCATGGTCGTAGGAACAGATACTTGACATGCAGAAAACAGTAGCAATAAACTGACACGATAATATGCTACATTTTATAGTTTGGGTTTTGTCCATCACATCATTCTCCCAATCATGTGATCCCATTATCAAATGACATATCATGTCCATGGCTAGGAAACCTTAACCATCTTTGATCAACGAGCTAGCATGCTAGAGGCATAGTAGGGACACAGTGTTTGTCTATATGCCCACACATGTATTTAGTTTCCAATCAACACAATTATAGCATGGACAATAAACGATTATCATGAATAAGGAAATTAATAAACACTTTATTTATTGCCCTCTAGGGCATATTTCCATCAGTCTCCCACTTACACTAGAGTCGATAATCTAGTTCACATCACTATGTGATTTACATTGTAATGAATCGAACACCCATGCAGTTCTGGGGTTGATCATGTTTAGCTTTTGGAAGAGGTTTAGTCAACGGGCCTGCAACGCTCAGATCCGTGTGCACTTTGCAAATATTTATGTCCTCCTCCTTGACATAATCGTGAATGGAATTGAAGTGTCACTTTATGTGTCTGGTCCTCTTGTGAAATCTTGGTTCCTTGGCCATGCACTAGCACCGGTGTTATCATAGAACAGAGCCATTGGATTCAGTGCACTAGGCACCACTCCAAGATCTGTCATGAACTGCTTCATCCAGACACCTTCCTTCGCTGCCTCCGAGGCTGCGATGTACTTTGCCTCGCATGTAGAATCAGCTACCACGCTTTGCTTGGAACTGCACCAGCTTACCACTCCCCCATTGAGAATAAATACGTATCCGGTCTACAACTTAGAGTCATCCAGATCAGTGTAAAAGCTTGCATCGACGCAACCCTTTACGACGAGCTCTTGATCACCTCCATAAACAAGAAACATTTCCTTAGTCCTTTTCATGTACTTATGGATATTCTTAACCGCCTTCCAGTGCTCCATTCCAGGATCACTTTGAAACCTTCTGGCCATACTTATGGCAAGGCTGACATCGGGTCTTGTGCACAGCATCGCATACATGATAGAGCTATGGATGAAGCATAGGGGATGACACTCATCTTCTCTCCATCTTCTGCAGTTACTGGGCATAGAGTGGCAAGAACCCCTTCTTGGACTGATCCATCTTGAACTTCTTCAAAACTTTATCAAGGTATGTGCTTTGTGAAAGTGCTATCAAGAGTCTCGATCTATCTCTATAGATCTTAATGCCTAATATGAAAGCAGTTTCTCCTAGGTCCTTCATTGAAAAACTCATGTTCAAATATTCCTTCGTGCTTTCCAGCATTTCTATATTGTTTCCAATCAACAATATGTCATCCACATATAATATTAGAAACGCTATAGAGCTCCCATTCACTTTCTTGTAAATACAAGCTTCTCCATAAACTTGTATAAACCCAAACGCTTTGATCACCTCATCAAAACGCTTATTCCAACTCCGAGATGCTTGCACCAGTCCATAAATGGATCGCTGGAGTTTGCAAACTTTGTCAGCATTCTCTAGATCGACAAAACCTTCCAGTTGCATCATGTACAACTCTTCCTCAAGGAAACCATTAAGGAATGATGTTTTGACATCCATCTGCCAAATTTCATTGTCGAAATATGCAGCTATTGCTAACATGATTCTGACAGACTTAAGCATCGCTACGGGTGATAAGGTCTCATCGTAGTCAACTCCTTGAACTTGTGAAAAACCCTTTGCCACAAGTCTAGCTTTATAGACGATGACATTACCGTCCGCGTCCGTCTTCTTCTTAAAGATCCATTTGTTCTGAATGGCCTTTCGCCCTTCAGGTAATACTTCCAAAGTCCATACTTTGTTTTCATACATGGATCCCATCTTGGATTTCATGGCCTCTAACCATTTCTCGGAATCCGGGCCCATCATCGCTCCTCCATAGCTCGTAGGTTCATCGCTGTCTAACAACATGACCTCCAAGACAGGGTTGCCATACCACTCACGAGCAGTACGCGCCCTTGTCGACCTACGAGGTTCAATATTAACTTGATTCGAAGTTTCATTGTCATCATCGTTAACTTCCTTTTCAACCGTCATTGGCTCCACAGAAACATCTTTCTGTGCTGCGCTACTCTCTGGTTGAATCATAGGTTCAACAACCTCATCAAGCTCTATCTTCCTCCCACTCAATTCTTTCGGGAGAAACTCTTTCTCAAGAAATGTTCCATTTTTAGTGACAAAAACTTTCCCTTCGGATCTGAGATAGAAGGTATACCCAACCGTGTCTTTTGGGTATCCTATGAAGACGCATTTATCCGCTTTGGGTTCCAGCTTTTCAGGTTGGAGCTTTTTGACATAAGCATCACATCCCCAAACTTTAAGGAACGACAACTTTGGCTTGTTGCCAAACCACAGTTCATATGGTGTCATCTCAACGGATTTCGATGGTGCCCTATTTAAAGTGAATGCAGTTGTCTCTAATGCATAACCCAAAATGATAGTCGCAAATTGGCAAGAGACATCATAGAACGCACCATATCTAACAAGATTCTTTTACGACATTCGGACACACCATTACGCTGTGGTATTCCAGGTGGTGTCAATTGTGAAACAATTCCACATTGTCTTAAGTGACTACCAAACTCATAACTCAGATATTCTCCTCCTCGATCAGATTGCAGGAATTTAATCTTCTTGTTACGATGATTCTCAACTTCACTCTGAAATTGCTTGAACTTTTCAAACATTTCAGACTTGTGTTTCATTAAGTAAATATACCCATATCTACTTAAGTCATCAGTGAAGGTGAGAAAATAACGATATCCACCCATGCCTCAATGCTCATCGGACCACACACATCAGTATGTATGATTTCCAACAAGTCACTTGCCCGTTCCATTGTTCCAGAGAATGGGGTTTTAGTCATCTTGCCCAAGAGGCATGGTTCACATGTGTCAAGTGATTCAAAATCAAGTGCCTCCAAAAGTCCATCAGCATGGAGCTTCTTCATGCGTTTTACACCAATATGACCTAAACGGCAGTGCCACAAGAAAGTGGTACTATCATTATCAACTCTACATCTTTTGGCATCAATGTTATGAACATGTGTATCATCACTATCGAGATTCAACAAGAATAAAACCCTCACATTGGGTGCATGACCATAAAAGATATTACTCATATAAATAGAACAACCATTATTCTCAGATTTAAATGAGTAACCGTCTCGCAATAAAAAAGATCCAAATATAATGTTCATGCTTAACGTGGGCACTAAATAACAATTATTCAGGTTCATCACTAATCCTGATGGTAGTTAAAGAGCAAGCGTGTCGACGGCAATCACATCAACCTTGGAACCATTTCCCACGCGCATAGTCACTTCATCCTTAGCCAGCCTCCATCTATTCCGTAGGTCCTGCTTTGAGTTGCAAATGTGAGCAACCGAACCGGTATCAAATACCTAGGCACTACAACAAGAGCTACTAAGGTACACATCAATAACATGTATATCATATATACCTTGTTTGGTGTTGGCCGCCTTCTTGTTGGCCAGGTACTTGGGGCAGTTTCGCTTCCAGTGACTAGTTTCCTTGCAATGAAAACACTCAGTTTCTGGCTTGGGTCCAGCCTTGGGTTTCTTCACGGGAGGGGCAACTGCTTTGCCACCCTTCTTGGAGCTACCCTTCTTTCCCTTGCCATTCTTCTCGAAACTAGTGGTTTTATTGATCATCAACACTTGATGTTCTTTCTGGCTTTCAGTCTCAGCGACTTTCAGCATCGCAAACAGCTCGGTGACTGACTTGTTCATACCGTGCATGTTATAGTTCAGCACGAAGCTCTTGCGGCTAGGTGGCAATGATTGAAGAACTCTGTCAGTGATAGCCTCCGGTGGAAGGGGCATCCCTAACTCCGCCAAACAGGTCGAATACCCAAACATTCTGAGTATATGTTCACTGATAGACCCGTTCTCCTCCATCTTGCAAGCATAGAACTTATCAGAGGTCTCATACCTCTCGATCTGGGCATTCTTCTTAAAGATAAACTCCAACTCTTGGAACATCTCATATGCTCCATGACGTTCAAAACGTCTTTGAAGTCCCGGTTCTAAGCCATACAACATTGCACACTGAACTATTGAGTAATCTCTAGAACGTGCCTCCCAAGCGTTCTAAACATCTTCAGATGACACGGGAGCGGGTGGGTCACCAAGCGGTGCATCAAGGACATAAGCCTTCTGGGAAGTCATGAGGATAATCCTCAGATTACGGGCCCAGTCCACAAAGTTACTTCTATCATCTTTCAACTTAGCTTTCTCTAGGAACACATTAAAATTCAGGGGTGCTACTGCGCGAGCCATTGATCTACAACATAAATAAGCAAAGGTTACTATGACTATTGTTCAAGATAATGAGTTTAGTTAATAAAATTACTAAAGCTCCCACTCAAATTGACATCCCTCAGGTCATCTGAGTGATACATGATCCAGATTCACCAACTGAAGTCCGATCATCACGTGAGTTAAGGTGTTTTCAATGGTGAACATCATCATGTTGATCATATCTACTATATGACTCATGTTCGACCTTTCGGTCTCTTGTGTTCCGAGGCCATGTATGTCCATGCTAGGCCCTTCAAGTTTAACCCGAGTGTTCCGCATGTGCAACACTGGCTTGCACCCATGTTATGCGAACATATAGTCTATCACACCCGACCATCACGTGGTGTCTCGACACGACGAACTTTCGCAATGGTGCACACTCGGGGAGAACACGTTTTATCTTGAAGGTATTATTCATGTAAACAGAATAACCATTATTCTCTAACTTAAATGAATAACCGTATTGCAATAAACACGATCTAATCATGTTCATGTTTAACGCAAACATCAAATAACATTTATTTAGGTTCATCACTAATCCCGAAGGTAGAGAGAGCGTGCGATGTTGATCACATCAACCTTGGAAACATTTCCAACACACATCGTCACTTCACCCTTAGCTAGTCTCCGTTTATTCCATAGCTTTGATTTCGAGTTACTAACATTTAGCAACCGAACTGGTATCCAATACCCAGGTGCTACTAGGACTACTAGCAAGGTACACATCAATAATACGTATATCAAATATAGTTCGGTCGACGTTGCCAGCCTTCTTCTCTACCAAGTATCTAGGGTTGTTCCGCTTCAGCGACTGCTCTCCTTGTAAAATAAGCACTTAGTCTCCGGTTTGGGTTCAACTTTGGATTGCTTCACTAGAGCAGCAACTGTCTTGCCATCCATGAAGTTTCCCTCCTTGCCCTTGCCCTTCTCGAAACTAGTGGTTTTACTAACCATCAACACTTGATGCTCCTTCTTGATTTCTACCTTCGCGGTGTCAAACATCGCGAACAGCTCAGGGATCATTATTTCCATCCCTGGCATTTTATAGTTCATAACAAAGCTCTAGTAGCTTAGTGACAGTGACTTGGAAAACTATATCAATCATTTTCTTATCTGGAAGATCAACTCCCACTCAATTCAAGCAATTGTAGCACCCAGACAATCTGAGCACATGCTCAATGATTGAGCTATTCTCCTTCATCTTGCAGGCAAAGAATCTTGTTGGAGATCTTATATCTCACAACATGGGCACGAGCCCGAGATTCCAATTTCAGCTCTTAGAACATCTCATATGTTCCGTGACGTTCAAAATGTTTTGGAGCCTCAATTCTAAGTCGTAACGCATGACGCAATGAACTATCAATTAGTCATCTGAACGTGCCTATCGGATGTTCACAACATCTACAGACGACGCTAGAGGGGGTGGCGCACCGAGCGGTGCATTAAGGACATAAGTCTTCTATGCAGCAATGAGGACAATCCTCAGATCACAGACCCAGTATGCAATATGGCTACCAATATCTTTCAACTCTATTTCTCTAGGAACATATAAAAATTCAAGGGAGCTACTGCATGAGCTAGTAATCTACAACATAATTTGCAAAGACACTATTGACTATGTTCATGATAATGAGTCCAATTAATCATATTACTTAAGAACTCCCACTCAAATTGACATCCCTTTGGTCATTCGAGTGATACATGATCCAAATTCACCAACTCAAGTCCGATCATCACGTGAGTTGAGGTGGTTTCAATGGTGAACATCATCATGTTGATCATATCTACTATATGACTCATGTTCGACCTTTCGGTCTCTTGTGTTCCGAGGCCATGTATGTACATGCTAGGCTCGTCAAGTTTAACCTAAGTGTTCCGCATGTGCAACACTGGCTTGCACCCGTGTTATGCGAACATAGAGTCTATCACACCCGATCATCACGTGTTGTCTCGACACGACGAACTTTCACAACGGTGCACACTCGGGGAGAACACGTTTTATCTTGAAATTTAAGTGATGGGTCACCTTATAATGCTACCGTCGTCCTAAGCAAAACAAGGTGCAAAAAAGGATTAACATCACATGCAAATCATAAGTGACATGATATGGCCATGAACTTGTGCTTTTGATCTCCATCTCCAAAGCACCGGCAAGATCTACATCGTCACCGGCATAACACCATGATCTCCATCATTGTGTCGCCATCGGGGTTGTCGCGCCCACCATGCTCATACTACTATTGCTACCGCTTAGTGATAAAGTAAAGCATTACATAGCGCTTAATGATTGACACGCAGGTCATACAATAATCAAAGACAACCCTATGGCTCCTGCCGGTTGCCGTACTCATCGACATGCAAGTCGTGATATTCTATACAAAACATGATAATCTCATACATCACATATATATCATCATGTAATTGGCCATATCACATCACAACATACCCTGCAAAAACAAGTTAGACATCCTCTAATTGTTGTTGCATGGTTTACGTGGCTGCTATGGGTATCTAGCAAGAACGGTTCTTACCTACGCAAAACCACACCGGTGATATGAAGATTGCTTTTCAACCTTCTACAAGGACCACCTTAATCAAATCCGATCCAACTAAAGTGGGAGAGACAGACACCCGCCAGCCATCTTTATGCAACAAAGTCACATGTCAGTCGATGGAACACGGTCTCTCATAAGCGTACGAGTAAAGTCGGTCTGAGCCGCTTCATCTCACAATACCACTGAACCAAGAAAAGACTAAGGAAGGAAGCAATCTCAATATCAACGCCCACAAACTCCTTTGTGTTCTACTCAAGATCTCATCTACGGATAGACCTAGCTCATGATGCCACTGTTGGGGAACGTTGCATGTGAAACAAAAAAAATTCCTACGCTTCACCAAGATCAATCTAGGAGATGAGCATCTATGATAGGAGATATTGGATCCACATACCCTTGTAGATCGCTAAGTGGAAGCATTAAAGAACTCGGTTGATGTATTCATACGTCTCCACGATCCAAATCACAAGCCGTCCCACGAACTCCCAATCAAGTGCCGAACAGACGACACCTCCGCATTCAGCACACGTGCAGTTCGATAAAGATCTCTGCCTTCTTGATCCATCAAGAGGGAGCGGAGAGGTAGATGGGTTCTCCAGCAGCACAACAGCGTGGCGGCGGTGGTGGTGGAGCTGATCCGGCAGAGTTCGCTAAGCATCGCCGAATCAATCTAGAGGAGAGGCTATCGGAGAGGGAGGAAGGGCTGCGCCGTGGCTTAGGGTTCGGCTGCCCTCCTCCCTCTCATATATATATAGGAGGAGGGGTGGTGCGCCCAACCCCTGGGGTTTCACCCTTGGGGCGGCGGCCAAGGGTGGAGGCGCCCTAGGGTGGCTTGCCACCCAAGCAAGGTGGCGCCAACCCTAGGGTTGGCCCTCCCACCAACCCCCCAGCCGCATGGGCCCTTGTGAGAGGGGCGTCCAGCCCACCAGGGGCTGGTGTGCCCTCTATCACAGCCCATGTAGCCCTTTGGGGCTGGTGGCCCCTTCCGGTGGACCACCGGGACCCTACCGCCACCCACGGTACATTACCGGCGATGCCCGAACTTTTCTCGATGACCAACACGGAACATCCTATATATGAATCTTCACCTACGGACCATTCCGTAGCTCCTTGTCATGTCTGGGATCTCATCCGGGACTCCGAACAACATTCGGTCACCAACACACATAACTCATCTATACCGAAACGTCACCGAACCTTAAGTGTGCAGACCCTGCGGGTTTGAGAACTATGTATACATGACCGAGACACCTCTACGGTCAATAACCAATAGTGGGACCTGGATGCCCATATTGGTTCCTACATGTTCTACGAAGATCTTTATCAGTCAAACCTCTATGTCAAGGATTCAGTTAATCCTGTATGATGTTCCCTTTGTTCTTCGGTATGTTACTTTCCCGAGATTCGATCGTCGATATCTTCATACCTAGTTCCATCTTGTTACTGGCAAGTCTATTTACTCGTTCCGTAATACAAGATCACGTGACTAACACTTAGTCACATTGCTTGCAAGGCTTGTTGTGATGTTGTATTACCGAGTGGGCCCTGAGATACCTCTCCGTCACACGGAGTAACAAATCTCAGTATTGATCCATGCCAACTCAACAGACACCCTTGGAGATACCTGTAGAGCACCTTTATAGTCACCCAGTTACGTTGTGACATTTGATACACACAAAGTACTCCTGCGGTGTCAGTGAGTTGCATGATCTCATGGTCATAGGAACAGATACTTGACATGTCGAAAACAGTAGCAATAAATTGACACAATCATACCCCGTTATCAAATGACATCTCATGTCCATGGCTAGGAAACCTTAACCATCTTTGATCAACGAGCTAGCTTGCTAGAGGCATACTAGGGACACAGTGTTTGTCTATATGCCCACACGTGTATTTAGTTTCCAATCAACACAATTATAGCATGGATAATAAACGATTATCATGAACAAGGAAATATAATAAACACTTTATTTATTGCCTCTAGGGCATATTTCCAACAGTTGTCGGGGAGTATCATCAACTTACTATCAAGTACCTTCGCACAAATTATAATTCACTTGATATACTTTTTATTTGCTATTATATTTTGCTTGTTTGCTTGCTTTACTTGCTAGTTTACTTGTTCTGTTTGTTACTTTGCTTGCTTGGTCACCATGTCTCAAGATACTACTAAGTTGTATGACTTTTCGAATGCTAAGAACAATGGTTTTATTAGTAATCCTATACCACCCGCCACTAGTGCGGTGTTTTATGATATTAATGTTGCATTGGTAAATCTTGTGATGAAAGAACAATTTTTGGGAAGTCCTAGTGAGGATCCAGCTGCTGATCTCATCTTTGTTGAATTATTGATATACAAAATAAAAATGATATGGATAATGATGTGGTTAAACTAAAATTATTTCATTTTCACTACAAGATAAAGCTAAGGCTTGGTTTTCATCTTTACCATGTAATAGTATTGGAACACATCAGATAAGTGTAAAGTTGCTTTTTTTAAGGTTAGGACAGTAGGAAAGTCTCCTACTGCATATGTATTAAATCAACCAGGAACTCTTATAGTGGTGGTAGTTACATGAGGGGGGGTCAAACTTTACCTACACAATACTAGGTGAGGGGGAGGGGGGTACTGTGGTAAGCTTTGCAAGAAGGCGGAGACAAAATGTATCTTGTGATCCGGCTGTTGGAAATATGCCCTAGAGGCAATAAATAAAGTGTTTATTATTATATTCCTTGTTCATGATAATTGTTTATTATCCATGCTAGAATTGTATTGATTGGAAACATGGATACATGTGTGGATACATAGACAAACACAATGTCCCTAGTATGCCTCTAGTGAACTAGCTCGTTGATCAAAAGATGGTTAAGGTTTCCTAGCCATGGACATGAGATGTCATTTGACAATGGGATCACATCATTAGGAGAATGATGTGATGGACAAGACCCAAACTACAAACGTAGCATATGATCGTGTCAGTTTATTGCTACTGTTTTCTGCATGTCAAGTATGTATTCCTATGACCATGAGATCATGCAACTCATAAACATCGGAGGAGTGCCTTGTGTGTATCAAATGTCGCAACGTAACTGGGTGACTATAAAGGTGCTCTACAGGTATCTCCGATGGTGTCTATTGAGTTGGCATGAATCAAGACTGGGATTTGTTACTCCGTGTGACGGAGAGGTATCTCAGGGCCCACTCGGTAATATAACATCACAATGAGCCTTGGAAGCAATGTGACTAAGTGTTGGTCATGGGATCTTGTATTACGGAATGAGGAAAGAGACTTTCCAGTAACAAGGTTGAACTAGGTATGGAGATACCGACGATCGAATCTCGGGCAAGTAACATACCGAAGAACAAAGGGAACATCATACGGGATTAACTGAATCCTTGACATAAAGGTTCGACCGATAAAGATCTTCGTAGAATATG
Organism: Hordeum marinum; assembly: GCA_022496015.1. Taxonomy (NCBI): domain Eukaryota; kingdom Viridiplantae; phylum Streptophyta; class Magnoliopsida; order Poales; family Poaceae; genus Hordeum; species Hordeum marinum. Next base: position 484,872,915 of record CM039675.1, read on the forward strand.
TAGGAACCAATGTGGACATCCAGATCCCGCCATTGTTTATTAACCGTAGAGGTGTCTCGGTCATGTCTACATAGTTCTCGAACCCGCAGGGTCTGCACACTTAAGGTTTGGTGACATTTCAGTAATATAGAGTTATGTATGGTGGTGACCGAAGTTTGTTCGGAGTCCCGGATGAGATCTAGGACGTCACGAGGAGCTCCGGAATGGTCTGGAGGTAAAGATTAATATATAGGAAGTCCCATTTTGCTTCCGCTGTAAAAGTTTCAGGCTCATCCGTAGTGTACCGGGAGTGCCGGTAGTGTACCGGGAGACCTTCGGGAGGGGTATTTCGACCCAAGATGCTACATGGGCTGTGGGAGAGTGGAAACCAGCCCTTAGTGGGCTGGTGGAACAACCACAAGAGGCCCATGCGGATGGAGGGAAAAAAGGCCAAAGAGAAAAGGTGGAAAAAGGCAAATTAGGGAAGGAGTCCTAATCCTACTAGGAGTGGAGGAGGTGGACTCCTCCCTAGTTGGTTCGGCCGACTCCTATAGGAGCCTTGGCCCTTGCGCCAGCCTCCTCTCCTCTCCTCCTATATATACTGGTGGTATTGAGGGTTTTTGCACTAGAATTTCAGCCACGTGCTACCCGTTCCTCCAGTGCATAGTTTCTCCTCTAGATCGGATTTCTGCAGTGCTTAGGCGAAGCCCTACCGAAATTGCTCCACCACCATCACCGGAGCGTCGTTAGGCTGCCGGAGAACTCTTCTTCCTCTCCACTCCCTCTTGCTGGATCAAGATGGTGGAGATCGTCATCAAGTTGTACGTGTGCTGAACGCGGAGGTGTCGTCCGTTCGGTGCTAGGTCGGAAGGATCGTAATCAAGTTCGTGGGACAGATCGTGATCAAGTTCGTGGGACGGATCATGATTGGATCGTGGGACGGGTCGTGATTGGATCACGGGACGCACGGCGATTTGGATCGCGAAGACGTTCGACTACACCAACCACGTTTCTTAATGCTTCCCGCTTAGCGATCTACAAGGGTATGTAGATCCACTCTCCCTCTCGTAGATGCTCATCACCATGGATAGATCTGCGTGTGCGTAGGAAATTTTTTGTTTCCCATGCAACGTTCCCCAATGCCGGCAACCTATAACATATGTTACCAAAGTCATTCCTAAACCGACTAAACCAGGAAGAGATGGAAGGTGGCACATGTCTGAAGTAGTTGTTGTTGCACTCCTTCCAAAGGCTCCAAGCTACCGTCAAGAAGACATCCATGATCATTTTTCGCGGGTGTTGTGTCTTCATTTGTCCCACTAGTTCCAACCGAGTGCCTTGTGCATTCCATGTAATATTTAGCAGCCGCCAGCAATCAGTGCTAAAGGTACAGTGGAAGAATAGATGTTCCACCGTTTCTTCAACGTGTTGAACACAGAGTAAACAATCTAGGTTGGTGCCTATATTATAGTGTCTTCTCTTCAACATATTTCTTGTGTTTAGGCGATCTGAAAGTAAGAGCCAGCCAAAGACCTTGATCTTGGGTGTACATTTAGTTGTCCATAACCATCGGAAAGCCGCATGTGCCACAACATCTCGGAAGAAGAATTGGTAGTATGCATCGGTCTTGAAAGCATGCGATCGCCAACAACAAGACCATATGTCATTCTGTTCTTCCAAAGCAACTGTGATTGTTTCTACCTAGAGAAGTTTTAGCTCTTAATGGGCTTGCAATGAGAGTGGGAGATGAAAGGTGGTATGGAGGTAGATGCTATCAAAAAGGTCCTGACAGATGAGTCCTCATCATTAACATACGAATATGCACGTGGGTATTTCTCAGCATAAATGGCCTGATTCCAGTTATCTTTCCAAGATAGTGTAGAAGCACCACATTTGACCTGAACTTGGGTGATGCCACGATAGATCGGCATTAGGTGTATAAGATCTCGCCACCAAAAGGAGCCACAAGCATCTACTGCATGGGGGACAGAGCCAACATAATACGTGTCCCAAATGAGTTGTACCCACGGAATGTCCATTCTGTTATAAAACATGTGAAGAAACTTGAGCAGTAGGGCATCATTTTGAACTTTCAAGTTGATGAACCCAAGACCTCCACTCTTTTTGGGTTTGCAGACCATGTCCCAGGCAGCTAAGTAGTTATTTTTGTCTCCATCAGCAATCCATTTGTTCCAAAGGCAGTGCCTGCATATTTTATCCAACTGGGCAAGTATTTTAGGTGGGAGTCATAGGGTTCCCATGGGGATAGATGGCTAGTGAGGTAATGAGGGAATTGAGCAGGGCTAGCTTCCCAGCATAGGACATGAGAGACATTGCTATTGTGATCTTCTTTTTAGCCTTGCAAACAAATGGTGTCATGTCGAGAACAGAAGGCCTAGTGGTGCCAAGAGGCAAGCCTAAGTAAGTGAAAGGCACGCTGGCTTGTGTGCAACCAAAGAGAGTGGCCAAGTCATTGCATTTGCTTGTTGGAGTGTTGATGGACACAAGTGCAGACTTATGAAAATTGATCTTGAGACCTATAGAGGTGGCATAGTCTTCAAGGATTTGTTTTATCATTGCAGCCTGGTCTAGGCAAGCAGGTAGAACAATTATTGTAACATTTGCGTATTGAATCACTAGATATTTTGCATCACCTTTGGGAGGGATGGGGTGTTGGATCAGGTTGTGCTCTAGTGCTTCGTTGATAGCAGTCTGGAGAGGATCGGCTGCGAGGACAAAAATCAAAGGGGACACTGGGTCCCCTTGACGAACACCACACTTACATTGGAATTGGTGGCCCGGTACTCCATTTAATAAAACTGAGGATTTACCAGATGAAAAAATGCACTTCATCCAATCAAGCCATTTTGGAGGGAATCCTTTTTTTCATAATATGAAGCATGGCTCAGTGTTCAATGGTGTCAAAGTCTTTGGCAAAGTCTAGTTTCAGAAGGACTATCTCTTGCTTAGAACCTTGGCATTGGTGAATGTATTCAAAGGCCCAAGCTAGGCAGTCATGGATTGATCTCCCATGAAGAAATCCATATTGGTTCCTATGCACAAATTGAAGAATGATTTTTTGTAGGCGGTTGGCTAGTATTTTAGTAACCAGTTTCAGATAGCAATTGAGTAGAGTGATAGGATGAAAGTCATTGATGGTTTCTGGTGAATTGACCTTAGGGATCAACGTGATGTACCCAGCATTGATGCTCTCCATGTTGAGGCGTCCTTGGTGAAATTCATTACAGAGGAGGTAGAAATCATGTTAGATGATTGCCCAACAAGCCTTCAGGAAAGCCCCATTGAAGCCATCAGGGCCTGGAGCACGATCAGGTGGTATTTTAGAAACAACATCATCAATCTCTTTATGTGTGAAAGGTGAAGTGAGGTTATCAAAATTCACATCTTCCCATAGCAGTTTATCTAGGTTGAATTTCATAGGTTGAGGATTGGCTTGTCACATTCTATCTTTGAAGGCCTCAAAAAGAATTGACTCCTTCCCAGCATGATCATCTACCTCCACTCCATCATTTGTTTTTAGTAGATTGATGCAATTTTTCCTATATCGTTCAGTTGCTACTGCCTGAAAGAATTTGGAATTCTCATCGCCGAACTGAATCCATCTGATCGTGCATCTTTTCCTCCAGTATTGTTTCTGGTATTGCAATAGTCTAATCAAATGCTTTTTAAGTATGTTGCGAAAGTTTCTCTCCGGGGTGGTAAGTGTGCGGAAATCTTTGATGTTATCGAGCTCCAGGAGGGTTTTGTTCGTGTTTTCAATGGCAATCTTAAGGCAAGATATTTTCTTACTCCATTGCTTGAGTGCATATCGAACGGCCTGGAGCTTTTGCCCTAATCTTGCCGCAATGTTGGAGTTCTTGGTGTATTTGATTGGTTGGTTCCATGCTTGAGCAACCACATCCATAAACCCAGGGTGAGCAATCCAATATGATTCAATCCTAAAAAGTTTACTTTTTGGGATCATTGTTTGGATGATTACTGAGCAAGGTGTGTGGTCCGATATGGGCTTCCCTAATGGTTTCATAGTAGTATTGGGGAAAGATGAAGTCCAATTAAGCATGGTGAAGAACCAATCAAACTGCTCAAGTAGAGGTTGTTGCTGCATATTTGACCATGTATACGCTCACCCCTTGATGGGTAGTTCAGTGAGGTTTTGTTCACGGATGAAGTCATTAAAAGTGAACATATCGTGCACATTTCCGCTAGGTTTGTTGCGATTATCAGGGGAGCGAATATAATTGAAATCCCCAAGTAAAAGCCAATCTTCAGTTGGAGGGATATTCAAATCAAAGAGCCAATTAGTAAAAGTGACTCGTGGTTCACCTTGACAGGGGCCATAAACATTGAGTAGCTTCCAGCGGTGGCTAGATTGCGTGGAGGTAAATTCCACCCCTAACGCAAATTGTTCAGATAAAAAGATCCTGCCCAAGAATATACTACTATTCCAGATAGTAACAATTCCGCCAGACGCTCGTTGTGAAGTAATGAAAGCAAACTGATCAAAACGCCTTGGACACATGGATTTTAAGGATTGAGCATCAAAGACATGCATCTTAGATTCTTGCAAACAAATAATCGCACAACCACTCGCATTGATCGCATTACCGAGCACTAAGTGTTTATCGAGGGCATTAAGGCCACGTACGTTCCAGCAAAGTACGTTCCAGTTTCGCAAAAGCACCATGAAAATAAAATAAAGTTCAGATCGCGAGTGCAGCGACTAAAAAGAAAATTACTCCTCAGTAAGAGCCGATGAGGTCAGCTCTGCTGCAGGTATCGCATAGAGATGCGTACCAATATCTTGCATTGTAGGAATAGGAGTAGGTGGAGGAACTGCAGGGAGAGGATCTTCAGTAGTGGGACCTTCCATGGTGGTGTCTTTAGAAGCACTTGATGCATAAGGGGTGACACACGGCTTGACTTTGGAAATGGCTGGGCGCGAATCAGTTGTCTGAATGACACGGAATCCATTCATATTTGTTGGTCCTATTGCTGCGACGAAGAGTGGAGGTATCCACAGGTGCGTGCATCTTCCCCTTATGCTGCTTTTGTGTAGGTGCTGCAGTTATCAGAGAGCACGAGCCAACCTCCTTCAAGGGAAGTGTGATCATCAAGGTATCGGTCGGGAGTTTCTTAGTTGACTCAGACTCTGTAGGCACCTCAACTTGGTCACCTCCTCTAACTGTAGAGCTTCAATTGAATCTGTAGGTGCTTACACAGTCCGAAGCAGAGGAGTAGGAGCAATTGATAATGCATTAACTGACAAGGTGTCGAGATCGACATCAACAGACTGGATGGATGGGAGTTCAGAGAAGCTCGAAACCAAGCTAGTTGCAGAGATCTATTTACAAGTAGCCCTAGAGAACACAATATTCCCATCAACCAATGAAACCTGCATTGCCACTTGATAGTTGTCCTGTCTCAGACCAAAACCAGAGTGCCATGGTCCAAATGAAGCCATCACGGGGCGTAGAGCAGAGAAGAGAGCTGAACTGATTTGTTGGCATGGGATTGGATTCTCCAACAGGAGAGACATAAGCGTATCCCCTTGAGCGGAGAGGCCAAAACGCAAACCTTGACTATGAATTTCAATAGAGACAGTAAGAGAATCTTCAGTTATGTGCGCAACAGTGTTATCTTGTGCAGGCACCATGATCATGGTGAATTCAGAGGAAGCTGATTCAGACTCATTAGAAGGGTGATGCAATCATTCCATGCTTGCATAGCATTGTCAGTGATGTTGTTATCAGGCACTAAGTCGTCCTGTACCTACAGACCCTGGGCAGCTAACCAGGCTTGATAATTCATGAGGAAAGGGGGCAGAGGATGTGCTGGTGGTTCTGGCCATGCACCCCAACCCGCGTGCTCTTAAACATGCTGAGCTGCCTGGCCCTCCGGTGCGCCATTAGGTGGTGCCGCATTCGAGACAAGCCAATTGTGAACTTGTTGTTGGTAAAGTTGCTCCGCCGTCAGGTCCGGGCCAAACTGGGGATGTGGGTTGTCGTTAGGAGGTGGTGGTTCCTCACCAGCCGGTGGCACCTTAGGAAGGAGTCCACTCCAGTCATTGCTTCTGAGGATCATGATCTATACTGTCCAACAGTCCCTAGCCCCTCCGAGCTGCCAGACCACAAAACTCTTGGGCACTAAAACACAGATTGAGAACTCGTGCCTTGATCAGCATGAACCAACGATCTTGTCAAGGATCATACCAAGAAACCAGAGCACCAAAACCATCGAGAGATTTGTTAATGTAATAATCTGTCTGATAATCATATGGAAAGCCAAAGAACATCAACCAAATCTCGGGACCAAAGGTGGTGGTGTGGCGATTGAGCGCCTCATGGTGGGGAACAAAGGTAATGAGCAGACTTCATATTTTAACTCTAGGGGAGTAGCTACTGTAGTATCTCGGATGAAGGAATCCACGCTGCGGAGGGCAAGCCGTGCTCCTCGAAGCCCCCCTTCTGGATGATTGACATGCCGAAGAGATAAACATGCCTATTTACAACATCAAACGTGGAGCGCAAGCCGTGCTCCTCGAAGCTTCCATCCTAGTAACTGGGCCTTCAAATCATCCAGTGTTTGGCAAGTGGCCCATATAGTCCGGCCCGTACAGAATAGGTCGGCTATCCGAGGACCCCCTAATACAGGACTCCCTGAACCGAGGAGGCATATGGCACTGGTCTGTCAAACCATCCCAAAAGCTACCCTCGGAGAAGGCTACTGCCACAATTCGATTATGAGCTCATTGACACTCCGTCTCCGCATCATACCCCATATGACAAGCCGGACCACCCTCCTCGTGGGCATGACAGAGCGGCCAACAACACCGGTTACATACCGATGATGCCCCGAAGATGGGGTAAGGAGCCATTCGAACCCAATGACAGGTTCGACCTACGTGATGACTTAGATCACAGAGTAGGCCATACTAGATCCATCTATGGATCCAAAGACTACTCACCGGATAGACGGGGAGAGTATAGACCATGGTTCGACCAAAACCATAGAGCCCGGGAATGCCACCAGGCCCATACAGGCACCGAATATAGGCGTGACATAGCGCGGGTCAGGTGCACCGCTCACCCGCTGTGCTTCACGAACGAGGTAATACGATACTAGTTCCCCGAAGGGTTTAATCCCGTGAATATAGACCAGTATGACAGGACCACTGACCCAACCATGTGGATTCAGGACTTCCTCCTACATATCCACATGGCACAAGGATATGATCTCCACGCCATCAAATACCTACCTCTTAAGCTTAAGGGGTCAGCTCGGCATTGGTTAAACAGCCTCCCCGAAAACTCCATAGGATGCTAGGAGGACTTGGAGGACGCGTTTCGCTCTAACTTCCAGAGGACCTATGTCCACCCGCCAGACCTTCCGACCTCAACAACGTCGTCCAAAAGCCTGGCAAGTCTGCCCGCCAGTTCTGGAATCGGTTCTTGACTAAAAAGAACCAAATTGTCGACTGTCTGGATGCAAAGGCCATCGCCTCTTTCCAGCACAATATTCAGGACGAATGGCTAGCCCGCCAGCTAGGTCAGGACAAACCTTGGACTATGTCTGCCCTTACTTCCCTCATGACCCGCTTTTGTGCGGGCGAAGATAATTGGCTGGCAAGACGAAGCCACAATTCCGAAGATCCAGTGGCATGTGAAGCCGAGGACAACAACTCGAAGCCGAAGCGTAATAAGAACAAGCGCCGGCACAATAGTAACGACACCGATGACACGGCGATTAATGCCGGATTACGCAACTCCCGACTCGGGCAACGGAAGAAGCCCCTTAAAGGAAATCGTGAAGGACCCACTCATCTTGAGAAGATCATGGACATGACTTGCCAAATTCATGAAACTCCGGAAAAGCCAGCCAATCACACACACCACAACTGCTGGGTGTTCGAACAGGCCGGCAAGATACAACCCAAAGACCAGGGCAAAAGTTCATGCAGCGAGGACGAACATGAGCCTCAGGATCCAATGGGTGGCGGTCAGAAGAAATTATGTCCCGAAGTCAAAATGGTGAACATGATATACGCCACCCACATACCTAACAAAGAGAGGAAGCGGGCCCTTCGGGAGGTCTACGCCGTGGAGCCCATAGCTCCGAAATATAACGCGTGGTCGGCTTATCTGATCACCTTCGACCGGCGTGACCATCCGACCAGTATCCGTCATGGGGACTCGGCTGCCCTCGTCCTAGATCCCATTATAGATGGGTATCACCTCACCAAAGTCCTAATGGACGGAGGAAGTAGCCTCAATCCGATCTACTCATACACGGTGAAGAAGAGGGTATAGATCCGTCAAGGATTAAGCCCAGAAGCACTACCTTCAAGGGAGTGATCCCAGGGGTTGAGGCCTGATGTACGGGCTCTGTAACCCTAGAAGCTGTGTTCGGCTCGCCCGATAACTTCCGCAGCAAAGACTTGATATTCGACATTGTGCCCTTCCGCAGCGGCTATCACACGCTGCTCAGCCGGACCATGTTTGCTCGGTTCAACACAGTCCCACATTAAGCATACCTCAAGCTCAAGATGTCGGGCCCCAAGGGGGTCATTACTGTCAATGGCAATACAGAGTGGTCCCTTAGAACAGAGGAACATCCACTGGCGTTGGCGGCCGAATTTACCTACAAAGATGATCTGCAAGCTTCGGCATTCGCCGTAAAGGCACGAAAGGCTGGGAAGCGAGTTCGGATTCAGACCCGAAAATTCTGATCCTCCTTCCTCCCCTCAATAGGGACTCGCCCCCACCGCACAACCTCGGGACTAGCAAAGCACATGCCGAGGAGGCACAACTTCGCACTTAAGATCCCATGGGTGGCGGTGGGGTACTTCCGATGGGTGTTCGGTTGCCCCGAACTGTTACCATCAACACGTCTTCGGATCAGATGCAGGCACTCCTAAAAGAGCCTGCCCACGGCGTAACGCTCATCTTTAACACTGCGGTCTCTCAAGATTATGCTCGCTAGATCCGTCTGCAATAACCCTTAAGGTGCATTTACAAGCAGGAGTCAACTAGAAATAGGGCATATTGAAGACGTCCAATCACCAATCGAAGACCCCTGGTACAACATCTCCTGTAAGACTTTTTTTCTTCCGCATACCTGTAAATAGTTTCTTCGGCAATCCGAGTTATAAGAGTTGTTGTGGAAATGTGAAGTTGCCCGATGCAAGTACACCTCATTTGTCTTGTTTTTGGCACATACTCTTTTTTTCTTTCCTCCCTCTTCTCGTGAATCTGTTCGTTATGGTTCGAGGTCACCGACTAATAGACCGGGGGCTCGATTTCAAACACAAATCACCTCAACCATTGTGTGCTTGGCGTCTTGGCGTTTGCTTTATACGCATCAGCTCCGAACTGTGTCTTTGGTCATTAAGTTGGGTTGCCTGACTCTTGTGCTTGCCCCTTTATGTTCTGCTCGTTTAGCTAAAAGGGCAAAGGGAGCACCCTTGTGATTGTGCTTCCGGATAGTCTGGTCAAGCACCCGAGAGGAGAAAGCCGAAAACGGACTGTCATAGTATGCGCGAACTGACCTGTGAACCCCAAGCTAGAAGTATTACACATCAACCCTCGTAAGCGGTTATTCCGTATTGTGCGAGGAATTTGCCCTTTATGCAAATCTCATGATGTCGGCTTCAGCCCCAGTTCATATGAACATCGCAACTACTTCGGTGGCTAATTGTGCGCTTCCCGCAGTCCTTTTCGCGCCCCTTCGGTTAAGTGAAAGAAATAAAGCATAATAGTTCGATTTCCTAGTCTACCGCACTAAAACCGCCTTCAGGTTCCAATAATACGGCTAAGGGACACAGTGCATTGGCATAGACACCCCATGTAGTATCTACTTGGGGGCTGAAGCCGACGCCTCACATCTTTCAGTATTAAGGAACCATACAGGAGTTATAAAGGAAGGTAAAAATATAAGAGCGGATACTATTATCATTAAAAGTTATCGCAGGTCTTTGGACACATTACAACCGCATTCAAAAATTCTTTCGCCCGAACACTGTGACGCGATCACCCGCGCACTCTCCATGACTCCATCGAAGTATAGCTTGGGGCGTCGGTGCGACTTTCCGGGTGGCAGCGGGTCAGTAGAGACCTTCATCGGATTGAGCCCTGGCCAGTGCACTTTGGCCTTGGCAAGGGCCATCCGGACTCCTTCGATGCAGGAGGAGCGCTTGACGGCGTCGAGGCGGGGCGCAGCATCAATCAGCCATTGCACCAGGCCGAAGTAGCTGCGTGGGAGTGACTTGTCGGGCCATAAGTGGACGCAAAGGTCCTTCATGGTCGACTCCGCCAGCTAGTGCAGCTCCATCAGCTGTTTGAGCTGTTCCACCAGCAGAGGTGGACGCTCGGGGGCTCTGAACTGTGCCCAGAACATCCGAGCTTGGTCTTCCTCTCCCCGCGAGGCGAGCAGCTGATTAGCGTCCGCCATGCTCTTCTGGAGATCGGCAGACGCGCCTGAGGATCACCACACCCGGGTCAGCAATTCGAATCTGCTATCCCCGAATACGCACTTTAGGGAGTACGGCTTACCATCGGCTATCTCCTTGGCTTAGCGAACTTGTTCCTCAAAGAATCGTCTGTCCACCCGCTCCTGCTAGAGATCGGATTTCATGGTGGACAACTCGGCCGAGAGCGCCTTGTTCTTTTGCTCCAAGGCATTGCACTTGTTGTTGGCATCCTTGAGCTCATCTTGTATCTCCGCCACACGAGCCTAGTCTTTATCACTGGTGGCTCATAGGGCGGAGAGTGCGGTGGCTGCCTCCTTGGCCGCTGCCTTCTCCACGTCCGCTTCATCTTTGGCACGTTGAAGCTCGGCCTTGAGGTTTTCAATCTCTTTCGAGTAGGTTGCAACACGATAAAGACTTATTTAAAAGGACTATGAATTGACAGAATTCGGGGAAAATATTAAGATTTGATTCGAACTTACCCTGCATCTCGTCGAACCTCTTGTTGAGGGATTCCACCTCATCCTCGGAGTGCTTGAGCTTCCGATGTATCTCGTCCAGCTCAGTGCCGTTTTTGGTTGCCACCGATGACGAGGCCTACACCACACATACAATACATATATCACATTGGCACTTACTTCCCGAACTATTGATGACCCCTAGTCGAGTTTGTTTAACTCACCTAGGGCTCGGGGGCTGCCATGTATACAAAACGACTAAATGAAATATCAACAAAAATGATGGGCGACTTACTTGAAAGCCTGCAAGCAGACCTTTTGTCGTGGTTTCGTCACGGCAGATGCCATAGGTAGGCTTATCGAGAGGGGTCGAAGGATGCCGGCGGGCTCCGGGAGCGGGATTAGGCACAAGCGGTGACTAACATGCGATGTACCCAGGTTCGGGGCCCTCCATGGGAGGTAAAACCCCTAGTCCTGCTCGGGCTAGTTGAGACGACGGTCGAGTTACAATGGTGCTCCTTGAGCTGTATGAAACGAGGAGGAAGAAGGAGCTAGACTGCTCTTCCCCTCTCTATGTGTGTACGTGTGGAGTGGATGTGGAGCAGCCGATCGATCGATCCTCCCCTGCATGGGGGTGGCCCGGGGGGTTTTATAGGCCAACCCCCCGGAATACAATACAAAATAGAAGGTCAAAGGGGGGCCCAGCCGGCAGCCTCTCTAGCCGGCTGCGGGGGCCTGGCCGTGGGGTCTTGTCGCTGGTAGGTTCCGCCGGCTGAAGAGTCCCGTTAGGAACCGGCAGGGCCCGCGAGGCAGGCCCTGACGCCGGTCATATCGCGGCACGGGCCGCGCCTTGCGGCGTCGTCTTGCGGCGGTCGGCCAGGGTCAGCGGTACGGCCGGCCACCCTGTAGCCACACCGGGGCATGTAACGGAGTGGTTGAAGGCGTGCCGGCATTGTTGGAGGCCCGGTCGCCATCCTCCAGGGTCAGAGGCCCTGACGGCTCCGCTGTAGCCATATCGGCGCTGGCCCTCGACGGGACGGGGGCCATTGTTGCCACGCACGCCCCGCAGACAGTATCCAATGCCCGGCTGGCTAGGCGCAGCCGGCGGACCACCTCCGACGGGGCGTAGCCGGACCGCAGGGGGAGGCGGCCCGCCCTTTAGTCGTGTTAGGAGGCGGGGGAAAAGGGGCGCTTGAGGATACCCCGGGGTCGTCCCCCCGTCAGTAGTCCCCGAAGCCGGGGAGGACCCGCCGACGGGCCGCGGCGGTCCTCGCCGGCTTGAAGATCGTTCTTGTGCCGCAGGCGGCCTTGAGAGTCGAGCTGAACCGGAAAGCAAGGGCCGGCTTAGCAGCCGGCCGATGCTTCACGCGCCGCCTCGGGCTCCCCGCCTGGTTGGGGAGACGCGTCACACGGCGGAAAAGACTGGGCAGCAGAGCGAGGCCCTCCACGGCCGCAGCCTCGGCCCATGCGCAGGGATCCTTTACGGCGCGGGGAGGACGGTTAGATTCCCGAGTGCCACGATGTCCGCCCCGCGCGCCGCGGGAATCATGGGGGTCATGCGTAGTGAATCCGGCCCCCACGATCGCCTGCGCGTGGTATAAATGTCGAGAGGGGGGAGGCAGAACGGCTCGTTCGCTTCCCCCTATCGCTGCATCGCCTTCGCCGCCCTCTTCCCTCTGCAGAGAGGGAGAGAGAGAGAGAGAAAGACCGAAGTACGGGGACAAGTCACGCCGCCGTGCGCCGCCGAAGAGAGCCCGGACCGCCGCCGAACTCCCGCGCCCGTCGACGCGACCGCGCGCCCCCTCGGCGGCCATGGCGAGCAAGGGCGCCTGGGACGGCAGTGATGTGGACAAAACATTCATCGAGCATCTCCGCCACCGTTGCAAGCTCCCGGCGGAGGAGCACCTGGTGGCGCGCCCGGCTGGGCCAAAGAACTCCCCGGCCCCGCGGGAGGGCGAAGTGGTCGTCTTTGCTGACCACTTCCTCCGCGGGCTCGGGCTGCCGGCGAGCGCTTTCTTCCGCGGCTTTCTGACGCGGTTCGGCCTGCAGCCGCACCACCTCGCCCCCAACGCCGTCCTGCAGCTGGCGGCGTTCGTCACCCTCTGCGAAGGATACTTGGGGGTCGCACCGAGGCTTGACCTCTGGTGCCAGCTCTTCTTCCTTAAGAGGCAGACGACGAAGGACCCGTCGACGAAGCAGATGGTGATGACCGCCTGCGGAGGCGCTCTGATCCACATTCGCAAGGGAACCGGCTTCCCGAAGCTCTCGCTGCACGAGTCGGTGAAGCGATGGCAGCGGGGATTCTTCTACGTGAAGAACGCGAAGCCGGAGGAGGACTACATCAACCTCCCCAACTTCGCCAACCATCCGCCGACCGCGATGCTAAACTGGCGAGCGGCTGCGTTTTCGGAGCCCGAGACGGCGGACCGGCTCTGCGACCGCCTGCTCGCGATGACCAGGTCAGAGGGGCTGAAGGCCACGGACTTGCTAGCCACGATGGTGGCGCGCCGGGTGCAGCCGCTGCAGCGCCGGCCGCACCTCATCTGCCAGATGAGAGGACGCCACGACCCCTGCCGGCTCTCCACCAAGGAGACGAAGCCAACCTATGTGGCGAGGAGGGTGAACGCCATTTCGACGGCGAAGATGGCGGAGGAAGAATGGCAATGGGGGAAAACACCGTACAGCCGGAGCCGCCCGACACCGCGGGTAAGTGACAAGCTGGTTCCCCCCTCCGTCTTTTTTAGAGGTGATACCCCTCCCCTCGGTCTGACAGTGTGCCGCCCGGCCCGCCCGCAGCTCTTTCCTCTGCTGCAGAATTACGGGGAGCCGCCCCCCGACACGGTGGAGTCGGACCCCGAAGAGGTCGAGGACGCCGACGACGTGGAGCCGGCCGACTCCGAGCGAGCCGGAGCATCTAGTCCCGGCGACGCGGAGAAGGATACGGAGGGGGCCGACGAGGCCGAATCGACGGGAGAGTCCCCTCCCCAGATGCGCGTCGTCGGGGCCCCGGAGAAGTCCGAGGCCTCGGAGGACGAGGTCACGACGCCACAGAGGTGCCAACCTCGAGCTGGCGGAGGCTCTAGCCGGGGAGGCCCGGACGCGGGCGACAAGGGGAAGGGGCCGGCTGCCACCAAGCCGGTGCCCAAGCGTGTGGTGACCGCGTAGCAGGCCGACAGTCGTGGAGGCGGCGGCAAGAAGCAGAAGGTCGCCCAGGCAGGACCTGTGAGGAGGGCGATCATCGTCGTCGCCGGGTAAGTCCGTCTTCACCTCCACCTTGGTTCGACATGCCCCTCCCTCGGTCTCTTATTTCTTCGTGACCAAGGATGCGCGTGCCCTGGGGAGGACACCGGGTGGCGGGACGGAGAGGGCGGCGCCGCCGACGGTGGCCGAGGAGAGGGACCGCCAGGCGTGGCTTGACTTCAAGGCGGCCAAGTAGGAGAAGCGTGCCTAGGAGCTCCGCCCCTGGGAGGAGGCAGCGAAGAGGCAAGGGTGAGCTAGCGTGAAGGCCGCTGGCGGAGCGTGGGAGCCGTTCCCCCTCCTCCAAGGAAGCGGTGGGGAGACCGTGGGCGGAGCTTAGGAGCCCTTCCCCTGCGGCCGGGAGAAGAGGTCGAAGAGCCACCATGGCTCCGAGCGAAGGGCGGAGGCGAGCGCGACGGCCGCGGGGGGTGAGGCGGCAATGGGCCGTAACGCCTCCCGGACGATCGCGGGCGACGTGCGGCCGAGGCCGGAGCTACCGGCTCTGGAGGCGCCACCACCGGACGTGCCGGCTTCAGAGGCGCCTGCTCCAGAGGCACCGGTGTCGAAGGAGAGTCAGCCCGGAGCGGCCGGCGGTGGGGTGCCGGAGGGGGGAGCCGTGATGGTCGTGAAAACGGCCGCCGCAAGAGCGTCGAGGGCGGCCCCCTGCGCGGCGGTGATAGGAGGGGCCGGTTGCGTTGAGGTCTCCGATAAGGAAGAACCCGCAGACGGGGGCCGGCCGCGGCAGACCTGGGCAGCGCCCGGGAGCCCGTCGTCCGGCCGGCCGTCAAGCTCCCTCGGAGCGGCGATGGCCGCCGCCATGGAAGCGTTTGCGGCGGCCCGCGCCCAGGCAACACAAGACGCTCGGGCTGCCAGCGACCGGTTGGTGAGTTTGGAGCGAGCGGTCGCGGTGAGTCTTCTTTCCTTCTTCCTTTTATTTGCATTCTTCCGTCTTTTCTAGTTGGGACGCGCTGGCGCACCCACTGGGTGTATTCCCCGAGGCTCGAGCCGGCTGAGGCGCAGGCGGGTCGGGCCTAAAGCTCTTGTTTTGCAGGCGGCGCACGCCCGCCGGGTGGCAATGTACAACACCCTGCTGGGGTTGTACCGGGGAGCTGAGAACCGGCTCGCCATCGTGTCCGTGGACCTGCGAGGTACGTTGCCCTTGCGAGTGTCTTGTGCTCTTCCAGTGGGAGCGCACAAGCGCACCCACTGGGTGTAGCCCCCGGGAGTCAAGTCGGCTGCCCTGGAGGCGGGCTGAATCCTTTCTGACCCGTGTCTTATGCAGCCACCCATGCCGAGACGGTCTGCCTCCGGCGCCAGGTGGTGAGTCCTTACGAGGAGCGGGAACTCCTGACGACGGAGGGTGACTGGCTCTGTGGGGAGGCGGACCGGGCGAAGGCGGAGCAGGAGGGCCGTGAGGCGGCCCATCGTCGAGCGCTAGCGGACCAAGAGGCAGCCCTTCGTCGGGAGGCGGAGAGGCAGGAGAAGGCGCTCCGCGAGGAGTTGGAAGCCAAGGATGCCGCCTTGGCCAAGGCAGCCAAGGACACGCAGGCGGCCCGGGACGAGCACGAGCGCCGGCGCCAGGAGTGGTCCGCCAGGGAGGTGCAGTTGCAGGAGCAAGGGCACGAGGTGGACCAAATGCTGCACAGTAAGTTTCCGTCACCTTGCTCTTCCTTCTTGGTTTTCTGGTTTGCCTCCCTGCTCATCCCCCATCCTCTTCTAGGGCTCTTCCCTGGCACGCGGGAGGTCACGGAGGAGGTCGTGGAAGCCGACCGTGAGGCCCGGCGGGCGCAAGGAGAGGCCGTCGGGCCGCTGGCCCCCTGGACCTTGGACGAGGTGGGGATCTCCGCCGAGGCACGCCTGCCGGAGGTGGTCCGCGCCCTGAAGCGGCTGCAAGTGGACGGCATGACGCTGGTCCGCACGCTCTGGCCCGACGCAGTGGAGCCGACCTCCATGAACCGGCTGTCGAGGTGGTTGGAGTTTGGGACGGCGCGGGTGAACGCTTGGAGGGCCTCCGCGACACGAGCCGATGCGGGCATGGCACTCCGCATCGCCAAATCGTGGTACCCCGAGCTGGACTTGGGCTTGCTCACGGCCCAGCGCGTTGGCGCCGACCCGGAGCTGGAGGCAGTGGCCGACGAGATGCTAGTGAGGGCAAGCGATCTTGCGTCCTTCGCCGCGTGGGACGAGTACGTCCCAGAGCGCGGGGCGGATGGCATGGTGGTCCCGGAGGACTAGTACGGGCTCGCCCTGGACGACCCGAATGGGAGCGCCGTCAAGACGGCCGATGAAGGCTCCGACACCGACGAATACGCCAAGTCCGGGCCGACTCCGGCTGCAGGGGCTTCTACCTCGGCCGCCCCGGAGGTGCCAGCCTCGAAGGCGCCAGCGCTGCCGGCTCCCGAGGCGTGAGCACCGCCGGCTCCAGCGGCGTTAGGACTTGGAGGAAGGCCGGCCCGATGCTGCCATAGCTTAGGATTTTTCTTTCCTGCATTTCTATTTTTAGACTGGAATTCCACCCACTAGGGGCGTATATGTAATGAACTCTTGGCCGTGGGCCTTTTATATGTAATGAACTTGTGCCATTTATTTTGGAAAGAACGTGTGTGCCTGCTCTTCTTTCACCCTTTGCCTTTTGACTTGTGTTAGCGTGCCAGGATTCCTTCCGGCTTCCACCCCGCCTGCCGGCCAGCCGGGAGCCGGTCTGGGGCAGGGACGGGGCTTCACCTTTAGGGAAAATAGCGGGCTCCTAGAGTCAACTGGCTAGGGCTAGGTTGAGCCGGCAGATGCCAGTGGTGCTAGGATTAACATAGCTCGGCTGGGCCGGTCCGGCTGCCACGCGCGTCGGCTGACCTTTGTGTGAGAAGTTCCTTCATACCCCGTGGTCCCTTCAGCTGGATAGCCGGGATCCGAACTGTAGCTGGTTAGGGGAGGGGGGCGAAGGGTTTCTTGCTCACATCATTTGTCCGCCTCGCTGGGGAGCCGGGCGAGCCCCCGAGCCCGGGAGCCGGACCCGGTTGACGTGCCTTCAGATAACAGAACTTTGTAGGAATCGAAAAGGGCGTGCCCCCGGCATCGGCTTGGGGGCCGCCGTTGCATTTATAATCCCAAAAGAGGGAGGATACATACAATGGTTTTCAGCAATAGAACGGACGAAGGAGCGCCGCGTTCCACGGGCGCTCCGTCTCCTCACCGGAGGCGTCTCTCTTGCGTTTCTGTGGCTTCTGGGCGTCTATTAGATAGTACGCGTTGTTGCGCAGCGCCCAACTGACGATGAACGGGCCCTCCCATGGGGAGGACAGCTTGTGCTGGCCGGCGGTTCGCTGGATCCGCCTGAGCACCAAGTCTCCTTCGTGGAAGGAGAGCGGCCGGATCCGCTTGCTGTGATAATGTTGGAGCTTCTGCTGGTAGATGGCCGTCCGGCTCAAAGCCAGCTCATGGGCCTCCTCGAGGAGGTCGACGCCATCTTCCCTTGCCTCCTTCGCGTCCTTTTCGGTGTACAGGGTGACCCGGGGCGAATCGAATTCGATATCGGTGGGGATGATCACCTCGGACCCATACACGAGAAAGAACAGAGTGTAGCCGGTCGACCGGTTGGGCGTGGTCCGGAGGCTCCAAAGGACAGACGACAGCTCCTCGACCCAATAGCTGGCCGACCGGACCAGTGGTGTCACGAGCCAGGGCTTGATGCCGGATAGGAGTAGGCCGTTCACCCTCTCAACCTGGCCGTTTGACTATGGGTGGGCGACGGACGCCAGGTCGAGCCGGATGCCCCGCCTCGAGCAGAAACGCGCCAGCGCACCTTTGGCGAAGTTCGTGCCATTGTCCGTGATGATGCTATGGGGGACGCCGTAATGTACCGTGATGTCTTCGATGAACCGGACGGCCATGGGGTCGTCCAGTTTCTTGATTGGCCGGGCCTCGGTCCATTTGGTAAACTTGTCGACGGCGACGAGCAAATGTGTCATGCCGCCTCGTGCGGTTTTGAAAGGTCCCACCATGTCCAGACCCCAGACGGCAAATGGCCATGAAAGGGGGATGGTCTGGAGGGCGCTAGCCGGAAGATGGCTCTACGTGCTGAAGCGCTGGCAGCCCTCGCACTTGTCAACCAGCTCCTTGGCCGCCTCCAGAGCAGTCGGCCAGTAAAAACTGTGACGGAATGCTTTGGCCACCAAGGACCTGGAGGCGGCATGATGCCCGCACTCGCCCTGGTGGATGTCGAGGAGGATTTCTTGCCCTTTCTCCAGCTCAACGCAACATTGGAAGACGCCGGTGGTGCTGCGATGAACCAACTCATGGTTGATGATGCTGTAGGCCGGGGCCCGGCACTGAATTTGCCTTGCGGTGGCCTCATCGGAGGGGAGCTTGCCACGCTGGAGGAACGCCAAGATGGGTTGGTCCATGAGGGAGCTGAGACAGGGGTCGACCCAGCCCCCGGGACCGGCTCGCCAGTCCCCGGGACCGGTTTGCCAGCCCCCGGGAGCGAGACGACGGTAGGAGCGTTGACTGTCGTCGTGACGGCGACGAGGCCGGTGCCGGTGCGCGTAGGCATGGCCGGCTCGATTGCTGTGGCGGACGGCGCCGGACCGGTGGCTGGTGGTGGCGGAGCCGGCAGAGCTGCCGCAGCCGGTGGGGCCGGTTGGGCGGCTGGTTCCGCCGGGGTGCCGGCCGCATTTGCCGGCACGAAGATGGACTCCGATTTGGGAGAAGGCTTGATGGAAGGCTTCGTCAGCCGCTCGAGGGAGACGCCGGCTGGGATGGCTTGCTGGGTGGAGCCGATCTTGGCCAGCGCGTCGGCCGCCTCGTTGTCCGCACGGGGGATGTGGTGGAAATCGCAGCCCTCGAAGGAGCCGGTGAGCTGCTGGACGAGGAAACGATAGCTGGCCATGTTGGCGTCCCTAGCGTACCATTCACCAGAGACCTGTTGCACCACGAGGTCAGAGTCGCCGAAGCAAATGATGCACTAGATGCCGATCTCCTTGGCGAGCCGGAGGCCATGGACGAGGGCCTCTTATTCGGCCACGTTGTTGGAGGCGGTGAAGTGGATCTGGAGGGCGTAGCGGAGCTGGTCTCCTCTGGGGGACGACAGGACGATGCTGGTTCCCAGGCCGGCTCGCATCTTCGAGCCGTCGAAGTGCATGCGCCAATGCGTGGAGTCGGGCGGAGGCGGCACGAACTGGGTTTCGGCCCAATCGACGAGGAAGTCGGCCATTGCCTGAGACTTGATGGAGGTGTGTGGCTCGTACCGTATTTCGTAGTCGGCCAGGGCGATGGCCCATTTGGCGATCCGGCCGGTGGCGTCCCGGCCGGCCATGATTTCGCCCAGCGGCGCTGTGCTCACGATGGTGATGACGTGCTCCTGGAAGTACTACTTCAGCTTCTGGGCGGCGAAGTATACGCCGTAGCACATCTTCTGGTAGTGGGGGTAGTTTTGCTTGGAGGCGGAGAGGACCTCGCTGAGGTAGTAGACGGGGCGCTGCATCGGCAGTGCCTTGCCTTCCTCCGGCCGCTCCATCACCAGGACGACGCTGACGACGCGCGTGGTCGCCGCAATGTAGGTGAGCAGAGGCTCCTTGTCAGCCGACGCGGCCAGGATGGGCGCGCTGGTGAGAGCTCGCTTGAGGTCGCGGAACGCCGCATCCACCTTGTCGGGCCAGTCGAACAGGGCCGGCCTCTTCGAGAGGTCTCGACCCGGCTCGACCAGGGCCAACTTGCGTAGGAGCCCATAGAGGGGCAAGGCCTTCTCGCCCAGCCGGCTGATGAACCGGCTGAGGGAAGCGAGGTAGTCGGTGAACTTCTGGACGTCGCGGAGTCGGACCGGCTTGGGCATGCGCTCAATCGTCCGGATCTTCTCGGGGTTAGCTTCGATGCCGCGGGCGGACACGAAGAAACCCAGGAGCTGGCCGGCTGGGACGCCGAAGACACACTTCTCTAGGTTGAGCTTGATCTTGTATTTGCGCAAGTTGGCAAACGTCTCCCGAAGATCGTCGAGGAGGCTGAAGTGCTTCTTGGATTTGACGACGATGTCGTCTACGTAGACGTGGACGTTCCTGCCTATCTGAGGCAGGAGGCACTTCTGCATGCAGCACTAGAAGGTAGCGCCTGCGTTCTTCAGGCCGAAGGACATGATGATGTAGCAGTAAGCCCCGTAGGGGGTGATGAAGGAGGTCTTGAGCCAGTCGGCCGGGTCCAGCTTTATCTGGTGGTAGCCGGAGTAGGTGTCCAGGGAAGACAGCAGATCGCAGCCGGCCGTGGAGTCGATGACTTGATCGATCCGCGACAGGGCGAACGGGTCCTTGGGGTACGCCTTGTTCAGGCTCGTGTAGTCGATACACATGCGCTAGGTCTTGTTTTTTTGCAGTACTAGGACTGGGTTAGCCAGCTTGTCTGGGTGAAACACCTCCATGATGAAGCCAGCTACGAGCAGCCGGGCGATTTCTTCTCCTATAGTACGCAGCTTGTGCTTGCAGGGGTTGCTTGACCGGCTTCGTATCTGGCCGTACTTGCATCTTGTGCTCGGCAAACTTCCTCGGAACACCCGGCATGTCCTTGGGGGACCATGCAAAGATATCCCGATTCTCACGGAGGAAGTTGACGAGCTCGCCTTCCTATTTGTTGTCGAGGCGGGAGCCGATGGTCACGCACTGGGTGGGGTCGGCCAGATCGAGTGGCACCTTCCTGGTGTCCTTGGATGGCTGGAACGAGCCTTCGCCGACTGACTGGGACGGAGGCGCCGGTGCGGCCGGCTGGGCGGAGGCGAGGGCCACCAGCCGGTCGAGATGCCGCTTCTCTTCGGCTATCTCTAGGGCCTCGGCTAGCCGGTTGCCATCTCGCGCGCACGCCATTGACATCTGGTACTTGCCGGCAATGGTGATAATGCCCTTGGGTCCCGACATCTTGATCTTGAGGTAGGCATAGTGGGGGATCGCCATGAACTTAACGAGAGCGGGCCTGCCGAGCAATGCGTGGTAGGGGCTGTCGAGGTCCACTACCTCGAACAAAACGGGCTCGCAGCGGAAATGACCGGAATCGCCAAAGAGGACGTCGAGCTTGATCTTGCTGACGGGGGTGCAGGACTTCCCCGGCACGATGCCCTAAAAAACGGTCCGACTCATTTTCAGGTTCTCCACCTTGAGCCCTAGCTTGAGCAGGGTGTCGAGATAGAGGATGTTGATGCTGCTGCCTCCATCGATCAAAACCCGCGAGAAGCAGTACGAGCGCTTCTCGGAGGCGATGGTGGGATCGAGGACAAGGGTGTAGCTGCCGGGGTTTGGCATCACGGCCGGGTGGTCCGCCCGGCTCCAGGTGATCGGCTTCTCGGACCAATGCATGAACTGGGGATGTTGCGGGCATAGTGGCATTCACCTCACGGTGGAGCCGGCGCTGGGCGTGCTTGTCCGTCTCTTCACTCGTGAAGATGATATAGCAGTCGTCGTGTTCGGGGAAACGGTCGTGCCGCCAGCCGTCGCCCCGAGCCGGGGTCGGGTCCGCCTGGGCTGGACCAGGGGCCGGGGCTCGAGCTGGGGCTAACGCCTGGGTGGGGGCTGGCTGCGCGGGGTAAGCCGGGAGGCCATCCCCCCAGGCCAGTCGCTGCGAGAAGCTGCACTGCCAGAGCGTGTGCGTGGCCGGCTTGGTGCCGAAGTGGTTTTTGCAGGGGAGGTCGAGCATTTGCTCGAAAGTCAGCTTGGGCTGCCAGGCGGCCTTGCCGTGCGCTGGCGCTGACCGGAGGCCTAGCCAGTCGGCTGCTCCCCCTCGATGGAGGCGACCTGCCGGCTCCCGTAGCGGGGATCGGGCTGGTCATTCTTGCGCTTGTCGTTCTGCTGCTACCGGTTGTCGATCGCTGCCCGCGGCGCGGCGGGGGGCGTAGCCGGCTTGGCCGGTGCCTTAGCCTTCATCCTCATCGAGGAGTCGGCCGTGGCATATTTGTCCGCTTTGGACATCAGGTCCGCCAGGGAGGTTGGCTCGGAGGAAAGGAGTTTGTGCTTGAGGGGGGTGCCGTCGTAGCAGCCCTCGATGAAGTACTGGATGGCCTGTACCTCGTGTACTCCTTCACACGAGTTGCGGAGCTCGGTCCAGCGCGTGAGGTAGTCGCGGAGGGGCTCGTCCGGCCCCTGGACGCACATGGCCAGCTCGTGGGGCCGGCTAGGCCGTTTGTAGGTGCCGATGAAGTTGTGGATGAAGGCCTCCTCGAAGTCCGTCCAGGTGTTGACGCTGCCGGCGGCCAGGCTGTTCAGCCAGGTGCGAGCCGAGCTGATCAGCATGAGGGGGACGTAGTAGACGGCTACGTGCTTGTTCCCCCTGGCGATGCCGACGGCGGTGGTGTAGTTGATCAGCCAGTCCTCCAGCTTGGCGGCCCCGGTATACTTTGGGGTGTCGCGAGGGAGCGTAAAGCCGGGCAGAAAAGGCTCGTTGCGGATTCGTGGGCCGAAACAGGCCGAACCAATCGAGCCCTCCTCCTCGAGGAGAGCCAACTGCGCCAGCCGGTCGAGACGGAGCCGCGCGTCGTCATCGTTGTGGGGGACGCGGGGCCCGAGTCGGGCGGCGAGCTCGGGGCGGGCGGCCGGCAGGATGGACTGCGCGAATTCCAGCCGCGGGGGCGGAGTATGCCCGCGGGTGTACCGGCGGCCGCCAGCCAGCGCCTCGTCGCGGCGGTGGCTGCCAGCCGGATTGTTGCTGCGCCGGCTGTTCATGGCCAACTGCTCGTTTCCCCGTGACGGGGCGTGTTGAGCGTTGCTCCCCCGGGCGTTCCGGCCGGAGGGACGAGGGGTGCTAGAGTGCTGAGCCGGCCGGTGGTCAGCGGCCCTGGTGTCCTCGCCCTCGGGGCCGGGAAACTCGGAGACGGCCCCGCCGGGGGTGAGGGCGACCTGTTGTGCGTTGGCGGTGTTGATGAGGTCCTTGATGTGCCGCTCGCGTGCGGCCCGCTCCTCGCCCTCCAAGGTTGCCAAATCCTTGTAGGCAACCTTGGCGGCACGCAGGTAGGCCGCCGGGGTGTCATAGACGGGGAAACGGCCGCCGAGGATTTCTGCAACCACGCGGCCGCGTTCTCGCACAGCACCACGCCGGCTAGGCTCAGGGCCAACCGGGGTGAGACCGTACGCGGAGTTGTACTCCCGCTGCACGGCCTCCATCCGATGCCACTCAGCAATGAGGGCATTGGCGTCTTCGAACAGCAGGCGACGGGCCACCTCCAGCTTGCCTCTGGCGGCGACCATGTCCGCCGTTGTAGCGATAGGAGTGCCCAGACCCCAGAGGGTGGCGGCGAGTGGGTCGAAGATGCCGGCAGGAGCGGCGGCGGCATCGACCTCGGCCGCTTGCACACGACCCGAAGTGGTGGAGGAGACGGCGACCATCACTCCCATGCGGGTGTGGGGGCCGATGACCTCGCCCATGGCGAGCGTGCCCACGGACGAGGGCGGGTCGGTGCAGTCGAACACCTAACTAGGGTACTCGCCGGCCTCTGATTCTTCGGCGAGGCTCAGCTTGCCGAACTGTCCGGCAAGCGCGGCGACGTCAAGCGCTAGGTCGTGACCGAGGCGCTCGTCAGAGATGCCGGCCGCGCCGCCCGCAAGGCTCGCCGGAGCGAGCCCCACGAGCACGCGGTTCTGCCCGGGCGCGAGGCGGTCGGGGGAGGTGGTGAAGGGTCCCGCCCAGAGCGTGACTCCGTCCGGCGCCGCGGCCGGCCCCATAGTGGGCGCCAACTGTCGTGGTTTCGTCACGGCAGATGCCATAGGTAGGCTTATCGAGAGGGGGCGAAGGACGCCGGCGGGCTCCGGGAGCGGGATTAGGCACAAGCGGTGACTGACATGCGATGTACCCAGGTTCGAGGCCCTCCGTGGGAGGTGAAACCCCTAGTCCTGCTCGGGCTAGTTGAGACGACGGTCGAGTTACAATGGTGCTCCTTGAGCTGTATGAAACGAGGAGGAAGAAGGAGCTAGACTGCTCTTCCCCTCTCTATGTGCGTATGTGTGGAGTGGATGTGGAGCAGCCGACCGATCGATCCTCCCCTGCATGGGGGTGGCCCCGGGGGTTTTATAGGCCAACCCCTCGGAATACAATACAAAATAGAAGGTCAAAGGGGGGCCCCAGCCGGCAGCGGGGGCCCGGCCGTGGGGTCTTGTCACCGGTAGGTCCCGCCGGCTGAAGAGTCCCGTTAGGAACCGGCGGGGCCCGCGAGGCGGGCCCTGACGCCGGTCATATCGCGGCACGGGCCGCGCCTTGCGGCGTCGTCTTGCAGCGGCCGGTCGGGGTTAGCGGTACGGCCGGCCACCCTGTAGCCACGCCGGGGCAGGTAACGGAGTGGTTGAAGGCGTGTCGGCACTGTTGGAGGCATGGTCACCATCCGCCAGGGTCAGAGGCCCTGACGCCTCCGGTATAGCCATACTGGCGCTGACCCTCGACGGGACGGTGGCCACTGTTGCCACGCATGCCCCGCAGACGGTATCCAATGCTCGGCCGACTGGGCGTAGCCGGCGGACCACCTCCGACGGGGTGTAGCCGGACCACAGGGGGAGGCGGCCCGCCCTTTAGTCGTGTTAGGAGGCGGGGAAAAAGGGGCGCTTGAGGATACCCCGGGGTCGTCACCCCGTCACCTTTTAAGGCCTCCTTCAGTCTATTGTCAACAGACTGGACGCTTTGTAATACCGCACCCATAAGGGTGCGGTGCTCCTCGGGGATGGAGGCGCTTGATAGATCCTCCCCATGGCCGACCACCTGTTGGTCGGCGGAGACGGGGGTGATCGGATTTCAAGATCACCCATTGGGGATTGGACCGATGCCTCTGGAGGCACCATGCACTCCGGAGACATTCTCGGAGGGGACTGATTGCCCGCCCGTCCGGTCTCCTCGGTCTCCAGGCAGGGGATCGTCCCCTGTTCTTCGGTGGTCAAAGCGTTAGCCTCGGCAATGGGGGTATCCTCCTCGCCCCCTGTGTCTGCCTCCATTGGAGTGTGCTGGGACGACACCCCCATGGCGTCCTTCGTAGCGCCTGGAGTGGGGGGTGCGAGGCATCCCCGCTCTCCACCAGTTCGGCAGGCGGGGTCTCCCCATCTGATATAACCTCGGTGGGATGACACACGGAGGGCTGTTGGACTAACAACCTGCATGTTAGCGAACTCTGGACCTAATAGCGACAGAGGGAAGGGTCTTCGGATCCTAACCTGGTTGGAGGGGGCTTGACCCTGAGGCTCCTTCGAGGAATCTCCTCGGCATCTTCGGACGCGGAGCTCAAGTCCTAGCTGTTGTTTGACAGGACCATTCGCGCTTGCCACGCCCTCTTCGAGGCAGGAGAAGCTGCCTACCCGGGGCATCCTAAGACACCTCCCTCTTCTTGGCATGGGGAGGATCGTCTCCCCCCTCGCTCTCGACCTCCTCCTCCTCCACCTCTTCCTCCTCTTCGGCCTCCTCCTGATTCGAGGAGGCAGGGGCGTCTTCGGAAGGAGCACAGGCTGATCCTTGATGTGAAGACCAGCCTGACCTGGTTTCTTCTTCTTCTCCTTCTTCGTGGGAGGCTCGTAAGGCTTCTCCACGAGCATCTTGGCTAAAAGCCCGGTCCTCTCGTCTTCGTGCTGAGGGGCCGGACTATTGATGTTGATGGCTTTCTACAGCCATCTCTGCATAAACATATCAGACACAGGGTTATGGACCTTCTATGTAATAAAGCCTATTAGACTAGGATGTGGCATACTTTGGAGTCTGGCTTGGCGGCGTGTAGGCCCTTGTCCTCCTCCTCGGCTGGCCAGCTCTTCATCGATTTGAAGAACGCCTTCCACAGCTTCTCCTGCGTAGTGCGGGAGAATTTCCAAACTGTGGGCACGGCGTCGAGTTTCTGAGCCCACAGGGGAGCGTCCCGGCGCTGGCAGGGGAGGATGCCTCTTCGAAACATTACCTGAAATGGCTAGCTTGATGCCGTTCTTGACCAAGGAGCGGATCCGCTTTTGCAGATCGGCCACCTCCTTGCCTAACCCTCAGTCGAGGCCCTTTTTGATCCATGGAGCTAGTTTGGTCAGGGGATCGGATCTGAATGCGGTGGCGGGGTGCAAACCTTGTTCTTGTGGCTCGGTGATGTAGAACCATTCTGCCACCCCTTGATGGTGTCGATAAGGGTGCCTGTCGGACAGTCGACGCACGTAAGTTTACCAATGATAGCACCGCCGCAGTCGGCGTGCTTGCCGCTAATGCACTTTGGCTTGATATTGAAAATCTGCAGCCAAAGCCGGAAATGCGGCTCGATGTGCAGAATGCCTCGCAGAGGAGGATGAAGGAAGAAAGGTGCATGATGGAGTTCGGCAGAAGGTCATGGAAGTCGAGGCCATAAAAGAACATTAGACCCCTGACGAAGGGGTGCAGCGAAAAGCTCAACCCCCTGATGAAGTTGGGAATGAACACCACCCACTCACCTGGCTTGGGGTGGGGATTACTTGTCCCGTCTCCGCCGCGCGATGAGGAATACCCACTCGCCTGGCTTGGGGTGAGGCATACCCATCTGTTACCTCAGGGTATCCTGTGAAGATGCACTATTCCGCTTTGGGTTTGAGCTTATCAGACATAAGTGTCGCATTCCCAAACTCTAAGAAATGACAATTTATGTTTCTTCCAAACCATAATTCATACGGTGTCATCTCAATGAATTTAGATGGTGCCCCATTTAAATTGAATGTAGTTGTCTCTAATGCATAACCCCAAAATGATAGTGGCAAAACGATAAGCGACATCATAGTACGCACCATATCCAATAGAGCACGACTACGATGTTCGGACACACCATTACACTATGGTGTTCCAGGTGGCGTGAGTTGTGAAACAATTTGCACATTATCTTAAGTTGCATACCAAAATTGTAACTCAGATATTCATATCGTAGACATTTTATCTTCTTGTCACGATGATCTTTCAACTTTACTCTGAATTGCTTGAACTTTTCAAATATTCCAGATGTGTGTTTCATTATGTAAATATACCAATACCTACTCAAATCATCAGTGAAGGTAAGAAAATAACGATATTCCACCGCACGTTTCAACACTCATTGGACCGCATACATCAATGACGTGGCTTGAGACTACATCGATATTTCCCAGTTACCCTATAGAGCACCTTTATAGTCACCCAGTTACATTGCGACATTTGATACACACAAGGCACTCTTCCGGTGTCCGTGAGTTGCATGATCTCATGGTCACAGGAACAGATACTTGACATGCATAAAACAATAGCAATAAACTGACACCATCATATGCTACATTCATAGTTTGGGTCTTGTCCATCACATCATTCTCCTAATGATGTGATCCCGTTATCAAATGACATCACATGTTAATGGCTAGGAAACCTTCACCATCTTTGATCAACGAGCTAGTTCACTAGAGGCATACTAGGGACAAAGTGTTGTCTTTTTACCCACACATGTAATGTGTTTCCAATCAATACAATTATAGCATGGATAATAAACGATTATCATGAACAAGGAAATATAATAATAAACACTTTATTTATTGCCTCTAGGGCATATTTCCAACAATCTCCCACTTGCACTAGAGTCAATAATCTAGTTCACATCACTATGTGATTTACATTGTAATGAATTGAACACCCATGCAGTTCTGGTGTTGATCATGTTTATCCCTTGGAAGAGGTTTAGTCAACGGGTCTGCAACATTCAGATCCGTGTACACTTTGCAAACATGTATGTCATTTTCCTCGATGTAATCGCGGATGGAGTTGAAGCGTTGCTTTATTAGTTTCGTCCTCTTGTGAAACCTTGGTTCCCTGGCCAGACCAATGGCACCAGTGTTGTCACAGAACAGGTTCATTGGATTCAGTGCACTGGGCACTAGTCCAAGATCTGTCATGAACTGCTTCATCCAGACACCTACCTTCGCTGCCTCCGAGGCTGCGATGTACTCCGCTTCGCACGTAGAATCGGCTACCACGCTTTGCTTGGAACTGCACCAGCTTACCGCTCCCCCGTTGAGAATAAATACGTATCCAGTTTGTGACTTAGAGTCATCCGGTTCAATGTCAAAGCTTGCATCAACGTAACCTTTACGACGAGCTCTCCATCACCTCCATAAACGAGAAACATTTCCTTAATCCTTTTCAGGTACTTAAGGATATTCTTGACCGCTGCCCAGTGCTCCATTCCAGGATCACTTTGAAACCTTCCGGCCATACTTATGGCAAGGCTGACATCGGGTCTTGTTCACAGCATAGCATACATGATAGAGCCTGTGGCTGAAGCATAGGGGGATGACACTCATCTTTTCTCTATCTTCTGCAGTCACTGGGCATTGAGTCTTACTCAACTTCACACCTTGTAACACAGGCAAGAACCCCTTCTTGGACTGATCCATTTTGAACTTCTTCAAAACTTTATCAAGATATGTGCTCTGTGAAAGTGCAATTAAGTGTCTCGATCTATCTCTATAGATCTTAATGCCTAATATGAAAGCAGCTTCTCCTAGGTCCTTCATTGAAAAACTCTTGTTCAAATATTCCTTCATGCTTTCCAGCATTTCTATATTGTTTCCAATCAGCAATATGTCATCCACATATAATATTAGAAACGCTATAGAGCTCCCACTCACTTTCTTGTAAATACAAGCTTCTCCATAAACTTGTATAAACTCAAACGCTTTGATCACCTCATCAAAATGCTTATTCCAACTCCGAGATGCTTGCACCAGCCCATAAATGGATCGCTGGAGTTTGCAAACTTTGTCAACATTCTATGGATCGACAAAACCTTCTGGTTGCATCATATACAACTCTTCCTCAAGGAAACCGTTGAGGAACGCTGTTTTGACATCCATATGCCAAATTTCATAGTCGAAATAAGCAGCTATTGCCAACATGATTCTGACAGACTTATGCATCACTACGGGTGAGAAGGTCTCATCGTAGTCAACTCCATGAACTTGTGAAAAACCCTTTGCCACAAGTCGAGCTTTATAGACGGTGACATTACCGTCCGCGTTTGTCTTCTTCTTAAAGATCCATTTGTTCTGAATGGCCTTTCGCCCTTCAGGTAATACTTCCAAAGTCCATACTTTGTTTTCATACATGGATCCCATCTCGGATTTCATGGCCTCTAACCATTTCTCGGAATCCGGGCCCATCACCGCTCCTCCATAGCTCATAGGTTCATTGTTTTCCAACAACATGACTTCCAAGACAGGGTTGCCATACCACTCAGGAGTAGTACGCAGCCTTGTCGACCTACAAGGTTCAATAGCATCTTGATCTGAAGATTCATGATCATCATCATTAACTTCCTCTTCAACTGTTGTAGGTTCCACAAAAACATCTTTCTGCGCTGCGCTACTTTCTGGTTGAAGTAAAGGTTCAATAACCTCATCAAGCTCTATTTTCCTCCCACTCAATTCTTTCGAGAGAAACTCTTTCTCAAGAAATGTTCCGTTCTTAGCGACAAACACTTTGCCTTCAGATCTGAGATAGAAGGTATACCCGACTGTCTCTTTCGGGTATCATATGAAGATGCATTTCTCCGCTTTGGGTTCCAACTTTTCTGGTTGAAGCTTTTTGAC
This sequence comes from Hordeum marinum, assembly GCA_022496015.1. Taxonomy (NCBI): domain Eukaryota; kingdom Viridiplantae; phylum Streptophyta; class Magnoliopsida; order Poales; family Poaceae; genus Hordeum; species Hordeum marinum. Next base: position 484,902,611 of record CM039675.1, read on the forward strand.
ATAAGCATCACATCCCCAAACTTTAAGGAACAGCAACTTTGGCCTCTTGCCAAACCATAGCTCATATGGCGTCATCTCAACGGATTTTGATGGTGCCCTATTTAAAGTGAATGCAGCTGTCTCTAATGCATAACCCCAAAACGATAGTGGCAAATCAGCAAGAGACATCATAAAATGCACCATATCTAATAAGGTTCGATTACGATGTTCAGACACACCATTACACTGTGGTGTTCCAGGCAGTGTCAACTGTGAAACAATTCCACACTGTCTTAAGTGACTACCAAACTCATAACTCAGATATTCACCTCCTCTACGGTAATAGGATAGATTAGGTAAGGATAGTTTTGGCAAATAGATCTCGCAAGAACACAAAGTAAAATAAATAAACAAAAAGTTCATCAAGGTATTTTTGGTTTTTTTGGATAAATATATCTAAAAACAAAATATGCAAATAGTAGAACGGAAAGCAATATGTTGGAAAAGTAGACCCGAGGGGCGTAGGTTTCACTAGTGTCTTCTCTCGTGAGTATAGCGCACGGTGGGTGATCAAATTAATGTTGGGCAATTGATAGAAGATCAAATAATCATGACGATATCCAGGAAATGATCATTATATAGACATCATGTCCACGATAAGTAGACCGAAATGATTCTGGATCTACTTCTATTACTCCACACATCGACCGCTATCCAGCATGCATCTAGTGTATTAAGTTCATGGAGAAACGGAGTAATGCAATGAGAATGGTGACATGATGTAGACAAGATCTATTCATGTAGGAATAGACCCCGTCTTGTTATCCTTGATGGCAATGATACGTGCGTGTCTTGCTGCCCCTTCTATCACTGGGAAAGAACATCGCAAGATCGAACCCATCACAAAGCACCTCTTCCCATGGCAAGAAAAATCGATCTAGTTGGCCTAACTAAACCAAATATTCGAAGAAGAAATACGAGGCTATAAGTAATCATGCAAATAAGAGATCAAAGAAGACTCAAATCACATTCATGGATAGAAACTGGTCATGAACTTAAAATTCATCGGATCCCAACAAACACACCGCAAAAGTCATTACATCAAATAGATCTCCAATAGACCATTGTATTGAGAAACATAGAGAGAGAGAGAGGAAGCCATCTAGTTACTGCCTACAGACCCGTAGGTCTATGGTGGACTACTCACGCATCATCGGAGAGGCACCTATGAAGAATATGACCCCCTCCGTGATGGTGTTAGATTGGATCTCGAGGTTCTGAAACTTGTTGTGGCTGGAATTGTGTTTCGTCGACTCCCCTAGGGTTTTTGGATTATTAGGGAATTTATAGGCTCGATAGTCGGTTGAGGGGGTGCCCGAGGTGGCCACCCTCCACCAGGCCGCACTAGGGGCCTCTAGCGTGCCCTGGTGGAGGGTGGCCACCCTGGTCCCCCTCTTCCGGTGTTGTTTGGCCCATATGCTTTCTTCTGGTCCAGAAAAAATCTAGAAAAATCCCCGCAGTGTTTGGGCTCCGTTTGGTACTGGTTTTCTGCAAAGTAAAAAAACAAGCAAAAACAGCATCTGGCTGGCATTATGTCAATAGGTTAGTCCCAAAAATTGATATAAAGTTTCTACAAAATGATTGTAAAACATCCAAGATTGATAATATAACAACACGGAACAAACAAAAATTATAGATACGTTGGAGACGTATCAATCAACATGCATGTATCATTTCCAATAGGTCACTTGCCCGCTCCATCATATCGAAAACGGGGTCTGAGTCATCTTGCCCATGAGGCATGGTCCAGATGTCTTAATCGATTCGAAATCGAGTGAGTCCAAAGATCCCTCAACATGGAGTTTCTTCATGCGCTTTACACCAATATGACCTTAGCGGTAGTGCCACAAGTATATGGTACTATCATTATTAACTTTGCATCTTTTGACATTAGTATTATGAACATGTGTATTACTACGATCAAGATTTAATAAACCATTCACATTGGGTGCATGACCATTGAAGGTATTATTCATGTAAATAGAATAACCATTATTCTCTGACTTAAATGAATAACTGTATTGCAATAAACACGATCTAATCATGTTCATGCTCTACGCAAACACCAAATAACATTTGTTCAGGTTTAACACTAATCCCGAAGGTAGAGGGAGTGTGCTATGGTGATCACATCAACCTTGGAAACACTTCCAACACACATCGTCACCTTGCCCTTAGCTAGTCTTCGTTTATTCTATAGTTTTTATTTTGTGTTACCAAAATTAGCAACTGAACCTGTATCTAATACTCAGGTGCTACTAGGAGTACTAGTAAGGTACACATCAATAACACGTATATCGAATATACTTCTGTAGACGTTGTCAGCCTTCTTATCTACCAAGTATCTAGGGCAGTTCCGCCTCAGTGACCGTTCTCCTCATAATAGAAGCACTTAGTCTTGGGTTTAGGTTCAACCTTGGGTTTCTTCACTGGAGCAGCAACTGGCTTGCCATTCATGAAGATTCCCTTCTTGCCCTTGCCCTTCTCGAAACTAGTGGTTTTACTAACCATCAACATTTGATGCTCCTTCTTGATTTCTACCTTTGCGGCGTCGAACATCGCGAATAGCCCGGGGATCATCTTTTCCATCCCTGGCATGTTTATAGTTCATCACAAAGCTCTAGAAGCTTTGTGGCAGTGACTTGGAAACTATATCAATCACTATCTTATCTAGAAGATCAACTCCCACTTGATTCGAGTGATTGTAGCATCCAAACTATCTGAGCACATGCGCATCGATTGAACTATTCTCCTTCATCTTACAGGCAAAGAATCTTGTTGGAGGTCTCATACCTCTCAACATGGGCACGAGCCTGAAATCCCAATTTCAGCTCTTAGAACATCTCATATGTTCTGTGACGTTCAAAACATTTTTGGAGCCTCAGTTCTAAGTCGTAATGCATGACACACTGAACTATCAAGTAGTCATCAGGACGTGTCTGTTAGATGTTCACAACGTCCACAGATGATGCTTGAGGGGGTGGCGCACTGAGTGGTGCATCAAGGACATACGCCTTCTTTGTAGCAATGAGGACAATCCTTAGATCATGGACCCAGTCTGTATTATTGCTACCATCATCTTTCAACTCTATTTTTCTCTTGGAACGTACCAAAATATAGGGGAGCTATAGAGCGAGCTATTGATCTACAACATAATTTGCAAAGACAACTTAGACTATGTTCATGATAATGAGTTCAATTAATCATATTACTTAAGAACTCCCACTCAAATTGACATCCCTTCGGTCATCCGAGTGCTACATGATTCAAATTCACCAACCCAAGTCCGATCATCACGTGCGATGAGGTGGTTTCAATGGTGAACATCTCCATGTTGATCATATCTACTATATGACTCATGTTTGACCTTTCGGTCTCTTGTGTTTCGAGGCCATGTCTGTACATGCTAGGCTCGTCAACTTTAACCCGAGTGTTCCGCATGTGCAAAACTGGCTTGCACCTGTTGTATATGAACATAGAGTCTATCACACCCGATCATCACGTGGCGCTTTGAAACGACGAACTTCCGGAACAATGCACACTTGGGGAGAACATAATTTTATCTTGAAATTTTAGTGAGGGGTCACCTTATAATGCTATCATCGTGCTAAGCAAAATAAGATGCATAAAATGATTAACATCACACACAAATCATAAGTGACATGATATGGCCATGAACTTGTGCTTTTGATCTCCATCTCCAAAGCACCGGCATGATATAAATCATCACCAGCATGACACCATGATCTCCATCATCGTGTTCCCATCGGGGTTGTCACGCCAACCATGCTTCTACTACTATTTCTACTGTTTAGCGATAAAGTAAAGCATTGCATAGCACTTAATGATTGACACGCATGTCATATAATAATTAAAGACAATCCTATGGCTCATGCCGTTTGCTGTGTGCATAGACACGCAAGTCGATATAAACTATTACAAAACATGATCATCTCATACATCAAATATATTTCATCATGTCTTTGGCCATATCATATCACAACATACCCTACAAAAACAAGTTAGACGTCCTCTAATTTGTTGTTGCATGTTTTACGTGGTTGATATGGGTATCTAGCAAGAGCAATTATTACCTATGCAAAGCCACAATGGTGATATTCAAGTTGCCTTTTAACCTTCTACAAGGACCGCCTCTGTCGAATCCGATTCAACTAAAGTGGGAGAGACAAACACCCGCCCGCCATCTTTATGCAATAAGTTGCATGTCAGTCGATGGAACCGGTCTCTCGTACGTGGACGAGTAAGGTTGGTCCGAGCTGCTTCATCCCACAATACTGCCGAATCAAGATAAGACTAAGGAGGTAAGCAATCTGAACATTAATGCCTACAAACTCTTTTGTGTTCTACTTGTGCATGTTATCTATGCATAGACCTAGCTCACGATGCCACTGTTGGGGAACATTGCATGGGAAACAAAAACTTTCCTATGAACACCCAAGATAAATCTATGGAGATCAACAACTACAAGAAGGAGAGTGGATCCACATATCCTTGTAGACCGCTAAGCGGAAGCGTATATAACGCAGTTGATGTAGTCGTACTCTTCACGATCCAATCCGATCTAGTGCCGAACGGATGACACCTTCGCGTTCAGCACACATGTGGCTCGATGACATCTCCTCCTTCTCAATCCAGTGAGCGAGGGCAGATTAGTAGATGAGTTCTTTGGCAACACGACGGCGTGGTGGCAGCGGCGGTGGTGCTATCCCGACAGGGCTACGCCTAGTGCTACCGAAACAGCGAACGAAGGAGAAAATGATCTAGGGAGAGAGAGGGGCGCCAAGGGCTTCATGTGTTCTCTTGGAGCGCCCCCTCCCCTCTATATATAGGTGGAGGGGCGAGGAGATCATCCCTTCCAAGACCTAGGGCGCAACCAAGGGGGAGGAGTTGGGCTCCTAGTCCAATTCCCTCCCTTTCCATAAAGAGGTGGACTTTCCACCCCTCCCAAGTCAAGTTGGCAATGGTTAACCGTTACCCGTGTCCCCACGAATAATTACTCTATCAAGGGACGGGGATATGCCAGCTTTAATGCCCACGGGGAACTTGGTGGGTCAAATACCTTACCTAGCATGCAAAACGGGGATGGGGATGGGATAACATTACCCATGCCCATTACCCGCCTTACCCGTGAAACCCTTACATGTGTCATCTAAATTACTAGACACCATGTAATTCCTTTCCTTACCCCACCCAAATTTCTATTCATCTCATCAATTTAGCAAAAAAAAACTAAAAAATCTAACCTAGCCACAATATATTATTTATTATGCTGAAATGCTAATGTTTTCTACCGAAATTCTATCGAAGGTTGTTGTTGATTGCGTGCATGGGTTTCCCAACGAGGATACAAAAACCGAAGGGTATGGGGATGGGAATATTTTTATCCCCTCGGACAGGTATGGGGATGGGGACGGGCATGGGAATGTTCTCGCGGGGACGGGGATGGGAGTCCAATACCTGCATGGGTAATCCCCATTGCCAGCCTGACTCCCAAGCCACATGGGCCTTGAGGGACTTGTGCGCCTGGCCCAATAAGGCCAGGGAGGCTCCCCTCATCCCATGCAAACCCTTGGGAAGTGGTGGAACCCTTGGTGAAATTCCGGACTCCTCCAGAAGTATCCGGAACCTTCTAGAAGCTTCCAGGTATAATATCGGAAAAACCCAAAACTTTGCCGGTAGCCAAAACATGACTTCCCATATATAATTTTTTACCTCTGGACCATTTTGGAACTCCTCGTGACATCCAAGATCTTATCCGGGACACCGAACAACCTTCGATCACCAACATACATAACTCAACAATACCAAATTGTCACTGAACGTTAAGTGTGCAGACCCTACGGGTTTGAGAACTATGTAGACATGATCGAGACAACTCTACGATCAATAACCAATAGCTGGACCTAGATGCCCATATTGGTTCCTACATATTCTACTAAGATCTTTATCGGTTGAACCACGATGTCAAGGATTCAGACAATCCAGTATGCAGTTCCCTTTGTCCATCAGTATGTTACTTGCCCGAGATTTGATCATCGGTATCTCCATACCTAGTCCAATTTCGTTACTGGCAAGTCTCTTTACTCGTCCCGTAACACAAGCTCCCGTGACTAACTCCTTAGTCACATTGCTTGCAAGCTTCTTGTGATGTTTGTGTTATCGAGTGGGCCCAGAGATACCTCTCCATCATATGGAGTGATAAATCCCAGTCTCGATCAACACCAACACAACAGACACCCCCCGGAGATACCTGTAGAGCATCTTTATAGTCACCCAGTCACGTTGCGACGTTTGATACACACAAGGTACTCCTCCGGTGTCAGTGAGTTGCATGATCTCATGGTCATAGGAACAAATACTTGACATGCAGAAAACAATAGCAATAAACTGACATGATCATATGCTACGTTCATAGTTTGGGTCTTGTCCATCACATCATTCTCCTAATGATGTGATTTCGTTATCAAATGACAACTCATGTCTATGGCTAGGAAACCTTGACCATCTTTGATCAACGAGCTAGTCTATTAGAGGCTCACTAGGGATACAATGTTGTCTATGTACCCACACATGTATTTGAGTTTCCGATCAATACAATTCTAGCATGGATAATAGACGTTTATCATGAACAAGGAAATGTGATAATAACTAATTTATTATTGCCTCTAGGGCATATTTCCAACATATATATATAACCCTCCACCTCCCTCTCTTTCATAGAGAGAGCACTCAGAACAAGCCAACACTTGCCCCATACATTTTCTGAGAGTGAACCACCTACTCATGTGTTGAGATTAAAATCTTACACTCCAACCATATGAATCTTGATTTCTAGACTCCCCAAGTTTCTTTCCACCCAATCAATCTCTTCTACCAAGCCAAATATGTGAGAGAGTGATTGAGTGTTGAGGAGACTATCTTTTGAAGCACAAGAGCAAGGAGTTCATCATCCGTAGGACATATATTACCTTTTGGAGAGTTGTGTCTCCTAGATTGGTTATGTGTCACTTGGGAGCCTCCAACTTCGTGTGGAGTTGAACCAAGGAGTTTGTAAGGACAAGGAGATCGCCTACTTCGTGAAGAACTACCCCGAGTGAGGCTAGTCCTTTGTGCCCGCATTCATGCTGTTTTAGAGTGGCTGCTCCCCATTGAAGAGTGGATGCGACCTCTCCCTGGCACCGGCATTGAAGTGGCTCGCCAGCTAAGGGCGCCGCCCGCGACGCGTCTCCGGTGTCCGTGCATGTTCAATGCCATAGACGTGTGACTGGACGGGACGAGACATATATCTACCAGGCATGTTCAATGCCCCGTTCGTCCGTATGTCGCCATTAAGCAGGCTCGCCTATCGAGAAATCCATTCCGGCGTCCCGCAGTAACGTCTGGCCTCACTGGAACCCGCTATTTAAGGCCAGCTACTCCTGGCTATCTCCACAGCACAACGCATCCGCTCCACATACTCTCCACATCATTCTCCCTTGCACCACAATCTGCCATGAATGCATGCGGCAAAGGTATGTGGGATAGCCTTTCCCCGAAGATGAAGCACGAGGTGGCCGCCCTTGCTGTCGACTGGCAAAGCCGTCATGCCAGGTGGATCGAGGCGAGTTTGCCAGCCAGCTCGCCTGATGTCTCCGATGACACCGTCCTGACTCCAGTGCTTCATGTGCACTCCGGCCACACCATGGCGTAGGCGCAGGCGCAATACAATGCTGCCATGACGGAGGGGCAGCCTACGTTGGGCACCTACGTCGGTGTTAGAGCGGGCGTTGGAGCAACCTCGGCTTTGGGTCAGATCGATAGCAAGCATGTGAGCCAGGAGGCCCTGGCGGCCATGGCAGCGTTGAACCAAACTTCGTCACGGAGTTGCGTGCCATGTATGATGCCATCTGAGCTCAAGCCGCCCCTTGCTAGGAAGCGGTCGTCGCGGAGGCGCCGTTACAGGCATATCGGAGGAGAACGACGCCAGCTGCGCCTCCTACGCGTCGTCGAGGAACCATTAGGCGGCCCAGTGGAATGACGAGAGCCAAGGCGCCACCATTTCCATCGTGGACCTCACGTCCACTGGCGACGGACAGGGCGCAGATTCCTCTGAGGATGAGTAGGGCACGGGAGGCGGCGGTGCCTTATGTCCCATGTGGGTCGGTCTGTATCTCGTGTTCTACTCTTCCTCATCGGAGACGGTACCTTCACTTCATCGATCCTAGACGGTTGGTGGTGCCTCGGAGCTCAATCATTGTGGTGCAAAGCTCCGGGCAAGATTCGGGGTCTTCAATTAGGTTGTGGAGATTGCCCCGAACATTTGAGGTCACCTCGGAGCCACAATCCATTGTGGTGAAGCTTCGTGGTGTCGTTGGGAGCCTCCAATCAAGTTGTGGAGATTGCCTCAACCTTGTTTGTATGGGTTCGATGATCACCCTCAAGGGTTCCTTAGTGGAATCACGACATCTTGCATTGTGCGAGGGCGTGAAGAGATTACGGTGGCCCTAATGGCTTCTTGGGGAGCATTGTGCCTCCACACCGCTCCGAACGGAGATTAGCATCCGCAAGGGTGTGAACTTCGGGATACATCGTCGTCTTCGCGTGCCTCAGTTATCTCTTACCCGAACCCCTTTACTTATGTACTTTACTTTGTGATAGCCATATTGTTTCTTGTTATATATCTTGCTATCACTTAGTGGTCTATCTTGCTTAGCATAAGTTGTTGGTGCACATATGTGAGCCTAGTTGTTTTAGGTTTTGTACTTGACTAATTAAACGATAGTTTTATTTCGCATTTGTTCAAGCCTAAAACGTAATTATTTTAAAGCGCCTATTCCCCCCTCTAGGCGACATCCACGTCCTTTCACCTTATGTTCCATGTGGGTCGGTCTGTATCCCGTGTTCTACTCTTCCTCATCGGATACGTTACCTTCACTTCATCGATCTTATCGCGGGTGCTCATGAAGATGGTGGATGGAAGGACGACACAAGCTTGGAAGCTGGGCGCCGCCCCCGCCGTAGGATAGGTTTAGGCGCGTGTCTTTTCTTTGTTCTAAAATGTAATAAAATCCGTCGTGTTTGCATAAAATCCGTCGTGTCTGCATGAAATTCGACCGTGCTTGCACAAATTTCGTCCGGTTGGTTTGAGTTGTTTGGTCGGATTTCCTGCTGCTACCGTTGGATGTGGCCATCCCATATCCTTGTCCGTGGTTGGAAATTTGCGGGTTGAAGATGCCCTAAAGAGACTATCTTCTGTTTTCTCGTGATATTAGTCAGATCTAAAGATGTTCTTTTATGTCTTTATTAAGAAACAATTTCCACTTATATGGTTTGATTTGAAAAAGAAGAGACCTCCTGCTATGAGCCTGTTTCCGTTTGAATTTGAAATTCGTTTGCTTTGGGGTGCACGTTGAACGAGAATCCATCTCCTCCTCCTCGCAACAGAGAGACCAGACCTGAGCCGTCACGCCTCTCGAGCCCGGTCCGTCGTGAGTCGTGACCTACCGAACCCGACCCAGCGCGGATCTAAAATCTCTCCGCCAGGCCCCCCCACCCCCCCCCCCCCACAGCCGCCACCGACGCCTCGCCCCGCCTCTTCCCCGCCCCGCCTCCTACTCCCGTCGCCGCCGTCGCCGCCGTCGCCGTCGCCGTCGCCGTCGCCGTCGCCGCCGTCGCCCCCGCCTTGTCCCCCCTTCCCCCATTGGGTCTCGAGGTACGAGCTTCGCGTATCTGCATCCGGCGATTAATTAAACCTCACTGATCTCTCTCCGCGGTTCCCGCGTGGCCGGCACCCCATCTGGATCCGCCCCCGCCGGCCCCGCTTCTTCCCTGTGCCGTCGATTGATCGTGTTGCTGATACGCTCAAGTTTCTTTTTTTTTTGGGCGGGTTCCACAGATAGGGCTCGAGCTGCTGCTGATTGGGAAGGATGAGCAAAGGCCCGGCTCCGTTCCCGAGCTTTGGGAAGAAAGCAAAAGGTAGGCGTCGTCCTCTTCCCGGGCACTCAATTGTCGCACTGCATGCCTACGTATGCGCCCGTGCGCCTCGGTGTTTCAATTTTGTTGTGGCCGGTCCTGAGAATGCAGTGTATTTCTTGGTATCTTTTAGATAGAGTTTGTTCAAAGACAGAAGCATATGTTCGAACAAGATACATAGGGCTCGCTTTGAATCCACTGCACTTAATGATTGCTTTGCTCATTGTTAGTGGAGCTATATGATAAATTTTTAATGGATAAATAGATGGATACATTCATCTCAATTTCCTTTTCAGTTACTTCATTTATTTGATGTGTAGTCCCATATATACCTGCCAACTGTAAACCGTTATTGCATTCCTATGATCGGCACAGATGGACTGTGTTTATAAAGAAATAACGGCTTAACTCTGAGGAAACCCTGTATATGACCCAACCGTTCTACGGAGTGGGATTTGGGCTGCTGATTGCTCATATTATTGTAGTATCTCGTTGTTCTACAAATAGTTTGAGTAATAGCTGTTTCCTGCCTTTATCTGATGTTGTCTGGTAAATACAGATTAATTTTGTGCTTGGTTTATTTTGGTTTTCAGTATTATTAAGCTTCCTCTGGTTGTACATGTCATCTGAATCTTTGAGTGTCTTCTGATAACTTTCTCATATGTTTATTTCTCTATAGATCTCTTGTACAAGGACTACAATTTTGACCAAAAGTTTTCATGGTCAACAACTAGTGAATCTGGTTTGGTAAGACACTCGCCATTTAGCTCATTGCAGTTTTTTTTTTTTTGAAGATAATGTCCGAACTACTCCCTCCTTCCCATAATATAGGACGTTTTTTGACACTACACTAGTGTCAAAAAACGTCACTAGTGTCAAAAAACGTCCTATATTATGGACGGAGGGAGTACTTGCTTGTTAGCTAAAATTATGTTGCCTTTATTTTATTATATTGCAGAGTGTCACAGCCTCTGGTGTGAAGTTCGATGAACTCTTCATTGGTGACATACGGACACAATATAAAAGTGGTAGAAATACTGTTGATGTCACAATAGATTGCGATTCCAAGGTAAGACCCTTGTAAATTTTGGTTCTCTATTCTTATTTACATGCCTGAATTTATGTACAAATACCTCAGGGTAGTGTTGCTTATATTTTCTCAAAGAGGTTCTGCTATTTTGGCCCCATTAAAGCCTCATAAACGTATATGAGAAGATAATACTCCCTCTGTCCCATAATTCCTGTCTTAGATTTGTCTATATATGAATGTATCTAGTCACATTTTAGTATTGAGATACATCCATCTCTAAACAAACCTAAGACAAGAATTTTGGGATGGAGGGAGTAGTAAGTAACATGCAGTGCCAAAATGAGTAGGATGTAGGTTTTAATTTGGCCTTTGTTAGACAGCTGAAATTGATGAATATTATATGTAGTGCTGGACAGCCTTCCACTTTGAGTCTATAAAGAATTTGCTGACATAGCCAACTTGTTGATTTCTGAATGTGAGATTTAGATAGACTATCATATCTATGCAGCTGTGTTCTTAGTTCAGTGTTGCATTTCTGAAGACTGAATATTCTTATTTTCCGGTCTTCCTAACTTATGGCATGTGAGAGTTAAGCATCGTCTATCTATGTATCTTACTAGTCTTTGCTCCTGCAGGTGTCAACTGCGGTCACTTTTGATGAAGTAGTAGTCCCTGGTTTGAAGACTGCTTTCAGCTTCAAGGTTCCTGATCAAAAGTCAGGGAAGGTGGGTATATTTTGCTTTGGAAGGACAATTGATTTTACTGAAAATATGGGAAGCCGGTGCTATAGCAAACTAGTAATACATTCAGCGAGTCTAGATAAGCTGGATTTGAATTTTTTGTCACATTATATTTATCTATTGCCTGTAAATTGGCTTGTAACCAACATTCAACCCCACCACTTCTCCATATTATGTTACCTTCCAGTGTTTTTCTACTAATTATTGTTCATTGACAGCTCGATTTGCAATATCTTCATGATCGTTTTGCACTGAATTCAACCATTGGCCTGACGTCGGCACCTGTGATCGAGTTGGCAACAACTATTGGCACAAACGAACTCTCCGTCGGCGGCGAGGTTGGGTTTGACAGTACCTCAGCTTCTGTTACCAAGTACAACTCAGGAATCAGCTATACCAAAGATGATTTTTCTGCCGCCTTGCTATTGTAAGTTTTGCAAGTTTCTGCTTTGTTCAGGCTTCACGCATACAACATTTGCATTGTGACACATTGCTTGTGTGTAGCCAATTACACCTTTCTGCTTGCAAAATTTTCCCACATAGTCGTTTGGTTTTGCTTTAGAATAAGAGCTTGACTAATTGAATTGTGTAAAGCGGAAGCTTCAAGTTGGGCTGAAGTTTGAACCTGTAGCTGGTTAAAATATCATATAGGATAATACTGGTAACTTTTAGGGCAGCAACACCATACAACGCATTGAGATGTCTGTCTCCAGGATTGCAAACATTTTATCTTGACAAACTCCATCTGACACGTCTTTCCTATATTTTGGAAATCTTTTGTAAGTCTGATGACCGGATGCATTTTGGTCAACAAAGCCCTCCCCTGCCGTTCACTAACGAACCTTGCTTTTTTTCTTTTTTTGCTACACAGGGCTGACAAAGGCAAGACGCTGAAAGCCTCTTACATCCACCTGTTCAGCATGACGAGCGCAGTGGCGGCAGAGGTAACGCACAGGTTGAAAACAAAGGAGAACTACTTCACGATCGGGAGTTCCCACACGCTCGACCCGTCCACGACGATGAAGATGAGGTTCAGCAACAGCGGGAAGGCGGGGCTCCTCTGCCAGCACGAGTGGAGGGCCAAGTCGTACGTGACCCTCTCGGCGGAGTACGACCCCAAGGTGGTGAGCTCGCCGTTGAGGTTCGGCGTGGCCGTGGCCCTCAGCCCCTGATGACCCGGCTGCGCCTCCTCCTCCCTGTACAACAGCGCCAGCGTTTCCCCGGGGGCTCGTATATGTCCGAGCCATACTCGCCGATGATTCTTTTTGGTCTCTGTTTTTTTTTGGGTTACAACGGTATTGGCATTGGCCCACGGAAACCTTGTCTAGGAGCTGGGCCCATTTTTGCGGGATTCTCCGATTAGCCTGCCGGCCGGCCTGCCAAGTTAAGGGCCGGGAACTGGAAATATACAGAGGGTTTGTATTAGGCTTACGCTTTTGGCTGCTCCACGCCATGAATTCCTGACTTGGTGTTGAGGTTTACATAAAAATTGTCGCGTCGACTGCTTGGGTCATCTCACAGGGTTACTGATTGTTACTACTACTGCTAGTTTGCTATCGTTTTTATGCCTGCGTTTCCCTGATCGTGTCATGGCTCTATTTTTTTTTCCTGTGGGAATTTTGGCTTTTGCCATGTCCTGGATGTCGTGTCGACCAATGATTTGTGTGGGGCTGCCTGCGTCTGCTTGTGTGCGGTGGGCATGGGCACCACTGGGACGGACACATGTGGGCAGTGAATAGCGAGTAGCGAGGGACCGAGGACGAGATCTCACTTTCCTGTGGCAAATCAAATCATGGGTTCCCCGTGACTTGTCGTCCTGTGCGTGTCACCTCACCTACTACCGTCTAGCAAGGGTGGGGGTGGGGGTGCGCGTGGCCTCCTCGCGTCGTCACTTGGCCCGGCGCTCTCCACGCTCCAGCCTTCTCCTCGCCCCCAACTCTATCCTCCCTCCCCGTGGTGACCGTCACCCGACCGGCTAAAACCCCCAGGCGTCTCGGAGGTTTCAGCACGAGAACCTCGGTGATGGGCGCCGTGACGATGGCCAGCAGCTCCCTCGTCCTCCGCCCGCGGGCGGCGAATCCTCGCCGCGCGCCCACGCGCCGGGCGGCATTGCCCGCCCCGCGGCGCCACCCGGCCACGACCACCACCGAAGCTCCAAGGGAGGGGCTCTCCGTGGTGGCCAGCGAGAGGACGAGGACGACGACGCGGCTCTACTCGCTGGCGCCGTACCCCTTGCTGCTGGCGGCGCTGCTGCCCGGGGCGGAGCCCATCACGGCGGCATTCGAGCCCTTCGTGGAGCTGGTCAGGACCTTGAGCCTCCCCGACTGGCTCGTGCACTGGGGCCACCCCGGCAACATGGTACTCCATGCTCCCTGCTCTCTGCTCTCTGCTCTTTCCTCCTCGCCATGAAAAAACGGTACCAGAAGACAATATTCTTGGCTGTTTCTTTCAGGCCGTGGTGCTGTTCGCGATGGGTGGGTACGGGACGTACCTGGGGTTCAGGATCAAGCTCTCCGACGACCCCGTAAGCATCACAAACATTTGCATACATACATGACATGCTTAATAATCAACCACCAGCACTTGTAGTATGAACCTGACACGATCGAATGCATGCAGGAGGAGAAGGCCAAGGCCAAGGACCTCCACCCCAAGCTCCTGGGCGGCATGTTCTTCTTCTTCGCCCTCGGCGCCACCGGCGGGGTCACCGCCCTCCTCACCTCCGGCAAGCCCATCTTCGAAAGGTACCACACATCCCTCGCACTCACAGTCCAGCAATCACAACACATAGTCTGGCTAGCCGCAACTCATTACTCATGGTAAGTAACCCATCGGCAATGGCTTGTGCAGCCCTCACGCGGTCACCGGCGTCATCGGCCTCGCGCTCCTCACCGTGCAGTCTCTCCTGCCGACATTGTTTGAGGTAACCGCACCGCAATTTTTGGCATGAAATCGATAAATAAGCATACAACAATAGAGCAAGTCCACACAACACATAAGAAGAGCATCTGCTGTTTATACGCACATAATATGCGATTAAACTTGGACGTTGCCTTGTCAGGGCAACCCTGGGCTGAGAGGCGCGCACGGCCTGCTCGGCAGCAGCATCATGACGCTCTTCCTCTTCCACGCCGCCTTCGGGCTGCAGCTCGGCCTCAGCTTCTAACTAGCTCGTGTCTGGCAGGCTGGTGTTCATTTAATTTGGGGCTTGTTTATGTGTTGGTTGCTTAGAAGAAGAAGAAGTAAATTCATCTCCCTCCCACAATTTCATCCCTGTCTTTGTTAGCTAGTAAGTGGTAGTACTGTCAAGATAACGGTATCCCAACTTACATACGTGCAGGTATGCATCACAACACAATTCCGTTCCAGAACCATGGTTACGATGTGCATGATCTCTTTTAGAACCATGAGGGGGTTTGTGTAAACAGAAACAAAAGTATAACAGAAATAAGGCACAAATTCTGCCTGCATTGTCGACTATGCAGTGACACTTTGTCTAGAGCTTTTCCACGACAAAACTACTTTTGCGAAGGTGAAAACATAATGTGACATGGATTTCCTAGTGTCAGCACACCCCGCAAAATCAACATATGAATAACCCACCGCCTCGAGGAGGGTTATCAGATTTCTTATATGTGAGCATGAGGCCTTTAGTACCTTGCAAATAGCGCAAGACCTTTTTAGTAGACTCTCAATTCTCAATGATCCAACCCTTGATTAGACCGGTGTCTGCCAAGCATCTCGGCTACGAATATATGCAAAGACACATACAGGGGTATGTTCATGCGCGGCGGCTCCCGGTCCAGATGCATCCGCCGTGGAGGCGGACTCAACATGATCGTCCACACTCCATGTCGGTCGTGTACGCTCATTCGACGGTGGCCGCCACGCCAGACGACGCAAGGTGGCGATTTCGTTGTCGCCGAAGACGACACTTCGGCCGCTTCAACACACGAGGCGGCGACTTTCCCGGTGTTGGCGACGATGTACGCGGACATGTTCGAATGTGTACACTCCATGTGTCGCACGTCCATCTACTATCCTTTTCCCCCTTCCAATCTTCTATGCCCGCGGGGCGTACCCCTCACACATTCGACAAAGCTAGAAATTCATCAGCAACGTCCTAGCCGAGCCCAACCACGCATGGTACTCCATCTCCAATAACAACGACACAGCTCAAGACCGACGAGGCAAGACGGTGTAGCCTGGCGTGGCTGGAGCAAAGGTCACGTTATCAATGACGCGTGCACACTTACCACACAAACTTTGCCGCCATCACACACACCCCAACCACCATGCATGGAGAGCACGAAGCGAAGACCGAAGACGACGTCCGAGCAAACTAATCATAGTGGTCCACCACAGTATCATCCGCAGTAGTAATTAACTAGGGCTTCTTGAAGCCCCCGAGGACCAGGAGACCACAACCGCTTGATCATATAACCGTGCCAGCAGGTCACAGAGCACGCCAGCAACATTCTTATCGTGGGTGCATGGGAGATATTTGTATATCCCCATCTTTTTTTGTATGAGTGTTATTCCTTCGTGTCAAACAAAAAATATCAATGTGTTTGTATGTATTTATTAGGCATGTGATGCATCATTTGTCATGCTACTTACACAGAAATTGCCGGGGTATATTTCAACAATTTTTCTCATGGGTGAAAAAGTTAACGACGTGTTTGTATGTATGTTATCAGGTCTATGATGCGTAAATTATCATACTATTAACACACAAATTACTGGGATATGTTTCAATAATTTTTCCATCCCCGGTTGAAAGTTACCATGCTATATTAAACAAGTGTTTTAGGGTTTGTTGCACACCTCCAAACGTGGGGTGGCCTTTGCATTATATAGGGGGTACATCATCGTGTACAACACAAATACAGGTGGGACTATAATACATGTACAAAGGCCTAGTATATGCAGAGTCTAACACCCCCCCTCAATCTCAACCGAGCTCTGAAGAATTCACCAGGTTGAGATTGCGCCTACATCCCTCAAACTGGGGTAAAGGCAGCGGCTTCATGAAGATGTCAGCAAGTTGATCCTTCGAGGGGATGAACTTGATAAGAAGCAGTTTCTGAGCAACACGTTCCTTGACAAAGTGGTAGTCAACTTCGATGTGTTTCGTTCGGGCATGGAATACTGGATTCGAAGACAGATACGTAGCACCGATGTTATCACACCAA
Organism: Hordeum marinum; assembly: GCA_022496015.1. NCBI lineage: Eukaryota > Viridiplantae > Streptophyta > Magnoliopsida > Poales > Poaceae > Hordeum > Hordeum marinum. The sequence continues at coordinate 484,919,587 of CM039675.1, forward strand.
AGGACCGGCGGCTGCTCCTGAGAGACCTCCAACTCTCGAAGCAAAGACTGTATCCAAATAAGCTCAGCTGTGGCATTTGCAACTGCTTTGTACTCAGCTTCAGTGCTACTGCGGGACACTGTTGCTTGTTTACGAGCACTCCAGGCGATCAAGTTAGCACCAATGAACACTGCATATCCCCCCATTGATCGTTTGTCATCTAGACTCCCGGCCCAGTCTGCATCAGAGAACGCAGAGATAACTCTAGAGGGCACCGTTTGCAGGTGCAAGCCATAGGAGGTAGTCAACCGAATATAGCGCAATATGCGCTTAACAACAGTCCAGTGAGAATCTCGAGGTGCAAGGAGAAACTGAGAGACACGGTTGACAACATAAGAGGCATCAGGACGGGTGATAGTTAAGTACTACAAACCACCAACAATACTGTGATACTCAGTGGATAGAAGAGAACCATCGAGAGCAGATAGTCTGTCAGTAGAGGACATAGGTGTAGTAGCAGTCTTGCAATTGAGCATACCAGCATGTCGTAGAATATCAAGAGAGTACTTGTGCTGAGTGAGGGTCAAACCAGAATCAGAGTGCGAGACCTCCAGACTATCGTGGGAACGAGTCTGACAGTAGAAGATAGGGGTATGAAAGGAGAGGGCAGAGTCCTAGCTACGGCGAGGGTGTACACACAGATGTATGAGTTCAGGCCCCTCTCATGGAGGTAACAGCCCTACGTCCCAATGCTCGGGAGCTCTTGTAGTGTGGGTAGTATGAGTTACATAAGGTGCGAACCTTTGTGCCAGAGGGGAGGGGCGGCTTATATAGAGTACGCTGCCCCTCATAAGTTCTAGGCATCCAAGGGTTCGATCGTGGGAATAAAGACGAGCGTTACTGGTAACGTACATCATAATTGCTACTAATGACGACTGGGCTAACGCCTGCCTGTTGGCCTCCCTGGGGTGGCTTCTGGTCTTCTAATGTCGACTGGAAGCGAGGTCTTCTGAGTGACAGGTGACTGTCGAGTTGAGGGAGAGGCCTCCGAGTGGATTACTGTCGAGTTACTTGAGCTCCATGGTGAATCCAGTCGGAATCTTACTTGTAATCTTAAAGTCCTCCAATATAATGTCCTTAGGTAGGGTATGTAGGTCATGCCTAGGACCCTACCCTAGGTACATATCCTCTTCATTATCCCCCGAATGGATTGGGGTTCGAGTGAGAAAGGGGATCGATGCCAGTTCTGATAAGGCACCAAGCTTCCGAATGTACTTCGGGGCTTTAATGAAATTTGCGTCGATTGGAATCTTTAATCTTTGTCATTCGCCCGGATTGATTATGCCTTGATAATGTCCGAATGAATTCTAAGCATCAAATATGTTCCGAATGACTTGATGGGATCTTCGGACGTGACGGGTCGCTCTGTCAGTCCTGGATTTCGCGGGATTCGAAAATTTGGGAGGCGCGTGCCTCGCGAAGATGATGCCATGAGTGTGGCAAGTGGGAGCACGATGCCTCGATTTACCTCCGCTCATTTCGCCACGTAACGCGCGACGTTTGTGGTCGAGATACGCGGAGATCTAGCGGGCCCACAAGTCAGCGAGACACTCGACTGAGTATAAGATCCTGCCGCGCTGTGGTCTGCATAGTCTTCTTCTTCCCCCAAATCTCCTCTCTTCCTCCGCCTCCTCTGCTCTAAGTACACTGCTCAGCTCCGTCTCGACAACCACCGCCACCACGATGACGAAGGGCAAGTCCGAAAAGCTCGAGGGCGCCAAGAAGGGAGTCGCGAAGGGCAAGGCCAAGAAGCCATCCAACACGCGATTCACCGCGTTGGCGGGGTGGATCCAGGGGGATTTCCTCCCGTCGACTGTCACGATTGCGGACGTCGAGAACCTCGTCGTCGATGGGCTCGTGGCTGAAGGCTCATGGAGGCTGTCAAAGGGGGAGATCGAGCCGGAGCCACGTGAGGGGGAGCGGGTCCTTCTCCTCACCCACGTCGAGAGAGGTTTCTTCATGCCCCCATCCTTTCTTCCGAGGGTTTCTGAATTTCTTCGGATCTCAACTCCATCATTTTCCTCCGAATGCAATTTCTTATCTTGCTGCTTTCATCACTATGTGTGAATGTTTCTTGGGTTGTCCCCCCCATTGGGGCTTGTTCAAGCATATCTTCACCATTAGATCTCAGTCGGTAAAAAAGGCCAACCCTGAGGATGATAAGACCCATGTCATCCAATTATGTGGTGGCTTGGGGATCCATAAGAGGGCTAGGAGTGCCTTTCCATCCATGACCTTTACAGAATCTGTTAGGGGTTGACAGTCGACCTGGTTCTACTACAAAGATGTAGCATCTCCCAACATGTTGACTCGTCTTTCCCCTTTCACGCTAGATCGACCCACCGTTCCCAAATCCTTATCCGTGCTAGAAGGGGAGAAAGTCCAAGTGGGGATCTTAGTGGATGCCGTAGTGGCCATTGTCCGTGGCGGAGTGACTGGCATGGACCTTCTGGAGACATTCCTCACTCGACGGATCCAGCCCCTCCAAGGAAGGGACCATGCCATGTGGCATTACTCAGGCCCTGAGGACACGACTCGGACGCACCCAGAGGAAGTCCTAGAGAAAACTGTCGAGCAATGGCTTCGGAGCATCACTAGAGCCTGCGACAATCCCCTGGGAGCCAAGAGGATCAAGCCTTACTCTCTTGAGAATCCACCAAAGAATCTGGTAAATTATATCTTTGTCGACTGGCGTACTACTCTGTCGAGTGGCTGAATCATCGGTCGACTGACTTTGTTGTTTGAATCTTGCAGGAGTGGACGAACATGTACTCACCCATGCCAAACGGGAATCAGCCCGAAGACGGAGGGGAGAGCGAGGGCGGCAACATGGACTTTGACTATGCCGACGAGCACGAGGACGAATACGAGGACTCGGGCGAGGATGAAGAAGAAGTCGAGTCTCCTCCGTGCACTGAGCATCGCTCCAAGCTGCATCAGGACCCTGCGACTGCCCCAGGCAAGGCCTTGGCATTGAGTGAG